>OX578136.1:42190380-42922880 GCA_951213105.1 Amaurobius ferox | reverse complement strand
TATTTTTGACTGGATTATATCAATTACGGTTATAAGGTTTTGAACATTATTATTATTATTATTATTGACATTTTCCAGGTTTATTGATTCGGTGGTTATTGTTAATTTGACAAAGATGTTAGAAACATATGTGTTGTAGTACGGATAATCTTTAAGTGGGTTACTGATATTTTCAATTTATAACGCCATCTGTTTTATTTTGGCAAATATTTTTGAAACTCATATTGTATAATACGGGTAATCTTCTAACACACGGGCATGGCTTCTAATCTACGACAGTATAAGTAGTACAGGTATATATTTCAATACAATTTTAGCGCTTTCATTTTGGCATAAATTGGAATCGATTACGGCCTTCAGATTTAAAGATTACGGGATTATTGATATTTTCAATTTATTACGTCATCTATGTTGTTGTTGTTGAAACCAGACCGTCCGACCTACCAGAAAGGTGTAAGGTAACTGTTTGGACGGTCGGGAAGTGCCACCCAATTTAGACCGGAACCCAGTGGGGGAGGCATCTACAGGGACCGTTCTTGTAGTACGTGTAATCTTCTACTAATATATATCTATCTTCTACTAATATATATCTTCTACTAATATCTACTAAGGTATATCTTCTAATATTCGCGAATATAAGTAGTACGGGTCCCATACAATTTTAGCGCTTTTATTTTGCATATATTGATTCAATTTCATAATTTTTGTAAATGTGTTTACAAACGGAATCAGGATGCTTTATTTTTCAGATCTGCCCGTGAAGATAATTTTATATAGCGAGAACAGAGATTCTTAAACTTCTTTTTAGGAACATTAAATTAAATATTTTAATAGAATATTTTGACTAACAATGACCTTTAGAATACTATAGGAATTTTATCGCATGATTGTGAATTTTAAGGGTTTTTTTATATTATATACTCCGTACGAAGAACGGGTATACTACTAGTTGCTAATAAGGTTTGGCAAACATTTTTACAATTGATAATAAGATCTGACAAAGAAATTTTGGGTTATAATTTTTGATGTCCAAATCAAAATAAAATATCCTTACACGTTTCGGATTAAAAGGCAAGTTTTAAAAGGTACACATTTGAATTTTTCCATATGAACGTTTAGCGATCTTCACGTGTGTGGTTACCAATAATTTCGCGGTTTTTCAAATGTAATTTTTGGTTCCCAGTTTTAGGAACACCTCGTACAGTAAAATTCTGCGAGTATGAAATACTGTATATAAATCTATAACCGGAATATGAATAATGAATCTATACGGAATACGGATCTATAAGAATCTATAATTCCGCATGAATATGGAATATGAATCTATAATCGGAATATGAATAATGAATCTATAATCGGAATATGAATAAGGAATCTATACGGAATACGAATCTATAAGATAATTCCGTATGAATACGGAATATGAATCTATAATCGGAATATGAATAATGAATCTATAATCGGAATATGAATAATGAATCTATACGGAATACGAATCTATAAGAATCTATAATTCCGTATGAATACTTAATATGAATCTATAATCGGAATATGAATAATGAATCTATACAGAATACGAATCTATAATAATCTATAATTCCGTTTGAATACGGAATATGAATCTAGAAATAAATCTATTTATATAAATAGATAAATCTACCAAAGTCTCAATCTTCAGATATTTTAAATTTGGAGTGTCGTGCGAAAAGCACACATTGACCGGGATGGCAGTCTAACAAAAACATTTAGGAGAGGGGCCCCCGTGAGAAAACGTAACAAGTGGGGGCAGGAGTTGAGGGAGGCTTCTCATTCTCTCATTCCTCCAGAACCTGTTCCATCACCCCGTGATCTTCATTTTATCCACATGGGTTGGGGAAACTGAAAAGGGTGACGCATTCACTTTTATGCGCTTTTTCATTTTATCTTTTTTTTAAGCTTTTTTCAAGGTAATTTTTTTCGCATTACTAAGACTACTTCCTGAAGGTTAAATGTTTTTCGGGAATAGGTACACAGAGAATGGAAATGCTGCGATGTTATAGTTTTTCCTTCTCAGCAATGGATGTGGAAAGTTGTTATCTGATCTTAGAGAAATCGAAATCCGGGTTAAGCAGATTTGATGACAATGTTTTCGGAACAAACAACAAAATAGGAGGGAAAAAATAAAACTAATAGTTAGGACATAATTAGGATTTTTTTCTGGGGGGGGGGGAGGGGGGGAGATGAGCAAAGAAGTCAATGGGGGCTTTTATAACATTCAATTTTATTTTCACAATAACAATACGTAAAAAAATGTTCCATTAACGGTGAAATTGTTTTAACACTAAAATGTATAGAATTATTTCCTTAGGACGGTGTTTTTCAAACAATTTTGGTCGCAGAGCCTCTTTTGAAATTCAATTTGATGGTGGAATTGCAAATTATGAAAAAGTCTATTGTGATGTCTTTACTTTTTTAAATTTATGTTGCAAGTACCCTGAAAATTTTTTTACATATCTGTTGCAAAATGTACTACTAATCAGCGATATTTTAACAATAAAATGGGGTTCGTTAAGATCGGATTATGCATTTAAAATTTTACGCGCTTTTTTAATTTTTAAGAATTTTTTACTAAACTATCACGTTAGGGAACGGTTACAAAGCTATCGCGGAAGCTCATGGCTCCACAGAGCATGCTTTTAAATAAATAAAAGAAAATATTTTTGTATGACACTTGTTTAAATATAGTAGATTTGGGGCCTCTTAACAAATACCCCGTCTGTACTTCCGGTAATCAGGCCCCGCCAACGGTTAAATACAATTTTCTGTAATTGGTTTATCGATTTAATTTTTCCACAGTAACCACCACTTTTGATGTTTCTAAGTAGGAGGAAATGACGATCTTTGTAAGGGAAATGTTATGCAACTTCCTTTATTAAATTTGATAAAATAATAAAATTACGAATTCATATATTTTGCTACTTCTACATTTTTAAATCACTGAGAAAAATAGTGTAAATACCCCTTTTCTATGTAGAAATTCCAATTTGATAAATTGTGAATAATGTCACTACTTTATACTATTAAAATCTCCTTAAAAGTACGAAGACAAGTTGTTATCAAGCATTAGTCTTTTGAATTACACTAATAATTTTTACTTTCTTATACCATTTTCTAAAGAAAAGTATTATTTTCCGAAAATTTTCTAATTTGACGGATAAGCACATCCCGTGAACCCATTTGAGAACTTTGGAAAACCCACCCGTCTGAGCGAGCGCTCGTGTGTGTGTGTATGTGCGCTCGCGCGCATGAAAATAGTCTTCTTCAGGATCAATGAGTTAGAACAGGAGCACCAGTACCAACGAGAACGAGTACGCGCATGTCAAAAAATTGTTCCAGGCAAGTAACTGTTCCCAACGAAAATTGGAAGAAAAATGAAAGGAAAAAACCAAGGAAGAGGATAGGGATAACAGTAGAAGGATTCAAAACACTTCCTCAGTTAACTATGGTCTGTCCATTAACTAAGTGTCTTGCTGATAATAAGGTGAAGTGGTTTCGGAATTAGCATGGGTAATAATATCAACTAACGTAAAAAAAACCATGCGCAAAAGTGATTAAAAAGAAACAAATGGTTTCGGAAGATCAGATTCTTCATCAAAATTCTTCATCTTCGGATTCTTCATCAAAATAACACTGCCAGTGGATAGACACTAGAGCTGTATATGTTTTGTAAAACATTCAATCTGTTTCTTTAGGTTACATGATCAAATTCATGAAATAAATTCAAATAAATTTCGACCAAAACAATTTAGAAAAAGGAAAGAAAATTTAGAATTTGAGTAGAATAGGACACCCAATATGAAGTGACGATTTCGAAAGACGAACTTAAACTAAATTGAAATAGCAATCGATTCAAACAAATATAAATATTACAAAAATACGAGTGAATGAAAGTTTGCAGAAATAAAATTCTGATGTGGGCAGCACATGACTTTCCTTGTAGACTTATATCCACGTTCTTTTTATTTTAATTAAATTTAATTCACTTTTAATTGAATTTTCGTTCTCATTTGGTAACTGGACTTATTTTCAAAGGTGGCGTAGAGAAAATACTAAAAAACTAAAATATCTCGATAACGGCTAGTTCTAGTATAATGGGGTTGGTCTTATTCTTTTCTTCGTTAAAAATTACGTATAAAACAAGCATTTAATGGATATAATTGAGCATAAGTAGTTTTTTATTTTAGATTTTGACGATTTTTGCGGGCTATTTTTTTCCGAATCGTACCAAAATCTAATTAGCACCAGGGTAACCCACAAGCAACCTATCTACCAAATTTTGTGAAATTCGGTCCATTAGTTTTTCAGCTAGAGTGGATAGAGGCAATTTTTGCGGGCCATTTTGCAAAAAAGGCGGGTTCTGTCTTTACGAATCCTACCAAAAACTAATCAGCACCAGGGTCTCACCCTAGTGACTTACCTACGAAATTTTATGAAATTCGGTCTATTAATTTTTTAGTTAGAGTGGATACATACATTGCATAGATAGACAGACAGACTGCCAGACAGACAGACAGACACACACACACACAAAGCGACTTCACGCTAAAAATAGTTGTTTCGTATTCTAGAGGTCTCGAAACGTGTAGATCCGTCGAAAACTTGAGTTGCGATTTTCGGTATGATTCCAATACTTTTCCCATACATTACCATATATTGCAGGAAAAGTAATAATCGATTCAAAGAAATATAAATATTATAAAAATACTAGTGAATGAAAGACTGCAGAAATAATAATAAAATAAAATAAAGATAACCTGCTTCGAAAGGCACATGAATTAACTTTAAATAAAATAATTTACGATCATAAAATTTGAAAATATATACGAATAAAAGATTGCGGAATGAGCAAAGTACGGCATAAAAAATGAAGAAAGGAACGCATCTGAAATTAAAAGAGCTAACTTCATAACTAAATTCAAATAGCAATCGATTAAAACATTGAAAATGCCAGTGAATACAGACTGCTGAAATAAAAATATAACTTTCTTATTTCTTTATTTTTCGTTATATTCCTCTTTCATCAATTATTCGATGACAATATTAATGTTTTAATTGAATTTAGTTAATGAGTCTAGTTCATATAGTTTCCAAAATCGGCCACTTCTTTCATATTTTGTGTAATATTTTACCTACAGTTTAAAAAAAAAAATGTTTTGTTCCAAAGTAAATTGAATTTAGTTGATGAATTTGATCATGTCGTCTTCCGAAACCGGTTGTATGCTTTCAATTATATTTTTATTTCTGATGTCTATCCACTGGTATTTTTACAGTGTTATTTTGATGAAATTAACTTATCGGACTTCCGAAACCGTTTGCATCGGTACTAGATTGTTTCGATAACCAGTAGTATTTTTAGAATAATTTTTGCACATAGTTTTTTATTTTTATGTTAGTTGATGTTATTTACTCATGCGTTTCCGAAACTGATTGATCTCCTATTTTTCATCATAGGACACTTAGATCATAGTTTTGTTCACTGAAGAAATATTTGAATCCTTTTACTATTTTTTTATCTTCTTCCTTGCCCGCCCTTCCCCCATTTCTTTCGAATTTTTATTGGCAACAATTACTTTTCAGAGTCACGTGATACAACTATTTTTTGACAGATATCACTGGTGCTATGTCTGGCTTTTCTCAGAAAGGGGCATTCTCTTCTCCCTTTGAAACCTAATGATACTATATTATTGAACTATTTTTATACTGTTTACTAACAAGGTATTTATTTTCAGATCATTAATAACAAAGTATTTAGTTTCAAAGTAACAAAGTATTCATTTTCAGATCATTAATAACAAAGTACTTAGTTTCAAAGTAAGAAAGTATTTATTTTCGGATTATTAATAACACAAAGTACTTAGTTTCAAAGTAAGAAAGTATTTATTTTCAGATCATTAACAAAGTATTTAGCTTCAAAGTAACAAAGTGTTCATTTTCAGTATTTATATACATCTTTAGTGTGACGCCTGTGATTCTTGACTTTGCAGTGAATGTATTGATCCTACTTAAAAAGCTAGTTTTTCTATTTATATGAAATTTGTTTTTTAAGCGATTTTACCCTGATGCCGTTAAGATTTTGGTACAATTTGGAACAGTGGAAGGCGGTATTTTTTCGTGGTCCCCAAATATCGGAAAAAATAAATGAACAAATATAAATTAAAAATTTTTATATAAATTAAAAGGTCGTTTTTAATTTTCACAATACATTGTTTATGTAGAGGGATGCCTTATGATGAGGCAAAATCTGACTCCCAAATTTGGACGGATCTAAACATTTTGAGCACGTCTGAATGAGAATCAACCATTTATTTATGATGTTTGTCTATATGTGGACACAATATCGCTAGAGAAATTGAGATCGTTCAATTAAATGTTGTACTATTATTGCAATTGATTGATTTATTGATTTTTAGGGATCTTGAACCAAGAGAAGGTCTTCAATTTTTTTTTAATTCGAAAATCGAAAGAAAAGTTTTAAAATAATTATGTTTTAAACAAAGATACATTTTATAAGAACTTTTTATTTAAAACTGCATGGCATCCTTTACAGGACGTTAATATGGGCAGTTCTTGAGATATTGCTTGCTTTTTAAATTCTAGAAAAGAAAAATTATAAAAATATGTTGACAAATCAAATCAGCTGATTGCAATGATGACCAAAGTCCAAAATGGAATCAAAGTTAGTATTTATTCATAGAACCCGCCTAAAGAGGGCAATTTCAAAGCTAGAATAGTGTTCACATTGCAATAGTAGCAAAAACGGATTATTCATGTTAGCATACAATCGCCAATACCTGTAATGGCAGTAAGTAAACTGCTTATGTGCAAAAATTTAGCGAGCCTCTAAAGATCGACAAATCCAATCCGCACAAAAAGAAAAAAAAGAAAGCAAAACTAGTTCATGAATGCTGTTATCTGTAATGGGAGCACAATTCTGTCCTGTTGAATTTCAAGGAAATTTTCCGAACACACGTAACATATTTTATACTTAGAATTTTTATTTTCTTTCTTTCTAACACTGAAGAAATTCGATGATCAATTTTAAGAAAATGTTAGTTACTTTAGATGAACGAAAGTCCGGAATTTTGTAAGTTTTGAAAGAAAGTATTCATTTGCCATTTTGACAACTAAGTATCACATCAAATATCGCAAACATTCATATGAATTCTACTTTATAAAATCTTTTTCTACAAAAATATGCAAATAGTTTTAATAATCGGCAGTAGATGGCGACACCAAACTTACTTTGAGCAGAGCTGCGGATAAACTCCCGTTGGTGGCAGCACTGCGCACGCAAGTGTCCAAATCCTCGGTACAACGAGCTGCCTCTCTCATAATGGCTTGTAAATGAGAGGACCGAGTATCACGGCAAGGATCTAAAAAGGAAAATATTTCATGCATAAATACATTTTACAGTTTTTTAATAAACAATTTTTTCACAAAAAATTGACATCTAGAAAATATTAACTACAGCTACGTAAGTAAAACTTTGTTCCGTAATGGAAAGGTACATTCCAACTGAGTAAGGAAGCAATCACAGACACATTTTGAAAGTCAACATTTTAAAAATAATTAAGGCACATTTCAAGGATTCCATGCATTGATAGTCTCTTATATGAATTCGAGTTTTTGACGGATTTATACTTTTTGAGAATTTATAAAGTCGAATCGAACATTTTTGAAGTGATTGATGTTTGTGTGTGTATGAGTTTATGGATATCGCAGTTTCACAATTAATTTATAAAAATGTGAAGAGTGCTTAGGACTTAAAACGTGTTTATTCGTTAAAATACCAAATTCCGATTTTTTTCTTAGGAAAATAATACTTTTCTCTGCAATAGTATGAGAAAGTAACACTACAACATTTTAAATATGGCTAAATAAGTAGACTTTGATATAAAATGCTATGCAACAAATATGTTACTCAAATTTTCGTGAAGCGATCACTTTCTACTCATGAAAAAAGACGAGCTTTTAAATAGTTTTTTCAAATTTATTCCCGTCCAAATTTTAACTATGTATCTTTGTCTAGTTAGTCGATGCTATATGTAGTGAGTTATTGAGACGATAGTCATTTCTTCTATAGCTGAAGTGGATCCTATTTGCTCCTTCAGATTTCAGAGCGAAGGGAAATTTTAGATCAGTACTATTTTCTTATTTTTCGGGCTATTTATGTATATTAGGTTAATAAATTATGTATGTAGGTATTTATGTAAGTATTATGTATGTAATAAATTATGTATGTAGGTATTTATATAGGTAAACTATTTATGTATGTAGGTTACTAAATTTTGAGACCTCCGTGATCCACTACATCTAATATGCAGGACTAATTTATTAGGGCGCTATTGTGAAGAATTCATGTCCCAACTGGGATTCGAATTATGGATCTCCAACTGGCCAGTTGACGCTCGACTTATTGAGCTACTACGACGATAGTCTGTTCTTCCATAGCTGATGCGAACTTTCATGTTACGTTTCAATGCTAATAAGTTAATAAATTCATTTATTTCAGGCTGATAAATGCAAATAGTTTCAACAACAGTTTGAAGTAAAATTTGTAGCGAGTAAAAATAATTGGGTCGGCGAACAAAGTCGACGCGCCCATTTTTTTATCTACGCGATGTTAATTCAATTAATGTCAATTATTAATCGAATTTACTGTTGTTTAACTAGAAGTAAAAATTAATGTTTTTAACTTATTTTTAAACTTATTGTTATTTCACCTTAGTAGTAAGGAAATTTATCCCAAATGTGTAGGAAATGTCATTCGATGACAATATAAAATTTCTTCTGAATATTTTTTTTCACTTTTTTTTAATTATTCTGCACAAAACAAAACATCTGCCACATCATTAATCACTATCGGCAAGTTTGCTAAAGACATTTTCACCTCCCTCACAATAATTAAGAGTTAATGTGATAAAAGCAAATTTCATTATCTTATTAGCTCCCAAATACTTCGTTTAAGATGATAAATGAGATGCCGTTTAAAGTTGATCGATTGAAATACTCCGGTTCTTCCAGACCCCCCTCCCCCCATTACATTAATTAATACGTTATAAAAATCTGTATAAAAGCATGGATAGTGGACAATAGCGGAGGTTTAATACTGTTACGATGCATCCTCCGAAATCATGGGTGTACTCTCAGGATACAAGAATGAGTCCAGATTTCTGGATAACTCACACGTTTATTTAACAGAACAGCGTTTATTTAACTTTACATGTGTGGCGATTTGGCGTCGCCGTGGTCCCGAACCAGGGACCTGATGATTCGTAGACCGACATTATAATCACTGAGCAAAAGCTAGCTCTTCCTCTGTTCTTATAATTCGGGTTTGGCTCGTGTGGCATCTTTGATAGATGTCTTTGCTGCCGCACATGCAACTATTCCTATTACGTGAATGTAGGGTTGTCATATTTGGATTTTCGGGGCAGGGTTACCATATTTGGTTATTTATCGCCAATTTGGCGGCTTTTCTTAGCGAGCTATATATAGCACATATAGCTCGATAACTATTTCACAAGAAAACTAATCAACTGTCAGATACAGTAAAACAACAATTAAACGCTCCACTAATTTCACAAAACACCCAATACTATGTTCAAAACATTGACGTATCTCACAACTCAATGCAGCTCCTATCACGTCAACTGCTCTCCAACTGAGTGACGACTTTTTTTATATATATACTTTCTACAGAAACTTACAGAAGGCGCTGGTATCTTCCAGAATATTCGTTTTTTCAAGAAAGTTTTAGTATTATCGAAAAGCCACCAAATTGGCGATAAATAACCAAATATGGTAACTATGCCCCGAAAATCCAAATATGACAACCCTACATCCAAGTAATAGGAATGGTTGTATGGTAAAAATGTTTTTCCCTTCTGGGAACTCCACTCCAGTAAAAGCATTTTACATGTTCGCAACAATATATAGGGTTCACCATATACAGGGTTCGTAGGAAAGCTTTTAGGCACCCCAATTACTTTGTAAGGAAAGGTTCACGAGTGTACACGTTAGGTTTATTGTATAGTAAAGTGACCATGAACGATCAAAATGCAGCACCCCTAGCGGATTACTTAAACAGTTACTGTAACGAACATAGAAACAAAGCGAGATAGACGAACCAATTACAAATTTGTAGAGCACTGTTTAATGAGCAGGAATCTACAGCAAAATCAAGCAAACGCGCATAAGGGAGGCAATAAATACCTGTCAAAAAGCTGCATCATCAGGATCTCTAACACGGTGACACCTGCAATGCTTATCGAAGCACGAAGTCATATTTAAGCCCTTATTCTGCCAGGGAGCAGGATTATTCCGACAAGGCGAGTCAAGTTCGAATAAGAATAAATGAGACACAACAAGAAAAAAAAAATTGGAAAACATTGCAGGGCATTCCCCCAGGCCGCGGACAAAAATGGAGTAATGGACAACTTATTAACTAAATTAGGCTTCAAAGAAGTCAAGATCATAGCTCGATGTATATTTTTGTATGAACCTTGCTGCAGAAACCTCAAAACGGTGGTCAATTTGAAAGCAATGTTGAGCACTTGAAGATTTATTAAATTCCTAAACCCAGCAATCGCGTCTGTAGGGTTTCAGTGTTCATTGATTGTAATAATCGTACAATTTTTTTTTTATAAACGTTCCATTGGTTCGTGAGATTTCACTTCCAGACACATACACACATCACCCGTCACATACACACATCACATCATCACATACACACATCACCCGACACATACATCCGTCAACACAATTTTCGACCTCGTCACAATACTTTCCTTATACATGATGCTGTGTAAATCAGGAAAGTAAAAAATAAAATATAACTTACTCGTTATATTTTTACAGTAACTTTTACCACTCAAGTGTACGTGTAAGAGTTTATTCCATGTTATTAATGTTCTTAGTGAGCTATAATTATTAAAGATTCGGATTTGTATGGTGAGGTTGACATTTTTTTCAATTTTATTTGTTGTATCGAGAAAATAAATTAGGGTAATTTATTGAAATAACATTCATTGACATCTAAATGTTTTGTAAAATAGAGGGATTTATTAAAAATCCCTCAAACTGCTGTTTAAAAAATTATATATTCTTGTAAGACTTTTAAAGGGCTACAGTTTACTAACTTATTTCTTATAGCTAGTATTTTTATTTTTTGAGGTATAAGCATTACAAATTTTAAGAACGGAAAATGTTCAATCTCCTTCAACTTGCTCGAAAACTATTAGAGCCTTGTAAAAATAAATTATTGATCTAGAAACTGGATTTCTAACTGAACATTAATTGTTCTTATTGTTTACATCTATGTTTTTATCATTCAGACGATATTTAGAGTGAAAATAAGCAAAGTAAAACAAACACTTACTCGCACAAAAAAATTTATTTTTTCGGGGAGAAAAAAATATATATGAAAATGATTTTTGGTATATTCTTAAATAATAGAACTCCATTTTGCGTCAAAGCAAGTATATTTTTTTTATATTTTTATCTATTAGGTTCGGAGATATCAGCGCCCAAAGTGTTTACATATTTCGTAACGCTCCGATTTCAGCCTGATACCCCTATAGACATTTAAATCAAAATAAAAATCAACCATTTCAGAAAACGCTAGATAACGTCGGTTTATCATGAAGGAGACTGTTTTTTTAATCTGTGAAACCAGTTGATTAATTATTTATGCCGTTACTTACGAAGTACTTTAATAAGAATTTATTAAATAAACGATTGTTTAAGGAGACGGTGGACGTTGAAATGAGCAAAAATCGACTAAAAAAAAGTTTTAATATATAACATTATTTTACACATTTAACATTTGCTTACGGGTGGGACAGCGTCCATCCCAAACGAAGCACCTCCCCCAAAAACAGGTATTTGACATACCCTATCCCAAACAGTTCGATCCCCCTTTGCAGGCATTGGCGTCCATGGAAATCGCCGACAGATCGAACTGTTTGGGATAGGGTATGTCAAATACCTGTATTTTGGAGTGGTTCTTCGTTTGAGATGGACGCTGTCCCGCCCGTAAGCAAAAGGTTAAATGCATTTCTTTCGAAACGGAATTTTCAAAGGTTATACATTTTTAAAATGCTCCATGCGTTTTAATTTTTGTCTGAGATGCATGAAATTTGGCAAGAAGACACCTCTCATACTTTTTAATGAAACTGGGTATGCATTTTATAATTGGATTTTATTAAGGTAATTAAAAGTGAATAAGAACCTAATTAAATGATGAAAATTAAGTTTTAATGCAGAAAAATATTTTTAAAAAATTAACTTTCTAAGGGATTTAAAAATAGATACCCAAATGTGTTCATAATGTGTTTTTGAGTGATCATAGTGTAAAATTAATCAAATATGTGAACAAATGGCACGCAAGGAGCATTTTCAAATTTTCGTTAAAAAAAATTAAATTAAAAAAAAAAGAAATGCAAAATTGAAAAAAAGTTTAATGGTATTGTATATAGTAATGTTAAGAGGAATATTTATACAAATTTTCACGTTTCTAAGTCAATAAATAAATAAAAAATATTCAACGTTCACCGTCCCCTTAATTAGGGATAAATCGCACTTTGTTCAATACTGACACAGCATACTTAAATGCATTGGATACATAAACAATATTGGATTAATAGTCGCTGCGAATGCCAAATATCCAATCCGAAAAGAAAAATATATAAAATCTGTTACTAAAATTAGGTCATCTTTAAGTGCAATATATTTTTCATTCAAATTCTATTTTAAAATACGTGACGTAATATCTAAATGACCTTTTCATGCACAGCAGGATGTGTACTTGGTTCAAATCATGCCAAAGAGTATGCTGGTTAATTAAGAATCGGGCCTGTGCCATTCTTGAGAGCTTCGTTGTCATTACATATGTATTTGGATAGCTGCTAGTTTTGACGTCACAGAGATACCCGCAGAGTGCTCTGTTTCCAGGACTCATGCTCTAGTTTTGCTTGACCTGCATACGGCAGAAAGCTTAAATATTGGTACAGCCGGGTTGGCAACAGTATTAAAATATAACCGGATACCAGAAATGAAATCTTAAGAAGAATTTAGAACGCTAAACAAATGGTTCTTAAACTTTTAAAACATTTGAACTCAAGAACTCTTAGCAATTAAATATAAATATATATATATATATATATATATATATATATATATATATAATTTAAAATCTGTGTGTGTGTGTCTCAGCATCACGGAAGGAGGACTAGGGGTTATCGAGATATTAATAAACAAGAAAGATCAACTATGCATAAAGCATTGATTATGATACACTTCCTAACTGAAATGCAATTTTATTTAAACATCTCTAAAATGCGCTACCTTCAGCGCTGATATATTTTAAATTATCACAGTTCTACAATAATTTATTATATTTGAAAACTTAAAACTTCATCGAAAAAAAATTAACTATATTCAAATGATGTCATCGAAATATAAATAGTCTTCTCTATATGTAAAAGCAATGAATATTTCATTCATATCACTTTTATTCCAGACTCCAGAGATAAATAATTTTGCGTTAAAAAAATTTAGCAATTCTTATACAACCCATTTTTCAATCACTTGTTTACATTCTGCATCCATTAAAAGCTTCGTTGTAGAAAGAATCAAAGTTTGATGATCATTTAAACTAAAAAATATTGTAATTGCGTTGGCGCAGAATATAGATGCACAGAAAATACGAAACAATAACGTGGTTTTAGGACGGATGCAACACTAAATATAAGAACTTTAAAAATCACGATTTTTATACGGGGAAGAAAAGATGGATGCCATATTTTATTTTGAAGTGAGTTACGTGATCTCTTCATATTATAAGGGTGTAATTATTATTTTAATTTTTATTTAAAAAACTACCAAACATATTTTGCTGAAATTTGTTTTATGTATTTTATGGGATAATTTGAATATATGGAATCGTTCTCGTAAATGACATTTACGAGAACGATTTAGCTCAGCGATTTCCAAAGTGAAATCTGGAAAATCTCTAAAAGAACTCGCGAATAACGCATAAGGCATATATTATAATTAATTAATTTTTTATTAAATTCCATTTTTTATTATTATTATAAGTTATTGAAAAGTCTTTTAAAATAATACAAAATCAATCGGTTAATCTGGTATAAAATTTTTGGGCTTGATTTTAATGTACAAAGAAACATAAAAATTTGTTCAGAAACTGTTAAAAATAGTCTGGAATTCATGTACTTCAGTAGTAACAAGATAGAAAGTTGATTAAAATTATCTACTTGATATTTTTAATCAGTTCTTTATACAATTGTTTAATCAACTGTTACTAACGTCATATTTTATGTTTAGAGTACAAAGAAACGTTATAGAAGATCAAACATGGTCGTTTTTGGAATACAGGTGTGTTCTGTCACTAAGGTTTCAAAAATTAAAAATCTGATATGGGCAGCCCTATACACTTTTTCCTACAGAATCAAATTAATTTTCTCTTTCTTTCCTTCACAAATCCATTAAATTGCGTTTAATTGCACAAAATAACATGGGTGATTTTTTGAAATCACACTGAATTTGCAGTTTTATTTCAATTTTTGTTTTCATTTGGCGATTTTAATTTCGTTTTCATTTAGCTTTATCTTTATCTTGACGAGAATGATCATCTTACTGCTTCAAGACAGAAAGAAGCTACAAACTTCATTGCATTTACTACATACTTTATTTTACGAACTTTATTTTTTTAATACCTACTGAATTTAGAATCCTACGTTTTAATTTCTATCAGTGTATTCAACTACCTGATTGACTGTACATTTATGGTGTGACAACTGCTCTTGATTGATTGCACATTTACCAACCAAGAACAGCAGTTTTGGAACTTTCTTAGAGTTCAAAAGTAAGCTGTGTAACAACCCAGAATGAAACCCGCAACCGTTAAATATCTGAAGGAACGAGCAATATTTTAAGTTACTCCTTAAAATAAAAAATCTGATATGTACAGCACATAACTGTTCCTGCAGACTCAAATACATTTTCTCTTTATTTCATTAATAATTCATTAAATTGAGTTTAATTTGCACTAATAACACGCATAATTATTTGAAATGACACCTAATTTACGCTTTTAGTTCAGATTTGTTCAATTGGTAACTGAACTTATTCTCAAAACCGGAGTAGCAACAATGTGAAGAACTAAAATATCTCTTGAACGGATGGTCCTAGAGTAATGGGGTTGATTTTATTCTTCTCATCGTCAAAAATTACATATAAAATAGGCATTTAATGGATGCATTTCAACATACGTAGTCTTTTATTTCAGATTATGACGATTTTTGGGGGCCATTTCGCAAAAAAAAGCAGGTTCTTTTTTTCTGAATTGTACAAAAATCTAACCAGCACCAGGGTCCCCTACAAGTGACTTATCTACCAAATTTTGTGAAATCTGGTCTATTAGATTTTCAGCTAAAGTGGATAGAGTCAATTTTTGCAGGCCATTTCGCAAAAAAGGCAGGTTCTTTTATCCCGAATCGTGTCAAAATCGAATCAGTACCAGGGTCACCCACAAGGGACTTATTTACTAAATTTTAGGAAACACACACATAGAGCTAAAACTAGTTTTTCTTATTCTAGAGGTCTCAAAACTTGTAGATCCGCTGAAAAGTCGAGTTGCGATTTTCGATGCGATACCAATACATTCCCATGTATTGCAGGGAGAGTAATATATGTTACCATGTATTGCAGGGAAAGTAATATATGTTACCATGGATTGCAGGGAAAGTAATATATGTTACCATGGATTGCAGGGAAAGTAATATATGTTACCATGGATTGCAGGGAAAGTAATATATGTTACCATGTATTGCAGGGAAAGTAATATATGTTACCATGGATTGCAGGGAAAGTAATATATGTTACCATGGATTGCAGGGAAAGTAATATATGTTACCATGGATTGCAGGGAAAGTAATATATGTTACCATGGATTGCAGGGAAAGTAATATATGTTACCCTGGATTGCAGGGAAAGTAATATATGTTACCATGGATTGCAGGGAAAGTAAAAAATAGCTAATGTTGAAAAAATAATAGATAAAAATATATGATGGAGCGGTGTTGTGAGGTTTAACTCCCAAGCCCATTCGTCATGAATGGATTTCAAGTAATTTATTTTAATTTAGTTTCGAGTTTTTCCATTTGCCTATGTCTTTATATATATATACTAGCCGCCTTTGGCGACCAGCCTGTTCGCTACCCTTGAAAATTCTGACCGTGGCAAACTCGTTGGCGCGACCTACCAGAAAGGTGTAAGGTAACTGCTTGGAAGGCCAGGAAGTGCCACACAATTTAGACCGGAACCCAATGGGGGAGGCATCCAAAGAGACCGTACCCTCCTTCCCCTACCACAAACCTCTCGGAAGGACTTGCAGTCCCACACGTTTAACGTGATCGTACTCCGCGTGAACACGGCTGCAGTTTTGGTAATGGCGGGAATCGAACCCGGGCCTACCGAGTGAAATTCCCGCGCGCTAACCACTGGGCTACCGTGCCATCCGCGACAATCTCCATAACTTTATTTTTATTCGGCAATTTTGGGAATCGAACCCGGGCCTACCAAGTGCAAATCCCGCGCACTAACCACTGGGGTACTTCACCCTCCGCGATATTCTTCATAACTTTCTTTTTATTCACCCAATTTAGACCGGAACCAAGTGGGAGAAGCATCCACAGGGACCGTACCCTTCTTCCCCTACCACCAACCTCTCGGAAGGACTTACAGACCCACATGTTTAACGTGATCGTACTCCGCGTAAACACGGCGGCAATTTTGGGAATCGAACCCGGGCCTACCGAGTGCAATTTCCGCGCGCTAACCATTGGGCTACTTTGCCCTACGCGACAATCTCCATAACTTTCTTTTTATTCATCCAATTTAGACCGTACCCTCCTTCCCCTACCACCAACTTCTCGGAAGGACTCACGGACCCACATGTTTAACGTGCTCGTACTCCGCGTAAACACGGCGGCAATTTTGGGAATCGAACCCGGGCCTGGTAACTGGTTGGACGGCCAGGATGTGCCACCCAATTTAGACCGGAACCCAGTGGGGGAGGCATCCACAGGGAACGTACCCTCCTTCCCCTACCACCAACCTCTCGGAAAAACATACGGACCCATATGTTTAACGTGATCGTACTCCATGTCAGTGGCTTTGCTCTATATAAATTATTATATTTATATTTTAAATGATGGGACGATCTGGATTTTTTAAATGTATATTTTAACTTTTGGATATTTTAAATGGATATTTTAATTTTATGGATATTTTAAATGATGGAACAATGAAACAATGGAATGAGGATGATGGAATTAAGCATATGGTCATTTTAAATTGCAAATTAGCGCGCGGGAAGTTAGCGGTAGGCCCGGGTTCGATTCCCGCCACTGCCAAAACTGCCGCCGTGTTTACGTGGAATACGATCACATTAAATATGTGGGTCCGTAAGTCCTTCCGAGAGGTTGGTGGTAGGGGAAGGAGGATACGGCCCCTGTGGATGCCTCCCCCACTGGGTTCCCGTCTAAATTGGGTGAATATGTAGAAAGTTATGGAGATTGTCGCGGAGGGCGCGGCAGCCCAGTGGTTAGCGCGCGGGAATTGCACTCAGTAGGCCCGGGTTCGATTCCCGCCACTGCCAAAACTTACGCCACGTTCACGCAGAGTACGATCACGTTAAACATGTGGGTTCGTGAGTCCTTCCGAGAGGTTAGTGGTAGGGGAAGGAGGGTACGGTCTAAATTGGGTGAATAAAAAGAAAGTTATGGAGATTGTCGCGGAGGGCGAAGTAGCCCAGTGGTTAGCGCGCGGGAATTGCACGCGGTAGGCCCGGGTTCGATTTCCGCCACTGACATGGAGTACGATCACGTTAAACATATGGGTCCGTATGTTTTTCCGAGAGGTTGGTGGTAGGGGAAGGAGGGTACGTTCCCTGTGGATGCCTCCCCCACTGGGTTCCGGTCTAAATTGGGTGGCACATCCTGGCCGTCCAACCAGTTACCAGGCCCGGGTTCGATTCCCAAAATTGCCGCCGTGTTTACGCGGAGTACGAGCACGTTAAACATGTGGGTCCGTGAGTCCTTCCGAGAAGTTGGTGGTAGGGGAAGGAGGGTACGGTCTAAATTGGATGAATAAAAAGAAAGTTATGGAGATTGTCGCGTAGGGCAAAGTAGCCCAATGGTTAGCGAGCGGAAATTGCACTCGGTAGGCCCGGGTTCGATTCCCAAAATTGCCGCCGTGTTTACGCGGAGTACGATCACGTTAAACATGTGGGTCTGTAAGTCCTTCCGAGAGGTTGGTGGTAGGGGAAGAAGGGTACGGTCCCTGTGGATGCTTCTCCCACTTGGTTCCGGTCTAAATTGGGTGAATAAAAAGAAAGTTATGAAGAATATCGCGGAGGGTGAAGTACCCCAGTGGTTAGTGCGCGGGATTTGCACTTGGTAGGCCCGGGTTCGATTCCCAAAATTGCCGAATAAAAATAAAGTTATGGAGATTGTCGCGGATGGCACGGTAGCCCAGTGGTTAGCGCGCGGGAATTTCACTCGGTAGGCCCGGGTTCGATTCCCGCCATTGCCAAAACTGCAGCCGTGTTCACGCGGAGTACGATCACGTTAAACGTGTGGGACTGCAAGTCCTTCCGAGAGGTTTGTGGTAGGGGAAGGAGGGTACGGTCTCTTTGGATGCCTCCCCCATTGGGTTCCGGTCTAAATTGTGTGGCACTTCCTGGCCTTCCAAGCAGTTACCTTACACCTTTCTGGTAGGTCGCGCCAACGAGTTTGCCACGGTCAGAATTTTCAAGGGTAGCGAACAGGCTGGTCGCCAAAGGCGGCTAGTAGTGTATAAGACAGACACACACACACACACACACACACACACACACACACAGACATTGCCTTTTATTATTTAAGATATATATATATATATATATATATATATATATATATATGAGGACATGGAGTTGATCTTATTCTTCATTGTCAAAAATTAAGTATATAACAAGCATTTAACGGATACATTTGAGCAAATTCAGTTTTTAACACTTTACAACAAAGTTGAAAAGTGTTTATGACTTTGTTCATTCATTCTGTCTGTCTGTCTGTCTGTCTGTCCGTTAGCACGATAACTGCCGTAAAAATGAGTTTATCAAAATGAAATTTTAGTATGTTGTTCAGACGGTCTGTAGGACCTATGGGAATATAAATAAATAATATCACCCAATTAGTTTTTTATTGAACCCGGGTTGAAAAAATGAAATACATTGAACCCTATGGGACCTAATTTTTCAAACATTTTTTAAGTAAATTTAAAATTCACGAATTGCTTCGAAATTTTTAGGAAATATTCACATTATCCCATAGAATATATAAAAAAAAATTCAGTAAAATATGTTAAGTAGTTTTTTAATTAAAAAAATTATTTAATATAGGGAAAAAAACAAATTCAATTAAATTCTGACTTTGGGATATCTTCCAGAAAGAAAAGAGAGAGATATTATATAATAAATATCTCTCCATTTGTTTAAACGTTATGCATATGGGAGTGGCTTCATATTTTAAAATAAATTTGGTAGATCCAATTGGTTGACAATTTTTCATTTTTTTAAAATTTTATATAACTCTTCTTGATAAATTTAATTGATGGCATTTTAAATGCACTTTCCTACGTCCTAGAGAGTTAAAATTTGGTACACAGCTTAAATTTGTTGAATATTTTATTCGACAAAAATTTGATGGATCTTTAAATATAGATCATACATTTTTTTCGAAATGGCCTGAAAATAATCCCCGTTCACTTCTATAAATCATTGGTGTAATATTGTTAAAAATTCTGATGTGGACAGCACATGTCTTTCTCTGCAGACTCATATTCGTTCTCTTTATTTATTCAATGATAATTTGAGTTTATCTGCACAACATAAGTATTTTAAATGACATTGAATTTACACGTTAAACTTAAATTTGGTTCTCATTTGATAGCTGGACTTATTGTCAAAGGTGGCGTAGCGAAAACGCGAAAAAACAAGAATATCTCAAGAACGGCTAGTCCTAGAGTAATGGGGTTAGTCTTATTCTTTTTGTTGTCAAAAATCACATATAAAATAGGAATTTAATTGATATAATTGAGCACACGTAGTCTTTTATTTTTATATATAACGATTTTTACTGGCCATTTCGCAAAAATAGCCCGTTCCTTTTTCCCGAATCGTAGTAGAATAACCTACAAATGATTTATATACAAAATTTTGTTAAATTTGGTATATAAATCACTTGTAGGTTATTGAAATATTATACTCCAAATTTTGTTAAATTTGGTTCATTAGTTTTTAGCTAGAGTGGATAAAGGCAATTTCTGCGGCCATTTCGCAAAGAAGGCAGATTCTTTTATTACGAATCGTACTATAATCTAATGAACATCAGGATTTCCCACAAAAAACATACCTACCAAATTGTATGAAATTCGGTCCATTAGTTTTTCAATTAGAGTGGATGTAATATCCACACAGACACACAGAAACATACACAGATACACCCTTACACACACAGACGTCTTCCTAAAAGTAGTTTTTTCGTGTTCTAGAAGTCCCAAAACGTGTAGATCCTTTGAAAATTCGAGTTCCGATCTTCGGCACGATTCCAATACTTTGAGTACATACACATGCACATATATATTATCTGTGTATTATCTGTGTATCTAAATTCCGTGCCTATGCAATTACAATAGTTGTGATTTTAAATGATCCCTAAACTTTTATTATTTCTTCAAGGAAGCCTAATTTTAACATATGCAGAATGCAAATATCTCAAGCGATTGTAAGATGAATTATATAAGAATTGCTGAATTTTTTTCACACAAAATTATTTAGCTCTGGAGTCTGGAATACAAGTTATATGAATGAAATATTCATTGATTTTGCATAAAGAATCAGATGATTTATATTTCGATACAGTTTTAAATATTTAAGTATAATAAATTACTGTAGTACTGTGATAATATAAAAGATATTACCACTGAATGAATCACATTTTAGAAATTTTTAAATGAAATTACATTTCAGTTGGAAAGTGTTTCATAATCAATGCTTATGCATGATTGATCTTTCTTGTTAATTTTAGATTTTGACGACTTTTGCAGACTATTTCGCAAAAAAGGAAAAAAAAACCGGTAAGACTTTTACTTTCTCTGCAATACATAGTAATGTATACAGAAAGTATTGGAATCATGTCGAAAATAGCAACTCGAGTTTTCGATGGATCTACACGTTTTGGGACCTCTAGAACACGAAAACACTATTTTTATTGTGACGTCTGTCTGTGTACTGTGTGTATCCACTGTAACGGATCGAATTTCCTAACATTCGGTAGGAAAGTCATTTGTGGGTGATGCTGGTGCTGATTAGATTTTGATACGATTCGGGATAATGCAACCCGTCTTTTTTTGCGAAATGGCCCGTAAAAATTGCTTGTATCCACTCTAGCTGAAAAACTAATTGATCAAATTTTACGAAATTTGGTAAATAAATTACTTGTGGGTCACCCTGGTACTGATTAGATTTTGGTACGATTCGGAAAAAATAACCTGATTATTTTTGCGAAATGCCCCCCCCCCCCCCTAAAAAAAAATCGCTAAATTTTAAAATAAGTATGCTCAAATATATCAATTAAATGCTTGTTTTATACGTAATTTTTGACAATGAAAAGAATAAGACCAACTCCATTACACCGTTTTCGAGATATTTTGGTCTTTTCGCATTTTGCTACGCCACCGTTGAAAATAAATCCAGTTACCAACTGAGAACGGAAATTGAATTAAAAGTGCCAATGCAGTGTCATTTTATATAATTATGGGTGTTATTTTGTGAAATTAAACTCAATATAATGAATAATTGAAGAAATAAAGAGAACTTGAATATGAGTCTGCAGGGAAAGTCATGTGTTGCCCAGATTAGATGTTTCTCTTTCCGAATCGCACCAAAATCTAATCAGCGCTCACTGTTCTTATTATTGATCTCTGAATATGACTAAACTTTTACCCACTGCCTGTCTCTCTCTCTCTCTCTGTGTGTGTGTGTGTGTGTATCGGCAGGATATCTCTCGAATAAAGAAGAGAGAGTCAAGCGCTCACTGTTCTTATTATTGATCTCTGAATATGACTAAACTTTTACCCACTGCCTGTCTCTCTCTCTCTCTCTCTGTGTGTGTGTGTATCGGCAGGATATCTCTCGAATAAAGAAGAGAGAGTCAAGTGATACTTTGAAAGCTCATTTTGATCTGTAAGAGCTCTATGAAATTTCAAAGATCTTGGACCAGAGAGGCTCGCTTCAAGCTTTCAAATCCTTTCAGAGAAACAAACAAAAAAAAAAACATCTTACATAATAAAAGAAGATGTCAGTGTGTGCTTTTGTGTGTGTAGCGGGTAATCTAAGAAACTTGTACCATGTATATGTGTACCATGAAATTTGGTACACATGTATTTCAGGACCCGGGTAGGTGCATTTCGTCAAATTTTTTTTAATTTGAATTATTTTTGTAGTTAAAGTTTTAGTATTTTTTTCTACACAAACCGGTTCCTTAGCGACCGAAAATATTATCACAGCGTTTCCATCTTGACGCCATTGGAAAGAGCAAAGAACGTTCTTTCGAAGAATGTTTGAACCGAATCCGTAGGATAAATCCTTCATATTTATTTTTTGAAATACATCGAAATTTGAATTTTTTAGGTCATCTGATATTTATTTCGCCGCATCCAAAAAAGCTAAAATCAGCACAATTATGTATTTAGGCAAAAAGTTCCGCGTATATCTTCGCATTCTAACAAAAAAGAGGTTTTTTGAATCAATACATAATTTAATTTTTGTAATTTTTTGAAGCGGAAGCACAAAAGCAATAAACCCATTTTCCGCGACCTACGCGACTGCGCATGCGCTTAAAGCCCCCTCTGCTAGAGAAAGAATTCAGTTTTGAATCTTTTATTTATTTATTAATTCATTTATCTATTTTTTGCTTTGCGGATAGCGTGCGCGGGAATTTGGCGGTGGTTTATGATTTGAAGTTACAATTTGGTATTGAGCAGTGTTATCTGTAAATGTTTTAGGTAGCGGGGATTATGTTCTTCGAATTGAACAACGCCGGGTAATTCGTTCCAGTAAAAAAGATAATTGTAACAAGGATGTTAAAACATATACAAACTATTTTATAAAGGAGTACTATAAAATGAAATACATTCGCCCTTACAAAATTTGTCGTAGTCTTCATTTTAAATGTTATTAAATCCTAAATACTATATTCAGTTAAATTCTAAAACTGAATATAGCATTTCTAAATACTGTATTCAGTCAAATTTTAAAACTGAATATAGTATTTTTATGCGATTTTAAGCATGGAAAATATTCTTATTGTAATAAAACATATTATAAAAGCAGAATGTTTGCGACTATTATTTTGTGTAATAGTGTTACATTGACAAAAATCTACAGTGTACATACAGTGAATATCTAATTCCTACAAAAACTTAGGCCAATACACAATAGTCATTTAAGTCGCAGAAGATTTCATGTCATTGTAAGGGGGTTTTGTTTTGGGATTTATCGCTTCAGTACTAATATAATTGATTTAATTGCGAGTAAATAAGTATGGGATTAGCTATAATCTTCAAAAAGTAATCTCCGTAGTTTCACAAGGGTATTACGTTTAAGAATTTCAAGAGATTAATTTAGCTTTATAGCGTTTGTATTATTTATCTGAAGAAAATATTGAGAGTGATTAGAAACTACGTTTAAACGGCTAAAGAAAAAAAAAATCTTAGGTATAGCAATTAACTGATAAAAGGTACCAACGATGCAAAAAAATTCCGATGCAAAAAAATAATCTCTTTCAGGATGACAGCAGAGATCTCAGCACAAAAAGATGCTTCTATCCCTCTGAGAGAGAGAGCGTTCTAAAGAAATAGAAACCCCTCTTTCTTTACTGGCTTTCATTGAGATGGATGTTTTATATTACTTTCTTTCGTGCTTGCTTGCTTTTATTGAGACGGATGTTTTATATTACTTTCCCAGCAATACATGGTACTGTATAGGGAAAATATTGGAACCGTGTCGAAAATCGCAATTCGAGTTTCCGACAAATAACACGTTTCGAGTGCTTTAGATCCCGAAAAAAGTATTTTTAGCATGACGTCTATGTGTGCGATGTACGTATCCATTCTAACTAAAAAAAAATCTGATGTGGGCATCACATGACTTTCCTTATATAATGCAATGAATTTACTACTTTTACAGCAAAAAAAAGTAGTACTTATATTTTTTCCAAGATATTGAATTTTCGTCAATGAGTCGCCATTTTCATTTATTTAGCATCATTTTTATCCATTTGGCGAGATTTTCGTTAATTTGGCAACATTTAAAAAGTCGCCAAGTTGGCGACATTCCGCCAAATTCGTTGCCAAAATCTCGCCAAGCGTTATGGATGGAGAAAGAGGTTATTCTTATAGCAGAAAAATGACTATTGGCGTTCAAATACAAAAATATTACTCAAAGTATCTTTTCTCATGAATGGAACGAGCTAGATCCACGAGAATAATGTCACCAAATTTATCGCATGATATTACATATGAAAAGTGAACATGTTTCTCAACAGTTAATATATTTTTACTTTCCTTATATACATAATGTATAAGGAAAGTATTGTGACGGGTTCGAAAATTCGAATTCGAGTTTTCGACGGGAGAGCACGTTTCAAGCATCCCTGATCACGAATCAAACATTTTTGAGGTGATGTCTGTGAGTGTGTGTGTGTGTGTGTCAGTGAGTTTGTGGAAACGATATCTCACGAACGAAGGGAGCGATTCGAATGAAATTTGGTACAAAAATCACAATCCATGAATATTGGAAGCCTATTGTTTTTATACGTAATCGAATGTACAGAAACCTCCTAAATTTTCGAGTGAAATTTTGAAAAAATCATCAAAAAATCAATACTTTTAATAAAGTTACGCAAATAGACATTTCTTATATAATTTTTCCTTATAAAACGATTGACATAAATTTTAGATCGCTATCATGAACCGTTCTCGAGATATTTCGCATTTTTAAAATAAATTTATCGAAAAATCCCATAAATTAAATAAAATTTATTAACTGTTGAGAAACATGCTCACTTTTCATATGTAATATCATGCGATATATTGGGTGACATCATTCTCGTGGATCTAGCTCGTTCCATTCATGAGAAAAGGTACTTTGAGTAATACTTTTGCATTTGAACGCCAATAATCATTTATATGCTATAAGAATAACTTATTTCTCCGTCCATAACGCTTAGCGAGATTTTAGCGACGAATTTTGCGGAATGTCACCAACTTGGCGACTTTTTAAAATGTTGCCAAATTAAGGAAATCTCGCCAAATGGATAAAAATGACGCTAAATCAATGAAAATGACAACTGATTGACGAAAATTCAATATCTTGGAAAGAATATAAGTATCTACTAGAAGAAAACCCTATTTTTTTTACTGTAAAAGTAGTAAATTCATTGCATTATATAAGGAAAGTCATGTGTTGCCCACATCAGATTTTTTTTTAATTTATGAGATTTTTTGATAAATTTATTTAATAAATGTGTAATATTTCAAAAACGGTTCATGTTAGCGTTCTAAAGTTTATGTCAATCGTTTTCTAAGGAAAAATGACATCAGAAATGTCTATTTGCGTAAGTTTATTAAAGGTTTTGATTTTTTTTATGATTTTTTCAAAATTTCACTCGAAAATTTAAGGGGTTCTGAACATTCGATTGCGTTTAAAAGTAATAGGCTTCCAGTATTCATAGATTGTGATTTTTGCACCAAATTTCATTCGAATTGCTCCTTTCGTTCGTGAGATATCGTCTCCCCCCCCCCACACACACACATCACCTCAGAAATGTTAGATTCGTGATCAGGGATGCTTGAAACGTGCTCTCCCGTCGAAAACTCGAATTCGAATTTTCGACCCCGTCACAATACTTTCCTTATACGTTATGTATATAAGGAAAGTAATAAAGAGAAAATGGGTTTGGTTCTGTGAGGAATGTCATATGCTGCTCACATCAGATTTTTTTCTTTTATTCTGAAAGTGGCTGTTTCTGGCTTCCAAAACCAGTTGATACCTTTTATGAACCAATGAAGTTCCATTTTTCCGTTTACCGAAAGTGATAATTTGTTGAACAAGTTTTAAATTCTGAAAAAGAAAAATTCCGCATCGAAAATGCCTGAAAAGCTTTTGTGGGATGTTGATGCGTAAGATGCCTTTTATGGAATAATAATAATAAAAAATCATCATATTTATTACTTTTCCTATGCACATGGTATTGTGACGGGTTGGGAATTCGAGTTTACTATGCAATAAATATCCCTGAACTAGAATCAAACGCTTTTGAGGTGATATCTGTATGTGTTAGTGAGTCTGTGACGCAATGTCTCAAAAACGAACGAAGAGCTGCGAAATTAATTTAGCACGATTATTGCAATCTGTAAATACTGGAACTTTATTGATTTCAAACGCGATTGAATGTTCGAAAGGCCCCCCTCCCCTTCTTCCACCCTGAATTTTCAAATGAATTTTATAAAAAGTCGGAACCTTCAAGACAACGAAATTATAATTTTATGTACGATTTTTCCTTATGAAACGAATGACACAAACTTTAGAACGCTAGCATGAGCAGTTTCCGATATATTACACGTATAATCAATAAATAAAAAATAATACATAAAATTAAAAAAAAAAGGAGTTAGTATCATCAAATATGTTCACTTTCATATGCGACACATCTGTTAACACTAGAACGATGGATATTTTGAACTACCTAGAACGACGTATTATAAAACCTAGAATAATTTTCTTCTGTGTTTTCAATAACTTTAAGAAAATAAGAAAAGTGATAAAATATCAATGGGCTGGGATTAGTCGTTTTAGAGGAATCGTTTCTCAAAGTAGTTATGCGGTCAAAACGATCGCTTCCGTCGTTCTAGTGTTAACATCATTGTCTGTTCCATTCATTAAGAAAATATACATTTTGTTTTGTGTTTTGACGCCAAGTAATTCGAAGGAATAGTCATTTACATAACGGGATATTAATTACATGTCTATTAAATTCTGGTGAGGTTTTCTTTTTCTTTCGACCCAGATCGTTCGACCTATCCGAAGGTGTAAGGTATTTACTAGGACGGCCGGGAAGTAACAAATAAATTAGATCGGAACCCAGTGGGGGGCGATATCCACGGTGACTGTACTCTCCTCTACTCCTACCCTAACCACCAACTTTTCGGAAGGACTTTCGAACCTACAGATTTAGCGTGTCCGTACTCCGCGTAAACAAGGGATAGTTTGGGCAGCGCCGAGAATCTAATTGAGAGTGCAATCCCGTGAATTAACCTTTGGGCTATTCCACCCCATGATGATGATGATGAGGATTTTGCATTTTGCATGCGAGTATGAATAAGCCATTCTGTTTGGACTAATAATTTGACTATAGTGCCCAATTTCAATTTATGTGGTGTTAATTCAATGCCCAAAGTATTGTGGCAAATGCCAAAAGCATTGTGGATGTTGTACAGTATCAAAAAAAAGTAATTAAACAAAATATTCGTACTCATTTTGTGACTTTAGTACAACATGTTTTTAATGAGGTTTTCGTACTAGTACAACATGTATTTTAATGAGGTTTTTATACTAGTACAACATGTTTTTAAATGAGGTTTTCATACTAGGACAGCATGTTTTTTAATGAGGTTTGGTCGTACAAATTTTATATGATCTTAGCATTCTGCTGGTATAATTTTATATTCTTAGCATTCTGCTGGTATAATTTTATAATTTTAGCATTCTGCTGGTGATCAATTTCTAACTTTCTTTTATAGTACATTATGATTTAATTTTGAACTCAAGAATGGGAGAAAATTGTTTCTTCAGAAGTGCTTCCATTTGAAAATAGAAAGCATTTGGATGCTAAGGAAACACATTTTTTTTTTTTTTTTAAACTGCATTTATCTGGTTAAGAAATTTTTTATGAGGGTATGATAGTTTGATTATGTTTTTGAAAGACTGTACATTGCTATTTCCCTGTGGAAAATTAAAGTCAGTGTATTATGCAAGGAAAGTGATGTGCTGCCCACATTAATTTTTTTTTTGCATGCTTAAAAAATCAAAGTCCTTTGAAAAATCAGTATATTGAGATTATGTCTATCTAAGACCTACCGAAATAGATAATCTCTAGAATTATTCCAGTTTAGAATATTTGTATTCAAAAAACAAAATCTCAGTCATCATTTGTATTTCAAAGTTAACTCGAAATAAGCATCGGATTAGAAGACAAAGAGCATGAAATGACATCGTCACAAGGTTGTACGCCAAAATGTTACAACATATCGATACTCAGGTAAGTAAATAAACTTAATCCAATAACGCGTGTGAGAAATTTTAACACTAGATTAAATTCCTCTTATTTTAACCTTGCGTAAGAATACGTTCGACGACAATTACCGACAAGGTCAAACTGAACGACCGTTAATAAGATTATTGCTTAGTTTTACTGCGTAAGGCAAAATAAAAAAAATGATTAAAAAGAAAAATCCATTTAATGAAAAAAGAAAATCAGAAGACTCTTGGATTTTTTTGCTCTACATACATAGTATAGGAAAAGTATTGTAGCACGGTCAAAAATTCGAAATCGAATTTTCGCTGGAAGAGTATGTTTAAAGTATCTCTGAACTCGAATAAAATGTTTTTGAGATTTCGATCGAATGTTTTTGAATCTTCGAGTAATCGAATGTTTTTGAATGTTCGAGTAATCGAATGTTTTTGAATATGTTTGAATCAAATGTTATTTGTGTGTGTGTGTGTGTGTGTGTGTGTGTGTGTGTATGTATGTGTGTCAGTGAGTCTGTGGATGCGATAGATCACGAACCAATGGTGCGTTTCAAATGTAATCTGGTACGATTATTACTATCCGTGAATACTGAAAACCTATTGAATTTAAACGCGATCGAATGTTTGAAAGACCTCTAATTTTCGAGTGAAATTTTGAAAAAAATCATAAAATCAGAACATTAAAAGATGTTGGATAAGTAATAATTTTACACGTAATTTTGTGATTCTAAAACGAATGGCATAAACTTTAGAATGCTAGCTTTAACCGTTTTCGAGATATTTCAAGTAAATGCATCTAAAAATTACACAAAACAGTTCTAAGTATAATCAAATTTGTAACACTTGGCAATAAATTTGGCGAAATATCACCAACGTGTCAACTTTTTTAATGTGGCCCCAAATTGACTAAAATGTCGCTAAGTTAGAAAAAAAAAGACTCTAAAGGGGGGGGGGGGAGGCAGGAAAATAGCGCCAAATTGATGAATTAGTAATTAACATTTTAATATAGTGGAATATATTGCTTAGATGTTAGCAATATTTTCAATTGTCAAGTTATATTTGCGCGAAGTATCAGTTAATTTGGTACTTTAAAATAATTTTACGTGTTGTCATCTAAAAAAAGTGTCAAAATCGGTGTACATTTCAACGTTAAAAATCTTGTGCTGTGGATCTTGTCCATTATTACTTCCTATTGAACGTAAGTGAAGTATAAGTAAAGTATACTCAGATCTCATGTAGGGAAAAGCATGTGCTGCCCATATCAGATTTTTTAAAAGGAGATCTAAAAACGTTCTTATCCGTCAAAATCTCGAATTTAAATATTTTCAGGAAAATAATACTTTTCTATACAATAGTAGGAGAAAGTGAAAATAACATAGGGTTCTGAACACACATCTAAATGTTTATCCGAAACTTGAGGGTGATATAGAAATATTTTTCCGAGCTAAACATTATATATGTTTCAGAGTTGTTTAGGGGTTGTTTCAGCACTCTACGGTACGGACCGTTAAAAATCTCTTTCTGAATTTGACTGGAATATAGTACAGTTTTATGGGGATTCTGAACAGCTATGAACACTCATGCATAATCAGGACTTCCTAATAGTATCTGAAGTTCCAATTTGGAAGCATTGCCATAATATGAATAATAGAAAATAGTTAAAATCTATTGGCCTATTATGTTGAAGGCCCAGGTCGCCCGACTCACCCGAGGGTATGAGCAGCGTTGGCCTATTATGTGTGCTTTCTTTTTATTGTGTGAAGTTTGATTTGTAGATTATCAACTATGAGTTAGTTCTCTTTGGTAGGATTCAAATGGCAAAGGATGAGAACAGAGCCGCTCATACAAAATGTGCCCCCTCCACCTACCCACAAACATTTTTCACGGGCCTGCTCCATATTTGATTTTCTCTTTTTTGTGAATTTTTCATATCTCTTCCAGCCTAAAAAATATTGAGCGTGCGGACCCCTTCTGGAGCCCGGGACTCCACCACACGAGTGGTTTCCGCCTCCCTATGGGCAGCCCTGAAGCGAATGTATAAAAAATGCAGTTGTGTCTATCGCTATTAGATCGGATTGTGGAGATTAATGGTTGTGTTTGCACACGGACGGGTTTGACGTAGATCTACTGTTTAACATATTTCCCGAACAGGTGTGCACTATACGAATCTTATCTGGTGTAGTTTATTCATTTGAAGTTAAATCGAAAATTCTTCGATTCACAAATAAGCGAGATAGCCGTTTTTCTCTACGATTCCAAACTTTAACTAATTGAATCAATGGCTTATACAAAACAACTTTCTGAACCATTCTTCAGTAGTTAAGATCGCGCTCTCATTCCAGATAACAGCATCCATGGATCGGTTTCACGTTTATTATGCATTTTTCAGCGTAGAATACCCGATACTTGCAATGTCAGCAAGAATACCTGCAATGTCACATATGCCACGATTTTGCAAATCACTATTGATAAGGACAAGTTCAGCCCTGCTACACAGCTGGCTTCAATTTTTTTTTACTGAAGATTAAACTGAGGTTGCTTAATCTTACAACGATCAAGTCCATACTCACAAAACCCACCAATGATTAAAATGATATAACAGGTCGGTATAAGATTTAGGAAATTCATTTTATTAAAAAAGAAAAAAAAAAACACTTACACATTCTGCATACGTTTAAATAGCATATTCAAATAGCATATGGCCATTGTTGTAGCAAGCGGATGGAGACAAGAGGGAGCGTGAGTCCAGTGCATGTGGGTGGGGTGGGGGGAGTGCTGATTAGTAAATTCTAACCCTTGTGACGTCACTGCGATGACCGCCTTAGTGTTGTATTAGTCTGTGCAAGAGTGGGTTTCGGCTGTCGGGATTTTGGCTTGTCGGGATTTCGACCTTGTCGGGATTTTGGCTTGTCGGGATTTCGACCTTGTCGGGATTTTGACTTGTCGGGATTTCGACCCTGTCGGGATTTTGACATGTCGGGATTTCGGCTGTCGGGATTCTGGCTTGTCGGGATTTCGGCTGTCGGGATTACGACCCAGACCCATATATATATATTTTAAGAATTCTCGCGATTATTTTTCGGCTGATCGTAAAATTGGCACAACATGGCGCAAATTTAGCCGTTTGTAGCAGACAAGTGCAATTGGCGCAATTGTTTGTTGGAGCAGGTGTACGAACCATGAATACCTGTAATCATTCTTTAATATTTTAAGGAGTCTACGCTCCACTATTCTTAAATTTTTATCACAATTTCTCACCATATTTCAAGCATCAGTTTTTGCACTGGGTTTTTCCAATCCCCTTTTATGCTACAGGCAGATGATTCGGAAGATTACACAGCCATTCCATGTATTCAAAATCAAATCAGATGTCGAGACCAGATGTTGGGCAAAAGCTGTGACCCACATTAAGAAAGGTTGCATCGTCATTCTTTCTGTTTTAGGTTAATTCCAAGCTGCATTAACTTTATGATTTGAAAAGGAAGCTTACCGAGTTTGCACAGGTTGTCAGTATATTTTTATATGGGTGACCAAGGAATGAAATACGATTATACACAGCTTGGGTAATGTCTATTGTCTCCTCTGCCTCGTTTTGTCGGATTTGTGATTATTATCGAAGTCGCTCAGCAACATAAAATGAAGCTCGTGAGCTATAAATTTTCTTTTGGGGCATAAATATATGGAATATACATTTGATATTTGTTTTATTGAATTAGTGTATTTCTGGGTTTTATATCTTCAGATTAATGTGATCAATAAATTGGTTATTGAGGATTTTAGAAAGTTCTCGTTTGGAAAGAAACTTTCGAGGAGGAGCAATTAAAAACTCGCTAGAATCGTCATCCATGTACAAATAACAGAATCCATGGTCCGGTTTGGATCGTTTTATGAGCTCTTTAGCACGGAATAGCCGATACCTTTACTGGTAGTAGGGAAACTTGCTATGTGCCGCAATTTAGTGGATCTCATTTCACAAATAGTAAAACTTCTTCATCGATGCTGGTAACTGCAATGAGAGCGCTATTCCAGCATTGAGAATGTCTATTCGAGGCGGGTTTTGTTAGAATAAACTTGGTAATTGCAGCCTAGTGCAAGTATGAGCTTAATCTTTACACCGTCTGCTTGGTAAGGCTAAATCTGTGCGTTTCCATAGAGTTTTGCAAAATTACGGCAGATAAAGAGATTAGTACACACTGACTTTTTGACCTGATGAAGGGGGGAAACTAACTTTTGACCTGATAGAAAAGGATCATAACGACCTAATGAAGGGGGAATTGACTTTTGACCTGATGAAAAAGGATCATAACGACCTAATGAAGGAAAAACTAACTTTTGACCCGATAAAAAAGGATTATAACGACCTAATGAAGGAGGAACTAACTTTTGACCTGATAAAAAAGCATCATAACGACCTAATGAAGGAGGAACTAACTTTTGACCTGATAAAAAAGGATCCTAACGACCTAATGAAGGGGGAACTAACTTTTGACTTGATGAAGGGGGAACTAACTGTTGACTCGAGGAAGGGGGGACTAAATTTGGCTCGATGAAGGGGGAATTAACTTTTGAATCGATGAAGGGGAAATTAAATTTGGCTCGATGAAGAGGAACTAACTTTTTGATCTGATGAAGTGGTGACTTGATATAGGGGGTGGGGGGTGCTCTTTTTAGGTTTTAAAGCAGGCGTTAAATTGCTTTGCACCACATTTAACAACCAGGCTGTGAGAATCTTTCACTCTCTTCCTCCAGTCTGTTGAACGAGATTTATACTAACACAGCCGCAGTGAATTTTCGTATCTTACATTTACCACTTTTTTCAACACTTGATCATTTACAAGGTTTCAATCAATTTAGAAATGAACAAAGAGTAACTGCCCTAGATGGCAATAACTACCCTAGTTCAAAATCGGATTTTCTGATACCGAAGCATTTTCTAATCACTGGACTTCTATAGATTATTACAAATTGAGAATAGCTGCATTTTTGGAAAATGTTTTTTATATTTTGCGAGTGATGAAATGTACAAATATGAGTACATAACATTAAATTGTAGGATCCAGCTATTAGTGAGGGGAAAAATTCCTCAATTCAGCATCACATTGGATGAGAATATAATAGTCATGACCCTGAAGGTGGTGGACCAGACAGACGTAAATTTTAATGCGATTCAGGATAGGAAAAAAACAAAGTTTATTTTGTAAACTGAAACCCCAAGATTTAAACCATGGCTTAGATGCTTTTGAACAGAAATCTTTAATAATACGAAGAAAAATACATATAATTATAGAAGGAACACCTAAAATTAAACTCAAATTAAGAATTCTTAATTGTATAAAAATTAATAACGACAATTACAAAAATATACATTCTCTGACGCAATTAATATATATGAAAACAAAAGATGTAAACATTAAGGGAAGAATACCCACAAGATACACTCAAACAGCTGTAATTTAACAATTGCCTATTGCAAATCAGGGCAACCAACAAGACAATACAAAAAGTATCTGTGATATAATTGACTGAAACATATAAAACTGGAAAGGTTTGTATTCAGTTGTCTAGAGTTGGTTAAATTTGTATTCTATTTTTCTGGTTACAAAAGTTGATTAAATTTGATCTATTTCCCTGTAACTTCGTGTGAAAGAGCAATTTGGTTGTCGTGTTCAGATTCGGCAATTTGAAAACTAAAAACGTCTTCTGATTTTACTTTTTAGTAGTCTTGTCTTTTCTATTTAACATTGGTGGTTATAGAGTAATTTCGTTGTGTTATTCTGATTTAGAAGTATAAAAAATTACAAAATCATCCATCATTTTAACACGGATCGAAATTTCTTTGGTTATCATCCAACTACTGTTTTTCGTAGTGTAAAACAATACATTGGTGCATAAATCTAGTCAAGGTCTAACAGGTACTTCATGCGATTCCTTTTCAAACTGTAAGTTCCGGTCTAACTAACCTTCATATATGCGACATGATCGTAGAGCGACAAGCCATTTCAGCTCATAGCTGTAATTTCCCGCTCTTGTGAACATGGCATAAATCGGCCACCACAAAATACTGGAGCTAGTGTCATCATGAAACGGTAGTTATACAAGGATAAATTGTGTTTTGAAATATTCAGTGATGACAAGTGTTGGACAAGTACTTACATCTCGAACTTTCCGTGGCTCCATGTGATTGCAACAGTTGCACCATGGCCACATTGGTTGTCATCACAGCGAGGTCGAGCGGCGTGAAACCGTCGCCATTCACGCTAAAAAGAAACGAAGAAAGAATGAATAACAAATGACAATAAAACTTAAGAGTTTCATATAATATTATTTGACAAAATATAAGGTGACATCTGAAATTATTACTACCAGGAGGTCTTTGTCCCAGGCATGACTGGATTTTTTCCCCTCGCTCTGTGCATATAATGTCAGCGGAAGAGAAAATACGAACATTTTGTTCTCGGGCTCTCACAAAAGATTGAACTCGTTAATTGAAGCTGTCATTCTATTCTACTCCACCGACGTCACTAAATCTCCTTGGATGTCGCTGTGTAAGGTGTGCACAGCACAATTCAATATATCTGCGCAAGTTGTTTACGTCTGGATATTGCCACTTCAAAATTAACAATCAGTTTTTTACTGTAACAATGTGAAAACTTATTGTGGTTTGGCAATCCCTCTCAAAGTCCTCCCTGGACCGTGACGTCGCGAATGACAAAATTATCTCCTTCTGAAGTTAAGCTGACTACGTTTTGATTCATTGCCGAGCTAACGATCCAACCTTATATTAAAGAAACTTGATTACTCCACTCTTTAAAAAATCAGTCTGAATTCCAAAATCTTGGCTATATTCTTCCAACTTAACCTGCATCAGCAAAGAGTATATACGCCATGGCAGTAGTCATACGCCATAAAAATATATTTCTTTGCATCCAAGAAGCTTTAAGCTATCAAATACCCTAAAAAGAATATACTTTAAAAATGCAATTTCTTTACTGAGTAGAATTTTTTTTTTTTTTGAAAGTCAATTAAAAAAATGTCATTTTGCGTAGAATATAATAATTTTTCCTACATCCGCTCACTGACCAAAGTTTTCGTAACAAATAGCACACATGCATGATTTCTCGCCAAACCATGACTTTGGCGTGTACTTCTGTAATCTAAACTGGCGGGAATTGGAATATAGACATGGGAGAAAATGATCCTTCTGATAATCTCATTCGCCAATTGAGTGATTCGGTTCTTCGACTATTACCTGTACCTTAAAGATGGGTTAAAATGAAGTATAATTTTCATTCCTTCTTTGTATAGGTGATAAGAGTTTGCGTATGCGTGGTAATACCTATTTTACCTGTTAATATGTTTTCTTTTCCAAATTTTTAAATTAAGCCCTTTTTTTCATTGAAAGGGGCGCACACAGTATATTTTGTACGTATGAATTAATGATTCATCGCAAAAAAAGGAAAAAGACAAACAGCGACACATATATTTAACATTTTTATCATTACAATTTTTTTACGCTTTATACAACGCTGTTCAACTTCTAATACGTATAGAGTAAAATTTTTGATCAAAATATTTTTACTGTCGTTGAACTTCATTTTAGTAATATTTATGCATCCCAATTTAGTACAGTTACGCATTTCACTACGTATAAATATTTGCTCATTTTTTAAAATAAATTTTAATTATTTGGTTAATTTTATTCTATTAATATGTTGTTTAAACGTCATTCTTGCCATTTGAGATTATATTTAATGGCTAATTAGTTATCTAAAAAGGGCAGTTCCCCCCCCCCTCAAGATGTAAAATTTAGGCTATTTTGTAAAATTATTTTAAAAATTCCAAACAGATATTGAAATTTTCGTGTGCCACCAGATATCGCTTCTCCAAACATAATCAAATCAAATCACCCATAAGTGTATAAAAATTAACACATCTAAAAGGCAATCTCAACTAATCTTAACTATTGAAATTCAAACAACGTAAAAAAAGCTTTCGGTTTTATGAGAAGAATAAGAAATTAGATCAACCGGAACCATTTTAATCCAGGTCTTTTAAATCAGCAGACGATTCCAGCTGACCCACATAATAGGATGACAGATTTGGTGATCCTTGGAGTTTGGGGAACCGCGTCGGGTAAAAATAAATTTTCAAGTCACACGCAGAACAGGATGTCCGACTCAAACTTTGAAACTGGACTCGATTTCAACCGGGGCAAGGTTCTGTTACGTTTTCCGTGACAATCGCCACTGCGTGGTTTGGATTCGTGGTTTCATTTCCCTTAAAAAAATTATGCAATACGAGTAACATTTTACATGTTAGGAATGTATTAAATGTGATAGAATGGAAACAATATTCTGAATTATAATAAACTTAATTCAGAATTTAATACTTCTAAAAATGTGTTTATTTAAATATACATTAAACCCCCATATACAACAGTTTGCAACAACGAATTGCTTTTATTAGAAAAAGAACTCAGCACGTGAACGACTCAACAATGATACTTCAGCAGACGATAAAAATAGGAAAACAGAAGTTTTGAAACGGCTAAAAGAGTGTGAAAAAGTCACGAATCCGTCTTTCTATTTTTGATAAGAAAACAAAATAAAAAGATTGAAGACTACAATTTTTCATTTTCAAATTGAGAGATGAAATGTTTAGATAACATTCAAACACAAAACATTTTAAGAAAAGACACCACTCGATTTTCTCAGCTTAAATATAAAATGAGACATCTTAATTATTGATGGCTAATAAATCTTCTTGAAGAACAACAAAATTCAACAGGCATGTTAACAGTTGAAATATTTCAGTGGGAGATGAAAAGAAAAAGAAATAAATTTTCCTGCAATTAGAAAATAGCAATGATGTAAAGACAACATTATGACATAAGACATTAAGCCATCGTACTTGACACAGCACTTGTTCAACATATTCGTTGCCGGTAGCGTCGCCATAAAAAAAAAGAGGGGGGGTGGGATGGGGGGTAAGGGTAACTAAAATATTATGTTTCCCATTTCATTAAATATTCCTTCAGTGGGTTCCTGGGCGGGGTATGATTCCCCCATTTGGTGACGCCACTGCTTGCAGCATTGTATTATTAACATATGTATTCGAATAAATGCCAACTATAAAATACTTTATGCATATAACCCGTCAGTTTGCTTATTATGATCTTGTTATTTTCCCTACATACATAGATAGTATAATGTATAAGGAAAGTATTGTGACGGGGTCGAAAATTCAAATTAAAGTTTTCGACGGAACAGCACGTTGCAAGTATCCCTGAACTCGAATGTGTGTGTGGATGCGGTGTCTCACAAACGAACGGGGCGTTTCAAACGAAATTCTGTGCGATTATTACTATCAGTGAATACCGGAACCTAATTGATTTTAAATACAATCGAATGTTTGGATAACTCTCCAATTTTCAAATGTATTTTTGAAAAAATCTTTAAAAAATGGATGCCTTTAATAATGACAAATAAATAATCATTTCAGACGTAATTTTTTATTAGGGCGTTTATATTCAGATGTTATTTTTCATTTTTAAGTTTCATTTAATATTTCATTTAACATTTATGTCATTCAAATTAATGACATAAATTTTAAAATGCTAGAATGAACCATTTTTATCATATATCTTTTCTTTCCTTATGCAATGCTATGCAACAAATTTGTTATCATAATTCTCGTATATCTAGTTCGTTCCATTCATCAGAAAAACTATTTTTTGTAACGGTTTTGTATTTTGACTCCAAAAAATTAGTCAATAGATAATTATTCCAAGACATATATTCATTTAATGTTAGTATTTTGATGAGTATGAATAAGCCATTCTGTTTGGACTAATAATTTGCCAAACGTGTTCAATTCAAGTAGCATCAATTCAATACCAAAAACCGTCTGCTGTTGTCCTTGTACACTATTTCGCTGTTAAATAAGTAAAGTCATTGCATTAAGTAGCCAAAGTCATGTGCTGCCCACATCAGATTATTTTTGTTTCATTCTTCTTGATAAACACGTAGTTGTCAGTTACATTTATGCGGGTTTTGTAACATTATGTTTTTTAAGTTCTCTTTATAATTATACATTTGAACACTTTTCACAGATTACCGTAACATTAATTAGCATATCACTCTACTCTAATAATAACATTTTAACCAACTTACACTAATGCTAGTTTCATTTATGCTGTGCTAATGTTACATAACTATTAGTGTCATATTTAGTAATTTGTTTTTGGACTTGGATTGCTGATTGCAATGGATCAGATTGCTGATTCTATCCGATTTCTGCTACCATACCTACAAGTCTTTTACATATTTATATTGCTCGCATCTTCACTGATCTTAATGTGACAACGGGGTTCTATTTTTACTGAAGCTTGAGCGTTTTAACTTAGCTGATATTCATAATATCATAACACGTATACTCATATCCAACATACATAGCATTGCTATTTAATACGATACTTGCAGAATATATAGTATTGCATTGTAACCTCCCATCCATAAAGAAGTAAACTAGATGTTTAAGCCAGTCATATAACAGGCTGCATAAAGTTTCTTTCCGGTTTTCCTCCCTGCACCCTTGTGCTCCTAAATTTTTTTTTCTCGATCATTATTATTATTTACTATATGACACAATAATCCCCCCCTCTAAATTATTCTGTTTTACACAAGGTTCATTTTGTCGTCGGGTTTGTCGGTTGTCTAGCACAGACAAAGATGATCTAGTGCATCTATATTCTGCATTATTTTCTATTTATGATTAAATACGTTACTCAAATCTTTTGATATCCTTGTTATTGCGCTTAAATCTTAGTCATGTCTCAATAAAAAAATCATGCAAATAATGAAAGAAAAACATAATTTAGGGCACACATGTTTAGACTATATAGTATATAGACAATTTGCATAACAATAGCTAATAATTTCAGAACACAATATGTTCTTAAAATAGCAACGGTGTCTACAAATTTCCGCAAAACTCATCAGCACGAGTAACTCAATAATATTTGGCGATCTGAAATTTAAATTATGCCCCATTTGTAAACAAGTTTCTTACATATTGCTACACTTTCGCAGAGACTTATACATCTCAATTACTTTTGCGGAAGTCGTAAAACGTTACAGACACCAATTTAAAACCTTTGACAATATCTAATACATCACCGAAGAATCGCAAGCTTGACTTCCGACAAACAATTACGGACGCGAGCGTTACAAATTAGCGAGGACTTCGAAAGTTGTAACAATTTGCTCATGCTTCCGCATGCGGAATATAGAGCAATTATGGGCTCAACGAGTCTGCAGAAGTAGGTTGAAGCAACAAGTCTTCACTTAAAACTCCAATGTCAAGGAGTTAATAACGAGTTTAGAAATGTATATTTAGAATACGACGTGCCAGAGACAATGCATAAATTTGCAGAAAGATGCAAAATTATCGTTTCAATGTTGCTTTATATGCATTTATCGCTATTATAAAAGCGCCGTGTCGGTATGTCAGCGTGCCAATTGCAAACCTGAGCGCTGAAAAAACTCATGTTTACTAATTCGACCAGGCTGAATTCAAATCTGCAATCCGTTTTTCAAATTACCCTTTGGATCTGGATTATAGCCTCTCAATGTTTGGCCTTTTTTGCTATTTTTATGCTTATAATCTCAGGTCGAAGGTGTTGCCACACCACGATGAAATTGCATGATCGTGAGATTTTAATGGCTGAAAAAACTAAAAGGAGAATTATATTCAGCTCATGCAGCTACAGATGAAACCACCTCCATGATTTAGCTGAATATGAAAGTTAATATTGAGAAAACGTCCCAATTTAAAAATTTAATATGTTTATTTAAACCATGGAGCTAGAGAAAGTTAGTCCCTTTACCTCCATGGTATGACCAGAAATTGAAAACTTGAAATAATAAGTTTGAGGCATGGAGTTATAAAGAAGATAAAATTCCCATGGATGAAACGTTTGAAAATGCCATAATGATTCGAGAATTATATCTAGGTGTCGCTATAGTGCTAGTAAAGTAGCTGCTATTGTCAATTGACACAAGAGAAATTAGTGTATGTATTTAGTATATGTATTTTTGATTATTTTTAAATGATGAATATAATGATGAATATAATTAGCCAGTGTTTTTTGAATGAATAATATAATGATGAATATAATAATGAATGTAATTAGCCAGTGTTTTTTCATCGTAGTAGGATAGAGTACAGAATATGTGGAGATAAAAATAAATTGCGAGATAAAATAATTTTGAAAACGTAGGAATATTCTTTATTGTTTCAGTTCGAATTTATATTGCACTAATAATTCATGTTTACAAAATTGACAGATTAAATAAATAGTTATCTTATTTCAACACTACCTGAATTATTGTCTCAAACGATATTGGTTATTTTCTTAATATGAAGTTTTAACTCCTTACTTTTACCTCCATGGTTTGAGGTATTAAACTTGATAAATTCGTTCGTTAAAGGATCTAGGGGAGCGTAAATTAACTGCACTATGTTAGGGAATGGCATAGCATACATGTTTTGATAGGGAGTCTTATAAGAAATAGTAATGTTGAATGGGACGGGTGTTGGCATCGCATGTGTGTGTGGGTGTGTGTATATTAGGAGCGGATGGGAGTTGATGTCCGCCGATTCCTGTTTCCCATGCATGGCCGTGTTATACTTGAACAAGCATAACGGACTAAACAAGGGGGCTTTGCTGATTCCTTTATAAATATTGCAGAATTGGTTTAATTTTGAAATCTGCATAAAATACAATCTGTAGTTTGCTCTAATAAACGCAATACAGCAATGGTTATTATGAAGTTTGCAAAACCAGCATTATACGCTGATGTTGGCAAAGCATGATTCCCCGCTATACACAAATTCATTTTTCTTTATATCTTCCATGAGGCATTAATTTGCGTATAAAATAACATAAAAAATGAGTACTTATTTAAATTCAACATTCAATATTTCCTTGAATAAATCAGGCATAGGTCAATTAGGTGATTGAAATTGTTTCGAGAGCGTCTTAAGCCCTCTTCCTAAAGTCAAAAGAGCAGTGTATGCTTTTAACAACCACTAAGAACGTATAACGAACTGCAACTGTTTGCAATGTTGCAGTTCGTTTCTAGCAGTTATTAAAAGTACACACAGTTTTTTGACATAACACAGAGAGATTATAGCACCCTCGAAGCAATCGTCGCCACCTAATTGACTTATGCCTGCTTATTAAATATTATATTGTCACAAGCAACAGTTTTTTTATTGTGACTTATCTAAATTACATAGAATTTTCAGTTTTTAAAGAAATCTGTATTTCATTTGACGGCACGGAATTTTATAATAGCGCCAAGTTGCCAATATTTCAGAAAACCGCTATATCTCAAGAAAGGTTTATCCCAGAGTAATGAGATCGAATTTAAGCTCTTTTTCATCTACAGTTACGTATAAAACCAGTTTTTAATCAAAATAACAAAGATCATTTATTATTTTCAATTTTTACCGATTTTTGAATTAGGGCCTAAAATCTAATCAGTATCTAGTCAAGGAAATATAAGTAGCATAACGGGTGACTTCTCAACCAAATTTTCAAGATATTTAAGATATTTGGTGGGATAGATTTTAAGCTACAGTAGATAGATAGATTTGGTGGGATAGATTTTTAGAGACAACGACATGCAGTATATGCACTGCATTGACACACGTATATTAGATAGATATATGTGTGTCAATGCAGTGGATAGATATAGATTATACAGTAGATAGATATATACAGTGATAAGTAGTTACAGTGTAGTTAGATAGTTTGGGTTGGATACATTTTAAGCTACAGTGGACATGCCGTGTATACACTGTATTGACACAAAGATAGACACACACATACAGAGACATATACACACATTCAGACACCACGCTAAAAATAGCTTCATATATTCTGAAGTGCTCAAAACATGTAAATCCGCCGAAAACTCAAATTTCAATTTTCGATAACCATTTCTTCCGATTTCAATACTTTTCTTATGCATCGTCATGCATTGTGTGCAACATATCAACTTTATGTTTTTGAAACTTTTTTTTAAATGATGCAGCACAATGAACCATGTATTGTTAAGGGATTTAAAATTTGTGATTTTGAAAGATGATCACGATTTGCGTATGCGAGCAAACCGTATTTGATATAATGTATGTCTCGGAATGGTAGTAGGGGGAAAATCATACTTTAAACTGCATTATGGCGCAAATGGTATTAAAATAATGTATATTGACATAAGTCAGCCTAATGCATTCAATTCATTGGCGATGATTGACATGCTGCCAATTTGGAAAGAAAAAAAATAATTTTACTTCTCAAGATTTTGAAATAATTTTGAAATAATTTCTAGAATTTGAAATAATTTTTTAAATTTTGAAATAATCAAGTTAATTGCTTGATATTTAGTTTACTTATTTTAATCGCTAACAGCTAAAATTTTGTTATAACTATATCGCGCTGAAAATCAATAAGTATTTTAATTGGTAAACACAATATTTTTATAATTAGTATTAAATGTTATAAAATTCCCCAATTGTTGTTAACTTTATTTTCCCCACAAATAAACAAGAAAGATCAATCATGCATAAAGCATTGATTATGAAACACTTTCCAACTTCAATGCAATTTTATTTAAACATCTCTAAAATGCGATACATTCCTCGGTAATACTTTTAAAATTATCGCAATACTACATTAATTTATTATATTTGAAAACTTAAAACTTCATCGAAAAAAATGAACTTCATTCAAATGACGGCATTGAAATAAAAATTGTTTGGTTTAAACATTTCTAAAATGCGATAAATTCCTTGGTAATATTTTTAAAATTATCATAATACTACAATAACTTATTATATTTGAAAACTTCATCGAAAACAACTGACATTCATTCAAATGACGTCATAGAAAAAATAACACGCCTGGCTCTCACTATAAAAGCAGCATTTCATTCATAACATTTTCCCAATCATTTCATTCATCACAGTACTAAAATAATTTATTTTATTTAAAAACTTAAGACCATGGAGCTACAAGTAATTAAACTCTATGCTTAAAACTTCATCAAAAAAATCGTTTGCTTCTCTGTGTTAATGAATGTTTCATTCATATCAGCTATATTGCAGACTCCATGAGCTAAATAATTTTGCGTTAAAGAAATGCAGGAATTCTTATACAACTCATTCTACATCTTTTGGTATTTACATCCTCCATAAGTTAAAAGTTGGCTTCGTTGTAGAAATAATCAAAGTTGGAGGATCATTTAAACTCAACTATATTGTAATTGCGTTGTTTCCGTATGTAGATGCACAGAATTTAAGTAAAAATAAAGCTGTTTTAGGACGGAAACAACACTAAATATGAATTAAAAAGAACTTTAAAAATCTCGATTTTGACACAAGATGGATGCCATATTTTATTTTGAAGTGGGTCACGTGGTCTCTTCATATAATGGTCACGTGATCTCTTCATATAAAGGGTGTAATTATTATTTTAATTTTTATTTAAAAAACTACTGAATATATTTTGTTGAAAATTCTTTTATATATTTTGTGGGATAATTTAAATATTTCCTAAAACTTTCAAAGCAATTTGTGAATTTTAAATCCGCTTAAAAAATGTTTGAAAAATTTGGTCCCATAGGGATCAATGTATTTCATTTTTTGAACCCGGGTTCAATCCAAAACTAATTGGGTGACATTATTAATATTTATTCCCATAGGTCCCACAGACCGTCTGAACAACATACTAAAATTTCATTTTGATAAAGTCATTCTTACGGTAGTTATCGTGCTAACGGACAGATAGACAGACAGAATGAATGAACAAAGTCATAAAAACTTTTCAACTATGTTGCAAAGTGTTGAAAATGTAAACAAAAATATCTTAAACTACGTGAAGTAAGTAGTTACTCTAAATAAAAATTTTATGTAAGAAAACAATTGAAACTTTTCTCACCGTGTATACTATAAAAGCGACCTTGAGTATTACTGTTTTATTTTATGTATTTATTTATTTATTTTTTGTGCGTATTTGACGATTTTATATCCACGGCTTATAATCATGTGACTAAAAATCCGAAAATTCGTGGCATACAAAGCATATGCTACATTCTTATGAATTAGATAAGTTAGTTTTTACAAAAAAAGTATGTATTTGGGGCCCATGTCCGTAAATTTGCTTTTCATTTTCATCGTGATCTCCCGAAGGTAGGAAACGCTATTCTTCTTAACTTGTCTAACTATGATCCTCGGCTTCCTAAATGTAAGAAGCGACCGCGAGCCCTGCTCGGGCGCCGTGATATTATCCCGCCTAACCCTAAGCATAGGCGGACCAAATAGTTTCGTTCATTACCAAGTTTTCTTAGTCTTCAAGCGTCATTCCTCTGAACGCTTAATACCCTTGCTTTTGGGATAACTTCTTGCTTTTTCGACCATCTCCCCCCCCCCCCCCTCATCGTATCGCGTCATCTGGCTCACTCTTACATCGTACAAGCTACAGCGCCGCACTCGAGCGCACCTCCTCTTCAAAATTCACTGCACCTTTCTGTTTTTGGATACATTGACACTCTTAAACTTTTCAAACTGTTACTTTCTTAAAATTTTTTAAACTCTTTCCTAAGACTCGGAAGTTCTTAAAACTCTCGAGCAATCTTTATGCTTTTCAAACTTTCTTTGCGCAGCAATCCTTTCTTTCGATTTTTTCCTTCTTAGACAGGGGATTAAAGTCCGGAATTTTAACCCGGATAAGGCACCCCGTTGAAACTCCCAATACCTCGTACCTGGTAAGTATGTATTTGGTATGCCAGATTTTTTTATGTTAAATTAATTTATTCCATGCATGCGAAAATAATTAAAATATATTCACTGATTAGCTTATAATTTAACTCGAAAATATTACAACACATATTTATACAATGATAAAATGAAGACTATGTTTTTTTTTTTTTATCATTGCAAGACTGAAAAATTTATATTCTTACGGGCCAGACAGTATTGCAATGATTTTGCAATACTTTCTCACTTTTAAAATACACATACTTTAGAAAAGCGCTGGCAGAAAGTTGGGAGAAAGTTTGCACAGCCACACAACGTTTCGTAACGGATGTGAGGAAATTTCTTGAAGTTTTCACGCGAGAAAGTATTCCCCAAACTAATCAAGGTTTGAAAATACGCTTGATTTTATAAATAGAGATATTTGTTGTGAAAAAGATTTGTTTGAAAAATCAAACATTGATTACACAACATTTCCCAAAATTGGACGTTGCACGAGATGTGATTAAAATTGAAAGCTTCAATAAAACAATGGACTTTATTTTAATGATACCTCTGCAACAAACATTTCTAGCCAAGCCAAGACGATTATTTTCGGGGTGCCTGTGCTATCAGCACTTATCCCCACATCGAAAATAGAGAATGTCCATGTTGTATATTTGCAATAGATGTCGACTAACTTGGCACTCCATTGTTTGGCGTAGATTCGAATATAGCAAAATGGCTCATTTTGTCATGGAGTGGCTGACTGCTAGTAGAAGAGGTAAAAAAGGGGGCGGGGCTTAGGGCCAGCTAAAACTCAGGTAGAATATACTATAAAGTTACATTTAAGTTTATATATAACGTTGCAATAATTAAGTTAGGTTAAAAAGGTTAAGAAAGCACAAATAATTAATCAACAAGAAAGATAAATCATGCTTAAAGTATTATACTATAAAGTCACATTTAAGTTTATATATAACGTTGCAATAATTAAGTTAGGTTAAAAAGGTTAAGAAAGCACAAATAATTAATCAACAAGAAAGATAAATCATGCTTAAAGCATTGATTATGAAACACTTTCCAACTGAAACACTTCCAATGCAATTTTATTTAAACATGTCTAAAATGCAGTACATTCCTTGGAAATATTTTAAAACTTATCACAATACTACATTAATTTATTATATTTGAAAACTTAAACCCTCATCGAAAAAAATGAACTTCATTCAAATGACGGCATTGAAATATAGATTGCCTGGTTTAAACATATCTAAAATGTGATACATTCCTCGGTAATAATTTTAGAATTATCATAATACTACGATAATTTATTATATTTGAAAACTGCATCGAAAACAACTGAAATTCATTCAAATGACGTTATAGAAAAAATAACACGGCTGGATCTCTCTATAAAAGCAGCATTTCATTCATAAATAATTTCCCATTCATGTCATTCATCACAATACTATAATAATTTATTTTATTTAAAAATTAGGACCATGGAGCTACAAGTAATTAAACTCTATGCGTAAAACTTCAACGAAAAAAATCGTCCTTCTCTTTGTAAAAACAATGAATCAAATCATTCATATCAGCTATGCAGACTCTATGAACTAAATGATTTTGTGTTAAAGAAATACAGCAATTCTAATACAACTCATTCTATATATTTTGCTGTTTACATTTTACATAGGTGAAAAATAGGCTTCGTTGTAGAAATAATCAAATTTGGATGAGTATTTAAACTCAAATATATTGTAATTGCGTTGTTTCAGTATGTAGATACACAGAATTTAAGCAAAAATAAAGTGTTTTTATTACGGATACAACACTCAATCTGAATTAAAAAGAACTTTAAAAATTACGATTTTGAGACAAGATGGATGCCATATATCATTTTGAAGTGGGTCACGTGATCTTTTCATATCATGGTGACGTGATCGCTTCATATAAGAGGTATTATTATTTTAATTTTTATTTAAAAAACTACTGAATTTATTTCGCTGAATTTTTTTTTATATATTTTATGGAACAATTTGCATATTACCTAAAAATTTCGAAGCAATTTATGAATTTTAAATCCGCTTAAAAAATGATTGAAGAATTAGGTCCCATAGAGCTCAATGTATTTCATTTTTTCAATCCGGGTTTAATCCAAAACTAATTGGGTGATATTATTCATTTATATTCCTATAGGTCTTACAGACCGTCTGAACAACATACTAAAATTTCATTTTGATTAAATCATTTTTACGGCAGTTATCGTGCTAACGGACAGACAGAATGAACAAAGTCATAAACACTTTTCAACTTTGTTGTAAAGTGTTCAAAATCGTGGATTGCAAGCGGGCTGGCGTCAAAAAAGCGAGCTAAAAGCAGTAATCATGCCATGTCAGAGATTGGAGATCGAATGACGTGCTAAGACTGTTGCATATGATGATATTTTATTTGCAGATAACTTAAAAAAAATCTTTATATTAGTTTATTGGTAGATACTCTTAAATAAAAGAGGTTTTCGAAAACTTTAATAAATAGTATGACTAGTTGATTAATTGTATCAACTAGTTTCGAAGGCAAAAATTAGTCTACTTCTTTAGGACAACCTTTACTTTTAATAAACTGTTATGAATACTTTTAATCAACTGTTTATTCTGCTACTAACGGATTATCTTAATTTTAGTTGACACCAGTTTGAGTTATTTTTAACACTTTACAACAAAGTTGAAAAGTGTTTATAATGACTTTGTTCATTCTGTCTGTCTGTCTGTCTGTCTGTCTGTCCGTTAGCACGATAACTGCCGTAAAAATGAGTTTATCAAAATGAAATTTTAGTATGTTGTTCAGACGGTCTGTAGGACCTATGGGAATATAAATAAATAATATCACCCAATTAGTTTTTTATTGAACCCGGGTTGAAAAAATGAAATACATTGAACCCTATGGGACCTAATTTTTCAAACATTTTTTAAGTAAATTTAAAATTCACGAATTGCTTCGAAATTTTTAGGAAATATTCACATTATCCCATAGAATATATAAAAAAAAATTCAGTAAAATATGTTAAGTAGTTTTTTAATTAAAAAAATTATTTAATATAGGGAAAAAAACAAATTCAATTAAATTCTGACTTTGGGATATCTTCCAGAAAGAAAAGAGAGAGATATTATATAATAAATATCTCTCCATTTGTTTAAACGTTTTGCATATGGGAGTGGCTTCATATTTTAAAATAAATTTGGTAGATAACAATTTTTCATTTTTTTTAAATTTTATATAACTCTTCATGATAAATTTAATTGATGGCATTTTAAATGCACTTTCCTACGTCCTAGAGAGTTAAAATTTGGTACACAGCTTAAATTTGTTGAACATTTTATTCGACAAAAATTTGATGGATCTTTAAATATAGATCATACATTTTTTTCGAAATGGCCTGAAAATAATCCCCGTTCACTTCTATAAATCATTGGTGTAATATTGTTAAAAATTCTGATGTGGACAGCACATGTCTTTCTCTGCAGACTCATATTCGTTCTCTTTATTTATTCAATGATAATTTGAGTTTATCTGCACAACATAAGTATTTTAAATAACATTGAATTTACACGTTGAACTTAAATTTGGTTCTCATTTGATAGCTGGACTTATTGTCAAAGGTGGCGTAGCGAAAACGCGAAAAAACTAGAATATCTCAAGAACGGCTAGTCCTAGAGTAATGGGGTTAGTCTTATTCTTTTTGTTGTCAAAAATCACATATAAAATAGGAATTTAATTGATATAATTGAGCACACGTAGTCTTTTATTTTTATATATAACGATTTTTGCTGGCCATTTCGCAAAAATAGCCCGTTCCTTTTTCCCGAATCGTAGTAGAATAACCTACAAATGATTTATATACAAAATTTTTTTAAATTTGGTATATAAATCACTTGTAGGTTATTGAAATATTATACTCCAAATTTTGTTAAATTTGGTTCATTAGTTTTTAGCTAGAATGGATAAAGGCAATTTCTGCGGCCATTTCGCAAAGAAGGCAGATTCTTTTATTACGAATCGTACTATAATCTAATGAACATCAGGATTTCCCACAAAAAACATACCTACCAAATTGTATGAAATTCGGTCCATTAGTTTTTCAATTAGAGTGGATGTAATATCCACACAGACACATACACAGATACACCCTTACACAAACAGACGTCTTCCTAAAAGTAGTTTTTTCGAGTTCTAGAAGTCCCAAAACGCGTAGATCCTTTGAAAATTCGAGTTCCGATCTTCGGCACGATTCCAATACTTTGAGTACATACACATACACATATATATTATCTGTGTATCTAAATTCCGTGCCTATGCAATTACAATAGTTGTGATTTTAAATGATCCCTAAACTTTTATTATTTCTTCAAGGAAGCCTAATTTTAACATATGCAGAATGCAAATATCTCAAGCGATTGTAAGATGAATTACATAAGAATTGCTGAATTTTTTTCACACAAAATTGTTTAGCTCTGGAGTCTGGAATACAAGTTATATGAATGAAATATTCATTGATTTTGCATAAAGAATCAGATGATTTATATTTCGATACAGTTTTAAATATTTAAGTATAATAAATTACTGTAGTACTGTGATAATGTAAAAGATATTACCACTGAATGAATCACATTTTAGAAATTTTTAAATGAAATTACATTTCAGTTGGAAAGTGTTTCATAATCAATGCTTATGCATGATTGATCTTTCTTGTTTTAGTTGTATTTTATAGTTTGATGTGCTTCTTATTTATTATGCAAGATTACAGTGTATTTAATTTGTATTATTTATAATACAAATTTAAACTAAACTCTTTTTGTGGAATTACTTTTCCATTTTTCTTGAGGAAAATCTCTTAATTTAAATAAATTAGATTTTTACTATTATAATTTCGCATTGAAAAAAGTAAAGTATGTAAGGAAAGTCGTGTACTGCCCACATCAGATTTTTTTTAATGAGGGAATTACAAAATTCTTTATGCTTTAAACTCTTCCATTATTTATAAATCTGATTGCAATGTAATGTATTAATTTCGTTTATAACACGGGTTTTTGCAAGCAATTAAAAATCTATTATTTTTCTTAATTTTTCATTTTGATACTTTTATTCCAAGATCCGTACATCTCATTTAAGACTAATTGTTATTGCCTACACCAAGAATTCGTATTTTAAATCCCCAGACAGACATCATGACAGACACACACTCACATATCTTGGGCGCGGTAGCCCATTGGTTCGCGCGCTGGAGTTGCACTCGGTAGGCCCGGGTTCGATTCCAGCCACTGCCAAAACTGCCGCCGTGTTCATGCGGAGTACGATCACGTTAAACATGTGGGTCCGAAAGTCCTTCCGAGAAGTTGGTGGTAGGGGAAGGAGGGTACGGTCCCTGTGGATGCCTCCCCCACTGGGTTCCGGTCTAAATTGGGTGGCACTTCCCGACCGTCCAAATAGTTACCTTACACCTTTCTGGTAGGTCGGATGGTCTGGGTTTAAACAACAACAACACTCACATATCTTGGTTTCTGACACACACACACACGATCGAACGTGCTTTAATTAAAAAATTTCCCAATTTTAGAGAACTTGAAAAACTTCCAGTTTTTCTAAACTTTCTCCTTAATTTAAGTCAGTTGATTTTCGGAATAGATTGAAATTTTCTGGTTTTTGAATATGTAACGAAAATTATGCAAGGAATTCACAATGGTTTATACAGGCAATGTTTGCTTGAACAGAGGAAAACATATCAACAGTACAAAGAGATAGAGAGAGCAAAGAACTTTCTGTTACAAATGCAAAGGGTCTAAATTGGGTCCCCGTAACAAGTAATTTCAAATTATTTCTCCAATGTAAAGCCATTAATTGCATGTAAGATTCGATGGTTCCAATTGAATGGGTAAATAGACAATGCTCCTGCTTTTGTGAATGAATAATTATGTGCGATTGTTGGAATTTAACAAAGTTGGTTCATCAAACCGGCGTTTAGAAGCACAGGTTGTAAAACAACGCCGCAAAAGGTGAAGCCATCATCACCGAATGTATAATGACGCATCATAAGACAAAGAACACCTGTTCTTGTTATCTAAATTTGGAATCCTAAGTCGAAATTCTCTTCTTTTACCGCCATCGTGGAACCGCTATGCAAGTAAATGTCGTTTATTCAGTTGTATTTCAAAGAGGTGAAACCAGAGGAGAACACATAGATGTACTTTAGAACGGTTATAAATCAATAGAAAATAATATTATGACGGAAATAGAATGATCTGGACAAAGTTTAATGAGATTTAAACAAATGTATTTATAGTAATGTCTAGTAGAAATCAAACGGTATTACTTTCCCTACAATACATATCAATGTATAGGGAAAGTATTGGAATTGTGTCGAAAATCACAAACTGGAATTTTCAACGAAACTACACGTTTCGAGCATTCGACTGTCTGTGCAATCGTCTGTCTATGCAATATGTATCCACTCTAGCTGAAAAACTAATCGACCAAATTTCACAAAATTTGGTAGATAAGTTACCTGTGGGATACTTTGGTGCTGATTAGATTTTGGCACGATTTGAAAAGAAATAACCAGCCTTGTTTTGCAAAAAAATAGTCCGCAAAAATTGCCAAATCTAAAATAAAAGACTGCATATGCTTAAATGTATCAATTATATGTTTGTTTTATACGTAATTTTAGACCAGAAAAAAAAATAAGACCAACCCTATAAGTCGAGGACTAACAGTTCTCGAGATAGTTTAGATTTTAGTGTTTTTGCCACGTCGTCTTTGAAAATACACCCAGCCCCCAAATGAAAACGAAAATTGAAATAAAACTGCAAACTCAGTGTAATTTGAAATAATTATCCGTGTTATTTTGTGCAATTAAATTCAATTTAATGAATTATAAAAGAAAGCAAAAATGAATTTGAGTCTGTAGGAAAAGTCACGTGCTGCACACATCAGATTTTTTGGATGACATTTAGGCAATTCAATAACAGCGGAATAGGTTGTTTTATTATTATAACAGATTTAGTGTTCCAAATGTGTAAATTTGTCGAATTCCAATTTTCGATTCTATTCCAATATTTTCTTTATACATTACCACGCATTGTTTGGAAAGTAAAATGAATAACATAACATTTACCGTCCCAGTTCATGTCGTAAAAGTATACTCGGTGTTTCAGAAATAGAGAACACGTTTCTAACTCAGGAATCATTTGTTTTAGACACATATTTTGGGTAAAAAGCGACGGTAAATTGAGAGAAGAATTTTTTTTCAAATAAATTTTTAATTCCGGGGGCGTGTGTGAGTGTGAAGACCCAGACCGTCCGACTCATCCAAAGGACTTGAGTATCTAATTGGACGGCCGGGAAGAGATCCGGCGACAACACCAGGAAAAACACAACTAAACAAAACAACAAACAAACAAAGCAGTAATCAAAAACAAAACACAACATCAAAACAACACAGCAAACCAAAATAAAAGGGAAGGCGGCACCACCGGGGAGGAGCAAGTAAAAACCAAGGGGATCAACAACCAGAGAAAAAGTTAAAAGCAGCAATGGCTCTCAGGCTATTCAAGTGATTTTGTTGGATATTTCTCTCGCTATGAGAATATTTCTTTTATTGGATATTTCTCTCGCTATGAATTCCGGGGGCGTATAAAAATTAAATTTACAAATGGAAATTTTATACCACCCTTTTTACAAAAATTAGAATATCCAAAATATTTTCCATCGGATCTTGATTCCTTTAAAAAAAAAGTTTAATTGCTCTATCTCATATATTCTCGGAGTTATGCACGTAAATGTACGTAAGAATTTTAGAACTCACCGTATTTTTTAAAAATGGCAACACGCACTTAGCGGTGAAAGGAGAAAATGCATCCTCCCCCCCCCCCTCCATCCAATTAGACCATTTAATTTAATTTAAATTTTTATTTCACTTTAGCTTTAAAAAGTTAACAATAAAAATAATAATGAAAAACAGAGAAAAGATATTCATTTTGCAGACAGTTCCCTACTTTGGGGAAGAAAAAACAAACAACAACAAAAAAAAACCCTTTATATTAGCTGTGGAGAGATTTGAAAAGTGACTAAGTCAGAGTTTGTTTGTCTCAGTAATTCCGCCTTTTACTTTCATTTTTATTTTGTATTTCCGTGAGCTTGGGCTGAAATTTTATCGCAAGTTTTGCCACAGTGTTTTATCTCTAGGGGGAAAATATGAAAAGTTATTTTTTAATTTAAATTTTTAGGCGATCCCCTGAGTTGAAAATTCATTTGAAAGAATTCAGCTCTCGATTTACAATCTTTTAATATCAAAAATATTTGTCTAAAACAAAGAGTTCGAAAGTTATAAACTTGTTTTCCATTTTTGATGCAACCCGTATACGATCAATCGCACTGGTCTTCTGGCATCAGTTACATGAATACGAAAAGAGAAAGATTACCTGCAGACGCAGGAATTCAGATTGAAAATCTGTCTGTGGTAGGTTCCCACCACACCTGTTGACGTCACTGTTTTGTTATTTTGTTCATCGTAGTCCCCCCGATTAGGGAACCACATGCTACAAGGTCATTGCGGACTTCGGATCACTGGCTGTATGTGTGTTCGATAAATTTTGGGATCGTCTTGAGGATTTGGCTAAACATGCAGTTATAACACAATGGATATCTGGTTGTTTGAAGTTCAGTACGAAAGTTGCTCTTTATTAAATATATTAACTTATTTGTATTTGTATCAAGTTTTGGCAGGTTGATTCAACTTACACACTTAAAACGCGTTATAAGCTGAATAATATACTTGAAAATTAAATATTTCTTTAGGGACAGAACAAACAGTTGATTATGGGTATTTACTGGTTTCGGAGGCAAAAACAGCTCCATTCTCTAGGATAAAAATGGCGTGTTTAAAAAAAAAATGATTATGCAGCCGAATGGGGTCTGCCGATCGCATTACTTCTGTTGGTATTCACATTTTGCATATCCACAAATATCATGCATATCCGATGGATATGGAAAAACTTTGCACAAAATTAACTTGCTGCACTTTATCTGTAATATTGCTATCCAATTATCTGATCATTAAAAATTTATTTTGACAAAATATCCGTTCAAAATGTTTTAAAATAACTAAACACGAGGTACTGCTTATAGTTTAACTAGTATTTAAGCCTGCCAAAGACAGGGAAACTAACAGTCTTAAAATATAAAGTTGTAATTTTTTTAAAAATCTTTTATTGAATTCGTCATGACCGATGTCTGTCTGTCTTTTTGAACTTATGATTAAAGAAAATAATTCTTTATATATAATAAAGAAAAATTTTAACACGTGATACTGCTCATGGCGAGTTGCGAAGAAAATATTTTATCCCCAAAACGAAGTTTTTATATTAACTTGTTTAAAATCGTCTTATTCGAAAATTCACTGAATTAGGTTCTATTTTCGTAGTCGATAGCATAAGTATGCAAGAATCCAGTCTTCTCGTATGCAAGAATTCAGTCTTCCTTTACCGAGAACTTTTGGAAAATCTGAAAAGTATATTTTGACCTCCCCCCCCCCCTCTTTTGTCTGCTCGCCGGGAAAAGGGGGGGAGGGGGGAGATAAAAATCTGGCTCAGTTACGTTGTGTTCTGTAGCTAATACTGTAAGTGTTCGAATAGTTTTAGGTCATTTAGGAAGATTCTGGAGGGTCTGGATAAACTTTTCGAAAAATTCCATTATCTCTACTCTCGAGGGGGCATACCGAAAATATGGCTCCGTTAGGTTCTGTCCCGTGGTCGATACTAAAAGTGTGCAAAGATTTAGCCTTCTAAGTCACTGGGGAGGGGACTTTCGGAGGGTCTAGAAACACAAAATACGTTATACAATTATCATATAAATATTTGCTGTGACACCATGTAACTTCATTTGGTTGTTTTCGTATTTATTTTATCAATGCTCATTGATGTTTGTAGTTTTATTTATCGAGAAAATGCTTTAAATCATTCTACTGAAAATGATTTAAATCCTATTTTCCAATCCTCCTAGTTATATTCTTTTCATCTATTTTCCGTTTGGCAACAGTTTCTTTACTAGTTCAAGTGATGCAAGTTGCAACTAATTACTTACACCACGCCCTATTGCTTTTGCAGGTACGATTACTTTGTTTTTTATTCTGAAGAAGGATGCTGTTTTTTGCCCCCAAAACAGGCCGATACGTTTATATAACTGTTCATGCTGTTATTAACGAAGTCTTCTAATTTCAGATTATTTTAGATAGAAGTTTCAGCAAATTTTTTCTACGACAAAGCTATATTTATGCAAAACATGTTGCAAACAAACTACATTGTTTTTCTTTTTACCTTTATTTCACCTCTATTACTGTATAACAAAAGTTTCATTACATAAGTTATACATTTATTCCGTGAATAAATAGCATTCATAAAATAAAATGTAATCAATATAAAAAAAATCCATCATAAATACTATCACCCTTTTTATTAGTATCGTGATGTCTAAATATATCCCTTTTATTATAAACCCTACACAATGCTTTTTATTGCAGCTTCGAAACTATTTTTATCTGTAGATTTCAGATTAACTATTCCATTCCACAAAGAATATTCATTGCATTTTGTTATTCAGAGAACGACTCTTATATTTTTAGCTAATGATTTTTGCAGACGATAAAAATAGCGATATTCTTCTGACATCTGACGGTCGAATAAGGTTTACTATGAATATTTATTCGATAGACAAATATATTTCTGCAGATATGCTGCCGTATTCGTGTCTTAAGGTGTTTATATTGCATATTACACAATATACGAATGGAAAATGTGCAATTGACAGTTAATCAATGTAGTTGTATTCCGAACACTTGCTATTGGATAGTAATTACATTTTTAACGTTCTGATGTTTTACCTTGTTTTCTCCGTTTGTAGTCCTTTGCACCATAATAGAGCAGTAATTAAAGTTCTTGAGTATGAATGAATGTAACTTTATCACGAAATATGTTACAAATGGAGGACACTGGAAGTTCTAAGTGTTTACTTAAAACTTTCATCCAGTTAGGAGGAAGGTAAATAGGTAAATCAAATTATATAATAGGAAAAAAGAAAAGTACTAATTTTCGGCAATCACAAATCGCATTTGATAAATTTAGATGAACGTTATACGCATTTATAAAAGCCAATTTTTTACGCTGTTCGCCATATCTATATAAATAAAATTCAAAATCTGTCTGTATGTGCGCTCGTTCATATTGGAATATACAAACAGGATCACGATTCTTTAGATCTGCGAATTCCAGATCTACGAATTTAACGGGATATCGCCAAATTGGCAACTTTTTCTTAAATGTTGCCAAATTGACGAAAATGCCACCAAATCGATATAAATGTTGACAAATTGATGAAATTGACGTCAAATCAATGAAATTAGTTGTGTTTTGTTAGCAGATAGTACTGCAATGATTAATGATGTTTCGGTAACATTTGCCTGTTAGTCCAACCATTTAACTTGACGAAAAATTTGGTGATTTTTTTTTTTAAATGTCGCCAAATTGATAAATTTACGCCAAATCAATTAAATTCATTGTGTTTTGTTAGGAGATAGAACTGAAATGATGTTTCGGTAGGGTCTGTCCGTTAATCTGACCATCCCATTTGGCAGCACATTTGTCGACTTTTTAAAAGATCGCCAATTTGATAAAAAAAATCGCTAAATTGACGAAAATGTTGCCATATTTGATAAAATGACGCTAAATTAATGAAAATGATGCTCCATTGATAAAAGTCCAATATTTTGCAAAATAAAGTTCAATTTCTTTGATAATCTCTGTTGTTTTGTGGGAATTAAAAAATATTTTTTATAAATTTGTTTACAATTGGACCAGGATGTTTTATTCTTTAGATCTGCCTGTGAAGATAGTTTTGTATAGTAATAACAAATATTTTTATACATATTTTTAGGAGAATTATATTATTTTAAAAGGATGTTTTGAATAACAATGTCATTTAGAATACTATAGTAATTTGCACATAATTGTGAATTTTAAATTTCTTGATTTCATATATTCCGTACGAAAACTGCTAGTCTGTAATATGACCTATTGCTTTAATTTAAAATACATTCTATAACAAATTAATAGTAAACTTCCTTGATCGCATTTATCCTATTTTTACTTTCCCTGCAATACATGGTAATGTATAGGGAAAGTATTGGAATCATGCCGAAAATCACAACTCGAGTTTTCGACGGATCTACACGTTTCGAGACCTCTAGAATACGAAAAAACCATTTTTAGCGTGACGTCTGTGTGTGTGTCTGTCTGTGCAGATTTTGTATCCACTCTAACTAAAAAACTAATGGACCGAATTTCACAAAATTTGGTAGGTAAGTTACTTGTGAGCGAGTCTGGTGCTGATTAGTTTTGGGTACGATTCGGAATAAAAGAACCCGCCTTTTTTTGCGAAATGGTCCGCAAAAGCTTGTATCCACTTGTGGGTTACCTTGGTGCTGATTAGATTTTGGTACGATTCGGAAAAAAATGACCTGCCTTTTTTTGCAAAATGGCCCGCAAAAATCGTCCAAATCTAAACTAAAGAACTGGGTATACTCAAATATATCCATTAAATGCTGATTTAATACGTAATTTTTAACGACGAAAAGAATAAGACCAACCCCATTACACTAGGGCTAGCCGTTCTCGAGATATTTTAGTTTTTCGTACTTTCCCTACGCCACTTTTGAAAATAAGCCCGGTTACCGAATGAGAACGAAAATTGAATTAAAAGTGAAATAAATTTAGTTAAAATAAAGAGAACGTTAATATAAGTCTGCGGGGAAAGTCGTGTGCTGCCCACATCAGATTTTTAATAATTAAAATGCACGAAATCCAATTTTGTAACTAAACATGTCAATGTTTCAACTTTTTATACAGTACGGCTTAATATATATATATATATATATATATATATATATATATATATATATATATATATATATCCTTTTCGAAATGATGTTCGTTTTCGTGTGTGTGTGTGTTTGACTTTGGAAGCGACTATGAGCAAAAGTGCGTATAATTATGCAATTTTATATTTGGATAACGTGAACTACATATCATTGAGTAATTTTCATTAGTACAAATGTTATTTGAAATTTAAGACCCTGGGAATATTAATTTCTATGAAAAAACAGTGAAATATAATTATATAATTTACGTGGGAAAATTATAGTTGCTTTGTTATGCACTTTAAAATAGTATATATCAACAATAATCAGTATAAAATATATTCCATTCATCCTTTTGACAGAAAAAAATAGTTAAGCAAGAACAAAGGCTCTTATAAAAATATTAATTGTTAATTGGTACCTATAATGATATAAACAGACATGAACAAAGTGAAATATAAATGCATGAAAAATTCGGGTGGAACTTGTACTTTAAATATACAGCATTACCATTCCACCATTTTAAGTATAAAAATGGCGTACATATTATATCTCTATTAACATGGAAAGTGCGATATGCAAAACAATATTTGTAAAACTATATCGCGATCACTATGTATGATGATTTATTTTTTATGTTTTCATGCGTTTTATTCTAAAAATTAATTATCAATAAAAAACATTTTCAATAGTTTGATTTGAAGAACATCGCGTAGACGAGTTTGGCATTTGAAGCATAATTCTGTTATTTTGGTTGCAAATGGAATCAAAAGCTGTATAAAAATTGAATTATAAAATATAATAAAAAAAAAATCGTCTGTCATAATTATAAATTATAATATCTCAAGCATAGTTGCTTGTGCACAAATAGAGTTAATTAATAAAAAAATAGGATATTTTTGTCAATGTATGAAAACGATTTTTGTGTGTTTAAGCGTTCTCGAGTTATAGCTGGAAGAATATTGGAGCAAAAAATTCCGTGATGTATAAATTTTTTGAATAAAACTCCTAAGATTTTAGATTTTTTCCACTACTTATAGGTCAAGTCCCACGTGTATGCAAAATTGTATTTCTGTCTTCAGTAGTTTGGACTGTAAATTTATAACTTTGTTAGCTAGTCTCACTCAGCTGTATCACATAGATAATAAAATATAATTGTCTCAATCCAATGAAAAGAAAATCGTCTAGCTAGCCGGTGATCGGTGATTAGATTCCACTTGAGACATGAGTTCTTCACGATATTACAAGAGCAACATAATACTGTAGGTTAGGTGCAGTAGATAACGCAGTCTTGAATATGTACAACTGGGATTTCGCTAGTGCCCAATTATTTCAAATTAAACAGCGTAACAACGAATAGGATGCAATGCTGCGTAAAATCGTAGAGGAATGAGGAGATCGCAGAATATGTTATTTTTAACGCTGGTTTGGTCGATTCGTGTAACTTCTGTAACCAGGTAGTTGCCATTTTTTAATTAAATAGGGAATTTATGTTTACAGTTTTATTCACTGAACAAGTGCTTGGAATCATTTGCTGATCGTTCACTGTATTCATTGGTATTTTACCCTTCATTCATTGTGTCCCACCTTTTGTTCTTTTCTCTTGATTATTTTTTACCTTTTTTTTCTTCTCTTGCCGTTGGCAACACCCAGTCACTGTTTCGGGCTTTTTTGCTGTCCTTACACCAGTAGTTCATCTTGCCTCATAAGTGGAGGTTGTGTCATGACGAAAAGGGCCGTTTTTTACCTTCGAAAACAGCCAATACCACTATTTTTGCGTTATACGCCGCTTTTAACGAATTTATTTTAGTTTTATTACTTTATCAGAAGATTGAGTTCCGTGTAAGGAGAAAAATGTTGTCCCCCTTCAAATAAAGAAGAACAGATAATCTTCTCGTAGTTCAATGAACAGAATGTGGTCTCCGCAGAATGAGTTCGGATGTTCGATTCCCCGCAGAGACAGAATTCTTGGCAAACTTCAACAGATATGTTTCTTTAAGTTTTAGTGAATTAACGCCTAATCCCTTCAATACGCAAGAAAGAGATACGCCAGCTAATTGACACATGTTGAATTCAATAAAGGAAACAATACGTCAAGACAGATAAGGTCATTCACCATCAACACGCGCTGCACGATGTTATTTACACCGCTCTCTCCGTGCATAATCTCCCTTTCCTTAATCGTAATTTCTCTTCTTAATTCGCAAGGCATTCCGTGGAAGGCATTTGCATCCGGTAACGAGTGAAATACGTTCGAATTCGATTCAGGGCCTCCTTTTCTTATGAAGGAGCTTATTTACTGGAGCGCGAAAACACGCATTGGATAGTTAATAGGCTTCTTTATTCGAATGAAAACCCATATGCGGAATACTGAGTGGTAAAGATGAAGGTCAAGCAAGAAAGAAGATGCTAGATGGGAGAAAATCATGTGGAGAGGAGAAGGAATAAGTTATTGGCCATTGCTGAATATGCTAATTTTTATTTTATAATACTCAGTGGCGAAGCGTGATGGAATAACTTGGGAAGACATAGAACCAGGGACCAAATAAAAAGTTTTATGCTGTATATTTGAACAAGGTTACAAATAAAACAATACTGAATCGCAAAGAAAATAAACTAATATTTTGCAATTTTACACTTTAACCCTAGTTTTGTACTTCTCTGTAGCTAATTAAACAAGTTATATGCGGATGAATGCAATAGACGGGAAACTCTGTCTCGAATAGTATATACAAATTAAGAAAAATAAGCAAGTGAATAAACATACCACTCACCAAGCTTTACTTTTCCACTTGTTAAAAGTTTAATTTATAATTCATATGGAAAAATTCCAATCGTATAAAAAATGTCAAAATTCCCTATAATGTATCGATTCTCTTAATCAAATTTGCAATTAACTCTGATTTTTAAAATTTAGATCTTTTATTAAGTAACACAAGTTACCACCTGTGACTGTGAGGCCATAAATTAGAATGTTTTAATGTTCTAATTTATGGTCTCACAGTGTAGACAGTAGAGAACGAGTGGAGAGACGAGCTAAAGAAGAGGCCAGACGTAATAGCGTCTGCATTGAAGTAAACCGGACAGTTGGTTATAACCAATATATATCCTATTTAAGATTGAAACCAGCACGCAACGGAGACTCAAAGTCTGGATGGACTGAACCAATACTGCGGGCCCAACACGAAGCATCGAAGTCAACAAAGCGATCGGAACAGATTTTAGAACGCTAGCACGAACCGTTCTCGAGATATTGCACGTTTTTCAAATAAATTTATAAAAAATTATACAAAATTGAAAAAAAGTAGTAAGTATTGTTACATATGTTCACTTTCCATATGCGGTGTTATGCAAAATCCTTTTCGTGAATGTAGATCACTCTATTCCCGATAATAGTTTTATATTTCGATGCCTAAGAATTCGCCAATAGTTATTTATTTCACTGAATTGTTATCAGTTAAGTGTTAAATTGGATTTTGATGAGGATTTTGCCTGTGAATATGAATATAAGTCGTCGTTTAACCTAGGAAGTTGCCCCAAAACTACTAATTTCCATTTACCTGGAGTTAATTCAATGCCAAAATCATTATTCCGTGCCCCTTGCACACAATTATTCGCTCTCAAAGAAGTAAAGTCATTGCATTACGCAGAGAAAGTCATGTCCTGCCCACATAACATAAACTTTTTTTTATTTGCTCATAATCTTTTATCCTCTAATTTTATATTCCTCTCCAACAATTAGTTTATATATAAATCCCCTACATTATTTTTAAATATTCTTTACAAAAAAAAAGTCGTTTTATATAATCTCTACGATTGTCTTTCTTTTCCTTGCCTTGTATCGCGTCTGCTCATTGTTTCGAAAACGTCTACTGCTGAATGAAATATACGACAAAGAGAAATTCAAAACAAAGTACAATGCGTTGATGACGTTATATGAAAAATTCGTATCAATTTTGAACATAAAGATTAAAACTGTTCATTTTTAAGCTATTCAAATGTTACATTTCTTAAATTTAGACATAGTCAGAAACGATGGTGGATAAGATTTTTGCGAGATGTTAGTGACAATTATTAAAATATTTCTTTTTCAATTCCAAATAAATGAATAATTTTAGTTATTTAATTACATATTCGATATGTTTCATAGTTAATTTAATGACTAACTTACAAAGTTGGAATTTTTCAGACCTTTTTTTTTAATATTTAAATATAGTCGTCCCAAATTATTGAGGTAACGGATAATGGAATATCCTGTATATATAAATAAAATATTTTAGAACCAAAGTTATTCCCAACTCCCTTGAAGGTATTTCAGGGTCTCCACTAAAAAATCAGTTTGGGCAGCTTCTTATCAATCAATTTGGGCAGATATTATTGCAGCAAGCAGTATGTATATGAAAGCCTAGAAATTTTCTTTTATTAAAAAATATTTTTTTGTTAATTTCATGTATATTATCTGTGAAGTCGATATACTAGGACAATTTAATCGGGAACTACAGTACATATCTGTTTTCCCAGATAATAAAATCTGCTTAATCGAATAGTATTTCTTTAAACCGTCAGTATTCGTTCATGCGGGACCGACTGTACACTTAAAACACTATACCAAGAAAAGTCATGAATTGGTCTAATAACACAAGAACTATTAGGGTGATGTATATTTTTTTTATGCAGATGCATAAGTAACCCCAATGGCGCTACACGATGAGACAACTTTAGGAAGCTGACCCCCCTTTTTTAGTGGGGCACGGTGATATCTTGCTTTCTGTTAGAGACGGTTGGGGGGGGGGGAAGGAAGTCAAATTTCAAAGTTGTAAAGCGTTGCCAAATTAATACAAAAATGCGTTTGTCCTACAGTAAAAACTGCAAATAATTGTCCAAAAACATATCTAAAAGCATGCGACTTTTTAAACTGCAAAATCGTCTTGCGACAAATGAATAAATTTAGTTTCAATGCAGCTTTGACTACTATTGCGTTGTAAAATTAGTATAAAGAGTTTTTATTCCCTTTGTATATAACTGTATATCGCTACTGCCAAAGTTTCGATCTTTTTTCTATAGATGACACAGGCTGAAAGGCAGACACACAGACATCTTCTTTTGTGTAAGATCCCTCTTACTAAAATTTTGACACGCTAAAATGTTCTTTGAAATTTGCTGACCTAGGTTAGATCCTACAGAATTACAAATTCGTTTCTGGTCACAAGCATAGAGACACTTACCATTTTTACTGACTTCAGTGGAAAGTTTTCGCCACAGGAATATATGTTATTTAACTGGAACTTTTATGTAACCTAATTTTAAATATTTATTTCTCTGTCATCACTGGCAGTAGTGATCCAAGTATAAATACGTTCAATTTATCATAATTTGATTATTTATTGTAGTTTATATTAATTATGTTTTGTGACATTTTCGAATTTTATACCAAAAACATTGTAAGTTATTTCACTCGATATTTAAGAAAAAAAAAAGTGAGATTTATAAGTATGAACTCTTTCATCTCAACATGTAAGACTAAGACTTGTTATTGACGAGATTTGGGAGACATTTTACATTAAATTCTGAACTTGGATAGTTTCCTTTCAACCCCCCCCCCCCCCCCCAGAAAGACATTCTCCTTAGCATTATAACCTCTTTCGAGACCTTGTCAATATACTTTTCCCACAGTTATCGCTTGCTATTTCATTGTTCTTATGGGACATTCAAACTTTTTATCAATCTTTTCTTTTTGAAGTTACAAATTCGTTCCTGAACACAAAAATAGAGGCACTTACCATTTTCACTCATGGTTGCAGTGGAGAGTCTTCGCTACAGGAATACATGTTATCAGCCTCTTTGTTAAATTAATTTGAAAAACGTGCAATATGTCAAAAAAAGTTCAGGACAACGTTAAATGTCAAATTATGAATATAAAATAATTGAATTAAAATAATTGAATGATAAGGTTTAAAATCAAGAAATTAGTTTCTATAAATGCAGAATTTTACTTCCACTTGCAACATTTGTATCTTCGTCAACATTCCAAACTGCATTTACATTACTAGCTTGTTTTTCCAAAAGTGGCAAGTATTTTCTTAGCAATTTGAACCCGGCAATCTTCCTACTATTTTGATCTGCATTTTTTTAGGGTAAAGAAAAAACTCACTTGAAATTCAAGGTCGTCACTCCGAGAACAAGTTTTTAAGTGAATACAAGACAAGCATTGGATAATAATCCAAGTTTTTTTCCTGTTTAAGTAGTAACTCAGAAGCAGCGTCTCTGCAGGAATAATCGTCAGAAACGGAAAGGCCGGACAATAAAAAATAAAAACGGTTTTCCTGGTTATCTAAAATGGCATTAATAGCCAGAAGTGCTTGCTTGTTCTTAAGCGTAATAATTACTTTGTTATGATAAAAGAAACTATTTGGTTGAGTAGTTTCAGCTAAACTTCAAGGAGATTTAACAATTTGAGACATAAAGAAGGTTTTACTTTCCTTGTTATAGAGGGAGTTGTTTTCATTTTGAGAGCAAACAGTTTGAGAGCAAAATGGAAATCTGAACGTTTTGAGACAAAATTTAGCAACTGTAGCTCATAAGCAAGTGCTCTTGCAGGTAATGCTAGTGCTCTTCAGAAAATCTTAGAATTTTGTTCACGAATATTTGATTTTGTCATTCCAAATTATGATCATGAAAAGAGTATAAATGATGATTTCATTTAAATGATATAACAATTATTCTTAAGCTCATCGATTTTTTTTTAATTAACAAGGAGGGGGGCTCTGCCTTCTGCTCACTACGCTTAGCCAACCCCCGTAACTCGCTTCGCGGGCTATTTCAAGCCGAACTAAAGTTTAAATAGGTAAACGGTTTATTTCATCATGTAACCCTATTATTTCTCTATAAATGTACCAAATTTCATATTCTTGTATGCTATAGCTTTTGCGGTACGAGACAAAGAAAATTGATGGACGTGCCGATACGAAAGAACACGTTTCACTTCAGAAGTGTATAAAAAGTAAAATATCTTTTAAATTACATGGAAATTAAAAATAAGGTCTCCGTCCTGCAAAAATTCAGCTCTATAGGTACCTGCCTGCAAAAATTCGTGGACTTGCTATTATTAGTCTATCCAGGACGCGAACTCGCAGCTCAAATATTTTGTCTCTGACATTACATATTTCTTAAACTGCAATATATATCGAAAAACGGTTTACTTCAGTGTGTTTCCAAAACCTTTCAGTAGAAGTGTGCCAAATTTTATATTTTTGTGTGTTATAGTTTTTGCGGTACGAAAGAGAGAAACTCGACAAACTCGAAATTTGTAAAACAACGGCGGCCTCAACCACTTTTTACTTTCCTTATATACATAATGTATCAGGAAAGTATTGTGACGGGGTCGAAAATTCGAATTCGAGTTTCCGACGGGAGAGCACGTTTCAAGCATCCCTGATCACGAATCAAACATTTTTGAAGTGATGTCTGTGTGTGTGTATGTGTGTGTGTGTGTGTGTGTGTGTGTCAGTGAGTCTGTGGAGACGATAACTGACGAACAAATGGACCGATTCGAATAAATTTGGTACAAAAATCACAATCCGTAAACACTGGAAGCTTATTGTTTTTATACATAATCGAATGTTCAGAACCCCCATAAATTTTCGAATGAAATTTTGAAAAAATCGTCAAAAAATCAAAACCGCTAATAAAGTTACGCAAATAGACATTTCTTATGTAATTTTTCATTAAAAAACGATTGGCATAAATTTTAGAACGCTAACATGAACCGTTCTCGAGATATTGTACATTTTTCAAAAAAATTATGAAAAAGTCACATAAAAAAAAAATTCCTATTGAGAAACATGTTCACTTTTCATATGTAATACCATGCGATAAATTGAGTGACATCATTCTCGTGGATCTAGCTCGTTCCATTCCTGAAAAAATATACTTTGAATAATACTTTTGTATTTGAACGCCAATAGTCATTTATCTGCTGTAAGAATAACTTTTTTCTTAGTGCATAACGCTTGGCAAGATTTTGGCGACTAATTTGGCGGAATGTCGTCAACTTGGCGACTTTTTTGAAATGTTGCCAAATTAAAGAAAATCGCCAAATGGATAAAAATGATGCTAAATCAATGAAAATGACGACAAATTGTCGAAAATTCAATATCTTGGAAAGGATATTAGTATCTACTATAAGAAAAACCTATTTTTTTACTGTAAAAGTAGTAAATTCATTACATTATATAAGGAAAGTCATGTGTTGCCCACATCAGATTTTTTTTTAATATAGAGAGTAACGTATAGCTGTACTGGTGAGAAAAGTTGCATTCTCGTCAGCTCCTCGATAAGGTGTAAAGATATGTTAAAAACTGTTTAGTGTTATAATTTCTTTTATTTTTTTTATTTATATTTTGTCCTTTACCCAATATTTGTGCATCAAATCTGAGAAAATTTACAACTTTTGTACTTAATCGGAACATATGTTGTAAACGGTCATAACAACATTTCAAATGTATTTAAAATTATTTTACGTTACTTCTTTAAAAATCGTTCTGCAGATAAGTCAACTGTAATGGATTTGATATAGCTTAGGAAAATTTAAGCGATAGGATCGATAAAATGCTTAAACAGTTCAGCCAAGTTATTGTGCTTAAAAATGATATATCAATTCTAAATCAAAATTATCGACGAAAAAATTGTGATAGACCAAAACACCAATCTAATTAAGGCAGATAAGCTATCTACCAAGTAAAAAAAATAATTGTTGTTCTCAAGACGTATTTTATTATGGTGTTCCCAGAAGGTATTTAGTGGTACGCCATGTACGAATTTAATATAGCGCTGGTATTCCCAAATGTAAGAAAGGGTGTTATGACAAAAACCCCTTTTAAGCATTCGTCTGTCTGTTTATTAATTTATGTTACCCGTTTACTGAATACAAACCCATTGAAACAAATTTTGGTAAAAATATATTACATATCGAATTTGGCGCTTCATCGATAAAGTTTATTAATTTTGTCTGTAGTCCTGTCTATTTATGCTTATTGTTAATTATTATTTATATTGTCATTAATATTAATATTTTTTATTGTCAGCATCAAAAGTTTTTATGTTTAGGGTTGCCAACTTCACCATTTTATGGCCAGATTTAGATATTTTTCGAAACGTTTAGTGCTCCAAAGTAGCTAAATCTAAATCACAACAACCCACCAGAAAGGGACGTTGCCAAAAATATGGAAGACACTTCCATTGGAGATAATAGTATCCGTACAATGGGTTGGCACAGATTATGCGCTCATCAGCATGGAATAACTTAACTTCAATGGCAGCAAGAACACTTGCAATTTGCAGCAATTTTTCGAACTTCTATGAGAACTGACAGTTTCAGTTCTTCCACGTAGTCGGCATAAAATTTGTATGCATTTTAGCTCGGGCTATACGAATCTGGCAAGGCCAAGTTCAAAACCATAAAGCTAAATCTAGCCATAAAATGGCTAAACTACTTTTTGCTGATTCTATCCATAAAGTTTATCCAAGTGTTGGCCATTCTGTTTAGGTTCTTGGCTCCTCAAAATACAAGTATTATAACTGCTTTTCATAGGTAGTAGTAGCGTCAATAATTGTTAGTAAAAGCTACTTTACCAGCAACAACAAACAAATCAACCCATGAATATCTTACTTATTTTCAATTTTAAAATTATTGGTAGATGAAAATAATCTCACCCAGGTTATAGCTGAAAGCTGTATTTTGCTTAAATTTGACGCTGATATAAGTGTTAATTATTTCTCTATTACATAAAACACTATAGTTTTAGTGCATCAAAGTTTGGCGCACAAGAATTTTCAGTCTCCTGTCCAAACTCAGTCACAGCATCAAAATGGAACAAAAAAATTGGAATTGAAAAACACGACATGATTCAGTAAAATCGTATTAAAGTAACGGAGATGCTTCCAGAACAAGAAAAAAAAAATAATTCTACAAAGACTGTCATTAAATTGGGCAGTTACGCTATCAGAGCGACACGGAACAGTCATTAGCAAATGTCATAAATATCCGAAATATTTGAAGCGTGGAAACGCGTGATCGTTTGACAGCTCGTGCCATATTCCTTCAGTAACCGTTACGACTTTGTGTTTCCGCGAGGCAAAATGTCGACCAGAAAATGATCAGCTGCCCCTGAGCTATCTTTATGCGAATTGTCATTTTGTATCTTTATGCGTGAGAGGTAAGTGAAAGATAAGTATAAAACAGTATACAGGGTATTTCAGCATAGTTGACCTTGCTTTTTATGCTTCGGTAATTGATTTTAGACTCATACACTTCTAATTTGAAAGTTCGTTAATGTTATATGTAAAATTCTTCCATATAATTGTTTTTCTTCTGTGAAGGATATTTTCAGAAAAAATAGGGATCTAATTCTTTTTATATGGTCTCTTGAGCGAATAAAGTTCAATTAGAAGAAGTTGTGTTGCACAATAACTAGTAAAATATTGTGGGCTACAAAGAACATTTCGCATATACGTTTTATGTGAAGTATTTTTAATTTGTAATCCGCGTCTGCAGCATAAGTTAACAGTAGAAAAAAAAAAAACGCCAAGTCGGGAGAAAATCGTCAAATCGAGTGAAAATTGTTGAATTGGGGGAAAATCGTCAAATCGAGTGAAAATTGTTGAATTGGGGAAAAATCGTCGAATCGGGAGAAAATCGTCGAATTGAGGGAAAATCGTCGAATTGCCGATTTTAATTTTCCCTACTTTGGTAGTTTTTCTGTTACTTCTATTGTAAATACTATCTTCATGCATATAATACACAGATTTTCTTACTGCAGACTACGTTTTGTTTCAGCAACTTTTTCTAATTCGAAGTTTTCTTTTAGGGGACAATATAAAGAGTCAGACCGCATATTTTTTAGAAAATACCACCCAAAAATTCTATGAAATAATTTCGCATTTAATTTAAACCAACTTTTAAATTGCAAATATGTGTCCAGAACCAATTGCCGAAGTCCGAAAAGCGAGATTAACTATTTTGAAACACCCTGTATATTTTTATACAATTTTACGTTTATCGTTGATTTATTCCACAGGGAATACAAAGATATGTTTTAGTTACTAGGACTTTCAGTAGTTGTAAGTTACAGACACAGTTAGTACAAAACAGAGTTATTTCTATTATCATTTGTTAGATTGGTACCAATAAATCATCATGGCTATTTCTAACATATCTGCGTGGCATTTCTATCATATATGAAAGAGATAGCAGAAAAAAAAATGGACTTACAACTGACCTTTAATCAAACACATACTAGTGATTGCATCAGATGGTTCTATGACCAATTCAGGACCGCCCTGACTAATGATGTTACACAATTTGGAGATAGAGAAGGACTTCAGATTTTACCGTTTATATGAAACAATATACAGGATTCCCAGGAAAGTCCATTACTGTACACGTTAGGTATATCTATAATAAAGTGACTATGCCCAATCAAATAAAAAATATTGCAGCGCCCTCAGCGGAGAATTGAAGAAGCTAGGAACAGAAACTCGGTAACAAAGCGAGATAGAAGAAAAATGCCAATTACAAAGTTGTAGAGAATTATCTAATGCAGCGTTTATAAAAAAAAATTAAAGTGTGTTAAGCGGAACCCCTGGGTTACACAATAATATTTCATGGATTCCGCAACACAATACTTTGTTTAAATTTTCTTAATAAAAGAAAAACGTAAAATTTTGATTGCATAATTAGGACCATAATGGACTTTTCTTCCTTTTAGAGTTCCGCAATAAAATTTAATTTAAGAGTTCCGTGACCAAAAAAGTTTGATAAACACTGATTTAATTAGTAGAAATTGGCATCAAGAATACACGAAACGTTTACATGGATGTCAATACATTCCCGTCATACTTCATAGGTTGCAATAAATGCTGTAATTCGGTGACACCTGCAGGTGCTTGTCAAAGTACGGGGCAACATCATTTCTTGAATTCAAATGTAAATTGTTGCTGAAGGGCATTTTGAACAGGCTGTACATTACATTTCTGTGCACGTAAGTGTTGTCTATTTCAGCCCTCCTGAATAGGATGTCACTTCGCCAATAATGATACATTGTGAAATAAATGCATTCTGTATAAGTTTTAGTGTCGATTATACTCAATAGATATTGCTCTACAACTTGATAATTGGCTTTTTTCACTAATTTCTTTCGTTACACAGTTCGTTATCTTTTCAATTATCCACTAAAGTCGTTGTAATCACCTTTTTGGCATGGCCACTTTATTGTAGATAGACCAAACGTGTACACTTTTTGACATTTCCTTACAAAGTTTTTGGGGTGCTTAAAGATGTTTCTAGAAACACTGTATATGCCAATCACAGGCACCAGTGGTGTAGTCAATAAAGATTTTTAGGGGGTCATATCCCCATTCTACCTGCATTAGACCTTATGATTGGGTAAACAATACCTTTCTTTCTTATCTATCGACCTAGACCATCCGACCTACTCGAAGGTGTGAGGTGTTTTCACAGCCGGAACCCAATGGGGGGCGACATCCACAGTTAATGTACTCTCCTTCCTCTGCCACCAATATCTCGGAAGGACTTAGGACTTTCGAACCCACAGATTTAACGTGCCCGTACTCCGCGTGAACACGGGGGATATTTTGGGCAGAGTTACGAATCGAACTTGGGTCCTCCGAGTGCAATTGCTGTGCTTTAACTATTGGGCTATCTTGCCCCTGGGTAAACAATATGTACCATTATCACTCCCCCCATTCGGATATCGATCCCTGTTATCAAAAGTCTGGCTACGCCATTGTTTGGCATTAACTTTATGTTACTCCTCTGACTTTTAATAATGTCAAACCCAATTGAATCGCTCCCAAGCAAAACGATAATTTCAGCATCATCTAATAAGCTTAATGATGCTAAGGTCGGCTAATAATGAATTTTCTCGCCTAAGTATGTCTACATTTAAAGTATTTTTCCGTATCAGGTATGCCAAGTACTCAATTTAATACACAGGTCAATAAGTGTTTACAAAAATATAACTGTCTCTTTATTTAAGTTTTGTGATAATTCTTGCTTATATGAATTTATGTTACAATCACTCTGAAACAAAAAGTCATACTTTGAATTAAAAAACGCATTTATATATTTCCCTTGTAAGAAGTTTTATTTATAACCGGTTCATTGGAAAACATGTTGAGTTCAAGCGTACATATGCAAATATATTTTTCACTTCTTATAAAAGGATAGTCATTTAAGCACAACACTAATATTCTGCTTTTGAGATTAGAATGAAAAATATGGCGTTAGAAAGGGGATAAAACTCCTATGGATAAAACTATTCAAAATACCACAATGCTTTGGGAATTATATCTAGGTGTCGCTAGTGTTAGTAAAGTGGCTGCTATATAGTTGACACAACAGAAAGACGTAGTATTTAGTATATGTATTTTTGATTATTTTTAAATTAAGACTTCCCGAATTATGAGTATAATTAACCAGTATATTTTCATAGTTGTAGGATAGAGTACAGAATATAGAGATAAAATTAAATTGGAAAGAAAATAATTTTGAATACGTAGAAATAGTCTTTATTGTTTTAGTTCTACTTTGCATTGAGCCAATAATGTATTTTTACAAAATTGACAGTTTAAATAAATATTTAAGGCCTTTCGCGATAGAAATGCATACAATGCAGGGCTACTTATCTTACCTCAGCGCCACCTGAATTATTGTCTCAAACGATATTGGCGTTTTCTTTATAGGCAGTTTTAACTCCTTACTTTTACCTCCATGCTGGAAAATGTTTTAAAATTCATCTGTTTTACAAAATTTGTTATTTTCCGAATTCTTGTTTACGCTATTTATAAACTAACAATAAGAACAATACCAAAAAACTATCATGTAATTTGTCAATCAAGCTGGCTCTTCTTAATGCTTTCTTATTTTTTAAGAAACTTTCTCAGATTTTCCGAGCAGCCAATAAGAAAAAACCTGTTATACTGGTTCGCAGAGTGACCGTTGAATGCATTAAGGTTCTCTAAATTCATACCAAGAAATCGCCATACCAAGTTTCTGCCTGGCATTCTTTTTATTAGTTCAATACAATAGTATTGTCTCGTTGCTTGCAGATGGAATGATAGACCAGATTAAATTTTTGTTGAACACACATACTGCTTTGCAAATGGTTAATTATTAGGAACAATAGACAAATGTTATACGGCATTTGCTATTAGTGAGAGTGGAAGGAATTTCAGTATGAATTACATTGGTGACATCATATCGCTGAGATTATTGAAATAGTTTAAGGGGACGGTGGACGTTGAAATTTTTTTTTTATTTATTTATTGACTTAGAAACGTGAAAATGTGTATAAATATTCCTCTTAACATTACTATATAGAATACTATTAAATTTTTTTTCAATTTTGTTATAATTTTGTATTTTTTTTTAATTTAATTCTTTTTAATGAAAATTTGAAAATGCTCCTTGCGTGCCATTTGTTCACATTTTTGAGTAATTTTACATTATGATCACTCAAAAACACATTATGAACAAATTTGGGTATTTATTTTTAAATCCCTTAGAAAGTTAATTTTTTTTAAATATTTTTCTGCATTAAAACTTAATTTTCATCATTTAATTAGGTTCTTATTCACTTTTAATTACGTTAATAAAGTCCAATTATAAAATGCATACCCAGTTTCATTAAAAAGTATGAGAGGTGTCCGTCTTCTTGCCAAATTTCATGCATCTCAGACAAAAATTAAGACGCATGGAGCATTTTAAAAACGTAAAACCTTTGAAAATTCCGTTTCGAAAAAAATGCATTCAACCTTTTGCTTGCGGGTGGAACAGCGTCCATCCCAAACGAAGAACAACCCAAAAAGACAGGTATTTGACATACCCTATCCCAAACAGTTCGATCTCCCTTTGCAGGCATTGGCGTCCATGGAAATCGCCGACAGTAACATTGCACCTGCTGCAGCAGGTGCAATGGTGTGCAATGGTATGCCAAATACCTGTGCTTTTGGGAGGTTCTTCGTTTGGGATGGACGCTGTCCCACCCGTAAGCAAATGTTAAATGTGTAAAATAATGTTATATATTAAATCTGTTTTTAGTCAATTTTTGATCATTTCAACGTCCACCGTCCCCTTAATATGGGCTTAGTTAAAGCAGTATATTTTAGGAAAGGCTCCTACCTATAACGACTGTAGCGACAGCGGCCATCTTGAAGCCCAGTTGAAGCAATGACTGAACATGGCGAAAAACGAAGGTTACTTTCCCGACCTTTCCTTCGAATCTTGAGAAAATCACAACATTTTAAACTACTTTCTTGAATGGTTGGTACAATTTTTTGAAAGCAGAAGCCCTATTTTACAGCTAAATTGCGTATCAATTATTAGCGGGGGCGTAGCGGCTAGAGGGGCTGAGTTCCCCTCCCAAGAGGTGTACTCAGCCCCCTCTGATGGAAATATTTAATCTTTTGTAGTGGTATGAAGTTTCATACATGTCATCCAAATTTTTCAAAAAAAAAAAAACACCTTTTTAGAATTTTTTGTAAACTTCGTTTTGTATAGCTCAGAATTAAGATTTTTTTCGTTGCTGAATTTGTGGTTATATTGATGATCATCAACTTATTTGCACATTTAATTTAAAAATATTCAATAATTTTAAAAATTAAATTATGAATACAGTATTGAGTGTACTTTTGTATTATTGCGAGTTTCACCGTTATGCATTGCTAACTGATGGGCAGTTATACAGATGAGTAATTAGTTATGTAGAAGTACTACATTATCACGTTATACATTATTAACTAATAATCAATTACAGCCAATTTAATATTATGTGATATATATTTAATTATAATTTAAATATATTTTAATGCAGCAATTTATTAAAAACTAAAATTTAACATTTTAGTGCATTTCCTTCCGCCCCCAAATGTTTTTTCTACGGAGACCCTCCTTCAAGCCTGTTGAGCCCCCCCCCCCCCCCCCCACCTTGAATTTCACTCCAGCCCCTGTTGGATTACATTTCTGTCCACAGTCCTGATTATCAGCCAAGTAACATGCGTAGGCCATTGAAATAGCCCAGGTAGACGATAACTGACTTGAGACTAGACCAATTGGAATCAAAATGGCGATTGCGTCAGCCGGTGTATATAAGAGCCTTAATTTTGTCTGTAATAATATTGCAGTAGAATTTCGATAATTCGAACTAATTATAACCTATATTTGTGATGGTTTTTAAGAAAATGTTCCAGTTGCTAGTAATTTTTTTTTTTTTTCTGAAATAATACGGCATATAGCCACTATACCGGTAGATGTACCCTTTTCAGTTTTGAATGGATTTTGGTAGTCGTATGATTCTCAAATACGAAAAACGCTTTCATTATGCTCTGCGTGTGTGTGTTGTCTGTCAATTCAGATAAATTAATTTTCTTTTATCAACCGGGGTTGAAAAAAAAAAAAAAAGATTATAAGAAAAAAAAAAAATCCGTTGGTGGCTCTAGTCCTAAGAGGAGAGAACTAGTCCGATGAAGACGAAATGGTTTCACGTGAATCATATTTTGTAAAGTAAAACTCAACTTTTGTAATATCTAGAGAAAAAAGAACTCTGTCCAATATCTTATTGTATACACTTATAAGGCTTTTAAAGAGCTAAAAATTATTGTTTATTGTTTATAGCTATCACTTAGTTTTTAAGATAAAGGCATTACAATCTTGAAAAACGGAAAATTTTCAATCTTTTTTAACCTGACAAAGCAATTACTCGAAAACTGTAGGAGATTTTTTTTAATAATAAATACATATTTAATACTAGTTTCTAGTACACATTTTTGTCGTTTGCTATTCATAATCTTTTATAGTTTCCTATATATTTCGAGGGAAAAAAAAAACTCGCTCAGAGAGCTACTTTTTGAAGTATTTTCGAAAAAAAAAAGTTTGAAATATTAAAATATTGAAGTTATTTTTATACATTCATAATCTGGATTCTGACGAAACAAGAAAAATCATCTATATTTTTATCTATTAGGTTCGGGGTATAAGCCGCCAAAGATTTTTCGTAAAACTCCGTCTTTCCGCCAGAGAAACCCCAATCATAGATGTTATTCAGATAAAAAAAAAATCGGTTTATGCCAAAATGGTGGTTAAAAAACCATAGTTTAAACCGGTGTTTTTCAACCTATTTCAGTTCACGGCGCCTTTGACCAACCCCATGCCTTCTGTGGCTCCCATGTTCATAACATTGTAGCAATGGCCATCGCAGAACTATCGGTAGTCAAAAACACCCCGATATTTAATATCTTTCGAACAAAAAATAATAGTCATGTTTAATCTCGGCTAATAACTGGGGTTTAAACCAGCCAAACCTGCTATCCCCCCCCCCCCCAAAAAAAAAAAGAAGTTGAAACTATCGCAAACACAATTCTGAAATTTCCGACAACTGTATCCTTTTTTTTTTTTTGTAAACCAATTGATTTTGTAACACTCCGCCCAAAGGGAGGAGCTGTGGTTGTTCAAATATTTTATACACCTTGATGTACTGAACTCTGAATTGCAGCTTCAAAGAAATTATAAAAAAAATATTTTAAAATATACACATTGGTGCTTATAGAATGGTGTTTTATAGAAGGGTCGTAAAATTTTGATCCGATTTCGCAAACTGTTGTTATGGTCATCAAAACCCGAAACTTTGCTAACGATAAAGTTTGAAAAATGTTTATAATTACTTGGAATGAAAATATAAAACAATTAGAACACACAGTAAAGAGAATTTCGTTAATTTATTCTTAGGCAAAAAAACAGAATTCGAAAATTTCATAAACTCTTTGAGTAACTTATAGTACAAATTGTCCCATTACATAGCATTAGAAGAAGGAGAAGGAGGGAGAGTGTTGTTGTTGTTGAAACCCAGACCGTCCGACCTACCAGAAAGGTGTAAGGTAACTGTTTGGACGGTCGGGAAGTGCCACCCAATTTAGACCGGAACCCAGTGGGGGAGGCTTCCACAGGGACCGTACCCTCCTTCCCCTACCACCAACCTCTCGGAAGGACTTTCGGACCCACATGTGTATCTCCAACAGCAGTAAGTGGGATTTTATCGGAATATTTATTAGGATGTTCGAATGCTGCCAGGAGAGCTTTGTTTTAAGCATTCTTATCCCTTTAATAACAAATTTTGTTAATATAAAGAAACGCTTTTTGCTCAACAATAGTTTTAATCTTTAAATTCGAGTTCGCATTATCCAAAATTCTGACTTTTCCCAACCATTTCATGAATCGACCTCCGTTTTCCAATTAATAAACTAGATAAAAAAAAGTTGCAAATTTCATAAGCTAGCCAGAAAAGCTGACAATTGTATGAATTGGGTACTTTTACGATTGGGGAACTGCAACAACATATGCACTATTCGGGAGGCAAAAAACTGTATTGACAAGAATATATCCCTAAAAGTAAATGTATTAACTATAACGAACTTTTGTTGCAGGAGGAAGATGAATATTGGATTTCCAGCTGGCCAGACGGCGCTATAAGCTTTATGCTAATTTATATTCATACCATTCGCGTTTAGGGGCCGTCACAAAGTTAGGATTGCGCGCTCATTGTAGATAACAGTAATATACCGGTTTCGCGGTCGTCAGCAGGTGTAATAGCTGCAAAAGAACTTGCTATGCATCACAGTTTTGCGAACTTTTATGGATACTGACTACTTCAGTTTTTTCACGCAACCGACTTCTAATTCCTTAAAGATTAAGACCAAACCACATGATGCTATAGCAGCTCACGCTCCCATTGCAGATAAATGAATTTCATGAATAGGTTTCGCCTTTATTATGAGATTGTCTGTGAATGCAGATAACTGCATCCACGCACCGGTTTTACGTATAAAATGCACTTGTCTGCATGGGATAGGTGATATCTGTAGCTAAAAGCAAGGTCACGTTGTTATGTGTCACAATTTTTTTCACACATACCAAGTTTATGTGGTACCATTACAGGTATATCGGCTATTTCCAGCTGGTGAGCGCATAATAAGAGAGAAACAAGTCCCTCTATGGTGTTACCTGCAAGGGAAGCGTGGTTATATGCTAATTTGTATTTGAATAGCTGGAAAATGCACGTTTTATTTTGCTTTTAAGATATTAGAATTATCCATTGCGGAAAAGAATTCGAAATGTAAATGGAGCATATATTGACACGAAATGGTAACAAAAAATGGACAGGTGATCATGTACGAATCCCATTTAAATAAGACGTTTTAATACTATAAATGCATCCCTTTCACTTTATGCTACTTTTAAACAGTTTTTCAATTTCACGATTTCTCCTATGCTAGTACACTTTCAGTCTTTACTCTAACTCGTTATGTTATATTCACCTAGGTTTATTTAAAATTTTAATATTAATAATTAACATTAAATATTTCGAATAGGTCAATTCTACCATATTTCCTTTTGTTAAAGTTCATTTGTGACGCAACGAATCACCTTGTGATTAATTGATGTTTCGATTGGAAAATACTTATGGAATTTTATTGCAATTGGAGTTATGTGTTACCTGATTCGGATTTTCTAACTCAACTTCTGTTATTACAGTTAATTAATAATCATTTCTATGTAACAAATTGCAGCACATCACTAATAAAATTCTCCGAGAATTAAAATCGTGAAATTTAAATAGCCACATGAGATTGTTTTCGCCAGTAACTCATCTTTAAAATCGGTTTAAAAATTTATATTCTCAAGTTGACAACAAATTAATCCAGACGATAAATCAGGCTCATCAAAGAAGAATGCCTTTATAATGAATACTATTTCAATGAATAATGAAATTCAAATAATCTTTTCCCATATATTCTACTTTTGATAGTGCCATTTTTTTTTTACAAAGAATTAACTTTTTTGGTCTATACGAATAATGTTATCAAGTTCATAAACTTCGAGTGTTTGTTTTAAAACTATTAATAACTGTTGTTTCTAAAACAGTTTAATATATCAAAAGTGTCTACATATAAATTTCACTACAAGGAAACTAATTTCGATATTTTAGGACAAAAACAAATTAGAGCTTTCTTCTAATTCGACCGCGTTGAAAAGCAATTAACTTATTGTTGTTAACTATTAAAATACACATACGAAATTGCTTGATTCTTTTGAGAGATATTACCGTCTCTGCAGAATAAGAAAGATTCCTATTACCTCGAGAATGGTTCATGATAACCCCCAGAAATAGGTTCTTTTCATTTCTGGTTAAAAGTATTTGCAAAGCATCCATTCATTTGATTATATAGTGAGTATATTCATTTTTATAGGATAGATTTTATTTTAAAACCAAATGTGAAATATCGCAAGAAAGGCACATGTTAGCGTCGTATAAATTATGTTATTGGTTTTTAAATAAAAAAAATTACATATAAAATAGCTATCGACTTCGCATTTTTCATCATACTTTTCTTTTTAAAACGATATTTCTATTTTTCGAATATTTAAAAAAAAAAAAAAATTAAGGGATTTTTCTTGGGTTGTACACTCTAAAAATTAATAGGCTTCTGACATTCGTTTATTGAAATAATCGTATTAAATTTTATTCGATTTGCTTAATATGTTTGAAACATATAATCTCCACAGACTCACAAAGATAAAAGCAGACACACAGACAACCACGGATCAATACCCGAGAGCCAAAATTTTTACCTCATCACAATAATTTACCTTTGCATATACAGGGTGTCCCAAAAAGATTGAAACGCGCTTTAATTCATTACCTGTTGGAGATAAGTGGGCAATGTAAATTGCAAAAATGTTGAAAGTAAGGTAAGAAATAAGACTATGAAATAGCCCTATATGATGAAATAGTCCTATGTTAATGAAATTGTCCTCCCATTAATTTTCAAAATGTTACACTTTTTAAATTTTTATACGAACCCCTTAAAAAAATTTGGTCAATCAGAAATTTTTTATTTTTAATGCCACAAAATCATTAAAAAAAACCCCGTATATCTGTATCTTAAAAATCAACTGAATTATGATAAAGAAAAAATTTGACTTATGCCACTTTTCCGTACCATGTGAAAAGCTGTTTCATCAGTAAAAATAGGGATCATAAACAAATTGACGGTGGAAATTGTTTAGATCAGAAATACGTTAATACGTGTCAACATTTTTTATCACAAATGCATCTAAATAAATCATTACACAGACAAAAATCATATGAAGCAGTGGTACTCACTACGCGATTGGATATCCTATGTATTATCATCCAGTTTTATCTTTTTTGTGATATGTCACAAATTTACATTTCTAATTTGATATATAGTCCCCATTCACAATGTTCAATTAAATATAATCTATGCTTTATGCATGGATTTATCTTTCTTGTTTTTAATGATCTTGTTGCATTAAAAATAAAAATTTTCTGATTGACCAAATTTGTCTAAGGGGGTCGTATAAAAATTTAAAAAGTGTAACTTTTTGAAAATTAATGGGAGGACTATTTCATTAATATAGTCTTATTTCCTACCTTACTTTCAACATTTTTGCAATTTACATTGCTCACTTATAAGGTAAAGAAATAAAGCGAGTTTCAATCTTTTTTGGACATGCTGTATAGTTTAAGAAAAGTGAAACAGCTATGAAGTTCATACACAATTTTTTCAAATACTAAGGCGTAATATGCCCATTCGTTCGCTACATGTTTTGTCTGTTTCTTTCTTTCTCTTCTCTCCCTCTCTCTCACACTTCTTTTCAAAAGTTTTTGAAAAGTATTAAAGAAGCTTTTAATATTGTGCTTCTTCGTCAAAATAATAAAACCATTACTTTTTCTTTGCTTACAGTATTAAAAAGTGATAATTTTCTTTTCACATATTTGATTGGTCTACTTATTTTATACCAAAAATATTATGTATTCCGAAATAATTTTTTATATACTGTTAATTACAGAATTTCTGGTTATTATCCATTTGATGTGCATGCTAGTCAACTTAGGCCAAAATGTAATTTAATATTTCTTAAAAAAGAAGGAAATGGTCTTGTCTTTAGTTTTATAGTTTTAAAGACTTGTTTTACTATAGTTTTAAGTTTCAAATGATACTATTGATTGTCCAATTTTACTTTCTTGCCTGGAGTTTCATGTACCTGTCACCAATGCTAGACAAAAAAGAAAAAAAATTCCATATTACTACTAGTAAACATAATTGCTTGCATTAAGAGCTTTCTATCTATAAATTTGTTGATCTCCTTGATACATGTTGTGTTCATATTGATATTTTTTTTTACTCCTACCAATTTTAAAAAAGCCTGTTTAAATGTACTTTACATGCTTACTGTCTTTTTTCCCCGTATACTTTTTATGCTTTGTGGTTACTGCAATTGGATATTACCTGTAGTTGCCACGTAAATAAATAAATTATCATTAATAAATAAATAAAACCGAAAATTGTCGCGTGAGACATCAGACGTCGTAGCAAACATATTAGATAACGACGGCAAAAAAATCTTATCTTCTGACGAATAGGGCATTTTACAAGCTGAACGCATATAGATTAACGATCATTATCGATGTTCTTTAATAAGCCTCTAGACCCTTTAAATGTCAAAAGCAACCCATTGTCAGACAAAAATAAGCAAAAATGATTTCCCATTATGGATTTTTAAAGGATCAATCGAACGATCTCATTGATCCTACCCAGATATATTTAGTTAAGTACTTTGAAACTACAAGAACTAGACAAGGACATGCTGTATTTTGATTTTAATATCTACTGACAAAACTGAGATTCATATGGCTACTAGCAGATATGAGCGGCGTTGCTCGTGATTAATTAAATGGACTGTGACTCAACTCGACTTTCTCATAGAAGAATCCATTTTTAGCAGCTTGTTTTTTTTAATTTACATGAAAATTTTTAAAAAATCGGTTTCATATGGGTCCAAATGATTACAATTATAGTGTATTGCACTCCATTTTAAAGGGCTTGGAAAAATCTTACGATTGACATCACACTTGATAATGTACTCCGGGAGGATGACTTACTTCCCTCCCCCCGAAGGGGGCTATGACGTCACGAACAAAAACAAATGTATGGTGGCTAATTTTCACAGCAATAATTGAAACTATTAAGTTTCGTGATCATTGAGCGATAAATAAAACATTTTATGCATGATTATATCAAACTTTGCCCTGTGTTGCCATGTTAAAAAAATATATAATTTCGAAGTTTTCATTAGAATTTAAAAAAAATTCTGTGTAGTTTTAGATATTTCGATAAACATGTCGGATATAAAGTTTCGTGAAAATCCATTTACATTTCCGGCCGCTATTGTGTACACAAGAACTCGACCACAGACAGACAGACTTCACTCTAAAAATAGTCAAAACGTGTTCATGAGGTGAACATATCTTGTCATCAAAATTTGGAATTCGAAAATTTTCGGGAAAACAATACTTTCTCCATACTATATTACATAATAACTGAAAGTAAAAATATGTGCAAATTCTAATAATATTCAAAATGGTATTGTTTTTCATGAAATTGGAATAAAATATTTAATTTAATTGCTCCTAAAAAAGCATAAGACTCTGTTTTTTTACTTCATAAAATTATCTTTACAGGCAGATCTCAAGTTTGGTTAACATTCTTCAATATGAAGGTACTAAAATGGTAGAAAATATATACCCGTATTACTTTTATCCTGTTTCAACAATCTGTTGGAAAATGTATGGGTGTGAAAATTTTTTGCTAAAGAGATGACTTAAGAAATTGTAAATATAAATGATCCCCGTAACCTCATATTCCAATGCCGTAACTGATGCAACATAATCGAAAATATAATAATATAAAATTTATTTTTCTATCTGTTTCTTTATCATTTAAATCGTATAAATTAAATAAAAATCATCTGTCAAATAAACACATTTGATTTAATACCATTTGTAAGTAACATGGTATAATTTTATTTAAATAAATGTTTCGGTAAAGAATCGTTTGTATAATGGTTCTTCTATGGAATGTTTCATTTTGCATTTTTTTAATATTTCGATAATCTCTTGTGTCAGATGCTCGAAATATGGACGGAGTTATCCGCGGTGAAGTACACATTAATGTTGTCAAATTTGGAAGGAAAAAAAAAAAAACTCCGTCAAAAACTGTAGATTTGTATACAGAACAGACAAAGAAATAATTAAATACTTTTAATTTGACGCATATGGGTTAAGAAATGGGCTAATTTTCACTTTAATTAAATTTTAATTAAAGTGATTTAAAGCAATTTAAATTTTTAATGTAGCTGCATAGAAAGCCCCTATGGCCCTAAAGCTGAAAATAACTCTGAAAAATAGGGAATACACGCTAAATCCCTCTCTCTAAATAAAATATTAACGTAATTAGATGATTGGGATGCCATGCCTATAATTGTTCGGCTGCATTGGCATTCAGTTTACATTTTCCAAAAATAAGGATATTTTCGTAATATTTTTCATCAGTAAACATAGTAGACATGGCTTAAAAAATCGAAATAAAAATAGGAAGAAGTGATAAACACATAGCATAAGGATACAATACTACATGAAATGATCTTTTAACCTCACTAGTTTATTTTCCTGGCATCGATCATGATGATGTTTAGCGACAAATCGTCTGTCAAAATAATTAGCGTTCAAATTAAATTTATTAAATCGTTTGTTATATAACTACGATTTTACAGTTCAAAAAATGGAATGTTTTTAAGGATATCTTTTTGGGCAATTGATTGTAGATATTTCTGTCGGATAAACCCGTTTTTATACGAATTTGGCAACGCTCTACAACTGTGTGATTAGCTTTTTTTTCTCTCTCTAAAAGAAAGCGAGATAGTCCATAAAAAGGGGGAACAAAGTCCATAAAAGGTCCCTCCCCCCCGAATGTTTTCTCGTCGTATAGGGCCATAGATGTTGTCTAACTATATTGAACAAAATAAGGATAACTCTCTTCATTTTCGAGAAATTTATATGTTAAGAGAATATTGTAGTTATAACTGAGTTTCGACAATCGGCGGAGCGATCAGAGAGGCAGATTCAGTTTCACTCCATACTATCTGAGCATGATCGCAGATTACAGGACAGAGTCGTAAAAGAATCCAGCTTCTTTGAAAGTTGTTAGAGCAGTACTGGAGCAATTATTCACGGACTTACGCACGTGTAGGAATTCCATGTGTAGGCGCATGCTGATTTGAAGAAGTCAACTTGCTACGCATTTTGCCTATCTATTCTATATTAAGGTGGACTAAAGTATTTGAATACGCGTTCATCACACTTTGTACACAAATTCAAGACCGGTTTGAGAACTACAGAAGATATTTTGGAAGCGTAGTATTTGTAAGCTGCGTGTCAAAAAGAGTTTCATGATCATGAGATAAAATTTAGCTGGGTTTTCATCATGGAAAGTCTAAATGACTAAATGTAAGTCTAGTAAGTTAATGTAAAGTGATTTAGATAATCTGAAATTCGAAGAGACTTAAACTTTTGTGGAACAAATACATAATCATAAAGCAATAACGTAAAAAGAAGGAATTCTGCAAACTTACATGAAGTGAAAAACGGTGATAAATAATAAAAAAAAAATATATGCAAAAGTGTAAGGTGAGAAAAAAAATACATCAGAATAAGGATCTTTAGGTGGGGGTAAATTACGATTAACAGATGTAAAAAAGTTCTTACATAATTGCAATGAGTTTCATGGGTGGTATAAAAATGTATTGTAAAACTATTGGAATACATTTTAATACTACGTCTATCAGGGGCATCCATAGAAATTATGGAGGACCCCTGACAAATTGACATACCGGATTTCTTAATTTACCAAAACAGCTATTATCAAATTTCCTGATCGGATCCTCATTGACCATCTGGCCCCTCGTCTTATCTGTCTCCGTTAATGAGCTGCACTGTCCCCATAGAATTGTTTAGCAATCTGTGGCCATTTGTGGACCTGTCAGAAAATTCCGGAGCTCCTAATTGTATAAAACAGTTATCGCATTTTCTGGTTAAATCCTCTTTGACCACCAGGTCCCCTGTCTTTATCTGTCTCCTCCTGTGAGCGGCACCGCTCCCATAGAATTGTTTTACAATCTGGAGACACTTCCGAACCCTTCAGAACGTTCCGAATCTCCTAATTGTATAAAGCAGTTATTATTACATTTCCTGGTCGGATCCTCTTTGACCACCAATTTCCATTGACTTTATCTGTCTCCTCCTGTGAGCGCCACCGCTCCTATAGAATTGTTTTGCTATCTGGAGACATTTCCGAACCCTTCAGAAAATCCTACATCTTAAATTTGGATCCCCTCTTTTTTTATACAAAATTTCAAATACGGGACTTATCCAAATATTTATTCAAAAGCTTGTATAAAACTAGATTTATAAAACATATTTGTGTAGTCGTAACAAGAGCCTTCGAAAGGTGTGTGTGTGTGTGTGTGTGTGGGGGGGGTGTTGTTAAAGTATTAGGCATTGTTTAGAGTTCTGAACCCAATACAAAGCCAATGTAATTGTTCTACCAATAGAGGTGTAGGAGTATAGCCCTACCCTTGGCTTATAGGAAATCGCTAAAAAAACCTAAACTTGCAAAATGGGAATTTTACAATAAATTTATAATTGTTTGATTATAAAGGAAATAGTTATTAAAAATATTAAAACAAACAAATGTTACAGAGGGAAAATTAGCAATAGAATATATATTTTATTTATAGCTATAAGAGTTTCAATTTAAATGAGTTAATTTTTCATTTTTTTACTAAATTTTGTGAACAGAACATAAATAATTTGCAGCACGATGCAGTTTCTTTTTTCTTCATTGAATTTAGCGGCAATTCGGTACTCATGAACTCTAATAAAAGCAAAACTGGTTCAGTGATGGTGTATAATTATTGTCTTATAAAAGTATAATTATTGTCTTATTTAAAGCGTAAAAATGCACAACAGATGTTGAATAAACTATATTAAATAATTCCAAATCAAGCAAATAATAGTAATAATAATAATAAATGAACAAAAAAAGAAAAAATTCCCTTTAAGAGTAATACATATATATCAAATTAAAAGTGTATGGTATTAAGCAAATAAAGAGCCACAAGTACGGGATTCTAACTGCATTTACTATCTGAAACATTGCAACATTTATAAGGAATTTTGCATTCCATTCTGCATTTAAAAGTTATATATACATATAATAAGAACATTGATTTTGAAATTAAAAAAAGCCTGTCATTAAGAAAAATCTTTTTTTGGGAGGGGGGGGGGCAGAACAACAATTCATTAGAAATAAAACTAATCAAGAGAATAATGAAATGAACGACAATGGATCAAAAGCTAAGACTGTGTAAAATCATCAGGTAGCGCATGTAATGTCTTCCAAAATTCTTTTCATTAAATAACCTTTGTTACAATGAACACAAAGGTTATTTTGCCCCCCAAGGAACTCATTGGAAACCATAACATAAAAAAATAAAGAAATTTAACCTGATTTTAGTGGGAAATGTACAAATGTACTAGTGTGTGTGTATGTATGTATGTATGTATGTATATATATATATATATATATATATATATATATATATACACACACACACACATATGCATATACATATGTACACAAACATATACACACAATACATGTACACACACATATGTAGATACACGTACACATATGTACACACACACATGTAGACACACATACACGTGTATATACACACATACAAACACACACATATATATATTATACATACATACATATATATGCACATACATGCATATAATGTTTGTATGTTTAATAAATTTCTAAATGTACCAGTTATTTGCATTTTCCGAAAGCAATATTGAAAATTGAAGAAAGTAAACAACAATCATAAAATTAAATCATTACAGAGGCGCCTGTTTAACCTGATTATTTTCAATAAAGGCCTTAAATATTACGAATCAAATACGAATACAAAATATTCCACTTACTTATACGTGTGAGATCTTTTAGCGCCTAGACGCATGATTGGAGAAACCTGTATTTTCTTTCACTGATCCAAACGAACTTTCTATTCTGACTGTGCGAACTTCTCTCTAGAACTTCTCACGAGCCGGACATTTTGAGTCTGCCGGGTCACGTGAGGAAGCTGCTGCGCACGCGCTTGTGCTTGGCGGGGGGCGGGAAACAAAGTGCGCCAAGTTTAACGTGTTTTGAAAGTTTAGATATAACAATAAAACAAGAAAAGTGAAATTTGCGATTCTGCAAAACGATCGGGAAGCAAGGACATCGGGATCAAATGAGTCGAATGAAACCAGTAAAAAAGCGGTACAAATTGTTTGTCATCAGATCGGTAGATCAGATGTCAGACGTCACCGGCGTAAACCAGACAAATGCGATGAAACGAGATTTAAATGTCAGTCAGATGTCAAATGCGACGGCCGTTATTTACATGTCGCTATTTTAAGAATACTCCGAGATAAATCTTCTATTATACATTAATTTTGAGCTGATGGCGATACACTTTAACGACGTAGTTTTCAAACTTTTGATTTCAAGAGTGGGAAATACTTTGACACGATCATACGAATTATAAAAATGCTATAAAATTATAATATGTCACATAATGAATTCTAAAGTATATTTTCAGGGTATATATTCCGTTTATGGTTGTATTGCTACTTGGGGGGGGGGGGGGGGAGGGGTTACTAAGTATTTTTACTCGCAGCCATTCAGCTTATTTCTCTTATAACTTTCTAATCAACTAAATATTTTTTTAAGTATAACACGTTTATGTAGTAATATATACAAATTAATATTTATGAAACTTATTATAATGAAAAGAAAAAGTTACAAAATTGATTTTATCTTTATAAAGAATTCTCATGTATCTTGGATAGAGTTTTGTTATATTGGACAGAGTTTTGTTATATTGGACAGAGTTTTGTTACATAATTTACTAAGGGCGCGGTAGCCCAGTAGTTAGCGCGCTGGAGTTGCACTCGGTAGGCCCGGGTTCGATTCCAGCCACTGCCAAAACAGTGTTCACGCGGAGTACGATCACGTTAAACATGTGGGTCCGTAAGTTCTTCCGAGATGTTGGTGGTAGGGGAAGGAGGGTACAGTCCCCGTGGATGCCTCCCCCACTGGGTTCCGGTTTAAATTGGGGAAAATTTCCCGACCGTCTAAACAGTTACTTTACACCTTTCTGGTAGGTCGGACGTTCTGGGTCTCAACAACAACAACATAATTTACTAAGGTAAACGTTTTGTATTAGTCTAGCAGAGTAAATTTAGCTTTTTTTAGTATACTAAGGGGCTCAGTTTCCTGCTCGTTACGCTCGTCAACCTTCCTAATTCGCTTCGTGTATCACGGAGCCGATGAGTTCAGTTCGCAACCTCTTTCGTGCCGCCACTGCGCAAGCAAAATACTCCCGTTCGGAGTGGCCTCTTGCTCGCTAGCACTCACCAACACCTGGAGCTCGCAGTGCGAGTTCTGTCAAACTTGTCGGTCCACGCGACCGCCCTTATGTTTCCCCTGCTCGCTGATGCTTTCCAACCGGCAGAGCTAGAAGGCTTCGGCAGGACTAAAGAGCTATTATCAGCTTAAATTGCTCCTCGAAGGTCGGACTGTCATTCCTTTCTCCTTGGAATCTAAGATAGCCCCGGCTAGAGCTGTTCACTGCCGGTATCCATGAAGTTATCTCCTACTGCCGCTCACTTATCCCCAGAACTAGCTTAGCGGAAATCGGTTCGATTAAGGAAATATTTGTTAATGCTTGCAATGCAAAAATTAATTAATATTTAATTAACTAAGGCCTAAATTAAAATTCTAATCCCGTCTCGCACATCTAAAAGCTCACATTAGTCTATATGTGAAATTTCAGAACTGTATGTATTGCTGTCTGTTCGTAATGCAGTGACAAAAAATTGCGTTATGTTTTTGATATAAAGAGATAACAATAAGAATAAACAATAGGATATGTTAAGTACAATAATAATTACATTTTAATCATAATTGTTCATGACAACAATAGTTACAAAGATCTGTTTGTAAGGATCAACCATAACATTGTCCACATTGCCTCAAATTCACTAAGTTTCAGTCAAGGTTATAATTAAATATCGATACTTTTAATGTTTTTAGTGCTGTAATACCTCAGTCTTTGGCCATCTGTGTAACGTATTTACCGACAACCAATCACAGAGGAGTTGGAAAAGCGGCTCGACCAATTATATCTTTGCCCATACTGAAGAAAAAATTTTCACTTCAGAAGTGCATTATAAATAGAATGACTCATGAACTAAATCAAAATTTAAAAAAAAGGGCCCTTATTGGAATTCAATTATATAAGTATATGCATGCAAAAATTTGTGGTCTTACTATAGTTAGTCTGGTCCAGGACGCGAACTTCTTCCTTTGACTTTGACATTAAATATATCTCAAAATAAAGTCTAAATCGAAAAACGGTTTACATCTGTGTGTTTCCCTATTATTTCAACATTTTTCCCTTAACATATTTCTATAAATATACAGAATTTCATATTTTTTATATACTTTTTGCGGTGGGAATTGAGAAATTCGAAGGACATGAAATGTGTCAAACAGCGACAGCTACTTTTTTAAATAATATATAGTTTTGCTCGATTATAGAGGATAAATAATGATTTTAAAACTTTTCATTTTCTGAAGCTTTTGAATTTTTTAAAAATAACATAACATTTTGTAATGAATCATTTTCTCTTCTTCTAGAAACTAGGGGCATCTGCCCCTGCTCGCTTCGTTTTGCTAATCCCCATAAGTCCCTGCTATCTTGTAAACTGCATCGAAATTAAAAAATCTGATGTGAACAGCACATGACTTTCCCTACAGACTCATAATCACGTTCTCTTTATTTCTTCAATAATTCATTAAATTGAGTTTAATTGCACAAAATAACATCCGTAATTATTTTAAAGGACACTGAATTTCCACTTTAAATTAAATTTTCGTTTTTATTTGGTAACTGGACTTATTTTCAAACGTGGCGTAGCGAAAATGCGGAAAAATTAAAATATCTCGAGAACGGCTAGTCCTTGAGTAATGGGGTTGGTCTTATTCTTTTCATCGTCAAAAACTACGTATGAAATAAGCATTTAATTGATATATTTGACCATGCGTAGTCTTTTATTTTTAGATTTTGACGATTTTTCAGGGACATTTGGCAAAAAAAGAAGGTTCGTCATTTCCGAATTGTACCAAAATCTAATCAGCGCCAGGTTAACCTACAAGTGATTTATCTACCAAATTTTGTGAAATTTTGTCTATTAGTTTTTCAGTTAGTGTGCCATTTCGTAAAAAAAAGTAGGTTCTTTTATCACGAATCGTACCAAAATCTAATCAGCATCAGGGTCATCCGCAAGTGATTTAGCCATAATATATTATGAAATTCGGTTCAATTAGTTTTTGAGTTTGAGTGGATACATCCATTGCACACACAAGCACACACACTGACGTCACGCTAAAAATAGTGTTTTCGTGTTCTGGAGGTCTCAAATCGTGTACATCCGTCGAATACTCGAGTTGCGATTTTCGGTATGATTCCAATACTTTCCCTATACATTACCATGTATTGTAGGGAAAATAAAAAGGGCTCCGTCCTGCAACAATAAAAAATTAAATCCCGTAGGCTTGCCTGCAAACATTCGTGTTTTCGTATGCAATGCATCGCTGTAGAGGTAAAATTTCGAACTTTTTGAAAAGTTTATCAAAACAAAATTAGGTTATTTGATTTTTCGTGAATTCGCTGGTAGCTTTCTATAGGCAGTATTGTGCTACAAATCTAGTAGCATCCTTCTTGTGGATGTAGCACGCTCAACTCACAAAAAAAGACATGTTTCTGCAATTTTCTACATTTTGATGCCGAAAATTCGTCAAATTTCATTTCAGTAATATCAATAAAATGTCAGTCATATTTTTACATTTTCATACGTAGTATTGAAAAAGTATTGTTTTCACGAAAATTACAGATTTCGAAGTTTTGAAGCCAATATATATTTTAACACCTCCTGAACACGTTTTGACTATTTTCGAAGTGATGTCCGTCTATCTGTCGTCTGTGGTCGATTTCTTGTGTACACTGTAGCTGCTACAAATATTATCGGATTTTCACGAAACTTTATATCCGGCTTCGTTACAAAAAAATCTAGAACTAGAGAGATTTTTTTTTTCAAATCTAGGGAAAACATCGAAATTTATTCAATATTTTATATATTTTTTTTAACATGGCAGTATAAGACAAAATTTGACATAATCATACATAAAAGGGATTATTTATGGCTCAATAATCACGAAACGTAATAGTTTCAATCACTGTTGCTAAAAATAGCTGCTATACAATTTTTGTATTCGTGACGTCATTGCCCCCCCCCCTCCCGCCCGCCCTCCTCAACGAAGGGACAATATCAAGTATGGTATCAATCAAAAGATTTTGTTAAGCCTTTTAAAGTGAAGGGCAACGCGCTGTAATTGTAATCATTTGGATCAAAGATACCGATTATTCAAAATTTTACTAGTAAAATTTGGGGGGGGGGGGAGGGGGAAGGGGAACAAAAAAATCTCCTCACAAACTACTTAACAAAAAAGATCAATCATGCATAAAGCATTGATTATGAAACACTTTTCAACTAAAATGCAATTTTATTTAAACATCTCTAAATTGCGATACATTCAGGGGGTATTATTTTTTCCATTCCTTTCATGCATCACAATACTATAATAATTTATTTTATTTAGAAACTTAAAACCATAGAGGTACAAGTAATTTAACTCTATGCTTAAAACTTCAGCGAAAAAATCGTCTGCTTCTCAATGTAAAATGAATGAATATTTCATTCATTTTGCATAGAGATGTTTCATTCATTTTACATCAGCTACACTGCAGACTCCAGAGCTAAATAATTTTGCGTTTAAAATTTCAGGAACTCTTATACAACTCATCTTGCATCTTTATGTGTTTACATTCTCCATAAGTGAAAATTAGGTTTCGTTGTAGAAATAACCGAAGTTGGATGATCATTTAAACTCAAATATATTGTAATTGCGTTGTTTCAGAATATAGATGCACAGAATTTAAGCAAAAGCAAAGCGGTTTTAAGACGGATACAACATTAAATATAAATTAAAAAGAACTTAAAAATCACGATTTCGACATTTTTCAACTATGTTGTAAAGTGTTAAAAATGGATTACGGTATGAGGAAGTCGAGTTAAGCTACAACTTAGTTAATTTTATAGATTTTGCACGTGAGTATAAATGACGTCATCTTGTTCTGGCCAATAAGGTCCCTAAAAGTTGCAAACTTTAATTTAAGTGATTCTGATTCAATGCCAATAACATTGTGGTATGGACTTTGAACGTAGGAATAAATAATTGTGAATATTTGATGTTTTTATAAATCTATCAGATATAACTTCACGGTTTGTAACCGGCTGCGGATCCACAATGAAGAGGGCGAAGCAATCGTTTCATGCCCCATTTTCTGTTGAAATTTATCTGTTTAAAATTTATAATGTTTTAAGGTTCGTTCACATTTGTGCGAACACATTTGTGCGTTCACATGTGTTCGTTCACATTTGTGTTCGTTCACATTTGTTTTAAGGTTTGTTCACATTACAGTGCTACTTTTACAAATGTAAAAGTAGCACTGTAACAAATAGCGTCTTCTGTTCGTTTGTTCATACACAATACTTTTCTGGAGTCTACGTTTTTGATCTTTTCAGGTCTGCAAATGACGTGGTTTAAAATATTTTGAAGCAATATACACACGAACAAATCGACAACGCTCATTTTAACTTTTTATGTAGGGCGTTGTGTTATGTTTTGCAACCTCAGGTCCCAAAATACACACTTCCGGTCCTGTGTGTGTAGCAAAAATCGTGTGCTGCCTATAAAAAAAAAAAGAAAAAATACACTGGATGTTTTTCTTTCCCAGAGGATAAGGGGGAATTATGCTGTGCTTAGAAACTAAAACACTAATAAAGTCACAAAAAACAGAAGTGGAAACGGAAAAGGGAGATCAAGACTGATAATTATCATCTTTTATCATAAGAGAGTGATCATATAGAATTTTCTGCATGCAATTTTATTATCTTTACTCTGTTGTTAAAAGTGAAATCATTTTTATCCGGCATCTTATAGGAAGTTAAGATCTTTTACTTACGTTATCATTTTTTAATGCTTCACGGAGGTACTAAATTTTTTCTTCCATAAAATAGGAGAGATAATACACAAGGCGATATAGAACGTTTGAAACGACGTTTGAGGGTTAGTAGGGGGGGGGGGGGTCACTGTGAGCAAGGAGTCAGGATAGTCCAGTGATTATGGCAAAAGGATCGCACGAGGAAGACCCGAGTTCGATCCGCAGCGCTGTCCAAACTATCACCGCGTCTACGCGGAGTGTGGGCATCTTAAATCAGTAATTTCGAAAGTCCTTCAAAGAGGTGATGGGTAGGGGAAGGAGGGTACGATCCCTATGGTTGCTAATCCATTGGGTTCTCGGTTTAAATTTGACGGTTAAAACAGCGAGGACTGCCACAGAGCGTGTTTGCGGGTTATTTAACAAATGGCAGATATATTCTCAATCTTACTGGGATAAAAAAAAATGTGATAAGAAAACAAAACAAAAAAAATTGCAATTTTAGTCAAAAAATTACAAATTTAGATTTACGTTGTACGTAAGTTATACCAAGTACTTACGGTACTTGGTATAAGTTACATACAACGTAATAAGTTACATTACTTATATCAAGTACTTACGGTACTTGATGGGATCCAATCAAGTACCATAATGATAAGTAGTTGTATCATTACTCCTTGTTAAGACATATATTTTACTTAATTTTAAGAGTTTTCTATTTATTGGTGATTTTAAAGTAATTTAAACGTTTGTTATTTGAATTTAACTGATGGAGTAGCTAATGTTGTTTCCAAATAGCGTTTTTTCTATTTTTGGTTATTTTTCAATTTTTGTAGTTTTTTTTTATAAAATATTATAATATTTTTGAAAAAAAGATTCGTTCAATTATTAAATATGTCTTAAACAGGAGAGCTGAATTAAATGTTAAATATGTTAAATATTAGTTTGCTCTGGTTGAAAGTTTAAAAGAGTAAATGATATAATAGTCCGTCTTTCTAGAAGGATAGTGGCAGGTAAAGGAAGTCACGGTACCCAGTGGTGTCCTGTCTAAATTGGGTGACATATATAAGTTAAACCTCACAAATTTTGAGGGGAAAAAAATCAACAAGTGATTTTTTGAAGTTGTAAGAAATTAATTTTTGTTCACAACGTGACTGATAGATAAGAAATATGAAATTTAGATAAATATATTTGGTAAGCTTGGAAGAGTTATGTGAATTTAGTTTGTATTAATGCCCTATAAATCCAAGTTTATATCAGGAAAACTATTATACTTGTTAAAATCAATCATGAAAAGCTGAATGAAAATGATGTTTTCTGTAATAAATGTATGAATTGATCTTTTAATATTAGGTCATCATTGTCTGTATTCGGTAGGAATGGGACCAAATTTCATTTTCGAACAAAGTTTTAGCGTCCGATTTCGGTGCACAAATATGGATAATAGACTAGTGATTCTTAAAATATGGATGGGTATTTAGAATTTTGAAAGTAAATACGGGGTGTCCCAAAAAGATGGAAACGCTCTTTAATTCTTTACCTGTTGGAGATAAGTGGGCAATGTAAAATGCAAAAATGTGGAAAGTAAGGTAGGAAATAAGACTACGTTAATGAAATAGTCATCCCATTAATTTTCAAAAAGTTACACTTTTTAAATTTTTATACGATCCCCTTAGACAAATTGGGTCAATCAGAAAATTTTTATTTTTAATGCAACAAGATCATTAAAAATAACCGCATATCTGTATCTTTAAAATTGAGCGAGTTATATTTAACTGAAAATTGAACATTGTGAATGGGGACCCTATATCAAATTAGAAATGTAAATTTGTGACATATCACAAAAAAGATAAACTGGATGATAATACATAGGAAACATTTTTGCAAATTCCACGTAGGCTCACGATGCAATCACGGATTCTTAAGTACTTCTAAATAACTAAGTACTCTTTCAATAATTAAGTACTTTTAAGTACTTTTTTATCTAAACAATTTCCATCATCAATATGTTTATGATACCTATTCTCACTGATGAAACAGCCTTTCACATGGTACGGAAAGGTGGCATAAGTAAGATTTTTTCCTTTATCATAACTCAGTTGATTTTAAAGATACAGATATGCGGGTTTTTTAATGATCTTGTTGTATTAAAAATAAAAATTTTCTGATTAACCGAATTTGTCTAAGTGGGTCGTATAAAAATTTAAAAAGTGTAACTTTTTTGAAAATGAATGCGAGGACTATTTCATTAACGTAGTCTTATTTCCTACCTTACTTTCAACATTTTTGCAATTTACATTGCCCACTTATCTTCGAGAGGTAAAGAATTAAAGCGCGTTTCAATCTTTTTGGAACGTCCTGTATATGTCAAGTTGGCGTTATTCAACTCTAATCATCGGAAATTACTGATATTAAAGTATTTTAAAAAAACCAACTTTCAAGTAATGGAGAACATGTCCATAGTTGTACGGGTTAACCCCAAAATCAGCCAATGTTGAGATAGATTGACCTAGGGATCAAGGAATTCAGATAAAGAGTGTCGATAAAGACAAAGTCTTATTAAAATGTCTCCAAGAAGAAAAAATCTGATGTGGGCAACAAATGACTTTCCCTGAAGACTTATATCCACGGTCTCTTTATTTTAATTAAATTTAATTCACTTTCAATTAAATTTTTGCTCTCATTTGGTAACTGGACTTATTTTCAAAGGTGCCGCAAGCAAAATACGAAAAAACTAAAATATCTCGAAAACGGCTAGTCCTAGTGTAATGGGGTGGGTCTTATTCTTTTCTTCGTTAAACATTACGTATAAAACAAGCATTTAATAGTGGATATATATGAGCATAAGTAGTTTTTTATTTTAAATTTTGACGATTTTTGCGGACCATTTTTAAAAAAAAGGCAGGTTATTTTTTCCGAATAGTACCTAATCAGCACCAGGGTGAGTCACAAGCGACATATCAACCGATTTTTGTGAAGTTCAGTCAATTAGTTTTTCAGTTAGAATGGATACAGGCAATTTTTGAGGGCCATTTTGCAAAAAAAGGCAGGTTCTTTTATCCCGAATTGTATCCAAAATTAATCAGCACCAGAGTCGTCCACAAGTGACTTACCTACTAAATTTTATGAAATTCAGTCTATTAGTTTTTTAGTTAGAGTGGATACAAAATCTACACAGACACACACACACAGACGTCACGCTAAAAATTGGTTTTATCGTATTCTAGAGGTGTCAAAAGGGTAAATCCGTCGAAAACTCGTGTTGTGATTTTCGGAATGATCCCAATACTTTCCCTATACATTACCATGTATTGCAGGGAAAGTAAAAACTATAAAAGCTGTTACCGTGGTGGCAAAGGTAATAAGTTAAAACTCCCTACTGAGAAAATTGTAATAACATTTGAGACAATAATTCAGGTGGCGCTGCGTTGTATGTATTTCCGTAGTGAAAAGCTTAAAATATTTATTCACACTGTCTATTTTATAGGAATAAATTAGTAGCTCAATACAAATTAGCAATAAAGGATATTCCTACGTATTCAAAATTAATTTACCTTTTAATTTGTTTTTTATCTCCCTATATTATGAATTCTATCCTACAACTGAGAAAAAATACAGATTAATTATACTGATAATTAGGGAATCCTAATTTAAAAATAATCAAAAATACATATACTCAATACTAAACCTCTTTTTTTTGTCAAATGGAAACAAAGGACGCTTTACTAACACTAGCGACACCTAGGTATAATTTTCAAAGCGTTATGGCATTTTCGAGTGTTTCATCCATAGAAGTTTTATCTCCTTCTCTCTAACTCCATGGCTGTTACTTTTATTCAATCGAAATTATCAAAAGAGATTATTTCAGGCAATATGTGCTGATACCTCAAACTAGCCTACTCCTTCATACAGAAGTAAGTGGTTCTATCGTGATAAATCTCTTACATGATTTTTGAACCCAGGAATGGAGTTCAGATTTTCATTGAAAACCACGCTTTTAAACTTTTTTCTAAGATGCACAATTACATATGGTTGAGTTTTTCTTAAGACTTTCTGTTAAGACATTTTGTTAAGACTCTTTCTGTTAAGACATTTTTTCAACGGCTAAACAAACTAAATCTTACAGTACAGCATAGCGGTGACGGATGGAAAGGATTTTGCAGATTGAAATGAGGTGATGTTAAAAAAACAGACTATTGAATACATACACTGCAAAAAATTTGCAGGCATGTTACTGAAAGTTTCAGGGAAAACAGCTGTCCATAATGGGGAGTAAGATTCCTGATAGTTGTTGTTATAATATATATATATATACAAAAATAACGCTTCGGCAGACGATAATTAGCTAAATATTTTAGAAATAAAGCTGGAATTTTCACGAATGCTTATAATTGTGGCCTTTCTTATGAGTTTGCCAACATTATCAACAAAGTAGCTGAAAACATATGAGCAAAGGTTGCAGAATGTTTTATAGTGTACATTGAAAAAAATCAGTAGCAAGTTTATGAAACACTGCACGATTTCATTACTGAAAGCAGATTAAATGTCCCAGAAAATTAAGTACAGTATTCTGGAGCGCTTAAAAGATCTTAAATATTATTTTTTAGAATATTTTCATATCCAAAGTGATGGATTGAACTGTATTCGCAACTCCGTTCATAAAGAAAATTTATCGTCAACAAGCATGGAAAAGGTGAGGAAACTGATGCACAACTATTAAGTGACCAGAGTTTAAAAGTGTAAGGAGAAAACTCTTGTTGATATCTGTCTTCAAATCTTTCGTGAGATCGTCCTTCTCGTGGACAAGTAATGATATTCCTTGCAGATGCTCCCAACTTATCCCCCCTCCCCCGCCTGATAAGCAAGAGAGAGTATCCGGTATTCTTTACCTTAAATTTTAACTAAATTGGTTAGTGGAACATTTTACGTATAGTAGAAACTACATTGAAAGAAGACTATATAGCGCACTTTTCCAATATTGTAATGCAATAATACAGGAATAAGTACATGAATGCTTCTGAAGTTATCAAAACTAGACACAAATCAAGACCTAGACACAAATCAAGATCTAGATACAAATCAAAACTTAGAAACAACTCGAGACTTAGCAGAGGCAAAAATACTTTTTCTTCCTTGTTGATGTAGAATGAATTTCGTCAATTATGTTCTAACGAAATTTCAAACTATTATTACAACAGAGAAGTCGCTTTTACACCTTTGGGCTGACCAGACGATTTCATTTGCAAGTCTTCTTGCCAAGCTTACTTACGAAATATGTGTACATTGTGAATGCGCAATACTTTCTTAAACAATCATTTAAGGACTTCCTTGTATTGAAGAAGGATGACGGTACTTTGAAAAATTATTCAAATAAAATTTCATAATAAATGTTCTCAACAAGTTTTAAAGTTGTGTCTAACTGACTGGTTTGCATGTTTTTCTGAACACAATCCTCAACGTTATCGAACCATCATTTAAGGTTTTTAGTGTATTGCAGAAGGCTGACAATATTTAAGAACACTATTTGAATAAAATTTTTCAATGAAAGTTCTAAATAAATTTTAAATATTTGTATCGTTGCATTGAAAGTTTCCAAGCTTGATGTAATATCTTGAATTCATATGTCATAGAAAATATGCCATTTATGTTTTTACAAAAAATTTTCCTTGAAGCATCTATGTATAAGGATCTGCTGTACTGATCTACTATACTAGATCTTAGATATTAACTGATAGAAATTTAACAGTGAATGTCGGAAGAGATTGTGGGGGTTCACTAAGTGTTTTCAATTCCGGGTTTTCCACTTTCTGTTAAGAAATTTAATTAAAACACCTATTTCTTATGATTAGTTATATATATATATAGAGCTTAATTCATGACTGATATGAATTTAGCATCACATTCTAGTGAGGGGGTGGGGGGTGTCAAGAAGGTATTTTTCTTCCGGTTCAAGTATTTCATTTTTATTGAACCATTTTTTTTTCATAATTTGCTATGGAAAGAGTTTAGATTATGACTGATATGAATTAAGAAACAAATTCCATAGGGACTAGGGAGATTTACTAAGGATTTAAATTTCTGATTTTTCACTTCCGGTTTAAAAATTTGTCTTGAAACATCTATTTTTTAGAATTAGCTTAGATTCAGCACCAACACTCTTGCTGTAAACATTATCTTAGATTGGTATCTTAGATTGGTATCTTAGATTGGTATCTTAGATAAGTATTTTTACTGCCGCTTCTAGAAATGCCAGGTCCTGTTTTCAAAAATTCGTATAATTAAACGGATGTGGCGTAAAAATATCACTGAGGTATTTCGGTACTTTACCTGGACTATTACTGTATCGAATTTCGTAGCTGTCGGTTGCTTCGATTTTTTCACTACTCGGCGCACAGACAAACACACATGAATTCTCTTTTATTATTATAGATTTAAAATAAGAAAAAACAGACTTTCTCCAATTTCAGCACCACTAATTACTGTATCATCCCCCACAAATAACATTGGTCTGTTTATTTAAATCTGCTTTATACTTTAGTCTTGGAACAAAATTGACGTAAATTTTACTCTTCGAGCACCGGTTCGAAACAAGAGTACACAGTTTACCAAAACCCCGAATATGCCTCATGCACTCAAGACTGTTTCGGTGGACCTTGAAGACGTGTACTTTATTTTCCTCATAGACTGGTTGCCACCATGGCTAAAAAAATGTCATTAGGTGATGTTATTCGTGACATCCAGATTCTGTGGTTTCCATTATTGCGGTGGAATGAGAAAGATATGTGTGCAACATAAAATGTTTGTATGTCCGCAAGAAGTGTTTCTTTCAAGATTTTTTGTCCGGTGGGGACGAATAAAATTTTAGGGGAGGAGGGGGGGGAGGGAATTTTTCCATTTGCCTTATATAAATATATAATTATATATATGCAGTTTTTAATTCATATATTTACATATAGTAGTAATTACTTAGAAATAATTACTGTATATATATATATATATATATATATATGTGTGTGTGTGTGTGTTATTTTCTGCAAACGGGAGTTTTACATGTCCCATGTGTTTTAATAAAAGTTTGCATGACTTGGGACTGATTTTGGACACTGATCAGTTTTATTATATTGTAGTTCATATTTGTCACCCATTAGCTAAAAAAACAATTTATTATTTTTAATATTTAAAAATTTAGTTTTATTATTAAATATCATTCCCCTGTGTGTCCCAACAGTCAAATAATAAAATCACAACTTCAATTACAAGCCTTCATTTTTTTGTTTACTTTTAATTTGATGTTTTATATTAAATTAGATAATTTAAAATTAAAACAGAGATAAAAAATCTGATGTGGGCAGCACATGACTTTCTCTGCAGACTCAAATTCATTTGTTCTTTATTTCTTTAAGAACTCATTAAATTGAGTTTAATTGCACAAAATGATTCTAAATTTGTATTTTTAATTCAATTTCTGATTTCATTTGGTAATTGGACATTTTCCCAAAGGTTGCATAAAAAATGCGAAAAATCTCAAATATCTCGAGAACGGTTAGTCCTAGAGTAATAGAGTTGTTCTTATTCTTTTCCTCGTCAAAAATTACTTATAAAACAAGCATTTAATTGATACATTTGAACATACGTAGTCTGTTTTTAGATATAGGTGATTTTTGAGGGTCATTTCGTAAAAAAAGGCAGGTTGTTTTTTTCCCAAATCATACCAAAATCTAATCAGCATCAGAGTATCTCACATGTGATTTATCTACCAAATTTTGTTAAATTTGGTCAATTTGTATTTTAGCTAGAGTGAATACATGAGGGCCATTTCGCAAAAAAAAAGACGGGTTCTTTCCGAATTGTACCCAAAAGTAATTAGCACCAGGGTCACACCCAAGGGTCTTACCTACCAAATTTTATGAAATTCGGTCCATTAGTTGAGTTATAGTGGATACATACATTGAACAGACACACAGACAGACACACAGACAGACACAAAGATAGACACACAGACAGACAGACACAGACATAGACGTCACGCTAAAAATAGTTTTTTAGTATTCAAGAGGTCTCGAAATGTGTAGATCCGTCGAAAACTCGAGTTCCGATTTTCGACATGTTACCAATACTTTCCCTACATATTACCATGTATTGCAGGGAAAGTAAAAATCCGCGATGTATCAGAGCAATATTTTAAATGAATTTTTTACAACTGTCCACTAGCTATTTTGTCATTCACCTGTCTTTAAATTTTAACACCTCATTCTCTCTGTACAGAGATGACAACACAATATAATTAAAGTATTATTATTTTTCACTAAAGGCCAAATTCACGATTTCAAGAATTCAACTATGTTTTAGCTATCACTCTGTTAGGAAAATATTATAAAACTGAACAATTTTGGATAAGTATTTTTATTCCTTGTCATTTATCTGTCTTTAATTATTCTCAGAATAAAAAAGTAAATAATTTTTTTTAACATATATGTGTGCCAAGTTAGTGTAACAAACTGAATATCAAGTTAGGTTTAAATGCAAATAAAACTCATATACTCAGAAAGTAAAATCACACGATTTATCATTCCCCTGTCGTCATTTACCTGTCTTCTTGGTAGACAAGGGAATAACCTTAGAACAGGTGAATAACATTTAAATCGAAATATATATATATATATATATATATAATAGTTTGAAAGTCCAATGAAAGAAAAGTGAGAAGCTGCAACTCGAAAAACCTAACTTTCTAAAACACCCACAAAATAAAAGTATAAAACAGCAAATCTTCAATTAAATGGAAAAAAATACAAATTACGAGTCATCAAGTTAAAGAAAATCAACAAATTTCAACGGTATGGAAACGATAATAGAAAAACATAAAAAATCAAGCATTATTGATATACACGTGGACAAGGACTAGGCCTTAAAAATGGGCTTGCTCACGTCTCAAAACTCTTCTTCTGGTCCAAGTATTTTGACGAAGCAAACACAAAAAATGTATGTTTCTGAAGAAATAGTTAGATTGTATCTACTATAAACTATTTCTGCTTGGATAACATACATAAAGAAGGAAAAATAAAAGAAAACATGAATACCTGGAAAAAGCACAGTATATGTCCGAACCAGTCGAACCCTGGAACCCTGAATGAAAAGACCAGTGGTGCCATTCGCAAAGAAAAAGAAATGATCTACTGCTGCCATTCGTAAGAAATGAAAAACAGTAATGCTAAAAGGTAAGAAAAACTAATAATATACAAAAAGAGCTACAAAAAAGTGGGGCTAATAATAGTAAGGCTGATGTTGAAGAGGATATAAAAATAAAAGTATTATTAATACAAGAGAAAGGGGATGTCTGGCTAATATAAGATACTATGAATAGAATTCATGAAAATCCAGCTAATCTAAGCTTTTAACTATACCATTTACTAAATAAAAGGGATATTTATATAAATTGCTGGTAATTTTGAAATTATTTATATGCATAGCATGACATTTTTTATGAGATAATCTATAAATTCTAAAAAGCTGATTAAGTATAATATTTCTAAACAATTGAAGCGAGTTGCAGGAATTAAATTGTAAGATTTTATTAATGTTAAAATTAAAAACTCTTTTTTATCATATAAATTAGTAACAATTCTATTAAAAGGATCAATAAAAATATTTAAATCCAAAAGATTAATATTATTACTAATAGTAGCTTCATTAGGAATTAATTCCAAATTGTCTGGATAGAAATCTATATCTGTGAGATAATTTTCAGTATGTACTAAGCAAATCAGATCATCAACATATCTGTAAAATGTATAATCTATTGAAGTAAAAGATATTTCATAATGATAAAGGTATAAATTAGCTAACATACAGATACTGCAGCCACCCTGTGGAACTCCTGAGATTTGTAAGTATATTATTTCCTTGAAAAATATAATTATTGAAAATAACAAAGTGAAGAAGTTTAGGAAAATTTATAAAATTAGTTTGAGTTGATAGATTAGTAATATAAGCATTATATAGAGCTAAAATTACATCATACAGATTAGAGATCTTAATATTATTAAAAATATCTTTAAAATCAAAAGTTTGAAATCCTATTATTTTTCTAAGTGATGTAAATTTATTCTTTAGTTCCTTACTATTATTTAGAATAAGGTAATTATTGCTAAACTGGCGTAAACTATTATTTATTAGATTTAAAGAATTTAGTAATAATTTACTCGCAGTAGTAGAGTAAGTATTATGACCACTAGTTACAGTTCTAAATTTAATACGATTTTTATGAAATTTTGGAATAAGCAGTACATAAGGAAATTTAAGATATTTATATTTAATATTTAAAATATTATACATATTGATATTTTTCAATTTGATACTATTAATATAATGTAAATCAAGTTTAAAAATACTATTATTTTTTAAATAATCTAACAAAAATTGTATATAAATTTTTTTATAGATAATAGCAGAATTATTAGAGGATTTATCAACATCGGTGATAACAAAAGATCTTTCTAAATCATTAATGGAATGTTTAGTATTATCAATATTATATAAAGATCTAGACAATTTAATACCACTAATAGCATTTTTAATAGATTCTAATAAAGTAAATATATATATATATACTATCAAATTAGTTGCCTATATTAAGTGCCATTTGCCTGTCATTCTGTCATTTACTTGTCTTGAAAATAAAAATTTGCTCTTTCCATTTAATTTCCCCAAAATGATCGCTGCTGCTGTTTTTTCTTAGTTTAAATCATCCATGTTAAAATATAATGCAGAAAACAGGTTGAAAAATAGAAAAAAATAATGTAACAAGAAAGATGAAAAATCCCGTTTAAAGAAAATTACACACACACACACAGACATATATATATATATATATATATATATATATATATATATATATATATATATATATATATATAAGATTAAAAAGATAACAGGAATCTCTCTCAAAAGGCGCAATGCGACACTTCCAAGAAGATTAAGATATATAACCCAAAATGGAAACATATAAAAAGAAAGGAAGGTACCACAAGATTGGTCGTGGGGACCCTGTTAAGCCAGTTTTGCGTCGCGATAACACTCCCGGAGACCGGTGCCATTTCATATAAGAAAATACGTTAGTATTAACAGTAGAAAAATACCGGAATAAATGATCACAAATGAAAAGAAGGAAAGCGATTTCACACAATTATATACTCAGAAAAAGTGAACTCGATACAGAACACAGAAGGATATCCAACTGACACGTAGAACCTATAATTTCACAAATTCCCTAATCCACAGAATGTATATGTGTCTAAAACTGATCAATATCCTATTGCAAAGCCAAGGATTAACCTGTTCGAACCTCCCACAACACAGTAGTGAATCAACATGCCACTAATCAGATATTCGCGCTGTAGTGTTTAAGTACCTGTTGTAAGCTTTCGAAGGAAGTTTACAACAGGTAATAACTCATAATAGGTAACAACTCGTAAACCACAATATCCATTCTTATGAGAATTTTTTTGAAAAGCTTCAGAAGAGCTCAAGTTACGCATTCTCTATTTCAGGCAGTTTATCCTGAGTTAAAACGTAGTTCCAGTTTCTCAAAAAATTGCTGAATTATTGAAAATTGAATTGCTGGGGGTTGTAAAGCATGTGCAATTCTTCTGAAACTTTTTAATCTAATTACCACATGGGTGGCTACAGACATATGACTTTAAAATAAAAGTTATTTCCCTCTGAGTAGAGGCCTTGTTCTTTGATTGATAAAAAGAAAGTCTGATGCATTAAAAATAGCAGATGATAATTCTGACATATTTTTGAAGATATATTAATGCTATCTGAAGAAATTCTACTATTTCTATTTCTGGGAATACTATCCTAGCCATTTTACCTGCTCTCCGCGCGCTCTCAATGGCTAGTGGTCACTAAATGTGACACCGATACATCTAACAGAAGTTCTGGATATCAACATCCGTTTCAAAATTCAGTATAAAAATAGAATGGCACGCATTTCTTAGAGACAAACCTTTTGAAAATCCCTTTTGTATCGTCATTCCTAATTCGAATTTTTAAAAGTTTCGATAAGCTGAAACAGATCGAATGAGACCAAAAACAGAGATTTTGGCTCTAGTGAAAGCGGTAGATATTTCTAAAAAGTTTTATTGAATTTTTTAATTATTTCTTTTGCACTGTCATCCTTAATTTGAATTTTCAAAATTATAGAATCCTTTGTTGACTTGGAGGTTGAGACGAATCGAATGATCTGGATTCTATCGAATCTGGATTCTAGCTGAAGCGGAAGTGTTCAATAAAGCAAAGCGATTTCGAGATTTTTTTTTTATTATTATTCTTTTGCATCGTCGGCCCTAAGCTGAGACGGATCGAATGATACTAAAACCAAAAGATTCTAGCTATGGTATAAGTTCTCGATAATTTTGACACATACCCCCCCCCCCCCCCCCCCCCACACACACACGCACACACTCATTCAGTCAGTTTAGTAGATATTAAAATGTGATTTAAATTAAAATATGATTAAAATTTCATTTTAAATTTGTGATACGGACAACTGTTAGATCCCCTGTACTTTATAAACAAACGTTTTTATACAAAATATATATTAAAACAATAAAAACAAAAATGTATGAGATTTAAAAAAGAAAAAAAATCTGGTTCTCAAGTTGCTCAGATTTGATTGAGTATAGATTTTCGGGCTCTAACTGTGCGTGAATAGAGAGGAAAGTATTGACAAAATCTAATACGAAAAATTAAATTTGAATGAATTTACGCGTATTGAGCGTTTCATCTTATATTTAGTCTGGATGAAATTTTTATTCCTAATGAAGCGAAATAAGAATCCCCTTACAGTGGGTGCCTGCGCATTCAGGAACACCAGGAAATGAAAAAGTGAACTCTTTGGCCAAAAAGAGTGCTATGGTAGAGCAGAGATTCTCAAAGCCTACGAGTTTTCATTCAGCACAACTGTACATTAAAATTCTACACAAAAAAGAAATTGAGGCAGAATCTCTGGAGGCATCTAAGGGAAAGTCATGGAACGTCCTCAGCAGGAACATTTCAGTCATTCCAGAAGCTCCTCGACCAGAAGTAGTTGCCAGGTTTAAACTTGACTGGTCATGGCTGTCTCAGGATTTCTCCATCGAACTGGACTTGCTGCTTCCTCGAATTGTATTTTATGTGATCTAGGACAGCCTATGTCTGGAAAACATTTGGACGAGTGCCCTGCATTACTGACTTTTAACTCAATCATTGAGAAATACTGGAGAGCTCGCTGTCTAATGGCCTAGCGACCAAACGACCGACATTTGTAAATAACAACGCGAAGACAAATTAGCATTTGCCTGGATTTTGTAATTCCTTTTATTCGAAAACTACAAGAGGTAGGAAGTTGAAATTTAGCACATATACGTGAAATTGCACATAGATTTTCAGAATCACCATTTCAATTATTAAAACCAAATGTAACATAGAGAGACGCCCATTTTTAAACTGTGCTTGCTCACTACATTTCCTACAGATAACAACTGCGTATGCTTACTACGCTTCCTACAAATAACAAACAAACAACTTTTAAACAACTAATTAAAGTGTGTACCCTTGCATGCATTGTGATATAAACGTGCTGTCGTATATTAAATACGTTTACGCGATTTAAATGTCTTACTTTGATTGCATTGTTTTTCTGTATTCTAATTTGTTTAATTTATTATTCAAATCCTAAAAACGTATATGCTCGTTTGCAATAGGATTCTTAACTATTGAAATTAATTTTTTATACTTCTAATTTCATAATTATTTGTTAAATTAAGTTTTAATTCGAAATCTTTCACAGCTCGAATACTTTATATGCGTGAGCCCTTCGAAACTGGCTTTTTGCTGGTTATTTTTTATTCTGTAAATCTTAATGGCGATTTTTCAAACACAGCATATAAGATCAAAAAGTGTGGGTTTCATTTTTACCTTGTCCCCTTCCGTTTCTCACCTAGTCACCGAGCTAAGACAATCTAGAAGAACAAAAACAACTCAGCTTAACAAATTTGACCCAGCTTCCGTCGCCTAATGAGACGACGCTGTTAATGAGCTTGCCAGGGTCAATTTCCTTTACATTCAGATTCGCTACAATGCACTTGATACGAAAATAACCTGTTTACTAATGTTTCAATTATATGAGTATGGAACTTGTTATACGAGCGTGAAGTGAATAAAAAAAAAATAAAATCAGCTGTCAGTTTTGTTCCCTAATGACCAGAAATTAAATGAAAACATTAATAATAAAATATTTGTAGTGACTTTATCACCTGCTCGTACATTTATACAGCATGTTTTATACACTGACTTTTAAAAGTTAAGCATGCAATGCAAATTTTCATTTTTCGAAAGCGTATTTGAATTTGAATGGCTGAAAATCGCTGCGGATGTGGATGGCTGTATGCAAATATCGTATGTTACAGCCAATCACAATTGACTGTCCGGATATATGTTCCGGACAGTCAATTGTGATTGGCAGTCAATTGTGACTGGAATAATACTGTCCGGATATAATTAGGCAGCAGTCGTTGAAGAAGCCAACATTCTGAAGAGTCTGAGGAGGTGTATTTAAATGGTAATATGACGTGTTTATAACTTTTGTAGCATGATTTTTTATGATATTCGTGTTTCTATGGCTAATAGAAGACGAATGACAGATAGTGAGCGCTGGCGTGCTGTCGGACGCATTGAAGCAGGACAGTCAATCAAAAATGTAGCTATTTTCTTTGGCGTTAATCATTCGGTAATTTCTCCATTATGGAAACAAATCCAAACAAGTCAAACAGTTCTCCGGAGACCTTTGCCAGGTCGTCCAAGGGTTATCACTCCCTCTGATGATCGATCAGTATATTGCTACAGTAGTCAAGCGGAATCGACGATCGACCTCGACAACTGTTACATCCCTGGTTGCAGCGGCACTCGGTAAGACAATATCTGCCAGTACTGTGCGCCGAAGGCTCCACGTGAAGGGACTGTACGCCCGAGTACTACGTTTTTCTGTTCCACTAACCGTCCAAGTCAGAGAGGCAAGATTAAAGTGGTGTCGTCAGCATGTCGATTTGACTGTCTCAGATTGGTGCAACGTCCTGTTCACGGACACGTCCAGATTTACCCTGGAATCAGATGATAAGCGTCTAAGGGTCTGGAGAGAACGAGGTACACACAGTCAGGACGAGTACACCATCGAACATCACGCATTCAGAGGTAGCAGCGTCACGGTGTGGGCTGGAATTTCAATGGGATATCGCATAGAGCTGCACATCTTTAAAGGCGGTTTTGTGTGCGGCTGCGCGATATTGGGATGAAGTCCTAGACCCCATTGCGAGGCACTACGCTGCAGCAGTTGGTTTTGATTTCCTCCTTATGGACGATAATGCCCGTTCCCATCGAGCTAACATCGTGGACGAATACCTGGAAAATGATGGCATTTCTCGTATGGAGTGGCCGGCGTATTCCAATGACCTTAATCCCATTGAAAACCTTTGGGATGCCTTCGGGCGTGCTGTTTCTTCACGTTTACCTCCTCCAGTTAGTTTTAGAGAGTTGGAAACTGCCTTATCCGAGGAATGGCCAGTGCTCGCATCTGCGATGGTTGATCACCTCATTGAAAGCATGGAAAATCGTTGTAAAGTTTGTGTGAAGGTTCGGGTGGTCACATACCATATTAATGTACGTTTTGTTTGGTTTGTTTGCCTTTAAACATTATTTTGTTAATGACCTAAATGTGACGTCATCATAACTTACGAAAAGTAAATATTTTTTTCATTTTTGTACATAATTCTTGTTTTCTTTAATGCATAAAAACATTTGCTCCGTTCATGTACAATTTTGAGTTAATCGAAGCTTTACTTTCCTATTTTTGTTGATTTTACCGTTTGAGAAAGTCTTGAATGTTGAGAAAGATATTATATCTCGTATATATATTATGGGGGTATATATAGGGTGATCCAAAAGTGAGGAAAAACTTTAAAAATTAATAATTCACGAACTAATAAAGATAAATATATGACGTTTGCACAGAAAGAATGGAAATGAAGCCGGATTTTTTGTCAAATATATATATATATATATATATATATATATATTGTTAGTATAATTTACATTTCTACCAACAGATGGCGCTGTATTAGGTACAGATATCAGATTATGCAAATTATTAGGCGGTATAAAAAGAGCAGCTGTAGCTGCTAACGCCATTCTTCAAGAAGATAGTAGTGGCAGTCGATCTGTCCTATATTAATGTATCTTAACCTATGTAATGAGAACTAGATACCTAATACAGCGCCATCTGTTTGTTGAAATGTAAATTATACTAAGAATAATTTTTTTTTTCTTGGCAAAAAATCCGGCTTCATTTCCATTCTTTCTGTGCAAACGGCATCTATTTAATCTTTATTAGTTCATGAATTATTAATTTTTAAAGTTTTTCCTGACTTTTGGATCACCCTGTATATATCTTCAAATATTCTACTTTAATTCATCTTTATTACTATACTAAGAGTTTCAATGTTCAAAAAAATATTTTCGAAGAGTGTTAGGGTTAATTTTGGATTAGCTTTGTTATGACACAAAAAGTAAGTTTGGACAATTCCCAATGCTGGCGTGCTGTTGGGAGGCTTAAGACAGGACACTCAATTAAAGAAGTCGCCACTTTCTTTTTCTGTGGACATTTATAAAAAGCCAATTATAAGAATTATAAAAAAATAATTGTTTACATTTATAAGAAATGAACAATTGTAAACAAGTGGGACAGTTATCCGGAGACTCGTTGCTGATTCTCCTAGGGCTAAAATAACTTGTTCTCCTGGGGCTACAATAACTGGTCCTTCTGGAGCTACAATAACTGGTCCTCCTAGGTTCTTGGTCTTCCTTGGCTACAATAACTTCCGATGACCAATACATTGCTTTACTGGGCAGAGCGAGCACACCAGATCTCCAATCTCTATCAGCTATAGAAAACTGGATATCCGTCAGTATTGTGAGTCGAAGGCTACATGTCAAAGAACTATGTCCGGTACCACGAGTTTGTGTTCCTTTAAGAAACTAATTTTTTTTTTTTTAATTTTGTTTAATCTGTTAATTACATTCTTGACTACAAAGTGATCAGTTCAAAGAAATCTTATTTTCTTTGTTTTTTAATCACAGAATAGATAAACTTTATGACATTTAAACTTTATGTTAATTTTGAAACACAGAACATACGTATTTTTCAGTTATTCTTACAAAACTAATTTAAATATTTATGAGTAAAATTATTTCATGGAATATATTTATGCCCTTTGAATTTTTCTTCTCTACTTTATTTAAATACTCCTTAATTTTAATAGAAATATATGTTGTAAATAATGTTTATATACTATTTCCATAAGTGAAATTAATGAATTAGGTTTTTATTCTCATTAAGGAAAGTTCACTTATTTAAATGATATTTAATATTTATTCTAATCTTTTTACCAATAAGTAAATAATTTCTTTTATGAATATGTTTGTAATTTATGAAAACGCTCATTTTATTTATCACTATGAAATGTATGTGAATATTTTAAAATAAATTCAGAATATATAATATAATTTTAAGTTTTCGGCATTTGAAAAGAAACATTCCATAATCTCATCTGAATTTCTCCATAACATAAAATCTTATTCCATGTTATACGAAAATGGATGCATAAATTATGTTATGCAAAATTTAGAAGAAAAGAAATTTGTAATTAAATAAATTTTGCATAATTTTGGGGGGTATAGCTTAGTGGTTACGTTACGGGGATCGCATTCAGATGGCTAATTTTCATCAGTATGCTGCTTTTTATCGGTAACAGTAATAAGCTGACTGATTTTTAGCAAGATCCAGTATAAAGTTTTATTTTTACTTTCTCATACGTAGTATTAAGAAAGTATTGTTTTCACGAAAATTTTCGATTTTGAGGCCAATATATGTTTTAAAACCTCCTGAACACATTTTGACTATTTTTGGAATGATGACCGTCTGTGTTGATGTCTGTGGTCGATTTCTTGTGTAGACGATAACAATCACGAATACTGGTGAATTTTTGCGAAACTTTATATTCGGCTTTATTATAAAAATGTCTAGAATTAGATAGAATTTTTTTAATTCGAGTGAAAACTTTGAATTTTATTGGAAATTTTATGTGTTTTTATTAAGGCAGCATAGTACAGAATTTGATATAATCATGCATAAAAGTGTTTATTTATGATTCAATGATCACGAGACTTCAATGATTTCAATCATTGTTGTGAAAAACAGTCGCGATACAAATTTATTTTTTGTTCATGGCGTTATTAGGTCCCCTTGGGAGGCAAGTTACTCCCCGAGAGCCAGCCATGATACAATGTGTCATTGACAAGTATGGTATCAAGCGAAGGATTTTTTCAAGTCTTTTAGAGTGAAGGATAACACGCAATAGTTGTAATAGGTTGCACTCACAATATCGATTTCTTAAAATTCGTCTTGTAAAATTTGAAGAAAAAAAAATGAATTCTGGTATGAGAAAGTTGAGTTGAGCCATGTTCCAGTTAATTTCCGCACAAAATCGGAATTTGTTAATCTGTAGGGAAAGTCATTTTTTGGAGGCATCAGGGTCCGAACAGATCGGTATATTCTTGAAATCATTCAGTGTGTGTCAATTATATTAAGAACAACGATCGTCTGTTTGAAGAAATTATCTTGTTACACAACTTATCAATTCATTACACAATCTCACGATTATAGCGCCAACAATAGCGGCCTTTGATAATTCAAGGCAATCTTCAGAGATCTGATGACAAGCAGGGGACTCGACAAAAGATCTTTTCTTGATGTGCCCGATGCGATGGATGGAGATGTTTTGGAGTTCAAAGAGGTACGTGGGGGGGGGGGGAGGAGGAGGGGGGGGGGGGAGATAAAAAACAATACAAAATGGAAAGAAATAAGATAAGATATAGTTTGCTAATATTCGAACCGCGCACCGGTAGTAGGATGTTTTCCAAAGTACTTCACATTTTGACTGTCTCATACGTAGTATTGAAAAAGTATTGTTTTCACGAAAATTTTCGATTTCGAAATTTTGATTCCAATATATGTTTTAAGACTTCTTGAACACGTTTTGACTAATTTTGGAGTAATGTCCATCTGTCTGTATGTGGTCGATTTTTTGTGCACACGATAGCGGCCACAAATATTAATGGATTTTCACGAAAATTTATATCCGGCTTTGTAATAAAAAAAATCTAGAACTAGATAGAATTTTTTTTTCTAAATTGGAGTGAAAACTTCAAAATTTATTTGAAATTTAAAATTTTTCTAACTTTGCAGTATAGGACAAAATTTGACATAATCATGGAGAAAAGAGTTTATGTATGGTTTAATGATCACGAGACTTGATAATTTAAATAATTGTTGTGAAAAATAGCCTTGATACAATTTTTTTTTGTTCAGGACGTCATTTGCCCCGTCGGGGACAAGTTACCCTTCCCACGGGGGATACACTGTCAAGTATAGTATTAATTGAAATATTTTTTTAATCCAGTTAAAGTGAAGGGTAACATGCTATAATTGCAATTATTTGGACACACGATACCGATTTTTCAAACATTTTCTTGTGTGTGTGTGGGGGGGGGGGGGGGGAATTTACATAAAAATGGATTCTGGTGTGAGAAAGTCGAGTTTAAAAATGCAACCAAAGTACGTTACATTTTTAAAATAAGTAATCAGTTTCTTAATTATTATACTCAAATATGTTTTGCAAAGTATCCAAAGCTATATAATAATTGTCCAACGTGTTTTTGTATTTCTAGACCCTACAAACCCTCCCTGGAAACTTAGAGGACTGAAACTTTGCGCACTTGTAATTTCGAACACTTTCCTTTCGGGGGCAGAGAATTTTTTTTTTAAGTCTTTCTAGTTCCTCCGAAAGCGGGCCGCGGATGAACTAGAAGGCAGCATTTTTATACCCTTATAATATCGACCATGGGTGAGAAGTTAACCGAGCCGAATTTTCGATTTCCCCTTGGGGGAGGTAAAAATTGGGTTGTTGTGTAAAATCTTTCCAGACACACTAGGATAAGAAAAAAAAAGTACAATAACATATTACGTATAAAGTGTTAATTATTTAACATTATTAAACGTTCTGATACTTTCCTCATGACTTTTTTTTTTTTTTTCAAAAATTCATTCGAGGATTTGGATGGTCTTCTGAACATTCGATCGCGTTTGAAGTCAATAGCCTTTCAATATTCATGGACTGTAATAATTGTACCAAATTATGTTCGAACCGCTTCATTCGTTCGCGAAATATCTCTTCCATAGACTCAAGAATGAACAAACGAACGAACACACATGCACCTAAAAAACGTTCGATTTGAGTTCAGGAATACTTGAAACGTGCTTTTCCATCGAAAACTCGAATTCGAATTTTCGACCCCGTCACAATATTTTCCCTATACATTATACTATGTAGGGAAAGCAAAATTTAACAATATTCCTGGTCCAATATTCTAGAAAATATATAGGCCTTTCACGGTTAGCGCTTGATATAATTACACCAATTTTTATCTGAGTCGCCTCAGTTTGTTCAATACAGTAAAACCGCTCTGAAAGATTCAAGCCACGATACCCCCCTTACCGACCACTTTTTTTTTCTCGGAATGGATTTTTTCTCTATAGACTGACTCAATGCTAAATTGAACATCTTTCAGAGACCATTAGAACCCCTCCCCCCTTCCTGAAACGATCACAATTAGTAAAGATCGAGAATGGGAGGAATTTCATTTCCTGTTTATTTAAAATCGAATTTAAGTTTCAGAGTCCTTCCTTTTGACTGTACATTTTCAATCTGATTTTGGTACAATCTCATCGTCGGAATTTTTACAAAACATAAATACGTAAATAAATAAAATAAATAAATTATAAAATAAATAAATAAATTATAAAATAAATAAATAAATAAAACTCACAATGAAAACCCTGAAAGACGTGAATAGCTTCAGATTAATGGAAACTCCATTTTCTGTTGAAAGTGATTCAATACTTTATTTATTTGTTAACACTTTCCAACATAGTTGTAGAGTGTTTATAACTGTTCATTCTGTCTGTTTGTTCGCACGATAACTGCCGTAAAAATGACTTTATCAAAATGAAATTTTAGTATGTTTCTTGAGACGGTCTGTGGGACATATGGAAAGAATAATATCATTAGTTTTGGATTTAACCCGGGTTGAGAAAATGAAATACATTGAACCCTATGGGACCTAATTTTTCAAACATTTTTTAAGCGGAGTTAAAATTCACAAACAGCTTCGAAAAGTATAATTGGAAAATATTCAAATTATCACGTAAAATGTGTAAAAAAATTTATCAAAATATGTTAAGTAGTTTTTTAAATAAAAATTGAAATAATAATTACACCCATATTATATGAAAGGGTCATGTCGAAAACCCAGACCACTCGACTGACCCGGGGGCTTACAGTAGCAGCTTGAGTGGCCGGATGAAGGGGTCACGTGACTTATTTCAAAATAAAATATTTTTTTTCGCTGTGTTAAAATCGTGATTATTAAGGGCCGTTTATATTACTTTCCTTATATACATAACGTATAAGGAAAGTATTGTGACGGGGTCGAAAATTCGAATTCGAGTTTTCTACGGGAGAGCACGTTTCAAGCATCCCTGATCACGAATCAAACATTTTTGAAGTGATGTCTGTGTGTGTGTGAAAGTATGTGTGTTTGTGAAAGTATGTATGTGTGTGTGTCAGTGAGTCTGTGGAGACGATAACAAACGAACGAATGGACCGATTCGAACAAAATTTGGTAAAAAAATCACAATCTGTAAACACTGGAAGCCTATTGTTTTTATACGCAATCGAATGTTCAGAACCCCCCTAAATTTTCGCGTGAAATTTTGAAAAAATCGTCAAAAAATCAAAACGGCTAATAAAGGTACGCAAATAGACATTTCTTATGTAATTTTTCATTAGAAAACGATTGACATAAATTTTAGAACGCTAACGTGACCCGTTCTCGAGATATTGCACATTTTTCAAAAAAATTTTCAAAAAGTCATATGAAATAAAAAAAATATTTCCTATTGAGAAACATGTTCACTTTTCATGTGTAATACCATGCGATAAATTGGGTTACATCATTCTCGTGGGTCTAGCTCGTTCCATTCTTGAAAAAAGATACTTTGAGTAATACTTTTGTATTTGAACGCCAATAGTCACTTATCTGCTGTAAGAATAACTTATTTCTTCGTCCATTACGCTTGGCGAGATTTTGGCGACGAATTTGACGGAATGTCGCCAACTTGGCGTCTTTTTGAAATGTTGCCAAATTAACGAAAATTTCGCCAAATGAATAAAAATGACGCTAAATCAATGAAAATGACGACTAATTATCGGAAATTCAATATCTTGGAAAGAATATAAGTATCTACTATAAGAAAAACCTATTTTGTTTATTGTAAAAGTGGTAAATTTATTACATTATATAAGGAAAGTCATGTGTTGCCCACATCAGATTTTTTATATTTGTGTTTCATCCGTCCTAAGACCGCTTTATTTTTCATACTATCTGTGTATCGTATCTAAATTCTATGCCCACTCAATTATAACATTATTTATTTTAAATGATCGTCAAACTGTGATTATTTGTACAACGAAGCATAATTTTAACGTATGCAGAATGTAAACAAATCAAGCGATTGTCAGGTGAGTTGTATAGGAATTGCTGAATATATTTCACGCAAAATTATTTAGCTCTGGAGTTTGGAATATCCATATAAATAAAATTGAAAATCTGTGTGTTTATTTGAGTGCTTGTCTCATCATCACGGGAGAATGGCTGCACCGAATTGGATGAAATTTTCGGGGTAGACTTCGAATAGCCTCATTTAAAATTTTGTCTATGTTTCGAGTTTATGGTCGAGACCAGGGGTTATCGAGATATTAATAAAAAATGCGCTGTTAAACTTTCCATTCAGATAGCATTATGCAAATGTATTTGCTACGCAAAATTATATGAAAAAAAAAATGAATGTTACTAAGCAACGGAATTAAACTCAGTGAGTTTATTTCTAGATTATACAAAGCTGGGTGCAGCCGCTGACCAAATGTACAATTCAACGTTAAAAACACAGTACCGTGGATCTTATACATTATTTTTTGACTGTAAAAGGAGCAATACAGGAGTATTGCATTATATGAGGAAAGTCATGTGTGGCCCATATCATATTTTATTTATTCCAGTACAATATATATAAGTTGCAGAATCAATTCCAACAGTCAGAGCTTGCAATCCTTTAGCTGAACGGTAGAGCATCAGCTGGCCGATACGACAATCCGCGGTTTGATTCCCGGTTGGAGCAGCAAGGTTCTTTAAGATGTCACCCGAACAAATCAACATTGTAGGATAGTGCAAAAATTGTCGGAGATCTGACGACCCCAGACCGTGCGACTCACATAGTGGGTTTAGAGTAGCTAGCTGTACGGCCGGGAAAGGATACCTCCTGCACTCAGGAGGCACCCAAGGTCTACCATCCCGCCAAACGAACATTTATTTAGGTCGAAAAAGATAATAATTGATGAAAAATGCTGTGGTTAACAGACAGTTTTACATTATATTTGAACTTGACAAGTACGTCCATTTTTCAAAAATGGGAAAAGGGTTATTGTGAATATAGATAAAAAGATCATAGAAAAATAAAATTTAGAGTGAGGTATATTGACATAATGAAAAATAGATTAAAATGAAAGAAAATAATAAAATTTTAAAAGTGAAATTTAGAAAATATATAAAAAAAAGACAATATATGGAAAAGGAAAGAAATTTAGGCATATGGAAAACAAAACCAGAAATGTAAGAAATGTAGAATAAAATTTAGAAAAGAAAATTTAGAAAAAATACAAATAAAAAGGGTCAAAAGAAAAAGAAAGAACCGAGAAAATAAGAACAGTTAACATAGTTTTTTTTTCTTTAATTAAAATTTTTTATTTATTTATTTATTATTTAAAAAAATAGATAATATGGAGGGAACACAATAAGTCTATATAAGTTAATAAGAATGAAATAAAGGGATTCATTGATCAAAATTAATTGAGAGCAGAATCTACTCATAAGCTTAGGTTACTTTATTAGAAATTTCCATGGCAACAAGAATACAGTTTTTAATTTTATCTACTGAAGAGGGATTTGAACGAACTTTGGAGAACCAAATTGGTTTATTAGAGGGTCGGAGGTCTGACAGTGACCCTAGTTTGACTAACACGGATTCAGTGGACTCTGGTATATTGAGCTTCGATTTCAAATCGGGAGGTCAAAGACCACTCTGGAAGTTAACCTGGAGGATAAAAATTGCACCAGGAGGCTAACCTGGCATAGCAAGGAGTAACCAGTCAAATTGCCACGTACCCGTCAAACAGACATTAGAGGGTGGAGAATGCAGAATCCGCCTCGACAATAAGAACCTGCAATTCTGTCCCATTGGCACAACGGCAGAGCGTCGGCTGGCCATGGCCAGTACGAAAATTGGAGATTCGAATCCCGGTAAGACCAGCAAGGTTGTTTACAATGTACAGTGCACTGTAGAGAAATAAAAATAATTATTGCTTATTGTTGAGTATTTTTAAGTTTTTGCTCGAAAATCTGTGCAGAACAATCGACGTCACTTTATACATCTCTTTCTATCAAAGACTTTTTACGTCATTTTATATATCTGTGAGGCTTCATATTTAATAAAAGTACATGAGTGCTATAGCAAGTATTCGTGAAAACACATTTAACATGTGATAATGTTTTATTTATTTCAAGAACATTTTTTCCCTCAGTAAATCATACCGCACCCAATATAGATCACGAAAACTGGAACAATTGACTAACCCTATTCGATAAGGACAGCATTTCACGCATAAAGCCGCTTGAGTGCAACGACATATTTTCGAATGCAGCGGAAGGGTGATTTTAGGGTTTCAGAAGAGATCGGAAAATGACAGATATATAAATATTTCTATTAAAAAAAAGGCTATTTCTTTTTCCCACTCTAGAGTAACAACTTGGTCAGTCGGTAGACATGACACATCATTTCAATTCTGCGCTATTTTTGAACCATACGGTCTACTTCTAACCGGAGGAAAAGTTTGACGCAGGCAGCGCACCACTTTTTCTACAGATTCAATTACGTTTTTTCTAACTTTCATATTACACTCTTCAGAAAAATTAGGGGATATTGTAAGTTCGGTATGCAACAGCCTTATAATCGACTATTTTTTTTTTTTTTTTGCAAAAATGAAAGACAAAAAAATTAAAAAGGAAAATTTTCACGTTTACAAACTTCGGAATATGCAAATTTTGTCTGTGACGGTGAAAATTACGTACTTTAGATAAGGAATGAAAAGTGACGTGCAGCATTCTTTATGTAGGAAGAGATTAGAAACAATTGACATGTGTTGAATGCTTCGTAGTAGTGAATGAAATATCTCAACAACATGACTTAGCCAAATCGGTAGCACGGAAGGCCATCGGTTGTTTAGAGGTGGATCAAACGCAACCCGTTACGACGGAAGCCCTTTGAGTCTCCCAAAGTGTCATTTCCAGACCCTGGTATCGGTGTTTGGAAATATTAGCCGAAGATCAGGACAAGGTGGTAGGCATGCAGCAGCACAAAATGAGGACCGATATTTAACACTAACAGTTAGAAGAAATCGCAATATGAACGCCACTCCTTTTCAACAGCATCTTTCGAGGGCTATTAGCACCCGTGTTTCAACTCAAATTGTTCGAAAGCGACTCCATCGTGTTGGATTGTATGCTCGCGGACCTATGGTTTGCGTTTCTTTAACAGCAGGCCACCCTGCTGCCTGCAGAAGGTGGGCTAAAGAGCATTTCAGATGGAGACGACATAAATGGAGCAATGCTGTCTTCTCAGACGAGTTCCAATTTAGTGTACAACCTGGCAATAGGAGGATTATCATTTGGAGAGAACGTGACTCTCTGAGTAATCTTGCATTTGTGAATCAAAGTGTCCGATTCGGAGGAGGCAGAGTGATGGCCTGTGACGGTATCTCTATTAATGGCCGTACCGAACTGTACATCATCAGAAATGTATCGCTAAGAGATATAGGGACGGGATCCTCAGACCTTTTGTGGTTTCTTACGCTGCAGCAATCTGGGATGAATTCATTCTCATGGATGATAACGCTAGACCAGATCATGCTCAGCTAGTGGAAGACTTCCTTTTCAACGAAGGAACTCTTTCGAATGGATTGGCCAACATGTTTCCCAGACATGAACCTAATCGAACATGTTTGGGACATTCTAGGGAGAAGGGTTGATGGTCCCTTACCACCCCTGGAATCAGTTCAGCAGATGGAAACAGCTCCTCTACAGGAATGGGACAGAATACCCCAGTCCCTCTTTGTAATCTCATTGATTCCATGACTCACAGTTATGTAAATTTGATTTTGGCCAGGGGAAAGCACATCCATTATTAAAACTCGTTTTAATCCGAGAAATTACATTTTTTTGTTCGTTTTTAACACTTTACAACACAGTTGAAAAGAGTTTATGACTTTGTTCATTTTTTCTGTCTGTTTGTCTGTCTATTCGCACGATAACTGCCGTAAAAATGACTTTATCAAAATGAAATTTTAGTATGTTGTTCAGACGGTCTGTGGGACCTACGGAAATATAAATGAATAATATCACCCAATTAGTTTTGGATTGAACCCGGGTTAAAAAAATGAAATACATTGAGCTCTATGAGACCTAATTTTTCAAACATTTTTTAAGCAAATTTGTAATTCACAAATTGCTTCGAAAGTTTTAGGAAATATTCAAATTATCCCATAAAAAATATAAAAAAAAAATTTCAGCCAAATTTATTCGGTAGTTTTTTAAATGAAAATTAAAATAATAATTACACCCATATCATATGACGAGATCACGTGACCCACTTCAAAATAAAATATGGCATCCATCTTGTGTCAAAATTGTGATTTTTAAAGTTCTTTTTAATTTATATTTAGTGTTCTATCCGTCCTAAAATCCCTTTATTTTTGCTTAATTTCTGTGAATCTATATTCTAAAACAACGCAATTATAACATATCTGCGTTTAAATTATCATCAAATTTTGATTATTTCTACAACGGAGCCTAATTTTCATTTATGGAGAATGTAAACACATTAAGCTGTAAGATGAGTAGTATAAGAATTGCTGAATTTCTTTAACGTAAAATTATTTAGCTCTGAAGTCTGCAATATAGTTGATATTAATGAAACCTTTATTGATTTCACATAGAGAAGCAGACGATTTAATAGCAGACTTTTTCAATGAAGTTTTAAGCATAGAGTTAAATTACTTTTACCTCTATGGTTTTAAGTTTTTAAGTAAAATAAATTATTGTAGTATTGTGATGAATGAAAGGAATTGAATAAAAGTGTATGAATGAAATATTTACTGCTTTTTCATAGAGAGCCTGGCGATTTATATTTCAATAACGTTATTCGAATAAAGTTTATTTTTTTCGATGAAGTTTTAAGTTTTCAAATATAAAAATTATTGTAGTATTGTAATAATTTTAAAAATATTACTGCTGAATGTATCGCATTTTAAGGATGTTTGAATAAAATTACATTGCAGTTGGAAAGTGTTTCATAATCAATGCTTTATTCATGATTGATCTTTCTTGTTTTTTACTATAAACGTTTTATGGGGATGGCATAGAACTTACTTTAGCTTAGGAGTCCCGACAAGGTTTAAGTCGGCCCAGCGGCCAGCAGGTTCTCTGCTATCTGTTATCGTTCAGGGATGCCTAATACATCTTATCGCTTCTCCCCCCAGCAGTATGTCTTATCGAACGGAGCAAGGTTCAACCGAAAGTCATGGAACGTTGCAACCATGAGGTTCGAAAATATTTCATTTTTAGTAAAAGCTGCATTTTCTCAGTGTAAATATGGTGAATTATATAGTTACGAAGTTAGATAAAATATAAAACGGAGAACAACTTTACAGTATTCCTGAGAGATTAGCATATCAACTGTTGTGGCAGGTATCAATGCATGTGGTCATCAGCCGACGCTGAGTTAACCTATTCAGTATTTCTAAATGTGGTGAGTAACTAACTCCTCCTGGATAATTTTGTCAAAAAGAAGGTGCGCGTTTCCCTGATATTTAGAGTTTGTGACTACTTATGAGAGAAAATATTCCATTGGAATAAGTATAAGCTATATTTTACAACCAAATTCTTTCACTTTTCGTCGTAGCAACTGTTTATACTAATCTCCAGTCTAAAGTCTAGTTAGCCATATCTTCAGCTGAGTTTAGACATGAGTATCGCAAGACGAAAAATTAGTATGGAAGTTCACAAAAAAAAAAAAAAAAAAAAAAAAAAACCAAGACCAATCGGCTTTATAGTTGCACCACGATGTTTAAAGTTTTTTTAATCATAATTTGTGGTCGCGATAAATTTAGAAACAGGTGGTATTGCATGAATTCTCTTCTTAAAAATCCACACATTTAATGCTATGCATTAATTGTATTATATTAGTATAAATTGTGATGTGAAATGTATTTAGCGTTGTATTTACAAAAACATATAGGAACTTAATGTGCAAAGTGTCAAAAAATTTTATGTAAAGATTGCGACAGCCTTATGCTGCAAATTGGTACATATCAAAAGGCATTTTCTACAATAAATGTTGAATTGTAACTTGCTTATAGACAGCGATTTCACAAACATTCACGTATAAAACCATTTACTAAATGTTGCATGCTATTTATGTCAAAACTTTTCACACTATAAAAATTATTTAGATAAGCATTTGCTTTTATATGCTAGTGAAAATATTTTGTGTGTAAATGATGTTGAGAAGTAATTAATATTTTTAAATTAGCATGAACTTTGCAAGAGTGAGAATCTGTTTGTATGTGAAATATTCAGGCGAGACTTTGCAAGAAAAAGCATGATTTGAAATGTGTTAGTAAGCGTTTATTAGGAAAAGCGATATAAATAAATGTACATGTGCGTAAGTAAGTAAAATATTAGACAGCATTTACGAAAAGTTAAATCAAATAGACTTAATACAGATGTAATATCATATAAGAATAATATTGTTACAAATCATATAGAATAAAAAGTTGTGCATCAAGAAATTTGTACAAATGGGTAACAGACAATTTTATGTTATATTTGTCAAAAAGCATGTATAGCAGAAAGTTATGAGAGAACACTGTTCACAAAGATAAAACGTTATATGTTTGTAAAATACGTCGAAAAGCATTTGCGTGAAATAGGGATTTCACTAGACAAACTTGTGCACATGCCGTAAAATAAAATTTCCCCTTGAAATACGCCAGAAAACATAGCAAATATGTTAAAAAACACTGCTTTAAATGTACATAAACATATATACACAGGTGAAACAGCATATGCATGTGAAATATGCCAGAAAGAATTTGCACATAAAAATACAGTCTCAGGCGCGAAAATAACATAGTTGAGGTTTCTTCCACAGACGATTTTAACACAGAATATTACACTTACATTGAACTTGAAAAAGGCATTTAAAAAATAGGAAAATAAGAACTTTCAAAATACCAATACTACAGTATGAATTAAATTACAGCAACAGATGGCAGCACCAAAAATATTTTGGAATAATATAAAATATATATTCTATATTTTATTGAGTATTAAATATTTTAATATAATCTAAGCATTGCATTTTATTTGTCAGAAAATATTTCGCAACTGAGCAAAATTTCGGCAAAAAACGTGATCTGCGAAAGTTAACAAAGTGCGGATAGGGCAGAAGATTTACTGACGCTCATTCTTAATTATATTTTTAGTTAGAGTGGTACATACGACTTTTACTGGCCATTCCGACCCCCCCAAAAAAGAGGCGAGGTTATTTTATCTCGAATCGTACCAAAATATAATCAACTCCAGGGCACCTATAAAATTACCTATAAAATTTTATGAAATTTTGTTAATTAGTTTTTCAGTTAGAGTAAATACATAGATTGCACAGACGGACACACAGACGTCACGCTAGAAATATTTTTTTCATGTTCTTGACGTTGCGATCTGTCGAAAACTTGAGTTGCGATTTTCGAAAAGATTTCAGTACTTTCCTTACATATTACCATGTATTGTAGGCGAAGTCAAAAGCTATCTAAATTAATAAAGGAGGACGTATGTGTGTCTGTATTGTTTGTAGCGGAATATCGAAGCATCGTACGGCAGTAAAATTTGACACAAGTACTTCAAGACCCGGGACGAAGCGCCTTTTAAAAAAAAAAAAAAATTCAAATTAGCTTTTCAGTTATTAACACTTTACAACATAGTTGAAAAGGGTTTATGACTTTGTTCATTCTGTCTGTCTGTCTGTCTCTCCGTTAGCACGATAACTGCCGTAAAAATGATTTTATCAAAATGAAATTTTAGTATGTTGTTCATACGGTCTCTGGGACCTATGGGAATATAAATGAGCAATACCACCCAATTGGTTTTCGAATTGAACCCGGGTTAAAGAAATGAAATACATTGCACCCTATGGGTCCTGGGTCCTAATTTTCTAAACATTTTTTAAGCGAATTTAAAATTCACATATTGCTTCGAAAGTTTAAGAAAATTAAAGTTTAAGTAATTTTTTAAATAAAAATTAAAATAATAATTAAACCCTTTATATGAAGAGATTGCGTGACCATTATATGAAAATATCACATGACCTACTTCAAAATAAAATATGGCATGCATCGTGTGTCAAAATCGTGATTTTTAAAATTCTTTTTAATTTATATTTAGTGTCGTATCCGTCCTGAAACCGCTTTATTCTTGCTTAATTTCTGTGCATTTGTATTCTGAAACAGCGCAATTACAATATATTTGAGTTTAAATGATCAATGCCATCTATCGTGTCAAAATTGGTGATTTTTAAAGTTCTTTTTAATTTACATTTAGTGTTGTATCCGTCTTAAAATCGCTTTATTTTTGCTTAATTTCTGGCATGTGTATTCTGAAACAACACAATTACAATATATACACAATTACAAAATCTCGCTAAGCGTTATGAATGGAGAAATAAGTTATTCTAATAGCAGATAAATGACTATTGGCGTTCAAATACAAGAGTATTACTCAAAGTGCCTTTTTTCATGACTGGAACGAGCTAGATCCACAAGAATGATGTCACCAAATTTATCGCATGATATTACATATGAAAAGTGAACATATTTTTCAATAGGTAATATTTTTTTTTATTTTATATGATTTTTTGATAATTTTTTCTTATAAAATGTGAAATATCTCGAAAAAGGTTCATGCTAGCATTCTAAAATTTGTGTTAATCGTTTTCTAATGAAAAATTACATAAAAAAAGTCTATTTGCGTAACTTTATTAAAAGTTTTGATTTTTTAATGATTTTTTCAAAATTTCACTCGAAAATTTAGGGGGGTTCTGAAAATTCGATTGCGCATAAAAACAATAGGCTTCCAATATTCTTGGATTGTGATTTTTGTACCAAATTTCGTTCGAATCGGTCCATTCATTCGTCAGTTATCGTCTCCACAGACTCACTGACACACACACACACACACACACACATACTTTCACACACACACAGAGATCATCTCAAAATGTTTGATTCGTGATCAGGGATGCTTGAAACGTGCTCTCCGGTCGAAAACTCGAATTCGAATTTTCGACCCCGTCACAATACTTTCCTTATAGATTATATGTACATAAGGAAAGTAAAAATATTTAATACGTTATTTTAATTTTGATAATTTTTAAGTGAATGTAGAAAAGCAGCAAGCCTTAATTCTTTTAACTACTTCGTAATAATGTTCATATCTGCCAAAATTCGTAATTTAAATTCTCGTAGTTTAACTATGGTCTCCTTTCATGTCAATTTGTTATTTATCAATGCCCCTGTTATCCATGGTGTTAACAATGCATTACTTAACATTTACTACGCATTTACTTTTATTAAATGCAACTTGAAAATCGTCTGCTTAATGAAATTTGAAGATAACTTTTTGATTTTCAGCAACATATTCTGCTATAAATACAAACATGTACTGTATGTTTGCTCATAATGACAAAGAATATTCCTTCAAATATAAATATCTTAAGTATATTTATATATTTGTTATAATAAGTTTGTTATAATAAGCATATTTATATATTTGTTTGCTCGTTTGTTTGTTTGTCTGTTCGGTATAAAAATCCACAGTTTTTAACTAATTTTGTTCAATTTTACGGTTATTTTCTATTTCACTGCAGGTAACCTCGTTTATGTTTGAAGTTTCTTGGACCAGGGGTTATCGATATATTAATAGAAAACGTAAAACTGAAACTTCCATAGAAATAGTATTATGCAGATTAATTTTTTTTTCTGAAATTTATTGCAGTTATGAATTTAATTGAAGAAAATGATATCATGTTGCTTAGTAGCGGAATTTCATCAAATGTGTTTATACGGCAGACGATTTTTTTTCGACTTATAAGATTGAAATAATAAAAAAATTGATATAAAAATAAAATTTATTAAAGAATGGTATTATATTTTTGATTGTATTTCATTACGCCTTGGGATGTAAGGTTACGGTAATGGCTGACATTTTCAATTTCAAGTAATCTGTTTGTATTTTTTTTTTCTTTTGCAAATTTTTTCAAACTCATATTTTCTATCGTGTTTAACCGATTGCACAAACAGGACAAAAATGGTATGGGTATATATACCACCATTACTTCCACCATTGTAGCGTTTTCATTTCGTTGTTTGTTGCCCAAGTTTCATAATTTTTGTAAATTGATTTACAAACGAGATCAGGATGTTTTATTCTTTGATCTTCTTGATAATTTTATATAGCGAGAACAAAAAAATTCTTATATTTCTTCAGGAAATGAAAAATTTTCTTTTTAATTTAATTTAATTGAAGAACAATAGACTTTAAAATACTACTGAAATTTGCACATATTTAAAATCGCCAGCAACGACGGGTATAGCTTTCAGTAAAGAATATAAATGGGGATCGTATAGGAAACAGACAGGTAAATAGATTGCATTATCATGGCGAGCTTTAAAAGAATACATTCAATACAAAAGAATACATTCACGCTTTAAAGTTACGTGTCATATAGTAACAGAATCTCTACAAGGCACATTACAATACAATGGTTAGAGTAACTCCAATGTAGTTGACCGTGATATTTTTAGCATAAAAACAGTGGAATGAGTTTGAAATGTTTTGTTTCACTCAATTCTTTTCCCATTCACACCATTACAAGCTATTTTTAGGCAGTTCATCTCGCAAAGCTTTTCCCAAAATGCTTTTCTCATTGTAATGTAAATTTCACGGTTCGAATCTTGTGCTTTTAAAACACCGTTTTCTATTTAAGTCGTCTCAGAGAAGTGGAAAAAAGGTAAACCGGTTGTTCAATTTCGTTGATGTTCATTTCTTTTAAGTGGAGGGTTATTTAATGTAGTAACATTTGCATTTTAAATGATAGAAAAATATACGGAAAAATAATAAATAGTGTTTATTATTTTTGTGCACTTCGTTTGTTTCTTTAACGGCATACATAACGGGTGGAATGGAGTCATTTGAATGCAGGTAACATTTTGAGTTAAAATAGGAAGCATGTGCTATTTTTGGTTTGCAAAAATAAAAATTCAATTAAAATAAACTTTTAATTTGGCACAAATAAAAATTCATTTTTATACAAATAAAAATTTAATTTTACGATTTTATACAAATTTATTTTGCATTTTTATACAAATAAAAATTTAATTTTAAAATAAACGTTCAATTCTGCACAAATAAAACTTTAATTTTGCACAAATAGAAATTTTATTTTGCGAAAATAAACGTTTAATTCTGCACAAATAAAATTTAATTTTGCACAAATAGAAATTTAATTTTGCGAAAATAAACGTTTAATTCTGCACAAATAAAAATTTAATTTTGCACAAATAGAAATTTAATTTTGCGAAAATAAACGTTTAATTCTGCACAAATAAAAATTTAATTTTGCACAAATAGAAATTTAATTTTGCGAATATAAACGTTTAATTCTGCACAAATAAAAATTTAATTTTGCACAAATGGAAATTTAATTTTGCGAAAATAAACGTTTATTCTGTACAAATAAAAATTTAATTTTGCACAAATAGAAATTTAATTTTGCGAAAATAAACGTTTAATTCTGCACAAATGAAAATTTAATTTTGCACAAATAGAAATTTAATTTTGCGAAAATGCATTTCATTTTGCGCATATAAACATTCTTATATTTTTACTTCCTGGTGACAAGAGTTTTGTCATATACAATTGTATTTAATAACAAGTTTTTCTTGAAACATCTATTTTTCAAGATCTATCATAGATTGAGATTAAATGATGACTGATATAGATTCAGCGTTAAATTCTGGAAGAGGTAATGGGGTTCACTGAAGATTTCTCCTTCCGTTAAAAAAATTCCTTGAAATATCTATTTCTCGAACGTTGGCTGTAGATAGAGATTTAATAATGACAGAGATTTAAATTCCAAAGGATGGGGGGAGGGGGTCACTAAGGATTTTGATTTCTAGATCTGAAGATCTCACTTCTGTTTTTTTCAAAAATTCCTATGATTGTACGAAGTAAGTATGTAAAAGAAAAAATTAAAACTCTTACTTGTTCATTAAAAAATGAAGTGTACATACAATTTCGTACCATATGAAAGGTCCTTCATAAATTTCTTGTTTATAATATTTTAACCGAAAAAGTATTGTTAAAATTATAAAATTCGAGATATTGAAGGAACAGCATGTTTTAAAATATTTCACAAACCCCTTTCTAACACATTAGGAAATACGCCCGTCCCTCGTCGATGTATCAACATTTTAAAAAGTCGTTGTTAAGTTTGAGATATCTCTCTAAAACCGTCACCAAAATCTCCAAATTGTCGTCGATTTTGTTTGTAAGTGGGACAGATAGACGAGAGAAGCGGTTGTATTGTACAGGGTGTTTTAAGATAGTTGACCACCATGTTTCAAGTTTTAGAAATTGGTTTTAGACAGATGCTTCCAATTTGAAAATTTGTTAAAGTTAAATGCTAAATATTTTCATATCATTTTTTTTTTTGGTGGGTGAAAGTTTCATTAAAATATAGCAAATCTAAATTTTTATAGGGTTCCTTAAGCAAAAATAGTTGAATTAGAAAAAACTGCGCTGTATAGTAACTACACTAAAGAAAGTTGGTGAAATTATCTACAATATTTGGCCATTTATATGCTCTCAATTTTCCCATTTTAGTCTATTTTGCCAACATTTTTCGGTATTTTTATTGTAAATATCTTCATAAATATTGCATAGGTAATTGCACTATAATTAACACTTAACAGTATAGTTGAAAAGTGTTTATGACTTTGTTCATTTTGTCTGTTTGTCTGTCCGTTAGCACGATAACTGCCATAAAAATGACGTTATAAAAATGAGATTTTAGTATGTTGTTCAGACGGTCTGCGGGGACTATAAGAATATAAATGAATAATATCACCCAATTAGTTTTGAATTGAACCCGGATTGAAAAAATGAAATACATTGAACCCTATGTATTTGTTCATTTTTATGACTTTGTTCATTTTTATGACTTTGTTCATTTTGTCTGTTTGTCTGTCCGTTAGCACGATAACTGCCGTAAAAATGACTTTTTAAAATTAGGTTTTAGTATGTTGTTCAGACGGTCTGCTTGACCTATGGGAATATAAATGAATAATATCACCCAATTAGTTTTGAATTAAACCCGGATTGAATAAATGAAATACATTGAACCCTATGGGACCTCATTTTTCAAACATTTTTTAAGCGAATTTAAAATTCACAAATTGCTTCGGAAGTTTTAGGAAATATTCAAATTATCCCATAAAATATATAAAAAAAATTCAGCAAAATATATTCAGTAGATTTTTAAATAAAAATTAAAATAATAATTACACCTTTTATATGAAGAGATCACGTGACCCACTTAAAAATAAAATATGGCGTCCGTCTTGTGTCAAAATCGTGATTTTTAAAGTTCTTTTTAATTCATAGTGTTATTATCCGTCCTAAAACTGCTATATTTTTGCTTAAATTCTGTGCATCTACTACATACTGAAACAACGTAATTACACTATATGTGAGTTTAAATGATTATCCAACTTTGATTATTTCTACAACGAAGCCTAATTTTCACTTATGGAGAATGTAAATACCAAAAGATGTAGAATGAGTTGAATAAGAATTACTGCATTTCTTTAACGCAAAATTATTTAGCTCATGGAGTCTGCAATATAGATGATATGAATGAAATATTCATTGATTTTACACAGAGAAGCAGACGATTTTTTCGATGAAGTTTTAAACATAGAGTTCAATTACCTGTACCTTCATAGTCTTAAGTTTTTAAATAAAATAAATTATTGTAATATTGTGATGAATGAAATGAATGGAAAAAAGTTATGAATGAAATGCTGCTTTTATAGAGCCAGGCGTGTTATATTCCGATGACGTCATTTGAATAAATTTCATTTGTTTTTGATGAAGTTTTCAAATATAATAAATTATTATAGTGCTATGATACTTTAAAAAATATTACCGAGGAGTGTATCGCATTTTAGAGATGTTTATATAAAATTGCATTGCAGTTGGAAAGTGTTTCCATAAACCCACTATTTTCATAAAAATACCACCCACTGAAATAAAGAAACACATGAGAGAATTTTGCATTTGATTTTAACAGAATTCATTTGATATTAACAAAGTGGAAGTATATGTCTAAAATCAGACGCCGAAGATCGAAAAACCAGATGAACTATGTTGTTGTGCCCATCTAAAATCGTCATTTCATATTTTATTTCCAGTACCCCAAAATCACAAAAAAACTAGTATAACTTTAACATATGAATAACAAGAATTCCCGTTTTATTACTACTTTAAAACATAGTTGAAATGTGTTTATGACTTTGTTTTTCTGTTTGTCCATTCGCACGATAACTGCCGTAAGAATGACTTTATCTAAATGAAATTTTAGTATGTTGTTCAGACGGTCTGTGGGACATATGTAAATGTAAATGAATAATATCACCCAATTAGTTTTGGTTTTGAACCTGGGTGAAAAAATTAAATATATTGAATCCTATGGGACCTAATTTTTCAAATATTTTTTAAGCGAAGTTAAAATTCACAAATTACTTCGAAAATTTTAGCAAATATTCAAATTATTCCATAAAATATATAAAAACAATTTCAGCAAATTATGTTTGGTAGTTTTTTAAATAAAAATTTAAATAATAATTAAACCCATATAATATGAAGAGATCAAGTGACCCACTTTAAAATAAAATATGGCATCCATCATTTTTCCCACAGTAAAAATCGTGATTTTTAATTTATATTTAGTGTTGCATCAGTCCTAAAACCGCTTTATTTTTGCGTATTTCCTGTGCATCTATATATATATATTCTGCGCCAATGCAATTACAGTATTTTTGAGTTTAAATGATAATCAAACTTTGATTATTTTTACAACGAAGCCTAATTTATATGGATGCATAATGTAAACAAGTGATTGTAAAATGAGTTGCACAAGAATTGCTGAAATTTTTTCATGCAAAATTATTTAACTAGGAAATCTGGAATAAAAGTGTGTATGTGAAATATTCACTGCTTGTATAGAGATCCAGACGGTTTATATTTCGATGACGTCATTTGAATAAAGTTCCTTTTTTTCGACGAAGATTTAAATTTTCAAGTAAAATAAATTATTGTGATTCTGTGATAATTAAAAAAAATATTAGCGCTGAAATGTATTGCATTTTAGAGATGTTTAAATAAAATTGCATTTCAGTTGGAAATTGTGTTTCATAATCAATGCTTTATGCATGATTGTTCTTTCTTGTGAAATTACTTATTGGCATTTCATTAACCGGGTTCGACAGTATCTGCAGACGATCGCTTTGCTTGTGCCGCCCACCGCGTATTGGAAAGATAACTGCTATCAATTGTCCAGCGGTCAGTCGATAAAAAGGTCGAGCTACAGCACTTAAGATAAGAATAGGCTCGTGCTATGTAGAGGGTTACATTGCTAATGGACTTTTATGCAGTGCAGGTGATGCTGAACTGATATCAGGAGTTTGACGTGGCCAATACACGATTTCCCGTACAGGCGACTGACAAGCTGTAATTTGTTTCAAATATTTGCTAGAAATAATGAATGCGCCTTTTCACGCAGAATTACACTTGGAATCCAGAGCGTATCTAGATAGTGGTGGTGTGTGTGTGTGTGTGGGAGGGGGGGGGGAGAGTCTGATGCACAACAAAATTATAAAAAGAAAAGTATCTTTTGCATATATGTGATCTTTAACATGCAAAAAAAAAAAATCTTTTGCATTTGCATATATAAACGGCGTTGTTTCGCCCAAATGTAAAATGGGTGATATCTTGAAAACTTTTTATACTAGCATAGTGGGAATGGCTTCATCCGTTTATTTAATCCATAATTACGTGTGAAATATCTTATTTCGTATTTAATTAATTATATTTATTGTTTTTTCTTCATTTTACCGATTTTCAAGGGGTTAGCTTGAATAGTACAAGTCATTAACATTATCTCAACTTTTGCACAAAAATCTAATTCGAACCAGGGTAACACACAGTGCCAGTGGCGCACCCACGGGGGGGGCCGAGGGGGCCCTGGCCCCCCCCTTGGGCTGACAAAGCAAAACGCGAAGAGCGCTGTCAGCACAAGGGAGAACTAGGTCTGCCTTCGAGAAAGTATAAAAAAAAAACATTTACAACCATTATTGTAATAAATAATTTTAATCATTGTGAAGAAAACAATTCCAGCATATCCCAACACTTACACTGAATGTAATTATACATATAAAGCTCTTTATCGTACTGTACAAATTATAAATTAATTCGCACTAAAGGCGCCAATTCTGGAAACCCGTTCTTCTTAAGACGTTTCTACCTGTGATTGAATTTAACTAATGGACTCGTCCAAAATCACGTGACCCAAATGCCTTCTCGCTGGAGTCGTACTAAACCAGTGCTGTGTAGAGTGACGTCACAGGCGCCTCCGTGGCCCTATATAAAGAGTGAACGGCGGGGAAGCGGCTGTTCGCTCGAAAACTCGAGGATTTCGTTTACCCAGTGAGAAAATTGTGGAAGTGAATAAATAGATCGTGCCAACGCTTCGCGAATTAAGTGTTGCTGTGAGTTGAAATAAAGTGCGACGTTACGACACAAGGTGATAACAGTGAATTGGTAGTTTCGGAACGAGGGCCTGCGTGGTGAATAGCTGAATTTAATAATGGTCCTGAACTTTCAACTGATCTTACAGTGAAATGCATCTTTAACGATCAGTGTGTGTGTTTATGTGCGTATTTCGGCTATATAGCAAATTTTGTTCTTGAATAACTGAGGAGCAAGGTAAAAAAAAAAGACAATGAGTGAAAAACGAAAAGGGCTAGGCCAACAGACACTGGGAAATTATTTAAAAAAAAAAAAGTAAGATTGAAAATAGTGACGTTCCCAACGACGTTTCCCTGAGCTCTTGTTACATTGATGAGGCTGCAGTCGAAGCAAGCAACAGCCGTGACCCCGGGCTGTCTTCAAACTCTTGTGAGGAGGTAAAGGTAGGACAAAACACAATACCAAACACAGTTGAAATAGAAATTCTGGCTGCAGATATTTCTAATTATGTCAAGAAATCTAACCTCACAGATGAAGATAGGATAACAGCGCTAAAAAATCTTTGGGAACCATATGCAAATTACAGTTTTCCTGCTACTGTCACTAGTGCTGTATCAAGTCAAGGAAAACCTCACCACACTCGGAAGTTCTGCTCATCTTGGCTGAGTAAGCATAACTGGCTAGCTTACTCAAAGGCAGAGGACAGTGCCTATTGCAAATTTTGTGTTCTCTTTGCACCCCATGAAGTCGGTTTAAGATCCACACAAGCTACAGGTCAACTTGTTTCAAAAGGATTTAATAATTGGAAGAAGGCCTTGGAGAAGTTCAGTCAACATGAAAATTTTTTCTATCATAAGGATTCAGTTCTCAAAGCCGATGAGTTCTTAAGGGTCACGGAAGGAAAAACGGTTCCTGTGGATCAAGTAATGGACAGAGGAAAGCAAAAACAAGTTTTGCAGAATAGGGCTATTCTTAAACCTATTATCAAAACAGTGATTTTTTGTGGAAGGCAAGGGCTGGCCATGAGAGGGCATAGAGACTGTGGGGATTTGGACGTATTGTCAGAACCATGCCAAGGCGAAGGAAATTTTAGAGCCCTTTTGCGACTCCGAGTTGATGCAGGAGAAGAAATACTGAAAACTCATCTACAAGGTTGTGCAAAAAATGCAACTTACATAAGTTGGAATATACAAAATGAGATTATTTCAGCATGCAATGATTCCATTGTGAAGCACATAGCAACTGAGGTGAATGAGGCCAAATGTTTTGCGGTTTTATGTGACGAAACCACAGATATTGCAACGGTAGAGCAAATGACACTTTGCGTTCGTTACTTGAAACGGTTTGAAACAAATGATAAGTATAAAATTGAATTTAAGATAGTGGAGAACTTCCTTAAGTTTGTGCCCCTGACTGAAACTACAGGTCGAGCAATTGCAGATGCTATTCTTAAAGGCCTTGCAGACTGCAACATTGATACGTCTTTCCTCCGTGGACAAGGGTTCGATGGAGCTTCTGCAATGAGTGGAGAGTACAATGGCGCCCAAGCAATTATATATGAGCAACACCCCAAAGCCCCCTACGTTCATTGTGCATCACACTGTTTGAACTTAGCCATAACTTATTCATCTAGAGTTCCGGATATCCGAAACAGCTTTGGAATAATAGGGAAAATCTCTACTTTTTTCAACACACCAAAACGAAACCTTGTTCTCACCAGCAAAATTAATGCAGCTAATCAGGGAGAGACAGAAATCAGTGCCAAAAAACTGAAGAAATTATGCCCTACTCGTTGGGTGGAGAGACATGATGCCGTCACAGTTATGGTTTCATTGTTTGATCAAGTAATCGAGGCTCTGGAGGAGATTACTACCTGGAATGACAAGGAGACATCAACAGAGGCTCATACCTTGTTATGTTCAATGTTAACATCACAGTTTGTCATAGCACTTGTTTCAGCTGACAGATTACTCAGCTACAGTGTTCGTCTGAGTGAAAAGCTGCAGGAAGTTAACCTTGATCTGGCAACTGCTGTGAGTGACGTAGAAGACGTTTTGAAAGCTATATCTATAATTCGAGAGAACGCAGAGAACGAGTTTCACCATCTGTTTGAATAAGCTGTTAAGAAGCTGGAACAGCATGGAGAAAACATTACTCTACCACGCCGTGCCACCAGACAAATTTATAGATCAAATTTCAACGTACAGACTCCTGAAGAATACTACAGACTTTCTATTTTCATTCCATGGATTGATAATTTCATCACTCACCTCCATGAAAAATTTCTCAAACATAAGGAATTTCTACAAAGTTTTGCATCTGTCATTCCGAATGGAAGGCAGCCGACACTGGAAGAAAACGAGAGATTTGTTGCCTTATCAAGGAAATTTGCAGATGATTTAGGACCCAGATCAGATAATACTCTAAAAGCTGAACTACATCTGTGGTACATGAAGGTCTTTGCATTGAACAAGAAAACTAAAAGCCCAATCGAACTGCTTAACTTTTGTGACCAAAGGACTTTTCCAACTGTGTTTGAACTTTTAAAAGTGTATGCCTGCCACCCTCCCAGTATCAACAAGCAGTGCTGAGAGGTCATTCTCCACAATGAAGAGGTTGAAAACTTACTTGAGAAACAGTATGAGTGAAACCAGACTGAATGGACTGGCGTCAATGAACATTCACCGTGAAGTGGAAATTGATCCAGACCAGATAATTAATGCTCTGGCTACAAAGAAAAACAGGAGGCTGGACTTCGTTTTATGAATATGTATAGATCATAATTGAATAATATAACAATATGTAATCATGAGAGAGTGGTTGAAAACAAGTATACAGTATAAGCAGACCAGAACAAATAATTTTATCTTCATCTATTTCTTAATTTGTGTTGTTTTGTATAAATATCTACCACTACTTCTTCTAATCATTCAATTCTCTTGCACTGCACTAAAGAATTGTTAGTAATTTGATAAAAATAAATGTACAAAAAAAGACAACCGCCTTGTTAATTGATATGGCCTCTGATCATTTTTTCTCGGAAAATTTATCGAGGAGTCATCCTCCTTCATAAAAATTTTGTGCACCAATGGCCCCCCCCCTTAGGAATATTCTGGGTGCGCCACTGCACAGTGCAACTAATTGTCAAATTTACAAGATTCGCCGAATAGTTTGTACTGACTATTTCAGCTATAGAAGAAAAATACAGTTGTTCCAATAGCTCAATGTGTAGACTAGCCTTCGGAAGATTGGGGTTCGATTTTCCCGCTAAAACAAGAATACTCTACAATTGCACACGAGCAAAAATATGACGTTGCGGCAGAAGGAGGATATCGGCGACTACTCCCTTGCCATGCTAAAAAGCGGATGAATGTAAGGAATTCAAGAAAATTCCTCAAACTGCCGAAGTGGTGCAGTTACAGCATAAAAAGAGTGCAATCTATAGAAAGTGCGCTGTCGCCGAGATAGCCCAGTGGTTAGGGTGTTAAGATCGCATACGGTAGACTCGGGTTCGATGACCGCCGTCTTAAACTATCTCCGTATCTAAGCAGATTATGGACACGTTAAATCTGTACATCTGAAAGTCCATCTGAGAGGTAGTGAGTTAGGAGGAAAAGGGTTTAGTCTCTATGGTTGCCACAAAATTGGGTTCTGATCTGAATATTTGTAGCACTGTCCCGGCCGTTATCTTACACAAAAATAAACTCCTGCTTGTGATAAGAAACCCTTTCAATACATCCTTAAAGAAAGGAGGCATATGGAAATTAGGTGACAGCAGTTGTTTCGATGGAGTTTTTGATCCACAGATAGATCGAATGGTCTGGGTAAGAAAAAAAAATCCAGAAAACGTGTGTTCAATTACCGGTTTCAGACGATTGTTATTTTGAGATGAAATTAAGTAATTCCTTGTAAAAGTGCCCGAGCAACTTAACTCTCCAAGGTTAGATGCAGTAGATGACTGTGATCATTATAATACCGAAATTTGAATTTTCTAAAGATCTTACAATTTGTGGCAGCTATTTCAATTTATGAAGAGTTAACAGCGTTACAGGTCTGGATGCTATTCTGTGTAAAATGGCAAAGAAATAAGGAGGTCTTACAAATCAGAAGTTGCACTTTGACATGAAAAGAGCATGACGATATTCTGTATTTAAAAGATGATTAGAGGGAAGAGGTGAGTGTATAGACCAGAAGTTGCATTTAGATCACATATATCTAAAGGAGGTTAATGTAGGGTCCGCTTCAAACATGGAAGGAAATAGTCGTCTCTCGAAAACTCAATGTATTGCAGATATACAACCAGTTAAAAAGTACCAGTTTGTTAAAAGTACCAGTTTATACAACCAGTTAAAAAGTACACGGAAATTGCCTTAAAATGGCGTGTTTGGTGAAATATAGTGACATTAAGCTCGATGACACGATGGAGGTCTTTCAATAATGAGAGTTGTTGGACATTGCTTCATAGCTGAAGTGCTTGCTCCTCAACGATGATGGCAAATAAAATGCTAGTATTCTGCTCCCCTCCCTAGTCGTCATTTTCAAATCTGTAGCTGGCATGTGTATATAATACGTGACATGACAAAATCCGATTTTCAGGGGTCAGTATCTCAACTTCAAAATAGGTATAGACTTAATATTTTACCCCCCACGAAACACACACACACACAAAATAGCATTCAAGATAAAAGGAGAGCACTTTTTACGACTTTTAGTACGGCCATATTTTACTTCAATGTTTTACTTCAATTTTAGCTCATTTTAACAAATTTTATTTTGGCTTGCTAAAATTGTCTCTATATGCTATATATTAAATTTTCTAAAAATTTTTCATCTTGATGCTTCTACTGTGTTACATATGGACAGACGCACAGATGGACAAACCGAATACAATAGGTGCGTTTTTCGAATTTAAAGGGTACGAACTCAAACGGTCAAACGAATAGTGAGTTGCGATCCCGTCAAATGACCATGTAGCAAGAGAACGATTTCACGGTATCTGCAAACGATAGCTTGTTCTGTACTTTATTGCTTCTTTCGGGGAAAAAAAAAAAGCTTATTTCTAACGTTCAGCGATCAATGGAAAAAGAAAGCTGCAGCAGCAGAAATTTAGATAAGAAAATGAGGAGATAATATTTAATATGATGTGTAGGGGATAATTTGATCATTGAACTTTAATCAAGTGATGCTGAACTGACATCAAAGTTTTCTGGCACTAGATTTTCCCCTTTACGGAAATATAACACTTCGAGTTCATTAAATGCAATTGTCGGAAATTATAATATTATCTCAGGCCCCGCAAAAGAAGTTTTAAAGAAGAAAATTGACCAGTAAAAGAGTTTTAAGGAAAATGTGGCCCGAAGTCGGACAGTCGGCCACTATTGTTCTAATTGAAAGGTATGCGTTGTTTGCCACTGTCAATTATTTGGAAAACAATGACATGATTGAGATGGAAATATACAACTGTAAAATCTATAGAGTTATGTGCTTTTGTTTGATGTCTTAAAAAAAAAAACAATTATGTATACTTTGCCGTATAATTTTTATAGCATTTATTAAAATGTCCACATAAAATAAAAACAAATTCATTGGTTTAATATATATTCTATATTTTTAATTATGATTAAAATAAGTAATGAAGAACATTTATTAAAATGTCCACATAAAATAAAAACAAATTCATTGGTTTAATATATATTCTATATTTTTAATTATGATTAAAATAAGTAATGAAGAACCAAATTAAACAAAATATAAGTAATCCCAAGATTTGAAACAACCTATACACCTATAAAATTATTTTCGAAATTTTAAGATAACACATGTCTGCATTCTGTAAACCGAAATTTTAAATTAAAAACAAGTTTTTTATCTTTTAAAAATTTCGAAACATAAAAAGAATTAAATGTACCCTAACTCATTAAAGTTAGTCTTATCTGTTATTATCTGTTTAAATAAAATCTATGCATCTAAATAACAAAATCCTGGTTCACAGAATAAATACTTACTGCCTGAACTATCGTGCAAAGTTTTACAGTAAAAGGATAACAGCATTTTTTAATCTTGTAAGAAAAAAGATAAATCAGGAGCTGAGTAAAACTACTTTAAAGATTGAATTCCATATATTCACAATATTATAGAAGAAATATTTCTTCAAAAGCCCCTTGCTTCATACTATAAAAAAAATCTGATGTGGGTAGCGCATGACATTCCTTATATAATGCAATGAATTTACTAATTTTATAGCAAAAAATAGGTTATTCTTATAGTAGATACTTATATTCTTTCCAAGATATTGAATTTTCGTCAATTACTCGTCATTTTCATTGATTTAGCGTCATTTTTATCAATTTAGCGACATTTTCGTTAATTTGGCAACATTAAAAAGTCACCAAGTTGGCGACATTCTGCCAAATTCGTCGCCAAAATCTCGCCAAGCGATATGGACGGAGCAATAAGTTATTCTTATAGCAGATAAATGACTATTGGCGTTCAAATACAAAAGTATTACTCAAAGTATCTTTTCTCATGAATGGAACGAGCTAGATCCACGAGAATGATGTCACACAATTTATCGCATTATATTGCATATGAAAAGTGAACATGTTTCTCAACAGTCAATATATTTTTTTAATTTATGGGATTTTTTGATAAATTTATTTGAAAAATGTACAATGTCTCGAGAACGGTTCATGCTAGCATTCTAAAGTTTATGTCAATCGTTTTCTAAGGAAAAATGACATAAGAAATGCTATTTGCGTAACTTTATTAAAGGTTTTGATTTTATGATTTTTTTCAAGATTTCACTCGAAAATTTAGGGGGTTCTGAATATTCGATTGGGTTTAAAACAATAGGCTTCCAGTATTCACAGATTGTGATTTTTGTACCAAATTTTATTCGAATGGATCCATTCGTTCGTGAGATATCGTCTCCACACACACACACACATATACATCACCTCCAAAATGTTTGATTCGTGATCAGGGATGATTGAAACGTGCTCTGCCGTCGAAAACTCGAATTCGAATTTTCGACCCCGTCACAATACTTTCCTTATACATTATGTATATAAGGAAAGTAATAATGTTTATGTGCAAATTTATTTCTAATTCTATTTGTCCTTCTACGGCCTACTAATGTTGATTATTTTACTTTTACCTTCGACAATTTCACACATATGATATTAGCCCTTGTGTGAGTGTATGTGTAAAGCAGAATTCTCCTACTTTTCATGCTATTTGTCGCACAGTCTATCCCTAATTAAAAATACAATCGCTTCATTTTCATTGGAAAATTTAGTGTGCTGCTTCAGAGTAAGAAATAGGGGGAACATTCGTTTTCACGCGTAAGTAAAAATAAGCTTTGTTTACATTACTAGGGGGCTCATATTTCTTGCTATGCTCGCCAACCCGTAACACCCAGTTCGCCTCTTACTTGATAGCTCTCGCTGAGATCACTTCAATAGCTGTTTCAAGCCAAACTAAGTTTTAACCAAAAAGCAATTTATTTCAGGATATTTTCCTACCATTTTTCTACAAATGTACCAAATTTCATACTCCTATATGCTATAATTTTTGCAGTACTAGACAGAGAAACAGGATTGACAGAAGAAGATATTCATTCGAGGTTTATAAAATGTAGAATAACTGTTGGACAGAAAGGAGGATTCTTTTAAAGTGCAAACTCTTTTTAAATGTATTAGAGGACTCCATCCTCTACTGGTTACGATTCGACAACCCTCGCTCGAATATTTTGTTTTTAACGTTAAACATTTCTTAAACTGAAGTTTACATCGAAAAACGGTTTACTTCAGCGTCTCCCCTTATGGGGACGGTGGACGTTGAAATTTTTTATTTATTTATTTATTGTCTTAAATGTTTACGTGAAAATTTGTATAAATGTTCCTCTTAACATTACTATATACAGTACAATTATTTTTTTTTTCAATTTTGTTATAATTTTGTACTTTCTTTTTAATTTAATTGTTTTTAGCGAAAATTTGAAAATGCTCCTTGCTTGCCATTTGCTCACATTTTTGATTAATTTTACATTATGATCACTCAAAAACACATTATGAACAAATTTGGGTATTCATTTTTAAATCCCTTAGAAAGTCAATTTTTTAAAAATATTTTTCTGCATTGAAACTTAATTTTCATCATTTAATTAGGTTCTTATTCACTTTTAATTACCTTAATAAAGTCCAATTATAAAATGCATACCCATTTTCATTAAAAAGTATGAGAGGTGTCTTCTTTCCAAATTTCATGAATCTCAGACGAAAATTAAGACGCATGGAGCATTTTAAAAATGTAAAAACTTTGAAAATTCCTTTTCGAAAAAAATGCATTCAACCTTTTGCTTACGGGTGGGACAGCGTCCATCCTAAACGAAGAACCAAAAAGATAGGTATTTGACATACCCTATCCCAAACAGTTCGACCCCCTTTGCATGCATTGGCGTCCATGGAAATCGCTGACAGAAACATTGCACCTGCTGCAGCAGGTGCAATGTTTTTTGGGAGGTTCTTCGTTTGGGATGGACGCTGTCCCACCCGTAAGTAAATGTTAAATGCGTAAAATAATGTTATATATTAAAACTGTTTTTAGTCGATTTTTGCTCATTTCAACGTCCACCGCCCCCTTAACATGTCTCTACAAATGTACCAAATTTTATAATTTTAATTGCTATAATTTTTGCAGTACGAGATTGAGTATCTTGAGGGGCGCAAACAGAGGGGCACGTTAGCTACTTGAGGAGCGCGTTAGCTACTTTATAACACTTTTCAACTGTGTTAGAAAGTGTTTATCGCTTTGTTCATTATGTCTATCTGTCTGTCTGTTCGCACGATAACTGCCGTAAAAATGACTTTATCAAAACGAAATTTTAGTATGCTGTTGAGACGGTTTGTGAGACATATCGGAATGTAAATGAATAACATCACCCAATTAGTTTTGGATTGAATCCGGGTTGAAAAAGTGAATTACATTGAACCGGGACCTAATTTTTCAAACATTTTTTAAGCAAAGTTAAAATTCACAAATTGCCTCGAAAATTTTAGGAAATATTCAAATTATCCAATAAAATATATAAAAAATATTTCATCAAAATACGTTCGGTATTTTTTTAAAATAAAAATTAAAATAATAAGTACGCCCATATTATATGAAGAGATCAATCACATGACCCACTTCAAATAAAATATGGCATCCATTTTTTTTTTCTCTCAGAGTAAAAATCGGGATTTTTAAAGATGTTCTAAATTTATATTTCATGTTGCATCCGTCCTAAAACCTCTTTATTTTTGCGTATTTTCTGTGCATGTATATTCTGCACCAAAGTAATTACAATGTATTTGAGTTTAAATGAGCATCAAACTTTGATTATTTCTACAATAAAGTCTAATTTTAATGGATGCAGAATGTAAACAAGTGATTATAAGATGAGCTCTATAAGAATTGCTGAAATTTTTTTTCACGCAAAATGATTTAACTCTGGAGTCTGGAATAAAAGTGTATGAATGAAATACTCACTGCTTTTACATAGAGAACCAGGCGATTTATATTTCGATGACATCATTTGAATAAAGTTCATTTTTTTTTTGATCACGTTTTAAGTTTTCAAGTAAAATAAAGTATTGTAATCCTGTGATAATTAAAAGAATATCAACGTTAATTGTATCGCATTTTAGAGGTGTTTAAATAAAATTGCATTTCAGTTGGAAAGTGTTTCATAATCAATGATTTATGCATGATTGATCTTTCTTGTTTAATATAAAGAGATTTCTGAAAAATCGTTTTTAGGATCATGATAGGTACTATCTCTCATTTTAAAAACACTTGGAAAGAGAATATTGTGGGCACTTATATATTACACATATTAATTTATTTCAAAATATCAAATATTTTATAACTTTCACTGCAACGAGATACTGAGATTGGGCCTTGTTCGAATTGCCTCTAACTTTTGCTGCAAGCCTGCAAAAACAAGTTTTGTCATCTTTGCTGCATGCCTTGTTGTATGCCTGGTTCTTTAAAATTCACATGCAACTTAAAATTCTCTTCAATCAACCATGGAAAACACAACACAATAAGATAAATTACGGAAAGAAAAACACAACTCAATATGCGCGTGCCAATATTAATTACCTCGTGATAGAACAAAAGGGGTTCGTCTGTACAGGAATGCCCTGAATTGTTCTTCCAGGCAGGTGTTTTGTTTCGTTGGAGGGAGAAAGGTCGCAGTTATTCAGTGAACAAAATAGTGACTTTTCGAACTGCATGAATTGGAATGCTGATCACTCAACGCGTGATTAAGCACGTATTTTACTGCAGTGGCACGCAATTCATGCAATGACACTATAGATTTATGAAGGTGCTCCACAGTTTTATCTGCTCAATTCATGAACTTTTAGAAATGATGACACCTCTTAATGATGTCAATATACAGGTGGCACGCTAAATGAGAACCGAGTAAAGACAGATTGTCCTCACGAGCTCTCTCTGCTGTTTAATGACATTGTTTAATCAGCTGATGAATTTCAAGATAAGAGAATAAAATGCTTATCGTGCGTCATCATTTTCAGCAGATCTTCTATATTTTAATATTATTTTTATAAAATTAAATGAAAGGTAAAAAGCAAAATCTTTGATTAAATTACAACGTAAACCAAATTAGTAAAGATATTATTAACTGCTTTCAGAGGATAAAAAACAGCATTTTTGTTCAGGATGTAAAAACAGAGCGCTGGCGTAGTAGTATGGGCGCCCATAAAACTTAGAGGAGGGGGGGGGACTCAAGGACGAGAAGTACAATATAAATTAGCATGATGCCTGCCTTTGTGAACTTGAAAATCCAGGAGGGGGTAAATGACTCTTTGCGTTCAGAAATGGGTGTCCATGCGTGGTTGGTGGATTAAATATTTAAGAACAATAAACACGGTTTATAGCACAATTTAATTTAATAACAAACTTTCTTTAATGTAATCAAACTTTAGTTTACAAGCAGTAACAAAGGAATGAGAAAAATTGATGTAATAAAATAACTAATAACGTTAGTATTCATCGCGACCTGTTAGAAACGGGAATAGGGATTAAAATCAGCAAATATGAATGAAAAATTTACCCCATACAAAGAAAGATAGTTGAGTATAAAATAGGTTCATTACACAAGGAAATGTAAAAATATTGAAAAATATAAGATAAAAAGAATTGATGGAATCAAAATTTTAGCGAAAAAATAATTTTCGACTGAAGAAATAAATTTTCAAACATATTTCTGGAGTGGTTATGGTTACATAGAAATAAACTAAATAACAGCAAGTAATGGGTTTCCATTACAATAGTGTCTGTCGGAGGAAGAAGTCAATTTAATTTCCTATTTTTTGGAAAGAGTTGAGGGACCTTCCCACATGCTTTCATCTGCTTTTTGATTTATCTTAGCCTCTGTTGGACAGATTGATATGAATTTTTCACTCTATTTAGGGTATAACACTCCTGCTGTGCGGATGTACACGGATAGCAAAATTAGACTCAGCGACATATGCACCCGCAAAGCTTAATAATTCATTTCTGATTTTTTGGGAAGGAGTCGTAGAAATGTACGCATGGCGACGAGTGAGCTTCGGCGAGCGAGGACGGACCCCCTAGTGAAATTAAATGAAAGTGAATAATAAGAGTTATATTTCAATCGATTAATTTGATTAGTACGAAACACCGATAATATCGGAATTTTCGTATGAATACCGGTATTAAAATACCGACAACATTTTACAGTAATTTCGGCTACCGAGTATTGAATGAGTTTAATCACAATAATTTCTCATATATATATATATATATATATATATATATATATATATATATATATATATATATATATATATATATATATATATATATATATATATATATATATATATATATATATATATATATATATAGTTCAGTGAACGTAAAAATTGTCCACCTGCAGTGGATTCACTCTCTATCAAAAATTCAGACAATTTTTTTCATCCCGCCAAGCCATGCCCATACCGCAATGGCACTCATTCTTTAAATATTTTGTTTATATTTGAGCAGACGGAGATACACTTATTCCGAAGTAGTTTTCCGAAAAGAATGCTATAATAGCACAGGTGCTAAAAAGCGGATAAGAGGTAAATATGACGCGAACTTGCGGGCAAACACTGTTAAGAATTCTGGGAAGGGCATGACTTTGTTAGGTGCAACGATTAGCTATGAATGAGAATTTAATGAGATCTATCTACGTTCTGCAACTTGCTACTGATTCTTCAAAATTCGGTTAACTAAATATACCATTATTAAATGCCCTTTTTGGCTAGACCCCTGTAGGTAATGATCAATTTTTAAAATCCAGGTCACTTAATGCACGAATAATTAAGTAAATGAGGTAGGAGAGGTTTGACCATAGGGAGGTTTTATACATTTAGAAGAATTTCCGACAGATGGCAGGATTCCTAGGACAGTTCATAAGCATCCCAATAATTTTGTAAAAAAAGTCCACCAGTGGTTTATCCATGTTAGGTCTATCTGCAAGAAAATGACCATTCCCTATGGAATAAAAGTAATAACGCCTAGAGGGCAATTTAAAAATTTAGGAAACGAACTACGTCACAAAGCGAAAACATTCGAGGTACGTCGAAACGAGGTACGTACAATGAAAGCGAAACGTACGTACAACGAAAACGTACGTACAACGAAAACAAACGAGGTACGTACAACGAAAAACATTCGAGGTACGTCGAAACGAGGTACGTACAACGAAAACGAAACGTACGTACAACGAAAACGTACGTACAACGAAAACAAACGAGGTACGTACAACGAAAAACATTCGAGGTAGATATTCTACGTCTTGTCACGTCGGTGTTTGCACATGAAACAACGGCTTACATAAAAAATTAATTTATTTCTACAAACTGCCAACAGTGGTTTATAAGAGAAATAAGTTATAAAGTTAAGTATTACGAAATGTTAATTAAGTAGTGGAATAAAGAAAATAAAAGTGTAACAATTTCATTATTGCTTGGTAATTTTTATCTTATCTTGTGGTCTGTCACGTGTCTCTCTCGAACGCGTCACACCGATGGGTAACCCCTTTCGAGATTCTAGCTCTTTGGTAACCCCTCATAACACGAGTACATCCTCAGACTGCCACTTGATACCACTACAGCCTCCCTCAAATATGCCGAGCCTCAAAACCTTCCTCTTTGCCTTCACACCGGATCGTCACAGTGCCGACAAATACGTTATTCTTCGTAAAAAATAACAATTAGAAAGTTGTAGAGCATTGTTCAAAGAGTAGGAATTGACCATAAAACTATTGTAGAAGACGTTTATTTGACAGAATTATTGGAGAATGCCTGCTCTATTCAGGAATGATAAAATAAACAACGCTTTAATTCACAGGAATTTAGTATAGAGATTGCCTTTTATTTCATGGATGGGTACTACGTCACTGTCTTTATTTACATAGTTCGTAAATCGTTCGGCTAGTTGTAACAGCATTGTGGCGCGGACCAGAATCTATTAAGCGTCTCTTCTATAGGGTGATTAAAAAAAGATGAGTCAAACTTTACGAGGTGGTAGTACAAGCCAAACCAAGCATTTTCCGTCATAGTTTATTGGGTCGGAAATAAAACGTAAAGGCGCTAGTGGGCGCTTAATGGTGAAACCGATGAGGTGAGGCGAAAACACAAGAATGACTTAGAAGTTATAAAATGATATTTTATAAACAATAATTATAGTAATGGCTCAAAAGAGCGACCGCCAACCTGAATGCAAGTCTCACAACGTCGATGTAGAGATTGGCGAACTCTCTCGAACTGACCAGGCATGTCGCGCAGTTTGGCAGCAGCGGCCGCAATTCTGGCGATAAGTTCCTCTTCAAATTCAAGGGGAGTGTCATAGGCGAGACTCTTGAGATATCCCCACGAAAAAGAAGTCAAGACACGACAGATCGTGAGGGCCAAGCTATGGGAGCTTCCCAACGAGTAAGCGTCCTGTAACGCCTTTACATTTCATTTTCGAACCGGTAAACTATGAAGAAAAATTATTGGTTTAGTGTGTATTACCACCTCATAAAGTTTGGTCCATCTTTTTTTAATCATCTTGCATAGGCGTCGAGTTTGTTTCTGGGGTTGATTCCTGCTTATTAGACAATGCTATAACTTTGGAATAGTATTTGTCGTCTATCTCGCTTTGTTGCCAAGTATGTAACTTTTACATTCTTTTAAAGCTTCTAAAATTTTCCGTTAGAGACACTGTAATTATTTAAATTCGATCAGACAAAGTGACTTTACATAGATCAAACGGTTACGATCTCGAACTTTTCCTTGCAAAGTCATTGGGATCCTTACGGACTTTCATTGAAATCCTATGCGTATGTTACGACTGTAGCTAGAGTTTTTTAATGAAGAGAAGAAAATGTACCAAACCATTCCAAATACAGGCATCGCCTCCTTATTATTGTAGATGTAATGCAATTGAAATCGGCCAAGATAACTGTTGTAGATTTAAACTAAGAACTTCAGTTGATTGCAAATAATATTTTATGAAAGTAAAAGTATATTTTATAATTAAGACTATGTTAATAAAATTAAGTTTACGTTAAAAAATATCTATCAAACCTCTCGAACTGGCCAAAAAGATCCGATTACATCAAAAACTATAATTTTTCAAAATATGGTTTATCAAATTTCTTGTGAACCCGAATTTATAGTCTCTTAAAATCCTGATTAGAAAAATTAAAATTACTTGTTAATATTTTAAAATCACGATGGAAATAGGTAAAAAGAAGTAATACTATTTTAAATTCCGCTTAAAAAAAAGAAAAAAAGAAAAAAAAACAGTCTTCCCGAAAGAAAATGCAAAATTTTTTACCAAAAGCTTTTGAGTAAAAAGGAAAACAGAACAGTCAAATATATATACATAAACAATTCGCCAAGGATCACGTTGTTAATAATGGTAGCAACCTTTACAAAAGGTGTTGAAGACCCAGACCGCCCGACTCATCCAGTGGACATGAGCAACTAATTGGACGGCCGATAGTTTACAAAAGGTTACAAGAGGTGTTAGGTTTACAAAAGGTGTATAACTTTTGGTAATATTCCGATAAATGTGCTTGTCTCAGACATTCTTGCTTTAATTGCAAAACTATTAATTTTTTTAATTGGATAACAGGCATTTGTTAAATTTGTGCAGACTTTTAAATTTTTATTCGACGTTTATGTAATGTATTTTCTCTTACGGTTAATTCGAAGTCTTATGCATTTCAAGTCAGCTTTTTGGATGATGATGTTATAGACAGACAAACTCTTAGCAAGAGTATACAGAAAGAATATAAAATACAACAGAATATACAAAATAGAGAGGTTAAGCATGAACGTGATATTATGCACAAATAAGAAATGAACTAGACCACAACGTAAAATTATGCAGTAGTTGGCATTTGACAGACTAATTGCTTAGTTACCATGTCCTAGATATGTTCGATCAAGGGGGGGGGGGGGCTTGTCTTGTGAGCGAACGTGCAGGTCAGGGAAGAAGCGGTATAGAAGAGTCGTGCATGGAAGTCGTGTATAGAAGAGGTCTGGTATATTCCGAGCGATATATGAACGAGCATTGTTTTTCTGAAATATAGCGCCAGAAAACTCTGAAAGGGGGAGGGGATATAACCTCTTTCTTTAAAACATCCTTGATGTATCGCCGGCTGATGAGGTTTTCTCGAATTTATATCACGCGAACTTAAGACTAGAATTCAATGGTAGCCCGAATTATGGAACTTGGCTTTAGGGTTAGGATAATTTGATACTGCAAAATGCATGCTGGAAGCTGCCGTGTAGTAGCATCGTGAGTAAAAACGGGGGGGGGGGATAACCAAATACTTCATTTTAAATTTCCCCAAAGAGCAGTTCTTTAAACTTCATTGGGTTCCGATGGCTTGGGTTATGGTATCTAGAAGTTGTGGGGTCAAACACCCTCTTAGAAAAAAAATCGAAATCATTTAATTTCAAAGAAATGATATACGGAAAAAAAGAAAACAAAGTATTTGGTTACAACCCCCCTCCCCAGAATTTCTTTCTGACGATGCTACTGATACCTCCCCGCTTTGGCGATATCACTGTTGTCGTTCACCACTACGCAAAAAATTCTCAAGAAAATATTTTAGTGTTGAGATTTGAAGACTGAAACCAATCAAATTTGAAATGTTTGATAATTTGAATTGTATTACTAATGTAACTACTTATTCGCTAGCAAATATCTCCCTGGAATAACTTTTCAAAGGGTTCTTATACAGTTTGTAAAATTTCAAAACAACGCGTGGGAAGAAATTCGAAATTTAAATTGAAAGTGCATTCTCACGGTTCAAAAATCATTGTTCAATTCAAATCGGCGCCTTTTCTAATACCGTTCTTGCGTGGTTCGCAGGATAAATACACCTTTGAAAAGTAACAGCGTTTGTCAAGCGTAGCATAAAAACGCGCATTGAACCTCGGGTCAAAAGATATACTTTTCGTCACGAAGAAGTTATTTTTCCCAGAAGCGCCTAAATTAATTGCCTGGCTGATGCTATTTCAGGGTCCGCCATTCAGAAATTGAGTTTAGCTTCAAGGAGCATGACAAAATGAAAAGGTCGGGAGTTGAAAATTTAAGTCATTCCTTGGTTATAATAAAAATTTGGTTATTCTGTAGGTTCTGAAATAGGAAAGTGGCGAAAAGTGACATTTTAAAGAAAATCTGATGTGGGCAACACATGACTTTCCTTATATAATGTAATGAATTTACTACTTTTACAGTAAAATAAATAGGTTTTTCTTATAGTAGATACTAATATTATTTCCAAGATATTGAATTTTCCACAATGAGTCGTCATTTTCATTGATTTAGCGTAATTTTTATCCATTTGGCAAGATTTTCGTTAATTTGGCAACATTTCAAAAAGTCGCCAAGTTGTCGATATTCCGCCAAATTCGTCGCCAAAATCTCGCCAAGCGTTATGGACAAAGAAATAAGTTATTCTTACAGCAGATAAGTGACTATTGGCGTTCAAATACAAAAGTATTACTCAAAGTATATTTTTTCATGAATGGAACGAGCTAGATCCACAAGAATGATGTTCACTAAATTTACTGCATGATATTACATATGAAAAGTGAACATGTTTCTCAATAGGAAATATATATTTTTTATTTTATGAGTTTTTGATATTTTTTTTGAAAAATGTGTAATATCTCGAGAACGGTTCATGTTAGCGTTCTAAAATTTATGTCAATCGTTTTCTAATGAAAAATTACATAAGAAATGTCTATTTGCGTAACTTTATTAGTGGTTTTGATTTTTTGACGATTTTTTCAAAATTTCATTCGAAAATTTAGGGTGGGGGTCTGAACATTCGATTGCGTATAAAAACAATAGGCTTCCAGTGTTTACGGATTGTGATTTTTGTACCAAATTTGGTTCGAATCGGTCCATTCGCTCGTCAGTTATCGTCTCCACAGACTCACTGACACACACACACACACACACACACACACACACACACACACACACACAGAGACATCACTTCAAACATGTTTGATTCGTGATCAGGGATGCTTGAAACGTGGTCTCCCGTCGAAAACTCGAATTCGAATTTTCGACCCCGTCACAATACTTTCCTTATACATGATGTATATAAGGAAAGTAATACATTTGCATAGGGTGAAGTGAGGTAATATGTTTAGTGAATGTGCATTTTTTCACTTTCATTTGAAACATAACAACAAAGATCAATCATGCATAAAGCCTTGGGTATGAAACACTTTAAAACTGAAATGCAGATTAATTTAAACCTCTCTAAAATGCGATACATTCAACGGTGGTATTTTTTTTTTTAAATTATCAGGAGTACTACAGTAATTTAGTTTACTTGGAAACCTAAAACTTCATGGAAATATAAATCGTCTGCCTCTCTATGTAAAATGACTGAATATTTCATTCATATCACTTATATTCCAGACTCCAGAGCTAAATAATTTTGTTGGAAAAAAAATGCAATAATTGTTATACAACTCATTTTACAATTGCCTGATTTGTTTACATTCTGCATACATTAAAATTAGGCTTCGTCGTAGAAATGATCAACGTTTAGTGATCATTTAAAATAACAAATATTGTAATTGAGTAGGTAAAGAATTTAGAACTACTGAAAATATGCAAAAATTAAAGCGGTTTTAGGACGAATGCAATACTAAATATAAATATAAGCGTACCTTAAATTTCAAGATTTTGACTAAGAGAAAAAAAAATGGATGCCATATTTTATTTTGCAATGAGTCAATCGACCTCTTCATATAATATGAGTGTAATTATTATTTCAATTTTTATTTAAAAAACTACTTAACATATATTGATAAAATATTTTTTACACAATTTACGTGATAATTTGAATATTTCCTAAAATTTTCAAAGCAATTTGTGAATTTTAACTCGCTTAAAAAATGTTTAAAAAATTAGGCCCCATAAGGGTATTTCATTTTTTCAACCCGGATTTAATCCGAAACTAATTGGGTGATATCATACATTTACATTCCGATATGTTCCACAGACCGTCTCAACAACATACTAAAATTTCATTTTGATAAAGTCATTTTTACGGCAGTTATCGTGCGAACGGACAGACAGACAGACAGAATGCACAAAGTTATAAACATTGTACAACTATGTTAGAAAGTGCTTATAAAATGAGTATTATTGTGGAATAATTTTTATTATTATGTACATTTTATGTTCCAGAAATATATTAAAAAAATTTATTAAAAATATTATATTTAGTAGCTGGTTCACAACATAAGCTTAAAAAGAGAATCAGAAAGGATGTATAGAATGGATCAGAAAGTGTAGATATTATCGGATTTTGGCTAATATTTATCTTTGCTTAATTTATATAAATAAATTAAAAAACGTGTGTGTGTGTTTGTCTTATTAACCCGGGAGAACGGCTGCACGAAATTTCATAAAATTTTGTTTGTACCCTTGGAAGAGCCCAATCTTAAATTTAGTCCATGTTTCGAGTTTCTAGGAGCAGGCGTTGTCGAGATATTAGTAAACAAAGGTAAATCATGCATAAACCATTGATTATGAAACGTTTTCCAACAGGAATGCAATCCGCTGAATGTATTGCATCTCTAAAATTCGATACATTCACCGGTAATATTTTATTAATTATCACAGAACTATAACAATTTATTTTACTTGAAAACTTCATCGAAAAAAAAATGAACTTTATTCAAATGACGTCAACGATATATATATCGTCTAGCTGGCTCTCTGTGTAAAAGCAGTGAATATTTCATTCATACACTTTTATTCCAGACTCCAGAGTTAAATCTGAAAAAAATGTGTGAAAAAAAAAATTGAAAAATGCGTGAAAAAAAAATTGAAAAATGCGTGAAAAAATTCAGCAATTCTTATACAACTCATCTTATAATCATTTGTTTACATTCTGCATACATTAAAATTAGGCTTCGTTGTAGAAATAATCAAAGTTTGATGATCATTTAAACTAAAAAATATTGTAATTGCTTTGGATCAGAATATAGATGCACAGAAAATACGCAAAAATAAAGGGGTTTTAGGACGGATGCAAAACTAAATATAAATTTAAAAGAACTTTAAAAATCACGATTTTTACTCTGGAAAATAAAGATGGATGCCATATTTTATTTTGAGGTGGGTCACGTGATCTCTTCTTATTACAAGGGTGAAATTATTATTTTAATTTTCATTTAAAAAAACTAAGCATATTTTGCTGAAATTTCTTTTATATATTTTATGGGGTAATTTGAATACTTTCTAAAATTTTCCATGCAATTTGTGAATTTTAACTTCGCTTAAAAAATGTTTGAAAAAGTAGGTTACATAGGGTTTAAGGTATTTCATTTTATCAACCTGGGTTCAATCCAAAACTAATTGGGGGATATTATTCATTTCCATATGTCCCACAGACCGTCTCAACAGCATACTAAAATTTAGTTTTGATAAAGTCATTTTTACAGCAGTTATCGTGCGAAAGGACAGACAGACAGACAGACAGAATGGCCAAAGTCATAAACACTTTTCAACTATGTTGTAAAGTGCTAAAAGTGAATTGTAAAGGAAAGTGTAGGTAATATCGGATTCGGATTTTGGTTAATATTTATCTTTCGTTTAATCTATATATATAAAATTAAAAGTACAACGTAGGATGAAAAATTTCGGAGACTGTGCTGATATCTCCAATCCTGATTGGAGGAGAGGGGAACTATTTTACCGTGGCGTAGAGGCACATGTGACGCGAGCTGTGAAAAGGAAGAAGCATGTGTTTTTCCAGACAATGCGTGTAAGTGAACTGTAGTCGTTCGCGTTCGTCGAAAATGGAAATGGTACCTGATGTAGCAGGTGCAATGTTTCTGTCGGCGTTTTCCCCAAACTTTGGCAGAATCTAATATTCGCACGTTGTTCTTTAAATGCAATTTCCATTTTCGGCGAACGCGAAGGACTACAATTCACTGACACGCATTGCCTGGAAAAACCCTACACTGTGGACCTCCTTCTCCCTTTCCACATTTCGCGTCACATGTGCCTCTATGACACGGAAAAATAGTTCCCCTCTCCTCCAATCAGGGTTGGAGATATCTGCACAGTCTCCGAACTTTCTGATCCTATCTTGTAAGTGTGTTTGTGTGTGTGTGTGTGTGTGTGTGTGTGTGTGTGTGTGTGTGTGTGTGTGTGTGTTTGTGTGTGTGTGTGTGTTTGTGTGTGTGTGTGTGTGTGTAAGCATGTGTAAGTGTGTATGTATGTATGTCTTATTATCACGGAAGGAAGGTTGCACCGAAATGCATGAAATTTTATTTTGTGTGCATCCTTGGAGTAGCCTATCTTTAAATTTAGTCCATGTTTGGAGTTTCTAAAATCAGGCGTTGTCGAGATATGAGTAAACAAGAAAGGTCAATCATGCATAAAGCATTGATTATGAAACACTTTCCAAATTCAATGTAATTTTATTTAAACATCTCTAAAATGCGATACATTCCGCGGTAATATTTTTAAAATAATCACAATACTACATTAATTTATTATATTTGAAAACTTCAAACTTCATCGAAAAAAACGAACTTTATTCAAATGACGGCATTGAAATCTAAATTACCTGGTTTAAACATCTCTAAAATGCGATACATTCCTCGGTAATATTTTTAAAATTATCATAACACTGCAATAATTTATTATATTTGAAAATTTCATCGAAAATAAATGAACTTTATTCAAATGATGTCATCGAAATGTAAATCACCTGGCTCTCTATATAAAAGCAGCATTTCATTCATTAACTCTTTTCCATTCCTTTTATTCTTCACAATACTACAATAATTTATTTTATTTAAAAAGTTAAAACCATGGAGGTACAAGTAATTTGACTCGATACTTAAAACTTCATTGAAAAAATCGTGTGCATCTCTATGTAAAATCAATGAAGGTTTCATTCATATCAGCTATATTGCAAACTCCATGAGCTAAATAATTTTGCGTTAAAGAAATGCAGCAATTCTTATACAACTAATTCTGCATCTTTTGGCGTTTACAGTCTCCATAAGTGAAAATTATGCTTTGTTGTAGAAATAATCAAAGTTTGATGTTCATTTAAACTCAACTATATTGTAATTGTGTTGTTTCAGTATGTAGATGCACAGAATTTAAACAAAAATAAAGCGGTTTTTAAGACGGATACAACGCTCAATATGAATAAAAAAGAACTTTAAAAACCACGATTTTGACACAAGGTGGATGCCATATTTTATTTTGAAGTGGGTCACGTGATCTCTTCATATAGTGGTCACGTAATCTCTCCATAATGTAATTATAATATATAAATATAATGGGTGTAATTATTATGTCAATTTTTATTTAAAAAACTACTAAATATATATTGCTGAAATTTTTTTTATATATTTTGTGGGATAATTTGAATATTTCATAAAACTTTCGAAGCAATTTCATTTCGATTTTATCGAATCAATGTCTTCTGTAACAGTCTTATTATTAATTCCTATTCATTAGATAATGCTCTGCAGCGTTGTAATTGACTTTTTTCTTCTATACTACTTTGTTGCCCAATTTTTTATCCTAATTTTTAAATTCTCCACTAGATAGATCTCCTCCAACCACTTTTATTCGATCCGACAAAGTCACTTTACTATGGATTGACCTAACATGCACACTCATGGTTCTTTCCGTACAAAGTTAAGTTATTCGAGTGCTTATGGAGTTTCCTAGGAATCCTGTACATACTACACGAGCTATATATGACATGAACAGTTTTATGTTTAATAAAATGTTATCGAACAAAAAATACCGAAATTTTGTCATTAATGTTTAAAGAATGTTTGATCTAGACGGTTCATATAAAAATAATCCACCCTGTATCAATTTTATTACTCAGAAATAGATAAAGTTATCAAATTCTATCCAAACTTTGGAGACAGTAAAAAAAAGATCAGTAAAAACTCAAAGAATGAAGATCAGAGATGAGAATTTTAGACGTAAAATGTCATAAACGAGTTTAAGAGAAAACTAAGGAAAGATGAGAAAGATAAAAACTGAGAAGTACAGTTGTTATATGTAGGTGCAGCAGAGAGTCGAGAACAAAAAATAGGATAACGTGTGTTATCTTTCCCAAGATAAACTACAAATGTTATTGCCTTTCTCAGTGGTGGAATTTGGTTTGGTTGCGCCCCTCCCTACATCTTAAAGCATTACACTCCCTATACCATCCCTCTTTTCACTTAGACCTCATGTTATCATGAATAAATATTGCTCCCTCAAATCCCTACAAAGTCGTAGTGGCTACGGTTCAATCTACGCCCCTGGCCGTTCTAAAGACGTAAACACTACAAAAAAAAATCTGATGTGGGCAGCACATGATTTTCTTATATAATGCAATGAATTTACTATTTTTACAGTAAAAAAAATAGATTATTATTATAGTAGACATTTATATTCTTTCCAGGAATTTTCGTCAATGAGTCGTCATTTTCACTGATTTAGCGTCATTTTTATCCATTTGGCGGGTTTTCGCTAATTTAGCAACATTGAAAAAAGTCGCCAAGTTGGCGACATTCCACCAAATTTGTCGAAAAATCTCGCCAAGCGTTATAGACGAAGAAATAAGTTATTCCTACAGCAGATAAATGACTATTGGCGTTCAAATACAAAAGTATTACTCAAAGTGTCTTTTTCATGAATGAAACGAGCTCTCTACATCCACGAGAATGATGTCACCCAATTTATCGCATGGTATTACATATGAAAAGTGAACATGTTTCTCAATAGGAAATATTTTTTTTTTATTTTATATGACTTTTTGATAATTTTTTTGAAAAATGTGCATTATCTCGACATCGGTTCATGTTAACGTTTTAAAATTTATGTCAATCGTTTTCTAAAGAAAAATTACATAAGAAATGTCTATTTGCGTAACTTTATTAGCGGTTTTGATTTATTGACGATTTTTTAAAAATTTCACTCGAAAATTTAGGGGGGTTCTGAACATTCGATTGCGTATAAAAACAATAGGCTTGCAGTGTTTACGGACTGTGATTTTTGTAAAAAATTTCATTCGAATCGGTCCATTCGTTCGTCAGTTATCGTCTCCACAGACTCACTGACACACACTCACACACACACAGACATCACTTCAAAAATGTTTGATTCGTGATCAGGGATGCTTGAAACGTGCTCTCTCGTCGAAAACTCGAATTCAAATTTTCGACCCTGTCACAATACTTTCCTTATACATTATGTATATAAGGAAAGTAAAAAGTAATAATCTGTAAAGGATGTTTAGAGAACAGATAAAGCAACGGCCATATTGCATAATATGTATATTTACTACACTGATTTCGAAAAGTTAAGCACGCGAAGCCAGTTCTCAAAAGGCGAACGCATCCGTAGATTGGGTGAAATTTACTGCTGTCATCGATGGGGATATATGCAAATATCAAATGATGTGGCTAATTGTGATTAGTCCCTCGAGCAATATAAAAATTAGGCATGGGTTGAAAAAGATCGTTTAAGCTTAAAAGTTTCAATGCTTAAAGGAAAAATTTTGAAGCGTGTTAGTGTTGATTTTGGGTAAGATTATGAATGACATAAAGAATACGTTTGAAAAATTCTTGAAAGTACGAGTACTTTTAATGATCTAAAACATTATTTAGATCTCCTTCGAGCAACTTTAGAAGCTCACATAGTTAACTGGTGTCGCTTGTAACTGGTGTCAAACATCAGTGAGTGTAAAACACTTTTAACCGACTGCAGTAATGTCAGACATCATCGTCTTAAACACTTCAGGACTTGACATTACATTAACGGACTTGATAGGGAAAACTCCTCATCCTAACCTGTTTTCATTTTTATTGGATATGGGATTTTTTTATTATATATAACTTTTTACCTCACTTTGTATCATTCTTGTGCCGTCTATCATCTGGTTTTACATATTACAATGTCATTTTATTTTGTGTACAATTTGGAATATTTTATATTATACACTTGTTATTGTCTTTTACTCTTAAATTAATTGTTTGTTTTTACCTTATGTTTGGCGCAGCATATCCTTTTTGGATTTTGGCCCACTAAACCCAATCAACCAACCACATAGATATAACTCACGCTTAAGTAATTAAGAACCAGCGTTTATTATCTGTTTAAAGCATATAATAAAATACATGTATTCGCATTATTTTATAGGTTGTTCATTGTTCTTTTTTGTAACTTTCTTTTATGTACATCCTGAATTTTAAACAAACTTGTGCATTAAGTATTGAATCAATTTTATGGTTCATTTTATAAAATATTCTTTTGGATTAAGTGACTTGGACATTATCTGCATTTTATGGAGAGTATGTACTCTATTGACATTATATCACTTTTATGTGATGCACTGAATTTATATTTTAGAATGTGATTAATTTTGTTTAAACGTATATCAAGGACATATTTAAAGTTTATGTAGCCACGATAAAAAATTGTGGAGTGTTTGGAATTCATAATAATTTCTAAATTTCAATTTATATTAATTTTAATGTGGCATTTTGACATATGATGGCCAGACACCGGATTTTTCGTAAATTGGTTAGTAAAAGAGATCAGAATGTTTGATCCTTTGATATTATATTGAGTTGATTTACTCTAAAGACAACATAGATCTTTATGCTTGTACTTTCTTTTATCCTTTATTGCAAAAATTCTGTGAATGACAATGTGATTTAGAGCACCTATAAAATTGGTATAATTTTTTGTATCAAGAACAATCTCCTCTGAAATCATGAATCTATGTATCAAGGGTAACATTGCCTCTGCAAGTCTGATATAAAACTACAAAATAATGTTAAAGAGAACAGCCACCTTTAAAAACAAGTTTGCATCTCACTTAAAGAAAGATAATTATTATTCTTTCGACGGCAGTTTCAAAATGTCGCCGGGATTTCCAAACACTAAAACTTTGGGACAAAATAACATTAGACACACTTTAAAGATTATTTCAGGATTTATTTAGCTCTGTTTATTTATTGGTGTTTTTTTCTCTTTCAGATTTACAGCGTTCTGGAACTTATCAAAGAAATGCTGCCGTGTTTTGTACTTAAGAGATTATAAAGCAGTGCAAGAAACTTTTAACTGGTTCTCTCTAAAGATTTTCATAAATAAAATCCTAAGCGTATTTCACTGTATTATTCTTTAAACTTTTAACGCAAAAACAATTTACAGATGAAGAGAAGTTGGGCATTTCATTGATTATTTCAGTAGCGTCTCTCTGCAAAAATGGAATCAATTTTTGATATCACGATTCCAGTAAAAAATCTGATGTGGGCAGCACATGACTTTCCCTGCAGACTTAAATCTACTTTCTCTTTATTTTAATTAAATTTAATTCACTTTTAATTCACTTTTAATTCTTATTTGGTAACTGGACTTATTTTCAACGGTGGCGTAGAGAAAATACGAAAAAATCTGATGTGGGCAACACATGACTTTCCTTATATAATGCAATGAATTTACTACTTTTACAGCTAAAAAAAATGTTATTCTTATAGTAGATACTTATATTCTTTTCAAGATATTGAATTTTCTTCAATTAGTAGGCATTTTCATAGATTTAGCGGCGTTGTTATCAATTTAGCGAGATTTTTGTTAATTTGGCAACAATTAAAAATGTCACCAAGTTGGCGACATTCCGCCAAATTCGAAGCCAAAATCTCGCCAAGCGTTATGGATAGAGAAATAAGTTAGTCTTACAGCAGATAAATGACTATTGGCGTTCAAATACAAAAGTATTACTCAAAGTATCTTTTTCATGAATGGAACGAGCTAGATTCACGAGAATGATGTCACCAAATTTATCGCATGGTATTACATATGAAAAGTGAACATGTTTCTCAATATGAAATACTTTCTTTTTTATTTTATATAACTTTTTGATAATTTTTTTGTAAAATGTGCAATATCTCAAAAACGGTTCATGTTAGCATTCTAAAATTTATGTCAATCGTTTTCTAATGAAAAATTACATAAGAAATGTCTATTTGCGTAACTTTATTAACTATTTTGATTTTTTAATATTTTTTTTTAAATTTCACTTGAAAATTTAGGAGGATTCTGAACATTCGATTGCGTATAAAAACAATAAGCTTCCAGTGTTTAGGGATTGTGATTTTTGTACCAAATTTCGTTCGAATCGGTCCATTCGTTCGTCAGTTATCGTCTCCACAGACTCACTGACACACATACACACACATCATTTCAAAAATGTTTGATTCGTGATCAGGGATGCTTGAAACGTGCTCTCCCATCGAAAACTTGAATTCGAATTTTCGACCCCGTCACAATACTTTCCTTATACATTATGTACATAAGGAAAGTAAAAACTAAAATATCTCGAAAACGGTTAATGGGGTTGGTATCTTATTCCTTTCTTCGTTAAAATTTACGTATAAAACAAGCACGTTGCATACGTTGTTTTTTATTTTAGATTTTGAAGATTTTTGCAGATCATTTTGCAAAAAAAGGCAGGTTATTTTTTCCGAATCGTACCAAAATCTAATCAGCACCAGGGTGACCCACAAGCGACTTATCTTTCGAATTTTGTGAAATTCAGTCCATTAGTTTTTCAAACAGAGTGGATACATGCTTTTGAGGGTTATATCGCAAAAACAGGCAGGTTCTTTTATCCCGCTTCATACCCAAAACTATTCAGCACCAGATTCGTCCACAAGTGACTTACCTACTAAATTTTATGAAATTCGGTCAATTAGCTGTTAGTTAGAGTGGATACAAAATCTGCACACACACACACACAGACGTCATGCTAAAAATAGTTTTTTCATATTCTAGAGGTCTCTAAACGCATAGATCCGTCGAAAATTCGAGTTGCGATTTTCGGCATGATTCCAATACTTTCCCTATACATTATCATGTATTGCAGGGAAAGTAGAAGTGGCATTAGTGGATAAGTTTCGCATTTCTGAACTGGTATTATTACAGAATAGTTGATAACTGCACGGCCACGTATTGAATATGTGCTATGTGCTGCAATATCGCGAAACTTTGTTGTGATGAAGGCATGCAAAGCCAAGTCACCAATTTTCGAAGTTCCTGGCGAGCTAATCTCCTCACCTCCACATCGAATGTACAGAAATAATCGCTTCTAAATTTAATAGCAAGGCTGCATTCCTTAAGTTCACTGGATGCACGAAGTAGGCCAATGATGCAACTGATGGGGCATACTAGCATTAGATCTTAGCAGGTGTAAAAGCAGGGAAACGGCAGGAAATGGTAGATCTATCATGCTACATAGTCCACTTCATATTTATAGACGAAAGCAGACACAATCAAACTGCACATTTAAAACTTGAAGTATTGCTCATATAGACATCAAAATGCGAGGAAAGTTGCGATAACAGCAATGTATCGAATGAATATCCACTTGATTTATATCGCCATGCTGTTTTGTTAAGTTTGTCTTGCTTTAGGATTAGCAAAACTTTTCTGTATGAGTCAAGCGAGCAGTTTTCTGTTCATATTTTCGGACTTTTGTCAAAATAGCTGTTCTGTTTCATTTATCCTGAAAAGGATGTCTTTTTTTTGCCTCCACAACTGATTAATACATTTAAATATTTGTCTCATGAAGCGCCTTATTTTTAATGTAGTTTAAACAGTAGTTTGGACGATATATTGCTAAATAAAAAGTTACCATTAATTGTTATTTAAATGACTTTTTTTCTTTAAAATACTTTTTTCTATAAAATAAAGGCAGTACGTGGTCAAATTTTAAGAATCGATATGTTCACGGATGCAAAAACATTTAAATTCTGAAAGTTTCATAAAATTTTCTGTATATTTTCAATATAACACGCTTATCTTTCTTCTCTATTGTACATACAGGCAAACATAATACATGTGTTACTTCAAATGCATATGAAACGTGTTTGTGATGCTCAAAAAGTGTAAATCTCTCAAAAAATGGCAGATTGTAATTTAGACCCTGTCACAACAATGAGGCATTCTTGAAATAAGAAACATAACACTTATCTTTTAAATCCTCACCTATTATGTCAAGGTTTCCTCACACTTCATTTAAGGATTTGGGGCACACTTAATTGAAGATACATTTTTCTTTGAAAAACATGTAGTTGAAATTGATTATTTAAAGTTAATCCAAAGAAAAATAGTGACACCTCAAATACTTTGTGTTTCTATTATGCGATAGAGCCGGCACTGCTATAGTGCCAAATCACCAATACAAAGTTATAGGGGACCCAAGAGAAGGGATCCCATAGAGGGGGTATAATTAGAAAGGACCCAAGAGAGGGGACCTAAGAGAGAGGACCCTAGGAGACAATTATAAAGAAATATTCAAGAAATTATAATTGATTTAATAGGAAGTCCATTCCGAAATCTCTCAGGATGTGTGGAGAGGCGTGTTTGAAGTTTCGCTACTGTATACGACCAACACCGTTTAATAAGCATTCTTTTTAACTCAAATGAATCTATATAGCTCACTATAGTTCATCTGTTTCATTTATTTAATAATTATTGGGCCACAAATGTGACAGGCTTGACAAAATACGATGTCATTTGTGCTTCAACCAAACTAGATTTCAAATTTCATCACCATATACGATCCACATGATGCTAGATGTGAAAAGGAAGAAGCAGGTGTTTTTCCAGGCAATGCGTGTTAGTGAACTGTAGTCGTTCGCGTTCATCGAAAACTGAAATGGCGTTTGAAGAACATTGCACCTGCTGAAGCAGATGTAATGTTTTTGCCGGCGATTTCCCTAAAACGCTAGCAGAATTTGATGTTCGTACGTTGTTCTTCAAACGTCATTTCCGTTTTCGACGAACGCAAACGACTACAGTTCACTGACATGCATTGTCTGGAAACACCCTGCATTGTGGACCTGCTTCTTCCTTTTCACATCCCGCGTTACATGTGCCTCTACGCCACGGTAAAATAGTTCCTCTCTTCTCCATTCAGGGTTGGAGATATCAACACAGTCTCCGAACTTTTTAATCCAACCTTGTATACACACACACACACATACACACACACACACACACACACACACACACATATATATATATATTATATATATATATTGTGTCGAGATGCGCTAGCCCCTACATCACTCATCCTTTTTAAGAATTCTCTACAGCATCCTACACTACAAGGGACAGAGTTAAAGATTTACACAAATATTCCAATTCCATGAGAACAAAAGCATCTGAACATATTGTAACCTTTTTCCGCATTGGCCATACACTGCGGTGAATGTGAACTACTTCTCTGTCTAAAGTTTCTTCACCCTTTGGTCTTAAGATACTTCCCGTTCAAGAAGCAGGTGATGCAACAATCAAGCTCTTCTTAAACCAGGATTACTCAATCTATAACCATCTCGGAGTATCATCATCAAGTTAGAATTCCTTCAGCGAGCACCACCATGCTATAAAATATTTACGGCAGCATCATAAGGCTTTTAACTTATTTTAAATCCTATTTAAGTACTCATGAGAATAAAAATTTTTGCTATTACCACAATACATGTCACGCATAGAGAAAGTGTTGGAATTGTGTTGAAAATCAGAATTCGTTTTACTCTTATCTACACGTTTCGGGACCTCTAGAATACGATTACATCATTTTTACTTCTTCTTTTTCGACCCAAACCGTCCGGCCTACACGAAGGTGTAAAGTATCTGTTTGGACGGCCAGCAAGTGCCACGCAATTTAGACCGGAACTCAGTGGGGGCGGCATCCACAGGGATGGTACCCTGTTTCCATAACCAACTTCTCGGAAGGATTTTGTGACCCATATATTTAACGTAACACCAACAGCAATTACAGGCTCATAAACTGATATATGAACAATTAGCCCATTCCCAGCTGTTTCAATTGGGAACTGTTCTACATAAGAATCAAAGCTCAAAATTTTGGAATATAAACAGAACTCAGTGGGGGAAGAATCCACAAGGATACTCTTCTCCTCCTGCCACCCAACCTCTCGGAGGAACTTACGGACCCACATATTTAACTTGCCCGTATTCCGCATGAACACGGAGACAGTTTGGGCAGAGACGCGAATACATAATTTGTAGCGTGACGTCTGCGTGTGTGTTTGTCTGTCTGTATGGCTGTGCAATTTAACTAATCTTAAGTAACCTTATTTTGCGAAATGACCCGTGAAATCCGTTAAATTGCCGTTATCTTAAATCCGTTATCTTAATGCCGTCTTAAATTCGTTAAATAAAAGACAAAATATGCTGAAATGCATTTATAAATACTTATTTTATACGTAATTTTTAATGACAAAACAAAGAAGATCATCCTTATTACTCTTAGATGAATCGTTCTCGAGATATGAGTTTTCTGGTATTTTTAAGAGCTGGAGAAAGTTTTAAAATGCGTCAAGTTGTCAAATGAAATGAAGAGGTACAAAAACTGCAGATTAAATATAATATTAAATAAATAAGTATTCGTATCATTTAGGGCACTTAAACTAAATTTACTGTATTTTGAAAGAGAAAAGGAATTTGATTTTGTAATTAAAGTTATGGACTGCCCCCATCAGATGTTTTTGTCTATCTGTGTACCTATAGGTGCAATGTAAAACGATTTTTATTTTCTCATACTATTGCATAGAATGTTCAGAAAATTTTTCGAATTTCTGACCCCTCCTTCTTTCTTGTCCCTCTATTTAATTTTCAAATCAAAACCGTAAAGATACATTTTCACGAAGGTACAGAAAGATGCACAAAAGTATGCAGTAATAGCAGTTTGATTTCAATAAGCATACATCTGAATAAAATGGTATATAAAAAATAGCGGGTATGTAAAAAATAGCCATTTTTACCCACACGAAATGTTTAGCGGTCACTAAATGTGATACCTACAAACTAACTAAAATTCTGAATTTCTAAAATCGTATCAAATTTAAGCATAAAAATGGCACAGATTTTTATAGTTCTGTTAAGAAGGAAATTGCGGTATGTAAAATAATATTTCATGTCTAATAATTGCATGTTGTCTTATTTTAAAAGTTTTTTAACATTTTAAGATGAATATCAATTTATTATAGCATTATTTTTCAATAGTTTGATCTGAAGACTAGCCATCAAGCGATTTCGGTATTTGAATAGTAACTCTCGGTTACCACAATGGAATCAAAAACTATAAATTCATTAATAAAATATAATTAAAATTTGATGTGGGCAGCACATGATTTTCCTTATATTATACAATAAATTCACTCCTTTTGCAGTAAAAAAATAATGTATAAGTTCCACGGTTTGTGTTTTTATCGTTGAATTGTACATTTGGCGAATTTCCGGATGACAACATGTAAAACTATTTCAAAGTACCCAATTAACTTATATTTCGGGAAACTTTAAATAAACAATCATCAATATGGATATCATCCTCAATAAGCGATATAATCCATATATATTAAAATATTTTAATAATTAATTCATCAATTAGCCGTCATTTTCATTAATTTAGTGTCAATTTTGCAATTTTGACGATATTTTTGTTAATCTGGGGCAAAATATCGCAAAGTTGATGATACTTTGCTAAATTATTCACCAAGTTCGCCAAATGCATCACCAAGTGTTACAAACTTGAGAGAAAAGTATTTCTTATATACTAGATGGTGTGCCCGTCATATGACGGAAATCAGAATTTGCGAAACATTACTTCCTATTTGGCGTCATTTTTATCAATTTGGCGACATTTTTGTCACTTTGGCAACATTTAAAATAGTCGCCAAGTTGGCGACATCCCGCTAAATTTCTCGCCAACCGTTACGGACGGACGGAGAAATGGGTTATTCTTATAGTCTATTCTTATGTTCTTTCCAAGATATTGAACTTTCATCAATTAGTCGTCATTTTCATTGATTTAACGTCATGTCTATCAATTTGGCAGCATTCTCGTTAATTTGACAACATTTGAAAAGTCGCCAAGTTGGCGACATTCCGCCAAAATATCGCCAAGCATTATGGACGGAGAAATAAGTTATTCTTATAGCAGATAAATGACTATTGGCGTCCAAATACAAAAGTATTACCCAAAGTATATTTCTCATGAATGGAACGCGCTAGATCCACGAGAATGAAGTCACCAAATTTATCGATATTACTTATGAAAAGTGAACATATTTCACAATACTTAATATATTTTTTTTATTTTATATGATTTTTTGATAATTTTTTTTAAAATGTGCAATATTTCAAAAACGGTTCATGCCAGCATTCTAAACTTTATGTCAATCGTTTTCTAATGAAAAATTGCATAAGAAATGACTATTTACGTAACTTTATTAAAGGTTTTGATTTTTTAATGATTTTTTTAAAATTTCACTCGAAAATTTAGCAAGGTTCTGAACATTCGATTGCGTATAAAAACAATAGGCTTCCAGTATTCACGGGTTGTAATTATCGTATCAAATTTCGTTCGAATCGCTCCATTCGTTCGTGAGATATCGTCTCCACACATACACACACACCATCTCAAAAACGTTTAATTCGTGTTCAGGGATGCTTGAAACGTGCTCTCCCGTCGAAAACTCGAATTCGAATTTTCGACTCCATCACAATACTTTCCTTATACATTATACGATGTACTATATAGCGAAAGTAAAAATCGTCTGATCTTGATACATTAAAATATATCAAGAACGGTTTATTGTATACCAAAAAAAATTAATTAAGAAAACTTAAGATAATTTTTCTGTGCACGAAATATAAAATTGAATTTTGTGTATCTAGCCTAGGAGGGCAAGCTTACATACAGGATGGCTAAATGAGATTTTTTGGCGGACCAAATAAAAAAACACATTTTTTTGGAGGGCCAAAGACTTCATTAATGTGTTTTAAAATTCATTTAAAAATCTTTTAAGTATTCAAATTACAAAGCAATGAAAAATACCTCTTAAACAAATCGTTTTAAAGTTCATTCAAAAGATTTGGAACGATGTGATATGAAATGAGTGAAACTCTAATATGAATTTTGTGTGTCTAGCCTAGGAACTTCGATTAATGTTTCATAACTTGGGTTAAGCTGTCAGGAGGTGATTCTCAAGAAAGAAGATAGATGCTCACTAGTAAATCGGTGTCAAAGATAACTTTCCTCATGTTTTATGGTTAGAAACACTTGTTCGCATGAATATGAGGATTTAAACATTGCTATATATTTCTAGGTATGATTAATCAAGTTCGAAAATATTGATTTTGGCATTGATGCTTTGGAATGGCTTGATAAAAATTCAGTTTTGTTGTGTGGGCCTTATTGAACACATCGGCGAGCCATACTATTCCTGGTCCAGCAGTACTCTATTGCTAGAAGAATCTTATTATAAAAAATTCCGCGATTTTTTTCGAACAAAATTTCAACATTTAAGACTTTTCTCATTACTTATAGGCAAAATCCCACATGTATATAAGCAAAATTTCAACATTTAAGATTTTTCTCATTACTTATAGGCAAAATCCCACATGTATATAAGCAAAATTTCAAGTTTCTAGATTCAGCAGTTGGGGCGGGGGTGTAATTTCAGTCATTCATTCTCATTCATCAGCATGATATAGAAAATATATAACGAGGAACTTCTTTAATAAAACTACGTTTTCTGATGTTAAAATATATCTTGAAGAAAAACCAAAAATAGGAATTCTTACTTAAGTGAAAAATCTATCCATTTTATTTGACATTTCGCTGTAAAAACATTCGAGTCGAAAGGAATCGGATATTCCAGGAATGTGAAAACTTAAGATAGTTTTCTCGAATTTTATTTTAAGAATATTTTTTTGACGCAAGAATTTCTGTGTAAATTTATTAAGAAGACATTTTTCTTATTCAGTACTTAATTTTAAAATGTTGAATTAAATGCAGATTGGTATTACATTTTATTTTTCGTGAACGTTCATTTAGAGAATAGAGAAGTTTCCCTTTCAGAAGCTTAGTATAAAAGTCCTTTCATAATAAAGCATTTGATATGTGTGGCAGACGATTTTCCCTACGTAATGTGATGATGCTATTTCTTTTATAACTTCATATAGTTTTTGTGATATTTTCTCCGCCATTTTGCCAAGAACAATTCTGAAAAGGAGAAGGTTTTGCTTTAAAAATTTATAAAGCAATTAGAAGTAATTATAATAATTGGGTAAATTAAAGGTGTTCCTTTTAGTTAAATAGTCTTCTTTGTTTAGTTAAACATTATTGTTTGGTTAAATATTCATAAATATTCTATAGAAATACTTCCAATTTATTTTATCGATATTTTAAAAATCGCAAACTTTCCTCTATTACGAGTTTTTTCAGTCATCTTGGATCTGCAGTATTTTCATTTTAAGCTTATCGTTTATAGTGAACAATTAGATAATTGCACATCGAATGTTGTGAAGTTTTTAGTGTTACATAGATAAATAAAAAAAAATGTTTTTATGGAACTTCTTGGAGTGAAAGCCAAATCCCAAGAACAACAATTTGCTTGGTGAGCATCATCTCCAGATATATTAAATTTAAACACTTAGCTAAACACATCTCCAGTAACGTTGAGATATCTTAAACACATGAAGATTGCCTGCGAATTTTTAAAGTATGCCTGACTGAATGTTCATCCGCAAAAAATTGCTGGTTTTTAGAAGAAATCCAACAACCCTTCATTTCCGATCCTGTATGTGAATATAGTTTAACATGGAATAAGTCGATGCGGTGGCTGAACGTTCAAGGCAAGCGTTTCCTCTGGCTGCGGCAAACGTTTCCTTGGCTGCGGGGTTGTGGGTTCAAGCCCCACCTGCGGGAATTGATGTTGTGTTATTGGGCTCAGTGTGTTTCGCCTCCACTGGTGCGCTGGGGCAACGTCATGTGAGGGATAAATGGTTCACGATGTTGGCCGATGTATAAGCGAATGATGGATGTATCAAGTACCTGGCCATTTATAATAAATAAATTATGAGAAAAAGGAGTTCTGCCAGGAGACCTTATTTTTGACGATTACGCTGTAAGCTATGATTGTGTTGAAACAGAAGCACAAGAGACCGATGATGCAATTGTTGCTACAGTTGCTGATAATGCGTCTGGTGAGTCCGAATCCTAACACACCGAAGAACAGAGGATAGCAACAAAAACTGCTGTGGAAAGCCTCCAAAATATGCATGACTATTACGAAGTCTATAACGTTAACTGCAGTGGCAATTTAGATGCAACAGGAAAAGTTATATGCACATGTGTTGTAAATTTAAATATTCAATGGAAAATTACGGAATATTTTTCAACGTAAATAAAAGAACAGTGCATTTCAACCTTGCTCTAATGATTTTTGTTTCACAATATGCAGTTAAATAAGTCATTAATATTATTTATTTCCTATCCAAACCTTTTATGCAAATACCGATTATAATGAGTATTTCCCTGTTCCTTCAGATTTTGTTGTATGCGGGTTCTACTGTAATAGAGAAGGTGCTCACCTAATAGTTATAGCACCCGATTATAAGAGGCGTTTCCAAAGATAGAAATCACGCTCTCATAGCAGCGACCAGCTTCGTGGATTGGTTTAATTCTTCTTAGCATTTCTAGATTCACTTCAGCTTTACAGTGCTGAAGAGCCCTTAATAAACTAATATGATTTGCGGAGCGTAATTCTTAACTCAATATTATATTTATTAAGAGAAGCGAGGAAATAAATTATGAGAGTAAACAAGTTTTTCAATGTCCTCCCCTACACAATAATGACGCATGACAGGTAGAAAATAAATTTTAATCACACACGAAATTGAACTAAATTGAAGGTGTAAGCAGATTGAATTCAAAATAATTTTACATAAATCTTATCAACCAAAATGAATATTATGCAAAATTGTTGAAAATAAATGTGGGTGTAGGCGTACGAAATAGCTTCCATATTTTTGGGTAATAATGTTGCTTCGAATTGAATCTGACCACCCCTCAATTTGGTTCATTTTTGCGTGTGATTAAAATTTATTCTATTCTTTTCCATGCGCTACTGTTATATAGGGAGGACATAAAAACTTATTTTCTTTTTTTAAATTTATTTTTTACTTTTTATTTTTCATTTTAGTCTCCCTTTTTTATCAGCCCTTTTATTATTAGTTGACGTAATCAACGTACAACCCTGTGTATAGTATTATATATTTATCAATGAGTTAGAACAAGGAGAACATTTCATCTGAAGACTCTGAACTGTAGTTCGCAAATAAAATGCACGACAAGGGCAAAATATAGTCATGACGTACATAAATGATGTGACCTTATAAAAATTTGACAGATGAACTGCACCGCGAGATGCAAATTGTGTGTCAAGTTTCTGCTCTCTACGTCTTTTGGGAGTTGGGAGTCTATGTTATTTGGGAGTTTCTGCGTCCTCGAGTTCGTCAAAGATGATGCACGTAAATGATATAACGGCGCAACGTAATGACTTGAAATTTTAATAGCTCAAATATATGCTCCTAAATATACAAGCTGGTGCAATAGCGGCCATCTTGACTCCCAGTTGAAGCGATGACGGTATAAGGCGAAAATAGTCCTTTCTGGTCCTATTCTAGGGATCTCCGGTAAATCAAATCAATACACTACTTTCTTGAATGATTGGTACAGTGTTTTGAAAGCAGAAGCATCTATTTTACAGCTAAATTGCGTATCAAATATCAGCTATGAAAAATGCATGCGCCATTGATATAGCACAGGCAGACGATAACTGACTGGATCGGTGGGAGACAAAATGGCGGTTGAGTCAGCTTGTAGATTTAGGAGCCTTAGCTCCCAAGTGTTCTGGAAGATGAAACTGTGCTAAGTTTTAACTCTCTATGAAGGCTAAGAGCCGAGAACGAGCCAGTTCAAGATGTTGAATGAAAATACACACAGCAAGATGGATCCATATGTAATAAGAATTCGTGTATATAAAACATTCTGTCAATAATAAGTACAAGCAAAATATCTTTAGATTTACGACGCCAAATTGATAGTTAACTTGAAAAACATTTCTTTCAAGTTTATTTTACAGAATAAATGCTTTTATAAGAAAAAAAAGTAAAATCAAGCAAGCGTATTTAAAAAGCTGTTAAACAAAACTACTAAAACTTTTCATGTATTTTAGATAAAACTAAACTAGGTAAGACTAAATTTTTGAAGAATATTTCGATTGTTAATCTGGGTTTAAGAATTTAAAAGCCTGAAGTTAACAACTTTGTGAATGTTTGGATAAGGAAAAGAATGCATAAACAAATCTAACGAAATATTTTTTAGAGAAAATACCAAACATTCGATTTTAAGGTCTTAATTGCTTAATCTTCAAGTTTAAAACAGAAGATATTAAAGCATCATTGCGCAGTTGTTTCGCCACTTTAAAAATATACAAAAAAAAAGTTCGGAAGAAGCTCAAGATGTATTAAAAAATATTTCGGAATATCTGGCAAAAATAATTTATTATCTGGCAAAAATATTTTTTTATCTGACAAAAATAAAAAGTGAATTTAAGCTGCTTTTTTTTTTTTTAACATATTAATCTCTAAACCGCAGACAAGTTTAAACATTATCTTTTTAGAAATAAAAAGTGTATGGCAGATTAAAAGATAAAAATTTGTAAAATATAAGGACATTTATTTATGATTTTCGTTTTTTTTTTTACATAGACAGTTGTTCTCCAATTAATGGATAGAAAAATGTACTTTGCGATGAGATAGAAAATGAAAATTAATTCGGTTGATCATTTGATATGAAGAAAGTGGATATTTCAGTTCTCCAATATTTGATGCTTTAGAAGTGCCGTTCACCAAAATGTTCTATTTGCTGTATAAATGAGAAACGTCTTTTTTTAAACTGCTATAGAAACGGTACACAAGTCAATTGTTTGATAAAACCTACGATAAATAATATCGAATTTTCTCAAAATATACATTATAGAGTCTCTTACATAAAAATGTTCAAAAGGTAAAAGCTATATAAACACATACATTGTTATAAGATATATATCATTTAAATTTGATGTAATAATATTGGGTAGATCGTTCGAAAGGAAGGAAATGTACAAATTCATTTTTCCAATATTTGCTATTTGAGGGGTGCCACACACTTTAAATGTTTGATTCACTTAATGAATGAGAAGCAACTAACTTCTTTAACTGAAATAGAGACTTGAAATTTGGTATATGCATCAACTGTCTAATAAAACCTGCAGGTATAGAATTGACTTTTTTAAAAATGTCCATTTAAGAGGGTGCTGCACCTGCACAATAAAACAATCGAACTGAAAAATGATAGAAAAATATACTTTGCGACCAGGCAGAAAATAAAAACTAGGTGTAAAGATAGATCGTTCGATATGAAGAAGATGGTCAATTTCACCACTTTTCCAATATCTGTTACTTAAGGGGTACTGCTAGCCAAAATATTCGATTTGCTGAATAAATAAGAAACACCTTCTGCTAAATTATATATATTTAAGGATATAGGGAATAATGCAGGAGAGGGTTTCATAAATATAACAATATCCTTTTACTTTTTTACAATACATAGTACAGTCGAACATCGATCGTTGTTGTTGTTGTTGAGACCCAGACCGTCCGACCTACCAGAAAGGCGAACATCGATCGTGGAAAAGCTTGATGAATTGTGTTAAAATTAGTTTACGAAATTAGATGAATTTATTGCCAAGTCATCCTACTACATTAGTTTCATAATAATAAGACTAACAGAAGATTATGAAACCATTCTATGCTATAAATATTGTAAGGTATAACTACTGTGTGCTTTGGTTCTATGAATACTGTACTGATATTTTTAATAAAAATAATTACACAAGCCTATTAAAACACTTATAAAGACAATAATAACCAATTGCCTTACCATATTTTATAGTTAGAAATACATAGTTGAACAAAATCCGTTTTCGGAGGATGTCTTCACATATCTTCAGATTAATGTATCCATAAGATTTCCAGTTGTAAGATGGCTGATTAATCGTTGTGCTGCTGTTTTCGTTAGTGTCCAATAAGTATTATTTATCCAATTCCACGCTGGTTTAAGCATCCATAAGTTTTTCAGTTGTAAGGATGCGACTTAATGCGGGATTCACACTTGTTTTCTTTAGTGTCCAATAGGTGCTTATCCAATTTTGTGCTGTTTTAAATAACTTCCACGGTAAGGTAATTGTAAAGTAACTTCCAACTGTAAAGTAACTTCCAGTGTAACACAAGTGACTTCCAGTCGTAAGGACGACTTGTCGCTTTCGTTTCTTTTCGCTCTCAACAAAATTTTTATTGATTTTCCAGCTCGATATGGATATAAGAAAACTCTAATTTGTGTTATTGTTAACAAATCTTGAAATATGGAAATGTGTTGATATTTTCTCTTTACATTTACTATGCATTGTAGGAAAAGAAAAAATTTGTAGTTAGTATTATCGTATTAATATCTTTAAGACAGGTGATTGTTTAACATAGTGTCGTTTGTTAAAAATTCGAATGTGACATCACTGAATTAATAACAAATATTGTCGTGGAATTATAACCAAAACTCTAATTGTGATGGATTTACGATTCCACATATTTGAGCCAACACCACCTAGATGTTATCTAGGTGGCGTTGTTTGAGCATTATTGAGCACGATTCCATCGTTCGTTTCTGGATGATTTTTGCGTATTTAGGGGGATTGGGGGGGGGGGGGCTGTCAGGCGGGGGCCAAAGCACCTCCTGGAAAATTGTTAATTTAATTAAAAGCCAATATGAAAGGGAAAAAAAATGAAAAATGCTATTTGAAATTAGAACATTCAACTGCAACTATATGTTTTCCCTCACTTGTATATTAATAAAACAATTTAAACTTATACCTAAATGGAAAAACTATTATGGATTATTGCATTTAGTATGAATGTTTTTAGTATGAATGAATTTAGTTTATGAATGTCCAATTTGTTAGTTTAGTTGCTCTGTTTCCAGAAAGCATAGAATTCCGCTATGAAAAGGGGAATATTTTTTAAAGGTGGTACACATTAATTTTTAAAAACTGGTGCATACTAAATTTTAAAAGTGCTATACACACTAATTTTCAAAATGTGATGATCATACCATCCATTCAAATTCACTGTGTAACAATACATATTTCAAGGTTGATAGTTATCTCTAAATCTTGAATGCAATCAATTTTAGCAACCCCTGGAAAAAATCCTGCATACGCCCATGTTTGCATATGGTTCATGGCTAGAGTATATTGGGTATTTTCAAATTACTTTATCAAAAAGTCTCTCAAAATTAAAAACATATTGAGCGAGTTAATTTCATAAATGAAGCATCACGCAACAAAACAATTGAAAATCTTCTGTGGATCTTGCGTATGATTCTTAGGTTGCTGAGGAGTAAATACATCGCAGTATGCTGAGAAAGTATGCAGATTTTTTGATCAATGCAATGTTAAAAAATCTGATGTGGGCAGCACATGACTTTCCTTATATAATGCAATGAATTTACAACTTTTACAGCAAAAAAAGAAAAAAAAATAGGTTATTTTTATAGTAAAAATAGGTTATTCTTATAGTAGATACTTATATGCATTCCAAGATATTGAATTTTTGTCAATTAGTCGTCATTTCATTGATTTAGTGTCATTTTTATCCATTTTGCGAGATTTTCGTTAATTTGACAAAATTTAAAAAGTCGACAAGTTGGCGACATTCCGTCAAATTCGTCGCCAAAATCTCGCCAAGCGTTATGAACGGAGAAATAAGTTATTCTTACAGCAGATAAATGACTATTGGCGTTCAAATACAAAAGTATTACTAAAAGTATCTTTTCTCATGAATGGACCGAGCTAGATTCACGAGAATGATGTCATCAAATTTATCGCATGATGTTACATATGAAAAGTGAACATGTTTCTCAACAGCTAATATATTTTTTAATTTATGGGATTTTTGATAAATTTATTTGATGATTTTTCAAAATTTCACTCGAAAATTGAGGTGGGTTCTGAACATTCGATTGCGTTTAAAAACAATAGGCTTCCAGTATTTACGGATTGTGATTTTTGTACCAAATAACATTCGAATCGCTCCATTCGTTCGTGAGATATCGTCTCCACAGTCTCACTGACACACACAGACACACACACACTTTCACACACAGACACACATACTTTAAGATATTTTATGAACCTTGACCACCACATGCCATCTACCGTGGGCGCCGATGAAAATATACTTCACCGCTGTTAAATAATTAAAATACAATACGTAAAAGTATGTACAATATATAATAGTTATCTACAATTTTCTTTATTTCAGGTTTTTATTAGTCTAACATACGTACAGAAATAAAATTCGGAATCAAATTTCTCAAAGCAAGTTACACATTTTTATTAGAATCATATTTGAATTTCAAATTCGTGCATTTGTAAGAACACGCAAGGTTTTGTTTATGCAAAGTCTGCTTATTGAGTCTTTGCCTTGGCGAAAAAATATCTATTAAAAATTCTTGTGTGGCAGTTTCTAATTTCATATGTTTATATTTCGAAAAGAAAAAGGCTTATGAAACATTTCTTGGCGAGATTTAAAAATAAATGTGTTTCGAAACTGAAAGTGTTTTAAATGTTTCAATGAAACAGAATTGTTGTGTTTGCATTAGTAATGTTTACAAAGTACACATGTAATGAAGAGAAGCCACTCAAACAGTTGCTCATAACCAAGGGTGAGTAAGGTGGCCTGGGTTTTCAACATGCAATGAAGATATATTTAAATGTATTTTGAAAGTGCATTAACATTTATTTTAACATGCTTACTTTTAGATATTTTATTCCACAAGAATAAGTACTTTGAGTACAATATATCGACATCAGATGGCAGCACTAACAAATTGTTATTGATTGAACTATTAGAATAATAGGGTTTCCATCCCATCTTTTGTGCGGCAAAACTTTAAAATTCAACTGTGTTACGAAATGAGTAATGTTCAATGTTGAATGAAATCTGTTTGGAGACAGAATCTTATATGACAAACCTAATTTTAATCCCCCCCGTTGAAACAGATTTTCGAGATGCCGCAGCAAGAGCAACTTTATTTGGCGTCTGTTGTGAAGTAATTAATTATGGCAGCGCCTCTTTTTCTATATGCTGTGTAGAAGGAGTCGGCTTCATATGGATAAGGCGCCTAGTGTTGGGCACTGAAGGTCAGTCACAGATATAGTAATATCTTTTATGTCAATGTGGTCAGTGGTGTGGGAGAATCGCTGACACTGCCTTTGCTGCGGCTTTGGATGTTTGTTAATCTGCTGCAGTATTTTGAGTTACAAATTTGATTCACCGACAAATCTGCATGAGGGGATGTCTGTATTAGATAAGAACCCAAGCGGAACTACCCTATTAATATGATGTCATCAGTGGGATCCTGACTGGAAATCACTGCCATAAACACTAAAATACATGGGGCTCTCCTCCGTCCTACATATAATCAAAACGATAAAAGAAATATTGGCAGAATATTTCTATGACAATGTTATTTATATTAAAATTAGTATAATTGTATTTATGCTAGTTAAAATTTAAAGTTCATGAATGGCAGCAGGTTTATAAAATTGAGAATGAAACAGCTATGTTATTTTTGTACAGTATGAAAGCAGCTTAAAATACCTAAAAAAAAAGAAAAATACTACTGAAATATGTCTAATAACGTTAGTGAGGAGAATTTTCTCATCTGTTCTTGGTAACCTATTTTTTTTTACTTCTGTTTGAGCAAAAATTTAAGGGTTGGATGGTTTTAACAGGACTAAGAGGGGGGGGGGGGGGGAGGGGTTAGTGGCATCGATAGAAAAAATTTTGGAGGGGATAATCAAATATTGCATGTCCCATTACCCCAAATAGCATTTCTCAAAACTTTGTGCTCCTATGGCTGCCGTGGGTATAACATTCAAAAACCCCTTTGGCAACCATCCACTGTGTGTGTGTGTGTGTGTGTGTGTGTGGGGGGGGGGGGGGGTTATACTGTAAACAATTTTCAAGCTAATCCAGAAATATAATATTATATGTTATAAAATATGATATATCAAGAAAAATATAATCCTCGAGTTAAAAAATTTTTTTTTAGAAAAATTAAATATTTAGATTCTCTAAATTTACTTTGTAAAATTGTAATTTTGCATTTAATTGTGGTACTCTTGTATTGCTGATTTTCTAAAGCAGACGTTTAACGTTTCGAGTTGGGTAATGCGGCCCTGTAAAGACCTGACATTGAATCTCATTTATACGCAATTGGAACATTTACATTCGCCGTGACACCAGCGTCCAGATCCCCCCCTCTTCAAATAAAGAATAAAAAATAAAATAAAATAAAATAATCATTACCATGTGAGGTGCTTATCACGAAAGCAATCGATTATGTTTCTTCTTCAAAAAGTGGTTAGGCATGATACATAGTATATAAACGGAACATACAATTATATAGATAAGCTTACCTGTTCACATTGACATCAGTTGATTGAAGAATACTTCGAGCTCGTTCAAGTTGCTCATGTTCTACGGCAGCAAAGAGTGCTAAAAATGGCGGGAGAAACATTATTCATCACTACTTACAAAATATAAATCACTACGTGCAAAATATGACACACATATGCAAACAGATATACACTCAAGGAAAATAAAAGTTTTTTACCAAGAACGAAGCATAGGATTGACCTGGAAATTTTATTGATGTGAGGATACAGATGAATAAACACAAAAACAGTGCAGCAGAACACGTACAGAGGGAGCTGCGGTACACAGTCCGGTCATCCTCAATAGCGCGTCGCACCACCTCGTGCTGCGATACAAGCAGCAATACGGTCCGACATGGTATCAAACAGACGCCTGATGTTGTCCTGTGGCAGACGAGTCCACGCCTTATGGCCGTTACGTTCAAATCCCGAAGATTGCGGCAACACGGCAGCTGGCGTTTCAGTTGGTCCTACACATGCTCGATAGGGGACAGGTCTGGAAAGCGGTCAGATCATGGAAGTGTCTGGACATGATTCAGGCAGGCCTGGGCGAGCCGTGTGCGGCCGGGTATTATTCTGCTGGAATTGCGGACATGGAATCCCAACGATGAATGGGAGCACATGGGACCGTAGAATCTCATCAACGTACCGCTGGCCCGTCAATGTTACAGGTACCACTATTAGAGCGGATCGGCTGTCGTAGGCCATGGCTCCCCAGCCCATGATGGCTGCAGTGGGGCTGGTGTGGTGCTCAATAACGAGGTTGGGATTGTGGCGTTGTGCAGGGGACCTCCATACTCAGACACGCTGATCATCGGTCCCCAAAACGAAGCGGCACTCATCGCTAAACACTACACATCGCCAATCTGTGACGTTCCACGTTGCTCTGGCCCAGCACCACTGAAACCGGAGCCGCTGATGTTCCCTTGTTAGCAGCAGTACACGTAAGGGACGCTGGGATCGCAGATTTGCTTCCTTCAGGCGTCTAGATATGGTTCGTGGGCACACAGGAGCCGCTACGTATGCCTGCATCTCGGATCGGGTCGCCGTGGGCTCTATACGTCCCTGCAGCACGATTATTCGATCCTCTCTACTCGTGGTATGCCGGGTCCGCCCAGAGCTGGTCCTCTGTGTCTGGGTGGCGTCCCGTCAGCGGTGGAGAAATAAAAACCTGTGGGCCGTGAGGTAGATCAGGTCCCCACTTTGCTGTCTGTCAGTGCTCCCAACACCGTCGGACGGTATAGTCCGAACGATCCACGTGACGGGCTATCCGGCGAGCTGACCACCCTGCGGTTTTCAGCCCGATGATCAGGCCTCGCTCAAAGTCCGTCAGTTGCGTATATTAACGTTTCTGATATCTACCCACCATTCTTTTCACTATGTACTCGTGTTTGCATCGGCCGAAGCATCTCGCACTGATGGAGCGTCGACTACACGTCGGTTTATAAGGCCGCTAGCTCATGCAGTAGTGCCATTCACGCGTGTACGGTCATGCCCAATCACACCAGGCTGGGATCATTTGCATACCAACCCGCCCTCTAGCCATTTATATCATTTCGCGGTTGTACCATGTTTTCTTCTTGGTGCGCAACTTTCATTGTTCGTGAGTGTATATAAAAAAAATCTTCAACTGATTTAATCAAATGTTCTACTTTTATACCTATAGATCTTGCCAATAAAATATGTTCCGTAGTTAGAATTCCACTTCCATGTGCTTTGGGAACGATACCTGTAGGCAGATTTTGTGAGCATGAACTAGGCCGTTGTAAGTTGAGCTCATGTTTTAGGAAATTTCTTTGTGCTAGCTGCGTGGTAGATTTGCATTGAGCGTTAGTAGAACGGCTGCAATTGTGACATGTTTAAGGGTAACAGTTATTAGACTTTGCAGAGAATGAATCCCCAGGAAAAAATTGGGTCTGAGTGCAAGTCGTGTAGTCGCGCCAATGGCTACCGGCTGTTTGAGCTGAGCTGAGAGTTGGAAGACATGCTCAGTCTTACACAGAATTTCAACAGCTCATCAAATTATAGATAATCTGAATCAGGGATAAAGTAAGATGGATTATCAGCATACAGTTGACTTATAGAATTTTTGAAAACAAAAACTGAAGACCTTTCTCATTTCTGAATTTATTGAGAATTAATAGGATTTCTATGTTTACCGATGCAAATAATCATATCTAATTTCATTTTAGCTCGTTCGAGAAATATCCTTTCAGAATATCCATTCAAATCGCACAATGATATTGTTCAAAAACGCTGGATTTGTGTTCATCAATGCTCAAACCTTTTAAATACCTCAAAATTCGAGTATGATATTTGACCGCCCCCCCCCCCCCACACACACAATCATTTGTTACTTTCCGAGCAATACATGGTAATGTATTGGAATCGTGGCGAAAATCGCAACTCAAGTTTTCGACGGATCCACACGTTTTGGGGCCTCTAGAACACGAAAAACTATTTTTAGCGTGTCGGCTGTGTGTGTGTCTGTCTGTCTGTACAGCTATTGCATCCACTCTAAATGAAAAACTAATTGACCGAATTTCATAAAATTTGGTATGTAAGTCTCTTGTGGGTAATCCTGGTGCTGATTAGATTTTGGTACTATTCGGAGAAAAAAAGAACCTGCCTTTTTTTTGCGAAATAACCCTAAAAAATCTCGTTAAATCTGAAACTAAAGACTACGTCTGCTCAAATATATCAATTAAATGCTTGTTTAATACGTAATTCTCGACGATGATAATAATAAGACCAACCCCATTACTCTAGGACTAGCCGTTCTCGAGACATTTCAGTTTTTTCGCATTTTCGCTAGCTACCTTTGAAAATAAGTCCAGTTCCCAAATCAAAACAAAAATTGAATTAAAAGTGCAAATTCAGTGTAATTTAAAATAATTACGGCTGTTATTTTGTGCAATTAAACTCAATCTAATGAATTATTGAAGAAATAAAGAGAACTCGAACATGAGTCTGCAGGGAAAGTCATGAGCTTCCCACATCAGATTTTCTTTATACTCGTATACCATGTATTGTACGGAATGTAATAAAGATGAATTCGTTAAATTTTCAATTATCTCAACCCTCTGAAATAGTAGTTTAGAGTACTTATTACAATAACCAAGATAACTCCTCTAAACAATATTCATAACCAGATAATTTTCTTAGAAATTAATACCATTTGGATATGATATTTTGAAATGCTTTAGTTTAAGCTAGATATTCCACTTGCCTATATTTCTCAAAGTGGGGCTGACCCTTAAAAAACACTTACCATGAACTTAATCAGCAATTAACCCTGAATTTCGTCAGAGAAAATGCCAGGAATAAGCAGACCATGAATTTAGTCAGCTGGAAGACTACGAATAAGAAGTTTATTATATAGTTAGCTACAGTGCTGTTGGTGAAAACTGTGTTATTAAGAACTGTGGTATTAGCTTGAAACATAGAATATATGCATCAGGTTGGCACATCCAAATGATTGTAATATTAGTAAAAATGCGCATGCAGTTTCGAAGCAGCGCACTCTGAACTTTCTGGTTTTGTATATAAATACGCGACTCAAAAGATATGTTGCAATCAGAAAAGACTTCACATTGAGCCAACTTTGTGTTTCTTGTGTTTCATTATGTCTACTCATCGAAGATGGTAACATTGTGAACATGTAACGGACTTTGAGAGAGGAAGGGTTGTTGGAATGAGAGAAACTAGATTTCCTTACCGATAAATTACCTCTCGTATCGGATGAAGCGCCAGTACAGTGATACGAACACAGCATCAATGGACAAATGAGACTCGGATAGACAGAAATAGGTAAACTTGACCGCAAAATCACACGACTGTACGGGATGACAGACACCTCTAACGCATGGTAGTGAACGATTGATTAGCGACATCCACGGTGTTAATACAGTAGTAGTTGTTGTTGAGACTCAGACCGTCCGACCTACCAGAAAGGTGTAAGGTAACAGTTTGGACGGCCGGGAAGTGCCACCCAATTTAGACCGGAACCCAGTGGGGGAGGCATCCACAGGAACCGTACCCTCCTTCCCCTACCACCAACCTCTCGGAAGGACTTACGGACCCACATGTTTAACGTGATCGTACTCCGCATGAACACGGCGGCAGTTGTGGCAGCGTGCAAATCCAGTCCGCAAACCACCGGGTTACCGCGCCCAAAATGTGCCAACAGCACGCGGTGTTCCCAGGTGGTCACCCACCCAAGTACTAACCGCGCCCGATGCTGCCTGACTTCGGTGATCTAACGAGAACCGGTGTTTTCAGCACGGTACGGCGTTAATACAGTAGTAGAGCACTAGTTGCTAAGTACTGATGGAGTGTTACAGCTCTAGCTGGTAGCCTATTTACTGCTCAGTTCCAAACTAATGTAAGCAGATTCGAACTTAGGTTTCAGCTGTTTACTATTTTCGAATCAAATGACGTTTTTCTCTACAATCGGTGCCCGATATGCTTTGTTACGACGGGAAAATGTTAGGGTTGACCCCGAACTCATTTCCAAAGTGTGAAAATAAAAGATAAGTTAAGGGAATTCCTTACGAGAATGAAGCGGTGCAGCTGATGGAATGCCTGCGTGCTACCCAAACGGCGCGGGTTCCATATCCGGCCAATTGTTATTTCTCGCTTTAAGTCCAATTCTCTGCAGACTACAATATATATCAAATCTTCTTCCTCATTTGACAACATATTCTGGGTTGTCATAGGAAAAATAGCCAATAGAAAAACGTTCTGCATTTACACGGACACTTTCATAAACCCCAATCAATCCACAAAGTATAACTGATATCTATATAGAATGACATCGGCTTTATCACACTATCTCCTCTGTAATATGACATTATGATGCGAATAATAAAAACGCGTCATTGCACAAGCTACATTGGAGCGAACAAACTATCATTTTTGGACGTGTCATGCGGTAGGGGAGGGGGGGGGGGCGAATGGAAACGCTCGAAAAAGAAACAGTCTAGCTAGAACAATTTATCTTGGAAACGTGGAAGGATTTGATTTGGAATTCACTGTGGTTGGCGATTCGTAAAGAACCATTTATTAGCAAGATGGTTCAAAGTAAATGAGTGAATTTTAGATTGAAACAAGTAATGTATTGGGTACTTATGTATAACTTCAAAATTTAGCTTAAATAAACTTGGAATGTATACATGATGGACGGACACTATAAACGACATATAAAAGTTGATGTCTTAAAGAGGTAAAAGAATATGGTTTATTTTTCAACTTTCAAAATGTAGTGGGAACTTTTTGGAACATTGGTGGGAATTTATCGTAAGTATTCCGAGTGCATTGTATTCCAAGGTGTACCCATCTTGGTACCCAAGGTGTACCCATCAAGGTGCACCCTCTTTTGCACCTATATTTTTCAAAAGATGAAGATCTCGAATGAAAACAGCTATAACAGAAACGAAGAGAAAACGACAGCACCATTGGAGGTGCGTTCAAAAGTCAGAACTCGTCCAGATGAGGTAAATTGCTGAGCTGAATAGTGATATCTATAAACGTCAAAATAAAAAGTAGCTATAAAGTTCACTTTTATTTATAATTCACAAAAAGCAAATTCCACACCTTTTTCTCACAGATAATAGAATGTTATTTTTTTGCGATCATCATTTTATGCGACAATTTTTTTCAACGATCATCCTGAAAATCAGCACCAACCAAGATGTTGTATAAAAGATATATTTACGAAGGAGCCTTTATGTTGTAAACGGTGTCGTGTGGCACTTCCTTTTTCAACAGAACTATTAAGAATTTTTTTTTACTCCTTTGCACATTTATTTCGTATAGTCATGCGAATATTCAGAAAAACCGGAAGTGACATATCCAGAATCGAAAATGGAAATCCTCAGCGAAACCCCTACCCCCTCCAAAATTCGATGCTGAATCCATATCAGTTATTATCTAAGCTTTATCTATAACCAGTCTTGAGAAACGGATGGTGGAAAGAAAGTGTAACTCTTAATCTGAACTGACAAACCTAGAACTTGATATGAAAATCTTTATTGAAACTTCCTCTCTCACTAGAATTTAATGCTGAAACCATGCTATTCATCAACTTTAATTTTATTAAATTAAATTAAATTTAATATTTATTAAATTTTATTAAATTAAATTTAAACATTTTAACTCTTTTTAATGCCGAAAGACCTTTGACGCTGTTGATGCAAGAAATACGGCAACTAAATTGAGTGTCGCAAAAGTGTTAGGAAAAGATTCCCTGATGCATTCCTCCCAAACAACCACAGCATATTTTGGTAAGTTTTCCGATGAATTAATCCTTTACAGCTTTATTGGAAGTTTATTTGGTTCTCAAGCTTATCTCTATTGAGCAAATCAGAGAAGGAACAATCTCGTCGGCTCTTCATTCGATTCCGGTCTTGTGGCGTAGTGTCTAAATAAGTTCGAATCATACACGATTCATCGTGCTAAATTGATTAATTCCCCCTTTATTAAGGGAACCATTTTTGGAAAATCGGAAGAAATTATTATAAAAAATGATTCGAAAAATGATTAAAAATAATGAATTAAAAATGATTCGTAAAATGATGAAAATAATTCGAAATTGTTGTAAAACTGGAATACTGCGTCGGTCGTGAAGGACGAGAAGAGGCACCCCGTCCTATAAAGGATTTAACTACTACTTAAATAATAGGATAGCTTAAAGTGGCAATGTTTCTTTTAATGATTTTAATCTTCCCATTAATCATAGATGTAAAGGCGAAAGCACATTACTTCAAGCAGTGTGATCAGCTTTACTCACCTTGGAGGTCAATATTGAACTTGTTGACTTTTTCTAGCTTTTTCCTTTCCGCCTTGGTAAGTGGGCCGGAATCAATAATTCGCTCTAAACTTCCCTGCCGGGATCCTAGAATAAAAAAAAGAACGTTAGCCAAAGAAAAGAGCGGGAAAAAAAGAGGCAAATTTCTATCTCTCCATTATTTTGAACAGTTCTTTGATAACGGCCGGTTTGATTAAAGTTTTTCCGTCCAATATCAGCATTAGTTTGTTATTTCGAAAGCCTTTTCCCCCCTCTAAATGTTTCGTTTTTAATCATTTGGAACTTTTGTAATTTCGTTTTTGTGAGATTTAGGAAAAAAAGGTAATATTAATGAAGTACAAAATCAAATAACGCGACATAAATTGAATACGACTTTAAAAAAAAAGAAAAAAAAAAGCTACGGAATAGTTTTTTAAATGGCTGAAAAAGAATTCGAATCTTTTTATTTCTATAAAACTAAAAATAGAATGGACCTTCCGGATGGATAATCAGGAATATAAAAGCTTTTTGGCAGCAAAGATCTTATATAAAATACATTAGCTGCAAGATAATAATAAACAATATAATATTATCCATATAAGACATTAAGTGTACTACTTCTAGAAACTATTTCAGCCAAAAAAAATTTACAAGATGATTTAAGATTGCGAGAGCAGAAATTGATTTCACACTTTGATGAGACAGTTTTATGAGAATATTTATTGTGTACGAAACATCGAACAATAGCCTGGATGGCACCGAGTGTTACAACGCGGGAACCTAAAGGTCAGAAAACCATAAATTTAGGGGCGCCATGACGGAGGGGGCCGAGCTGGCCCTTACGAGGATGTGAAATGGTTCTATTGGTTAAAGGATTAACCAATGGAGAAAGTACTTGTTACGTCACATTGAATGCTTCAAATAAAAGCAAAGGGGGAGTGACACCCCCAAGGGAAAAAGGGAACCACAACTTGTGACCGAGGAAGGACATTAGAAGCAGAAGACACATACAGATATCTTGGAGACGATGACTTGAATTGAAATACAGACCTGTAGAGTGTTCTGTAGAGGTTCCAAAATAATGAAGATCTATTGATGCGTGAGTGCAATCAGAGTACGAGAAGGAGCCACACACCGAGAGTTATCCGGCCGACCAAATGGCTGCTCATGTCCTTGTTGACGAGTCGGTCGGTCTGGGTCTTCAACACCGAAAGTTATGGCGAGTACGAATGACTGATGCCAGCATTTTGATATATGATCATTGTCCAAGACAGCCTTGAAGGAATGTGTTCCTCAAATAACTTTAGGTCTAGAAACGTTTAGGCAAATTAAGTGGTCTCACGTGTTCCCCCGCCAAAGCTAATAATTTATTGTGTAATGAATTAATAAGTGCTGATGTTCTTAATAAATGTTTTATTGTTAAAGTTTAAATGGTGCAGTCAATGAGTATTGTAATAATTAATATTCCTCTATACAGGACTCACGCAAAGTAAATAATTGGAGGGTTATTGCAAACACAACGCAATGATAAATAATGTTAATCATAATTTAAGTTATTTTATTTTCTATTAGTTCCCACAAAGTTGAAGCAAGGTAATGTTATTAAAATATTCCGAAAGTACATTTGACTTTGTATAGCCAACCAAATATTGACAAACGTGACGACAAATAAAATTGTATCATAGTAAGATAGTAGACAAATATATTCTACATAACTGGTAACAATGAAGGACAACATTCTACAATGGCGTAACACAGGGGTTACTAAAATGAGATCTGTGACAAAATCTAAGGTAATCCGGTAATAATACAAAACTTATATGTTATAACAAATTAAATTTTTGTTCAATCTTTTTTTTTGTTAATTGAAAGTTATTCAAAAGCCTTTTAATTAATACGAAATCAATCAGTTAAGTTGAAACTACATTTAAAATTAACACTAGAACGACGGAAGAGGTCATTTTGACAGCATATCTACTTTGAGAAACGATTCCTCTAAAACGGCTAATCCCAGCCTATTGAAATTTTAGGACTTTATTTTCTTAAAGCTATTGAAAGCACAGAAGAAAATTATTCTAGGTTTTATAATAAGAGAACAAATCAACGATCCTTTTAGAACGACGACGAAGGTCAAAATGATCGCTAGAGATATTTCCGGTGCAAGCCTAAAAAGAATGCTTGCATCTTGAGCGCCCTGCATAGACACGGTCAAATTGTCGATAACGCAAAAAAAAACTTTCAGAAACTGTAAAATTTTACAATTCCTCAAAGTGTGGCTTGGATGTTCTAGTCTAGATCAAATGAGCCGCCTCTATACGACGCGAACGGCATCAAGAAGATGGCCTATGTACATCTTCTAGAACGTTCTGGATTTCGCGGCCATAAATGCCTGGATTTTATTTCGCGCATGCAATTCTTCGCTAATTGCTCGACTGTGCCATACATTGAATCTTGTGAACGAACTGCGATTCGCGTACCGTGCGACCAAGCAGCGTCCGGCAGTCCTCCCTTGCGTAAAGGTAGCGGAAAGTAACGAACGTCGTCAGTGCTCGTTCTGCCGTAATAAAACACAAGATATGTGTTTATCATCCGATAAGCCCACCTGTGGAATATGCTAAGAACGGTGCATCAAAAACGCTAATTGCAAAAAATGTGTCGAAGAAACATCCTAAATTCGGTAACTATGATATTTTGGTTTTAAATTAAAGGTATGTTGTATTTTCTCTATGGCGGTCAAATTTACAGCTGCTCGTCGTTCTAGGTAGTTCAAAATATCCGTCGTTCTAGCGTTAAGGAAAGCTTTGAAGTGGTTAACTCCAATTTCCTATCACCTATTTGTGACAAAAAGCTTTCTTTCAGCTCACTTATATGAAACCTAGAGAGAATGAAATGATTATTAAATAAATCGAACATTGCTACTCTAATTTTCAAAAAGCAGCATCACTTTTCACATTAAACAGCGTTGATTCTCATTAGTAACATAACGTTGTTCAATTAACATAATGTTTTTCAATGTTCATATTTATATGCATGTGATGTAAATTTCCTGAGCTGATAATTCTTAAATTCTTATTTTAATAAATGTCGTTTCTGATTACAAACTATATGTTTATTTTATTGCACCTAATGTTCAATTATATTTAGTACTAGAAGGATTTTACAGATTTAAAAGAAATATAAGGGATCCTTGAGTTTAAAAGTTTGGGAACCACTGGAGTTACAGATAAAGTTCGCTTTCGTATAAAAACTGATTTTCGGTATTTTCTTATGATCTTTATAAAAATGTAGAAGTTTAATTTTGTTGGAACAACAATTGATTCCCTTTTCAACATGAGCGCTTCAGGTGAGGAGAAAGAAAAAATAAAATTGCAATTTTCTAGCTCTATAAAAGTAAGAGTCTCCGAAAATAATTTCTGTTGTCTTTGTTTTTCTAAACAAAGTTGCCATCTTTAAGGTCTACTGATATTTGTTTGACTGCATTTAGTAGTTCAACGTACCTCTATGAAGTAACCTTCTCTCAAATGAAGATTACGAAATCAAAGTACCGAAGTTGTCTGACTGTTGGACATTTGCAATCCGGTTTTCGTTTGTGCCTAAGAAATTATGAATCTAATTGCAGATCTTCAGTTATGCAGTGTCATGCATCAACTAAAGTAAATTATTTCAAGATTAAAAAAATTCAATGATAATATTTATTCTAGTAATGTAGTTTAATAAAATACTTTAAAAAAGTTTTATGCAGGGTTTATAAGAAAATTCACCCCCCGCCCCCAATAACTTCGGAATAAAAAATTCCCAGGTTTGCATAATAGGTAGGCTATAATAATGTGACTAAGTCTGATAGAAAAAAGTGATTGTAGAGTGCCAGCGGAGAAATGAATAAGTTATGAACATAAACTCGGCAAATAAAACCATAGAAAAATGCCAATTAGAGAACATAGAGCATTGTCTAATTAGTAGGAATCAACATCAGGAACACACGAAACGAATATACGGAGGACAATAAATACCTGTCATACGGTATGGGTTGTTAAATGTCCATATACGCCACAATACTGTGCAACGGTGATTAACGTTTCAAGAGAGTATGTGAATAAAGACAATTCCGTAGTGGTGGTGGTGGTAACCATGTGTGAGTTAAAAAACAGCATGTGCAGAATGAGATATGCAAACTGACGTAATCGTCATAACACCTGCTAGTGTGATACTCGCCCGATTAACAGTGTAAGATGATATTAATTTATAGCGAGTATAATCGTAATACCCGAGAGGCTTCAAGGGGATATGCTCAGCATTTTCCAACTGATAATACAATTAACAAGTCTGTAATATCTGCGATGTTATATCATCAGGGTGTGAAACACGGTGGCATTACGTGGTAATATTCTTTCTTGAATTTAAGTATAAATTATCACGGTTGAAAGTCATTTTAAACAAGATCTCCACTAGACTCATGCGCATGTAGGTAATACTAGAACTTAAAAAATGACAGTAATTCTTCTATAACGACATAGAATCAAGAAAGTGCTTTTTGTAACCAATTTAGTGTTAATTCCTAATAATTAAACAATTTTCTACAGCTTTATAACTGTAAAAATTGTAAAATTTCAATTTATAACTCTGTAATTGACATTTTTCTTCCATCTCGCTTTGTTACCGAATTTATGTTCTTAACTTCTTCAATTCTCTACTGAGGTCGCTGCAATACCTTTTTATTCATTGGGTAGGATTACTTTACTATGCTTGTACTCAATTTGTCCACTAAGGGATCTTTCATTATGAAATTATTAAGACTTCTCCAGGAACCCTCAATGTACTAATATAATTGCGCTATTGAATCTCGAAATGCGTAATTAATTATTTTTACTTTCCTTATATACAAAATGTATAAGGAAAGTATTGTGACGGAGTCGAAAATTCGAATTCGAGTTTTCGACGGGAGAGCACGCTTCAAGCATCCCTGATCACGAATCAAACATTTTTGAAGTGATGTCTGTGTGTGTGTCAGTGAGTCTGTGGAGACGATAACTGACGAATGAATGGACCGATTCGAACGAAATTTGGTACAAAAACTGCAATCCGTAAATACTGGAAGCCTATTGTTTTTATACGTAATCGAATGCTCAGAACCCTCCTAAATTTTCGAATGAAATTTTGAAAAAATCGTCAAAAAATCAAAACCGCTAATAAAGTTACGCAAATAGACATTTTTAATGTAATTTTTCATTAGAAAACGATTGGCATAAATTTTAGAACGCTAACATGAACCGTTCTCGAGATATTGCACATTTTTCAAAAAAATTAACAAAAAATTATTTAAAATAAAAAATAAAAATATTTCCTATTGAGAAACATGTTCACTTTTCATATGTAATACCATGCGATAAATTGGGTGACATCATTCTCGTGGATCTAGCTCGTTCCATTCATGAAAAATGATACTTTGAGTAATACTTTTGTATTTGAACGCCAATAGTTATTTATCTGCTGTAGGAATAACTTATTTCTCCGTTCATAACGCTTGGTGAGATTTTGGCGACGAATTTGGCGACATTTTTAATTGTTGTCAAATTAACAAAAATCTCGCCAAATGGATAAAAATGACGTTAAATCAATGAAAATGACGACTAATTGATGAAAATTCAACATCTTGGAAAGAATATAAATATATACTATAAAAATAACCTATTTCTTTACTGTAAAAGTAGTAAATTCATTACATTATATAAGGAAAGTCATATGCTGCCCCATCAGATTTTTTTGACAAGGAAAGAAATAATATCAGCTAATGGTTGGGAAGTCGATCGTAAAAGATTTTCGCTCACTGGAGTAGTTCACTAAATTCTAAAGTATGACAACCGTTGTAATTTAAGGTACTTCGGAGCCAATTAAAACAACAAAAGCAAGAGATCGAATATTTTTGCTGTTTTATCAAGTGTCATTTTGCGTTCCCAGTCACTTGATTTAATTTTAATATTGTAGAATATTCATTAATGAGAAAAATGAATAGATTCTTTCACTTCAGATATAAATTATAATAATGGGGCATTATTTACCATAATTTTTCATAATTTGAACTAACATATCAGTCCGTAAAATATGCCTGTATAAGCAATATCTACTAAAATATAACACGAAATTAACGTGATATTGTATCTAATGATCTCTGAAATAAATCATTAAAAGCTATATTTATCAAGCGCAAAGATTAGTCACGCAAATTTTTCTGGATCATAATAGAATGTGGTATGAAATCATCGATATTTCCTCCCTCTTTCCTTTCATTTTAATCAGCAGACGATTTCAGTGAAAAAGCGAACGCAGTAAAAGGTTCTGAAGTGTAGTGAAGTGCGCTAGATACAATTCAAAGTTTTTTTTCTTTCAGTTATGGAAATGAAATTTCTTTCCCTTCTCCAGATTATATGATTTATTTTCCGCTTGTAGTATATTGGAAAAAGAAAAGCTCAAAGAGGAAATACTTCCATGTAATATTTCTTTTTATTTTTCAGCTATTTATTTTTACTTACGCATTTTGTTCTCGAGATGTGCTGAATAGAATGCGAGTGCTTTTTATTGATTCTATTTGCGATTGGCCATTTTTATTCTACAAAGAAATTGATTTTTCACATTTTCCTTTTAGATTACTTCACAAATTAATTAGATTTCATTGTAATTATAAATTTCTATATTGCGGTATATGAAATAATATTTCATCTCCAATCAATGTATGTTGCCTTATTTTTAGACATTCAGTCATTTTATTCTAAAAATCAATCTTTAATAAAAATATTTTTATTAGTTTGATCAGAAGTATATCCAGTAGACGGTTTCTCTATTCGAAGAGCAACTGTATTTGTTATTTACTGTTACAAATGGAATAAAAAACCCCGCAGAAATTTAGAATATAAAATTATCGTTTGCTATAACAAATTTACATATCTTAAGAACGGGATGTAGTGACACTTGCATATATGTCAAATTTGGTGGCATTTGCCCACATGTCAAGGATTTTTAAAATTTAGCAGGTCCTGTATAGGAAAAGTGGCATTTGCGTACATTAGATTTCCCCTGTTACATAATCTTCCCTGTCATTTCAATTCTGTTCGATTTATAAGAAAGCCACTGTACTTTGATTCTTCTTTTAAGCTTTGTCCCTTTACCACATTGGTTCTGTTCTGAAAATTATGAGAGTTTCACATGCTAGTTGTAAATACAGAATTTTCTATCCATTCATTCACAAAATAATGTCTGCATTTGGAACAGCTTTGTTTGACTTATGAATTAAACAATTAAAATATGTTTAATGCAGAATATTATTTTATTTGATAATGTTATAGTTTAGAGACTGCTAAAATTGATGAAATAGAACTGTAATATTAAAGAATCATAATACAAAATATTAGCTGAACCTGCTGTCTTAAATATTCTGAAATTAAACATATTTCGTTATTAGTTATAGAAAAAATATTTCGTTGAATATATCAACCGGTTTCTGAAGACTCCTTAATTATTCTAAAATGTCATAATACCTATCACAACTTTCCGACATTAGGAAAGTACCCAAGTTGTACGCACATGCCACCTCTTTTCCTATAGTGCCCCTGTTAGATTTAGGAACGCTTGACATGTCCGCATGTGCCACCAAATTTGACATGCACGCATGTACCACCAAATTTGATATGTACACAAGTGCCACCAATTCTATGAACGGTAGGTTGTAGATTTTTCTCATTACTTATAGGCCAAGTCCCACGTGTATGCAAAGTTTTCACCTTCAGCTTTGGTTGTGTATTTAGACCTTAGACCAGAGGTCCGAAACCTGTTGATAATAACATGACTTTCGAGTGCAATTAAAACAATATTTAAAAAGAAGTTCTGAATTTTATTTTTTTATTGTATTAAGATTTACTATCCTGATTAGTCGTAAAGCTACCTGTACGAGCTCTCGAAAAGTTACAAGTGTAAAACCGATTTTCTATCCAACTCTTTAATTTTTTTTATAATTGTTGTTCTTTAAATTTTGCGAAAATCTAATGGACACTTGAAAAAATCCCTAGTTGTAAATGCCAGAAAAATCTGTTAGTTCTTGGGTTGCAGTTGACGTTGACACATACGTACATAACATTTCGATTTCACCGACAGGCATACCACACACACATATATATATGAAAGGCAGCCGTACTACATCTGAAAATAGTTGAAACATGTTCTAACATAGAAGAAATGCGTAAATCTAACGAAAACTTTGTTACAACACGACTTTGTTACAACATTTTCCCTATATGCAGAATATTACGTATTGTAGGGAATGTATAAAAATTAATTAAATATTGTGAACAACACAACTGCCTAAGGCTGCATATCTGAGTTTTCAGGCCAAAAGTGCTTTTAAAAAGGGATAAAAGCTATGCCTAAAAAAACGTACGAAATGTGAATGAGGTAATGGTAATAGCCCCATAATAATTGCACGTTTTCTACTTCATTACTTTACCTATTGTAAAATGTTGCCCTATTCAGAATACGGCCATCTTTTTTGTTAATTAGTTGAGCATTTATCGTTTGCGGATTTCTTACGCCCGCTCGGCGGACATACAGAGGGTGTTTGTTTACAAATTTTTATAACGATTTTGATTTTCTCCATGAATTAAATTTAAATAAAAAAAAAATAAACCTGTGTCGCATGGTAAACCCATGAGCCAATATTTTCGGGAATGCGACCTAGAGTCTTCTTATTTATTTTTGGGGGTCAGTCTTTCGTTCGGCCAGCTGCATTCGAAATAGAAAACCAGGATGTCGAAGTTTCTTTAGATCTCGGATTCGTACCGAAAGATTTTAACGTGGGGCTTTTTCGGATTGATCATAGGGTTCTCGGCTTGTTTGAATTAGTTGGCCGAAAGGGTATCGGTTTCGCAGGGGCTTGAAAAGGGGCTTTTGTTTCTGGGGGTCTAAAAGCCAATGGCGTTGCTTTGGGGTCAAGGGGTTAAGACCCTGAATCCAATGGGATGTTTGTATGCGCCTCAGGGGCGTGTTTTAAAATCTTGGAGAGAGAGAGTTTTCAGAAATTTAAAAAGGGGAGCGAGGAGAATGATCTGGGACTTGAAGGCAAGAAGTTGCGCCTTTTTAGTGCGTTCCTTTTCAGAGGATGGACGACCTCAACTCGGCCAGTGAAATTGGTGAGTTACCCAATTGGGACTTTTTGCCTATATCATTTTTATTCGACCTCTCTCTCCAGGTTAAGGATATTTAAATATTTCATATTTTTAAATTTAATTTTTAATTACCATCTTTCACATTTTAGTCTATGAGACTACATATACTTTTGTATTTGTTTAATTGCTTATCTAAAATTGGTAGTTATCCCATTTGGAATATGGGAAGTTGTCTTTTAAATATTTTAAATCAAATTCTTGTAAATATTTATATAGTGTAAATAAATTAATGTTTGTGTTTATACTCACGGCCTTATTCTTTTTCGCGCTCTTACCGGGCGTGTCCTAAAAAGGAAGTTACCTTAGGACAAATAATTTGGTGCCTTAGACCAGGATCAATTTTGTTGGGTTCAGTAACGATGGAAAATAGATTGGCGCCAATGAACAGGATAAGAATTATGTTTGGTGCATTAACCAAGGAAAATTTTTTTTTTGAAAGATGGTAAAAATAAAACAAATAATAAATGTCAATATCTGCAATAATTTTTTTTCCCTAGTAATAAATAAATTTTAATATGAAAAATTTAGAAGAAAATTTTAAACATTGGATAAAAGTAGAAACTGTTTCATTTGCCATGAAAATATGTGCTATTTTAATGTTATATTGATAAAATACAAAGAATTAAAATTTGGTGAGAGTTATGTGTATATATATATATTTTACTTGTTATATATGTCATTGATTGCATTTTACATGTAAATGGGGAATGCTTAGGAATTTTTTTGGAATTTAAGAATTTTTTGGGGAAAATGGTAACATCAAGAAATTTTTTGGAAGCGAAATTAGATGGATGCTATTTTAAGTACAAAAAAAAAAAAAAAAAAAAAAAATTTTTCTGGAGTCTATTTGAAATAATTTAGATAGAATGTTTATTCCAAATTTATGTAGAGATAAAAAGCGGTTTCTTTTTCCCATGGGAATATATTCAATAACGGTGTTTGGATAATGATTTTATGTATATCGAGAAGAAATGTATATCAGTTTTGTTTTTGTGAGGCAAACTTTTTGGTCCACGATATGGTTTGAAAATTTTTGGTGGTATTAATCTGTTTGTAAATTTCTTAAATTTTGTGTATGTTTTTGATTATGTATATTTTGATCCAATTTTGAGGTCCACATCAAAAGTATTTTTGAAAAATCACGTGAAATTGTTTAAAAAGACTAAATGGCTGGGACCTTACAGAGTTGTAAAAAAAATAAACAGATTTATTTATGACATAAAACAGATAAATATGCCTTATTCCAAGACCTTTAGGGCACACATAAATCGCTTGCGTTTGATGATTGAAAGGCAAGATCATTTAAAAATTGATGAGAGCAAAAATAATCAGCAGACAACTGAGGAATCACAGAGTATTCCGTTGCTTTCAAAAAAACAAGAGACGAGCGGAGAATCCGAAACTCCTTTTTTTCTATGGGACCAAGAGACAGACAAAAATTTACCCTCAAATGTAAATACACCCACTAGCATCTCAGATACAGCGGACACACACACACATACATCTGGTTCGAAATCGCCCTTATTACCTACTCCGACCGATACACATCAACAAGTGTCTGTTTCTCGCACTAATAAAAATTATTCTTTCAGACAAACTCCTAGGGTGAATTATACTGAATTCTAAATATTTTGGGTGGTTTTGTCGTATTCAGTTAAAATTTTTGGTATAGTATTTTTGGGAAAAATTTTCATTTTTGACATTTTATAATTTTGGTCGCGAAGATTATTTAATTAATACGCATTTGAGTGATTTTTAGTTTTAGAACAAATTTTTGCTGAAATTAGAAGTAATGTGAGATTATAATAAACCTTTTATATGTTATGGGTACGAGTTTACAATTTTACAAATGGTTCTGAAAATAATATATAGAATATGAGTAGGTTAAATAATCTTTTTTTTTAAGGGCAACAGAATTTTCTCTTAACTTTGACGGTTCTATTTTATGGCAAACACTGGGTTCTCCAAAGTTTTCGTACAGGCCACAGTTTCTTGTTCACACAACGCAGATGTTTTCAAAAGGGGCAACATCTTTCTGTTTTGACCACAGGGTTGAAATTTGATACGTCGCGATGGGGGTTTCTTCCTGACTCCAAAAAAGAGTCATTTTCACAGACAACTACACACTCAGAAATGGGGGCCAACGGCCGTACCGTGCTGAAAACACCGGTTCTCGTTAGATCACCGAAGTGAAGCAGCATCGGGCGCGGTTAGTACTTGGTGGGTGACCACCTCGGAACGCCGCGTGCTGTTGGCCATCTCGGGTGCGGTATCCCCGTGGTTTGCGCGCTAGATTTGCACGCTGCCACAAATGCCGCCGTGTTCATGCGGAGTACGATCACGTTAAACATGTGGGTCCGTAAGTCCTTCCGAGAGGTTGGTGGTAGGGGAAGGAGGGTACGGTCCCTGTGGATGCCACCCCCACTGGGTTCCGGTCTAAATTGGGTGGCACTTCCCGGCCGTCCATACAGTTACCTTACACCTTTCTGGTAGGTCGGACGGTCTGGGTCTCAACAACAACAACACTCAGAAATGGTTACAAAGGAAGGAGGAGTGGTTTTAGCAGATATATTTTACGGGAGCTTGGAAGAGATAATCGAGGGGGAAGTAATTTCAAAGAGGGGTGATGACACTTTTACAGTTAGAGAGACTGCCTTTCGTTTGGATAGAGTTACCAGTGAGTAATAGAATGGCTTTGCATTCTGGCAGCTGGGAGAGAGTTAGTTAGGTTCTTGGGAATTAAAATACATAAAATAATAAGTATATTATTGTTCGCTAAAAGGTAATTAAAAAAAATAATAATAAAAATAAATAATGAAAATAAATAGATATATTAATTCAATTTGTAACCGAAATGGAAACTAAAGTTTAATTACTAAGGAAACTTTTGTCTACAAGGGAATTCTAATAAAGTAACGAAGATAACAGACAAAAAACAAACAACAAAAATAGTAAATTTTTAAGTTTGATAAATAAATAAATAAATAAATAGGCCTTTTTAACAATGGTTGGTAGGATATATAATTTGACCTTAGGCACATATTTTTCTGCTGGCAGAATTGTGTGATGTTTGGGGATTTAGAGTGTATATTTCTATATTTTGAGGATTGAATTAGACTGAGTGATCAACAAAGGGTCTCATTCATCTTCTGAAGACAAATAACGTTGAAAGGATTTATTTAAAAAAAAATAAATAAATAAGCAAAAAGTATTTCATATTTTTTTTTGTATCTCTTAACTGTTATTCAATAATATTTTATCGTCTATAAAGGGTACTTTCCTACATTCACTTATATTTTACTTTTGTTAAAACACACATAATTTAATAAATTATTCGGAATAGAAAATTGATAGGTTTGTTAGATTACAACGGGGCTCAGAAGGGAATCAATTTTTGGATACAATAATTTCCTTAAATCGTTACACGTAGTACTGTAAGTGACAGTTTCCGGCATATTTTCTGAACGCATGGAGATTTTTTTGTTAGTTTCTATGGGTAGTTTAGGAAGGAAAGGTGAGATTTGCTAGTTTTTTTTTTTCCTTCGGGTATGTTGAACGCTAACAAAGCATTGGAAGATAAAAAGTTATAAAATGTAGTTGTGGGAGAATGCAGTTGGATAATAATATCACTAATTTAGCATTTCTTTAAGTAGTGTTTCTAAAAAAAGAAAAGAAAGGAAAAATATATGGTGTTTTCTCTTGTGAATTGGTTTTATTGTTAGGGTGTTATCTCTTTACCTACATAAACGGTCATGGTTAAATATGTATTTTTGCAGTAAATATTATGCTAGGATATAGTGTGGTTAGAATGATAGGGGTATTTTTCATGATAGATGGAATGGATAAGATATAAAATTGAAGGTGAATGGTATTTCATTTTTATAAAAGGGGAAATTTATATTTTAATGTGAGGCTAGTGTTTATTTGAGGAAAATAAGGCTTAATGCATAAAGTGGTGAAAATATTAATAAAAAGTGTGATAAAATCCTTTTGTAGAGTAAATAAAGGAAGTGAGAAAATTGGGAATAAGATGTTTTTGCTTTATGAAACAAAATATTAGCACTTAGGGTAATTTTTTCCTTTCGAAAGTAAGAAGAGGATTTTCGTTTATCAGGCAAAATTTTGCGAGGTGTGGTTTTATTTTCTGAAAGGTACACGTTTGGGAGATATTTTGGTTTTTTTTTCATACAGACTAGAGAATAAAAAAAAAAAAAAAAAAAAAAAAAAAAGAGTTTTTTTATGCAGTAAGACACTGTAATTTTGAGTTAAAGTCAAGTATTAAGCGACGGGTTAGACATAGCTAAATGTAACATTTTCGAATGGGTTTGAAACATTCATTTTTTGGCAGGAAATGTATAATTTTCTGTAATTTGCAATTAATGAGATATTTTAATGTGTTGGATGAGTTTGAATTTCTTTCTTTGGATAGAAAATTTTTAGTTTAGGTCATGTAATTTAATTATGAAAATTTTGTGTGATACTTTATGGTTTTGAGTTTTGAATTTCATGGTATATGAAACAAGTTTTTTTTTTAACGTAAGGTGGCCTTTGGCAGTAAAGTTTGTATATGTAAAGGAGTAGAGTTTTTTTATATGTAAAGAAGTAAAGTTTTTTATATGTAAGGGAGTAAAATTTTATACATTTTTACTTTCATGTTCATGCATTTAGAAATTTTGCATTTTGTTTTAAAATATTTTGTTCTCGGAGGGAGAGAAGAATAAAGTGCATATTGGCTAGGTCTCTTGGTGGTAACTTTGCCGTCACTAAAGCCAGTCTCTATATATATATATTTTGTATTTTGCATAAAAATTATTCATAATACTGTTGAAGCAGTTTGCACAGCACGAAAACTCCAAGGTGATGCGCACGGAAGGTGCTATATGACATGTACAGTTGAACAATTAGCATCTCGGGTCAGCAGGTGACCGGATGTTGGCACATGCCAACATTATATAAACAATGTTTGATGACTGAATACGGCATTGTAATATGTCGATATGTCTTTCAGATCAGCACAGAGTCAATTACTATGTTGGTGTTCCTCTAAGGACGGGGTGCAGAAGATTACACCGGTGTTTGTGTTTTTTCCTCTACGGACGGGGTGCAGAAAGTGCACGATACCACACGAAAGAACGGTGTCCTGCACTGTGCGGGGTGACTGCGGTTTTCTTCAGTACTGAGGTTAAAACTGTCACAATACGCACACTGGTCATAAAAATATGTACAAATGTGCTACACAATGGGTAGCAATCCTTGCGTTTATGGAGCATTTTCCAGCAGCCTTTTTCAGTTTAGGCCAAATACACGGTATATAAACATTTATAGGCACAGACATTCCTTACGTTACAAGCAATTTACATGTTCCAGTTATATATACTGGGAAAATTTGCCCACGTTTCCAGTTTTTTACAGGACAGTTTTCTACAGTTGTCCACGTTCCACTTTTCTACAGTTCCAGATTCCAGTCAATTTATACTGTCAGACAGCGGACTTGGTGTTTCATGTGTGGTTTCTGTTTACGGAGAGGTAAACCAAAGACACTCTCATCTATACCTTGTAAACAGCTACTGTGGTGATAAACTTGCAAATTTGGTGAACAATTTGCAAAACTTTTTGGTGGACAATTTGCAAAAACTTTTGGAGAACTAAAAAAACATTATCAGTTAGAAAAGTAATTTAGTTTGAGTGACTTTGTACAGCCTAGTGCAACACAAATAACAGACTTTCTGATTTGTTGTCCTGAATTCATCAATTTGTTTTATAGTTTGATTTTATTGTATTGTGTTTATATTGACAATTGTTTTTTTTTTCTTTTATGTGCAATATGATGTTTTTTTATGTGTTTTATTATATAGGAGGAAACTTCTGTTTTCAGAAGTTGGGTCTTTGGGGCTGGAAGAAAAGCAGTGTGCACTCCAGCACATTTTGATTTTTCTTTATGATTTTGATTATAAATTTTTTTTTGTATTTTGATTTTAAAAATATTTTAAATTTTTGAAATTTTGAAATTTTAATTTTTGGATTTTGGATTTTTTAATGGGGAAATGGAGGTATTTTTGGAAAGGCGTTTTGCGCCCCGGCATATGGTAATTTGCTTAATGTTTTTTTGATGGTAAAATGTTAAAAATATTTTAAATTTTTGAAATTTTGAAATTTAAATTTTAGGATTTTGGAATTTTTAATGGGGAAATGGAGGTATATTGTCGCATGGTAAACCCATGAGCCAATATTTTCGGGAATGCGACCTAGAGTCTTCTTATTTATTTTTGGGGGTCAGCCTTTCGTTCGGCCAGCTGCACTCGAAATAGAAAACCAGGATGTCGAAGTTTCTTTAGATCTCGGATTCGTACCGAAAGATTTTAACGTGGGGCTTTTTCGGATTGATCATAGGGTTCTCGGCTTGTTTGAATTAGTTGGCCGAAAGGGTATCGGTTTCGCAGGGGCTTGAAAAGGGGCTTTTGTTTCTGGGGGTCTAAAAGCCAATGGCGTTGCTTTGGGGTCAAGGGGTTAAGACCCTGAATCCAATGGGATGTTTGTATGCGCCTCAGGGGCGTGTTTTAAAATCTTGGAGAGAGAGAGAGTTTTCAGAAATTTAAAAAGGGGAGCGAGGAGAATGATCTGGGACTTGAAGGCAAGAAGTTGCGCCTTTTTAGTGCGTTCCTTTTCAGAGGATGGACGACCTCAACTCGGCCAGTGAAATTGGTGAGTTACCCAATTGGGACTTTTTGCCTATATCATTTTTATTCGACCTCTCTCTCCAGGTTAAGGATATTTAAATATTTCATATTTTTAAATTTAATTTTTAATTACCATCTTTCACATTTTAGTCTATGAGACTACATATACTTTTGTATTTGTTTAATTGCTTATCTAAAATTGGTAGTTATCCCATTTGGAATATGGGAAGTTGTCTTTTAAATATTTTAAATCAAATTCTTGTAAATATTTATATAGTGTAAATAAATTAATGTTTGTGTTTATACTCACGGCCTTATTCTTTTTCGCGCTCTTACTGGGCGTGTCCTAAAAAGGAAGTTACCTTAGGACAACCTGACTGGCATCAAGTCGGAATAGGGTTTAATTATCGTCTGTATTAAAAAAATTCTTTGCTTTAAAATGGCGCTAGAAAATAAACAATGGATCGAAGGCTATATTTTTGCGCTTTCCGAAGAGAAATACTCTTATTAAATTATAATACACTTATTCGATTATTAATAAAGGATGTGAAAAGCATGGTTTTAATATTTCTACACGTAAATTAAGTGACATAATTAATAAAAAAGAAAAGAAATGTCAAAGTTTACATTTGACTGGGAAAAACTCTTATTAAATGCATACCTAACAAAGGTTGGATCACAGAAAACAAGGAAAGTTTTGCTAAAGGTTTTATGGTTATTGATGCATTCTCTTATAATGGAAAACTTAAAATAAGGAAAAGTAGAAAAAAATGTCAAAATTAACTCGGATTACTATCAGAAATATGTTTTAACACCTGTTTTCAAATAAGACATTCCATCTCTTTACCCAAACAATCTTTACTGTATTAAGTTCCATCAAGATAAGGCTACCAGCCATATCTCTAAATCTACTGCTATATATTTTGAAAAAATGAGAAATAAAACCGGAATTGAGGCTATTGCATTTAAATGCATCCCACCCAAGTCCTCTGACCTGTCTCCTATGGATTACTGTGCATTTGGACTTTTAAAACAAGCTCTTTATAAGCGGTATCCCAAAACATTGGATGGATCTGGAAGATTGTGGTGGAGGAGTGGAATAAAATCAACCTTGATATTTTAAGAAAAGCTCTTTTATCTTGGAAATCAAGATGTAATATGATAGTTCAACAAAAGGCTATCAGATTGAACATATTAGAAAATAAAATTCTTATCTTTGTTTATATATATATATATATATTTTTTCAAAATCGTTACAAAAATGTGTGAACACCCTCTGTATCCATCGTTATCTGTGACTGATCAAAATGACCTATAAATAGAGTCACTCCTAGAAAGTGTTAGCTAAATATTTAACTTCTAGTTGGACATTTCAGTTGACGAATAGTAAAATATGTATTCAATTTAGATTAGAAGGATAATTAAGTTAAAAGTTAAAGTTTGAATACATTTTTGAATATTTTAGAAATATAAACTACTAGTAAAACATGCCTATGCGCCTCTGATGTGAAAACTTCATTCAGAATTTGTAGAAAAAAATTAGTAAATTTGTTTAAAATGTTTCATTTAAAAGCGTGTTGGGCTCACGGGTTTTAAAATTATTTCAGAGTCCGGATGCTGCCTGCGGGCCCGCACGCAGTTGCACAGCTTTGCAGAAGTACAGACATATAATACAGCATTGCTGTACCTAATATTTAAAGGTTTTTACAAAATAGCAAAGTAGCGGTCAATTGATCTAAACTAATATTATCAACATTTTAAGCAAAAGGTTCACATTGGATTTTCATACCGCGCAATACACGTTTTCATAGCCCGTTCTAGAGAAGATGGTTCGCGTGTAACGTTCTACCTATTTCAATTGGCTGTATCCTCATACGGAACAGCTTTCTCGATTTGAAGCAACTTACATTTAAGCATATTATGTCTTGATTAAGCGAAATCATTTTTTTTTATATAGAATACACTTTTAAAATGTTATTGGTACATATGAATGGTATGCAAATATATATATATATATATATATATATATATATATATATATATATTATTTTTTTTTTCGTGATTTCGTACTCGGGAATATAGAATAATGTTATCCGTTTTGGGCCGAACTAAGGGCTGTTCAAATGGCTTCAGACGAGTAAAAATTACCTATGGATCTGCCCGTCTATAAATAAAATAAAATGAAATGTTGATTTGACATAGCAGAATTAGTGTTGATATGAAATCCCCACGGAAAAGTTTTTTTTTAATTTCCGTATTTTTCCTCAGTCTGACGGTAATATATATTTAAAAAGAAACCATCTGTTTAAGAATTTGCCCCAAGGAAACTCCAAATGCAAAAAATAGAAGCTGACAGATGTAGGCGTGGCCATATACACATTTGATACTTGTCCAGGCTATTTGCAATTGAATCTTCATGAAACATTTTCACAAGGTCTCCTTTACAATTATTAGGAGAAAATATAACGTATTGTTTTAAAATTCATTATTACAGAAACTGACAATAGATTCTAAAAATGCTTTATTCTTCTATTGTGATTTTCTTTTATCTACGCACATATGATTACAGACATTTTTTTTTAATTTCTTTTACTATGACAATTTATTTTATTATGACAACAGACAAATAATTTTTTCTTTCTTTTTTTTTACACGTAGTCAGCAAAAATTTTAATTATGGTCTAAAAAGTATCTAAAATTAATCGCACGATTTTAGCCATGTAAACTGCATTGAAAATAATCATAATTAAAAAAAAAATAAGAGAATAAGAAAACACTTGATTTTAAGATATATAAAATACATAAAGATCATTTTAAAGGCAATCGAGACAATGAGATCATATTCTAAGTTATGCTACAGAACTGATGTCTCGGTGTTTCATTTTATATGAGCTCGTTCACAGAGAATAACCTTTGGCGGTACTGGAAGAATTTGACAGGCAGCACTGTGTGTGTAAACTGTACAAATCAGACACCCCGCTAATCATGATATTTCATGGCACATATATTTCCATGTTACCATAGTTAACGACAATTCTTTGATACTAAACTTTAATGATAGCAGACCCAGAAAACATTGCTATTTGCTTCAATACGAGCAAAATTCTAAAATTTGGTATCAGATAGTTAAGCTTATATTCTGTACGTCATTATTTAATTTGATCCTAGCGAAGAGTGACGTACATTTTAATTTCAAGTTGTTTTACAAGTAAATATAAATCATCCTAAATTTAGGTATATATATATATATATATACAGGGTGTCCCAAAAAGATTGAAACGCGCTTTGATTCTTTACCTGTTGGAGATAAGTGGGCAATGCAAATTGCAAAAATGTTGAAAGTAAGGTAGGAAATGAGGCTACGTTAATGAAATAGTCCTCCCATTTATTTTCAGATCGTTACACTTTTTAAATTTTTATACGACCTCCTTAGGCAAATTTGGTCAATCAGAAAATTTATTTTTAATGTCACAAGATCTTTAAAAAACCCCGCATATCTATATCTTTAAAATCAACTGAATTATGATAAAGGAAAAAATCTGACTTATGCCACTTTTCCGTACCATGTGAAAGGCTATTTCATCATTGAAAACAAGGATCATAAACAAATTGACGACGGAAAATGTTTAGATCAAAAATACGTTATTATGTGTCAAATTTTTTTATCACAAATGCATCTAAATAAAGCATTACACAGACACAGATCATATAAAGCAGTGGTACTCACTACGCGGTTGGGTATCCTATGTATTATCATCCAGTTTTAACGTTTTTGTGATATGTCACAAATTTACAATTCTAATTTGATATATGGTCCCCATTCACAGTGTTCAATTTTCAATTAAATATAACTCGCTCAATTTTAAAGATACAGATTTGCGGTTTTTTTTAATGATGTTGTTCCATTAAAAATAAAAATTTTTAATTGACCAAATTTGTCTAAGGGGGTCGTATAAAAATTTAAAACGTGTAACTTTTTGAGAATAAAAGGATTATTTCATTAACGTAGACTTATTTACTACTTTACTTACAACATTTTTGCAATTTACATTGCCCACTTATCTCCAATAGGTAAAGAATTAAAGCGATATATATATATATATATATATATATATATATATATATATATATATATATATATATATATATATATATATATATATATGAGAAACTGGTTTTTCTTTCAGTTTTAATTCAGATTATCAATTCGTTTAAGATCTCTATTTTCACTGATGAAACAGCCTTTCATATGGTACGGAAATGTGGCACAAGCCATATTTTTTCCTTTATCATAATTCAGTTGATAAGGATACAGATATGTGGATACAAGATGCGGTTAAAGATACAGATATGCGGTTTTTTGAATGAAAAATAAAAACTTTCTGATTGACCAAATTTGTCTAAGGGGGTCGTATAAAAATTTAAAAAGTATAACTTTTTGAAAATTAATGGAAGGACAATTTCATTAACATAGTCTTACTTCCTACTTTACTTTCAGCATTTTTGCAATTTATATTGCTCACTTATCTCCAACAGGTAAAGAATTAAAGCGCGTTTCAATCTTTTTGGGACACCCTGTATATAGGGTAGGTGTATACTATATATATATAAAGATCAAATATAAAATTAATCAAAGAGTAAAAGCAATTTAAATGCTAAATATTAAACATGTAATACATGTTAAAATAACAAAACATTATCTTCAATAATATACATTAAAATTACATTCTATCGATTGTTGATTTGTTTACTTCAACTATTTATACTTTTACCACTTGAATATCAATGAATTCTTAATTTAGTGCTCATTAACATCCTTATTACTTTCTTTCTCAGAAAGAAAACAACATTTTGAAAAAAGAAAGTTAAAATTAAATACACTAAATTCAAATACATTTCGAATAATATGGATATCAAGATGGAAACTCTGTGATAATAATTTCGTTCCCCAAGGAATCTATTTGTGTAAAAATCGTAAATATCGCCCAAAATTGTGCTAAAACATAAAATAACTAAAAATCTAATTCGAATTTAAAAGAAAAAAATTGCTACGGTTCACTTTCTCGGAGATTAAAGTACATGTGTACCAAATTTCCGGACCTCACCTCGCTTACATGTGTGCGCGGTCTGTAGACCGCGCACACATGCACACCTTTTATTATGTAGGATTCCTATTTATGACATAAATTCCTTTATAAACATTTTATATTTATGATGCCTTTTGTTACCGCTTGAATATCGATTCCTACCAATTAGACAAATATCTAAAACGCTGTAATTGACATTTTCCTTCAATCTCGCTTTGTTGTAGAGTGCATTGTATTAATTTCTTTAAATCTCCGCCAAGGGCGCTGCAATCCCTTTCATTTGATTCGAAATGGTCACTTCATTATAGATCGATCAAATGTGTACTCTGGGGACATTCATTTCAAAGTTATTGGAGTGTTTAAGGACTTCCCTAGAATTTTGCATTTACTCGATCCTTGTTTTAGTATATTCAAGAAAAAAGATACAAAATTATAAAAAATCCTAGTCCATGAAATGGCAACGAAATCGAATATCAACGCGTTATTCAAAAGAGACAGTGAATTAAAAGTGAGACAATTACAGGTAAAATGTTTACTTCTAAAAATTATAATGTCTTCTTTCCTCTAATTAGTGTTAATTATAAAACATGGAAATTCAATACGGCCAGTGACATATCTGTTTGGATAAATTATACTTTATTTTCCCCCACAATTATATAAATTATAAGGTAACGGGAATTACTGAGTATTGGAAATGACAAATAACGGTAGAAGTTCCGGAAATTAGCATTCTCTGGGGCAGCGATGCTAAAAGCTTTTATATTGATGTTTTCAGCTTACTTTGAAAGTAGACTAATTCAATTCCAAATGGGAGATTTAGTTGTAAAAGCTACGATGGGCAAACATAAAGATACTGAAAATGCAATTTAATATATGGCAATTAAAACTATTAAATTTGATGTATAATACACATTCTACTTATCAATGAAAACTTCGTTAACGAAACATCATAAAACATACACACACACACACACATATATATATATATTATATATATATATATATTATATATATATATATATATATATACGCAGGTGGTTCAAAAAGTAAGGTAACAAGAGCTCTCACGGGTGCACAAATTCGGCGTGCGAATTAAATTCCATGTCTAAATAAGGTGTTGTGTTGTTGCACGACAACGCCCGACCGCATACTGCCTTGGTTATACGTGATTTGGTACAGCGTTTCAGATGGAATGTACTGGAACACCCACCCTGCAGCCCGGCTTTCGCACTAAACGATAAATTCCATGTCTAAATAAGGTGTTGTGTTGTTGCACGACAACGCCCGACCGCATACTGCCTTGGTTATACGTGATTTGGTACAGCGTTTCCGATGGAATGTACTGGAACACCCAGCCTGCAGCCCGGCTTTCGCACTAAACGATTTTCATCTCTTCGGACCGTTGAAGAAGCACCTGACAGGTCGCCATTTCACAACTGATGCCGATGTTCAGGAAGCCGTCGTTGAGTGGCTCCGCGACCTGGACCCTGATTTCTTCTATGCCGGTTTTGATAGATTGGTTTATCGATGGAACAAATGTTTCGACAACCGTTGTGACTATGTGGAAAAATAATATGTACCCGTGCCTTGCTAACTTCGTGTATCTCTTTGATTTCGTGAATAAACCTTTTCTCTCACAGGACTTGTTACTTTATTTTTTGAACTACCCTCGTATATACAGGTATATATATATATATCAATGGTTCCAAAGTTAAAAAAAATATCCTTCGTTATGATAAAAGAAACAGAAGTCATCTTATCGAAAATAAAATAATGTGTGTACAATAGAACATTTTTGACACTAGACGCTTTCGGCGACCAGGCCGGTTGCTTTTTAAAAAAGCTTTGTGGGACTGTGTAGTACCCCTCGTGTCCACTCGCTATGTAGCTGTGAAATAGATGCGAAGACGCCGTTGACTGCATCTCCTGGTTTGTCTATAATAATTAACCTTCGTCTATTGTTTTCAAAGACTATAATAATTAGCGCGATCAAAATTTAAAAATCTTTCACTTGCCCTTTGAGAAAGTTCCAATAACTCTGTAAACCGTCATATTGCAGGGCGCAAGACACGTCTATTGACGTCAGACAATATTAAACATGCGCAGAAATTCCTCAAATAAAATTCAGAAAGCATAACAGTCTATTTCGAAATTATACCTTTATGTATTTTTAAATTTTCCAAAAATCGTCTAATTCAAGCGGATAAATATTTCCTAAGAGAGGGGTGCATTTTTAATTTCATGATTTTAGCATGGTTTTATTTTACGATGTCGGAATATGAATACACACTCATCAGGAATAAAATGTAAGGCACCAAGAAGGAGGCGTTTGAATCTAGAGAACTTTACGTGTGTGATCTTAATGACGATGGTAATGAGTGATCTTAATGACGATGGTAATGAGTGATCTTAATGACGATGGTAATGAGTGATCTTAATGACGATGGTAATGAGTGATTACAATATCATAGCATAAGAACAATTTCCTGCAAAACATCGGTGCAACTTAAATTTATTACCGTTGGTACTTTGCAGGAAATTTTCTTGCTTGGATACATGCGGCGATAAGGTCAGGTATGGAGTCGAACAGATGCCATATGCTAGCTTGCGACAGATCTGCCTATAAACGTTACAACTATCACTCCAAAAACCGCATACTCGTAGATATTAGAAGCTGCCTTCCCATCTGTGGTTTCACAAACGCTCGAAGGGTGATAAATCTGGAGACAGAGTAGACCAAAAAAGTGTGGCAACATGGTGAAGGCATTACCGGAAGACTCTAGCTGTATACAGGCGAACGTTATCTTGTTGGAAAACAGTTCTTTGTAGACTTACTATGAAAGACAACATATGAGAACGCAGAATTTGCTGCCGTGTTGTCATTATCTCTCGTATCGCTACTAGAGCTGACTATACAGGAGATGAATCCCTAGATCAGCTCGCCAGCGGTGGAGACGGTGCGTTGCTCAGCAGTCAAATAGGTATCGAAGCGCTCACGATTGATTCTCCATACGCTAATACGGTGGTTAGAGAAACATTGATTGTTACGGGTTGGAAACGCATTGTCTTTAGTGAGGAATATCGCTTCTGATTGGGAACGAATGACTACCTGCTAAACTATGAAAGCCACGGGTGAGCGCTTTAACCTTTTGCTTACGGGTGGGACAGCGTCAAACCCTAACAAAGAACCTTAAAAAAACAGGTATTTGACATACTCTATACCAAACAGTTCGATCCACCTTTGCAGACATTGGCGTTAATGTCTGCAAAGGGGTTCGAACTGTTTGGGATACAGCATGTCAAATATCTGTCTTTTTGAGAGGTTCTTCTTTCGGGATTAACGCTGTCCCACCCGTAAGCAAATGGTTAACCCCCTATTTGACTATTGAGAGATATAGTGCTCCCACTGATGGCGTGCAGTTTTTTTATAGTACACACTTTCATTATTTTCATGTAACTTAAATGTATGAAAAAATAATTTATTAAAATGTATGTAATTTAAATTGTGCAAGACAACGACATACCAAATTTCAATTTTCTAGCTGCTCTGATTTTCGAGATATTCTCCCGCCCACTAAACAAGAACCAATACATTCTTATGGCGGTCCAAGGATAGGCTGGAATGGTAAGATTCAAAATCTAAAATAGATTTAAATATACCACGAAAGACAGCGATATACCAAATATGATCTTGCTATAAAACGAGTACATTCCTATGGCGGGCTCAAGGTGGGCTGACCCGATAAGGGTGAAAATCAAAAGAATTAAGATATACCATAAAAAACAACGATATACCTAGTTTCATGTAACTGTGGTTAATGGAACTTATGCAGTTAATGCCTTAAAAGTTTTAATCACACTGGCAAACAAACAAACATACACCAAATCAAGTCAAATAAAAGCTTCTAAATCAAATTAAAAAATTACTCATAGATATTGCGGGACTGATTAGGAAATATTTCATCAGTAATATAGGGAAAAATAAATCTAATACTTATTACAATACAATATTTTATTCCACACAAAAATCACAGTAATTTAACTTTTTAACTGCACAGACGTCAGTAAATGCTGTTAAATGTCGAACAAACTTTCCTAAATTTTGCAAATGAACCTTCAAGAATTCGTAATTAAGACTATCAGATACATTAAAAGTGCCTGGACCGGAAAGTTTGTCGTGATAAATATGCATTATTAGAGTTTCCGATTTGAAACGAACTCGCGTCAATAGGAAGCATAATTAAATAAAATTAAAGCTTGAGTTCGCCTGCATCAAATTATTCTTAGGAGCCGGATCGAATTTGCACAGGAAATTGAAATTTAGAACAAACTTGAGAAGTAAGTCTCAGTCAATAGACTAAGGTGAGAAATTAAATCTTTTTTGACAGTTCTTGTATGAATGAAGGACACGGTGTTGCAACAATATATTTAAGGATATTAATACCATGTTAAAATTTTACAAGTTTTCGTGGTCTGATTTTAGAATTGATTTTGAAAACATATATATGATTTCATAGAGAAATATCCGAATTAAGAGAATTATACTATAAAATGGAGATAAATATACTTTAGAAGTGAGAGAAATATACTGTATATATGAACATAGAGAAATATACTATAGTATATATGAAATAGAACATTTAAACCAATAAAGTCTTCGACATTTGGCAGATGTTGCAATGTGGCGTTATTACCCAAACATATGTGTAATAATGCCAACACTGGTAGGATAATATCGCCATGCAAACAAATTTAGTATAAGGTAAAAAATGAAAAAAAAATGGCGTGTAAAAAGTATAATACTAAAAATACAAATGTCTCTTACCTGCAGTAATAATTTAAAAGTAAACACTATTAAATAAATGAACCACATCGAAATCGTGAAAAAAAAACAGTTTAAAAGTTTATAAAAGTTATTAATAACACAGTAACATCCAATATTAGTACTAAAATTCTTTTAAACAAATAAATAGTATTGAAGAATACGAAACCCGATCTCCTTATAGGGGTACAATCAATTTTGTTATTGAACATATTATTGAAGGAAGAAATTTAAGAACAGAATGTAATCACGTCTGTTTCGAAAGCATAATGTCATACTCATGTCAGTAATATGAGTAGAAAAGGAGAAATAAGAAAAGCAAATTGCACCTAGATCAGTAACAGAGAAATAAGTTCCTGGCTAAAACATATTTACCGATTTTATAAGGAAGTATATAAAATAGGTGCTATTTCACGAGTGAAGAAAACAATACCACATTTCTTAATATTGAAATAAAGATCATTTTACTACTTATAAAGATCATTACAACACTTATAAAGATCTCATTATACACCATTTAAAGATATTATTACACCGCTTATAAAGAACAGACAACTTAAACTGAATATTGTTATGAGAGCTAACATCAAAAATAGGATAGAAATAACTTAAATTATCAGATTGAAATAAATAAAAAAGATCATAAATAAAAATAATAAAAATATTAAATATACAAGGGACCAAGAATAGAACCTTGGGGTCATCCCTTGGGGATGCACGAATCATCATTGACACAGGAAAAGCGAATTTTATCTCCTCAAAATTATCACTTATAAATCTTCCAAAATTAATATATATATATATACAGTAGGTGCCGCTTAATGTGATCGCTTTGGGACAGATGCTATTTGATAACAATAGCCGATTGATAACAATAAACAAAAAGTATCAGAAACATAAAATTTTGATTTTAAAAATTAATATTTACTGTATTTTTGCAGCTACTACAAATTTAAAAGATTCACTAAGATTTAAAAGATTCACACAAACACTATTTTAAACAAATCGTTAAAATAGATCAATTAAAAAAAGTCTTTCAAAGTTGTCTGCCTTGTATTTTGTCTCAGCAAATTATTTATAAAACTTTCATATCTGTACTGTTCGCGAAAGTCCCCAGCAGTGCCCCTGTGTTGCACCCCGAGTCCCAAAACACGGAGAGCCTCTCTCATTTCAGTAGCAGTTGGAGGATTCTCAACAAGGTTTTCAGCTTCGTCCTCATCTTCATCCGATGCTTTTTCATCGTTTTCTTCGATAGAACACGATACAGCTCGGCATACATCTTCATCAGTCATTGTTGTAGCCACTTGGGCATTCTCATCTATAGACATCCATTCTGCAAAGTCATTTTCAGTCATGTCGGATGGTACAAGTACTGTTTCATCGAATTCCGGTACATCCATACCTTCGTCCGCTTTAACGAATCCACCGTGCGAGAAACAGTTCTTAATTGTATTCTCGGACACTCGATCCCACGACATTGTCAAAAGATGGAGAGCCTGAAGGACATTCGTCTTCTTTGCTAACGCGTTTGCACTCAGTTGTTCCGTACCTTCCATATTTTCCAAAACCCTAGTGCGCATTTCTCCACGGTAATACGCTTTCATTGCACGAATTATTCCTTGGTCACATGGTTGGATAAGTGATGTAGTGTGGGCAGGTAGGAGAATGATTTTGATATGCTTTAATGTGACATTTACATCGTGGGCTCTGCAGTTATCGATGAGTACGACGATATTGTGATCTAATTCTTTGTCCCACTTTAGAAGCCATTCGCTGAATAGAGCAACTGTCATCCACGCTGTTTTATTGGCAGCATAATCAACAGGCAATTTTTTAACATACTTAAAGCATCTCGGCTTTTTGGTTTTTCCGATAACAAAGAGTTTCTTCTTCTTTCCAGTCACGCTCGCACAACAGAGAACAGTTATACGTTCTTTTGAAATTTTGCATCCCTTAGAGCTCTCGTTTTTGAACAGGTACGTATGTTCTGGCAAGGCACGAAAATAAAGTCCAGTTTCGTCAGCATTGTAGATGTTTTCGAGTGAATAATCACCGATTATTTTCGGCCATTCTTCGGAAATCCATGCCTTTGCAGCTGGAAAAGCTGCATCCTTTTCTTCCCCATGGGTACGTTTGAACACAATGTTCTCCCTTTTCCTCCAGCGATTAAACCACCCGTCTGTTGAGACGAAATTTTTTTTGCCCATTTTAGAAGCAAGATCTTCAGCTTTCTGCCGCATTAAAGGACCGTTTATGCGTGCATCCTTTTCCCTAACATTGGCAAACCACAGTGTCAAAGCCGATTCGACTTCTCCACATTTCCCAGTACGTCTTCGCTTACAGTTCAAATTTGCGTTCAACTGCGCTTTATTTTCAATTTCGTCGCGATTCTTTAACATTTTACAGAGTAATGGCTGAGAGATTTTAAGTGCAGCAGCAGCATTTCTTTGACTCATCTTGGGTAAATTATCAAAACGTTTCAAAATGTCAATTTTGTCCTTAACAGTTAAATCATTGCGTTTTTTTTCCATTGCTAAAATGCTTAACCATCTGCAATAAAGTTTGAAATGCAACTTTACAGAGAGAAAAAATTCTACAGCTTACAACAGTCCAAGAACTTTGCTTACTGATAAGAAAAGAACTCAACGCTTTTCCTACGCCCACACCATTCTCAAAGGGGGAGAGAATTCACCACCTGCAGAGCTGGCGCCAAGAGCCGGGATTCCTGCACGTGCGATTTCTGCACAAAGGGCCCCTGTTTGGGGATTCTCCCTTTACTTTTACGTATATGGAGTTTGGATTTTTTGTTGAGAGAATGAAAAAAAAAAAAATCGAAAATGGTACAAGAACGACGAAAGTGAAGTGATAAAGTGATAACAATAAACGAAGGCGCTGATTACAAAAACCGATTTTTTTAACATGTGTTTATATACAAGCGTTCGGGACTTCGCGATTCTGATAACATTAAACGAATGATAACATTATCCGCGATCACATTAAGCGGCACCTACTGTATATATATACTAGTCAAAAGTGAAATTGTAACACCATGATGGAATGCACGTAGTCATATGCAAATCACAGTATCGGTAGAAGAGAGAGTTATATGCAAATGAGTAAAAGAGCAAACAAAGATATACAAAAGAAGCCTGTTTATAAAATAAAGAATGTGGCCCCCACGGACAGCTATACAGGCCGCTAAACGTCGAGGCATACTATCGATGAAGCTATTTATGGTTGCCTGAGGTAATCCTTGCAAAGCAGCGTCCACTGTGACACGCAGTTCGTCTAAGGTATGTACCGGTGGTCCCCGGTGCACCTGACGTCCGATGACAATAGGCGAGAGATCCGGAGAGGCTGCCGGCCAGGAAAGGATGTGAATTCCGTTCAGGGTATTGAGAATTTGCCGTACAGTGTGGTATTGTCTTGCTGGAACACCGTGCCGGGGACGGCCTGCACCAGTGGCCGAACCACAGGCATCACAACTTGTGTGACGTACCATTTGCCGTCAGATTACCTGTAATGTGCACCAGAGCTGTCCGCTGATCGAATATGATACCGCCCCAAACCATAATTCCCGGTATGACGCTCGGTGATAGAGGTTGGCAAGTGGCGTTCCCAGGGAAGCCGGCCGCATCCGTCGTTGCTCCACAGGTAGAATCGAGATTCATCCGTACACAATACCCGATGCCATTCATTGGTCCACTTGCGATGACGATACCACGCCAGACGAACATACCTGTGTCGAGCTCTTAATGGCACCCCAGTGGTACCTGCTGTGCGCGCAGCTGTACTTCATGCAACTTGTTGCAAATCGCTTGGGTGGACACAGGTGCAGCCGTTGATGGTGGCAGCCTGTTTCGGATGCCACTTGCTGTTGCGAAAGGGTCTCGATGATCCGTTTGGCGAATCTGCAGGTCTGTACGCTTTGTCGTGCGACTGTTCGATCCACTCCCTTTTCGGCGTGTTCTCTGATGTTCCTGCGTTCATCGTATCACACATCGCTGGCTGGTACTCACGCCGTGTCCAAAACGCGGGGCAATTGCATGCATCGGCAAGCCCAAATCACGTAGCTCCAGGATGCGGTCTCGTTAAGTAGCCGTTAACTGCTGGTATACAGCTCTATGAAGTCTTCCAGGCATCGCTTCTTCACTTTTTCGAAAGTTCGGCTGCTGCAAATAGTCGCTGACAACATTTACGGGATGAGCCGTCTGCTGATCTTTATCACACAAAACTGGGTGTCACGTGACCTGATACACACGAAAAGTTTATCATTTGCATATGACTCTCTCTTCTACAGGTGTTGGGATTTGCATATGGCTACGTTCATGGTTTTGCAATTTCAATCTTGAAGAGTTTAGTATATATATATACATACATACATATATATATATATATATATATATATATATATATATAATACATATCCTTCCAAGTTCGTAGTTAATATTTTCAACACAGTGTATCAACTACCACTCGATATCATCCAAGACAAAACTTCCAATTATGGCAGCTATTAATTTATTAAAAAAACATTAATTATTATTATTAATTATGTGATTATCTCAACTTTCTTTCATTCAGTCTCAACTGCTCACCTGCACAGTATGTACATAATGGATTCCTGCCTCATGGTTTATGGGAATACTTGATTTCATAATAATTTTTCAATTTCTCCCCCTCTATTAATGCTTGTGGTTTGCCCTATGGTATTTATAGTAACTAGCTATGACAACAAGCATTGTTGAAACAAGTATTGTTTTGAGTTAAATAGGGTTAGATGCACAGACCTGATGAAGAGTCTAGTCTAATTAACCTCCAAATTAAGCCGGTGATGCTCATTTCTTTTATCGGCATGTTAGCCGTGTTTTAACTATTTTAGTGGTTTTGTTTTAATGTTTCACAATTACTTTGTATTGGTTATTATTCCATCTTTCTAATATATATATATATATGATCACAAATTGAAGTAAATTGTTCAAACTATATGTATTGGCATGCATCGATAAGCTATTGCATCGATATACAGCAAGTATGTTAAAACTAAATCTCTGAAACATTAAGCTGCAACTTTTGCTTAATAAGTTTTATTTTGTTTAAGAATATATGGTGTTTAGCGTTGGAAATATTCGTCTCTATTGAAAATTGGCTCAGTTAGGTTCTGCCATGTTGGTCGAGTTTCAGCCTTTTATTTCCCCGCGGGTTCTAAGAGACTTTATCCCACTCCCCATTTTGTCTACTCCCCATTTTGTCCACTGGAGACAAAAAAAGGAAACCCGGTTAAGTTCGGTCCAGTAGTCGATAAAATGTATGCAAAGATTTAGCTAAGCCACGAGAAGGCTGTTTGAGGGGACGGCTGATTGGATGACATGAAGTCAGTGGGGTTTTTAAAACAATTTTCCATGGTTTGTTTTTGAACTTATTAGAAACAGGCAGACGATATTGGTTAAAAGTTAATTTAACATTTAACTTAGGTAAATAAAACAGATTATTTTGATTCAGCCAGCTTGTCACATATTCTCCTGAAAAAATCTACGAGAAAATAAGCATGCCTTTCAAATTTTGAAATCAAGTAAGATCCCTTAAAACAGCTGTTTTCGGTAGACTCAACAAGTTTCTAACACATTTTTGACAGTGCACTTTTCTCACCAGATTAAGAGCCTTTATAGACGAAACGGTAGGAATTCTTGCATGCGGTACAGTAGGTCGCTGGTTAGAGTAGATCGAGGAAGATGTTATTCAGTACTTACGGCCCGGATACCCACATATGGATAGCATGACAAATAGGCTAAAATATATGTTTCATTATTTTCCGTTAGTACTCAATGCCTTCCTGAGCCATATCGACTAATCTGTAGATTGCAGTCAACATACCAGCCGCAGAATAAAAACTATAGAAGAACGCCGGTTTTACGGAAACGATGATAGTATTCCCTCACTGTATTGCATTATTGAACATTGCATTATTGAACAGCGCTATCATTCAAAATCTAGTTCGGTAGCACAGTTACTTGAATGCTTAAATACCAACTGTGAATCGACATAATAGTTTTATCTGCATAAAATAAATTTGAAGAAGTAGCAAAAGTGTTAGTAACTATCTGCAACTGAAGTTGATTTGTGGACGCCCCCTCATTTCCCAATGAAAATTTTAATTAATGATAACTGTAACAAATTGGATCGTATTGCGGACAAATTGTTTTTCAGTTACACCAAATACGTTATGGATGACATTTCGATAGAGGGGCTTCTTCTTCGACCCAGACCGTCCGACCTACCAGAAAGGTGTAAGGTATCTGTTTGGACGGCCGGGAAGTGCCACCCAATTTAGACCGGAACCCAGTGGGGGAGGCATCCACAGGGACCGTACCCTCCTTCCCCTACCACCAACCTCTCGGAAGGACTTACGGACCCACATGTTTAACGTGATCGTACTCCGCGTGAACACGGCGGCAGTTTGGGCAGTGGCTGGAATCGAACCCGGGCCTACCGAGTGCAACTCCAGCGCGCTAACCACAGGGCTACCGCGCCCCTTCGATAGAGGGGCTGTATAAAAGGTAATTTTCTTAACTTTCTACAAAAATATGGAACAGCATTTAAATTGCTATTCCACTAGTTCCTACTTTAATTAAAGCATAAGAGAAGTAATATTATCAAATGTCAGTATTATAAATTAATTAGCCTTTGAAATTTGAAAGGAAAACGCATATGGAGGCCACTGAAATAAAAATAAATAATAATATGTTAAGTTCACAGTTTAAAAATAGAAAATGAATTTCTGTTTTCATACATAACCTGATAAATTTTATATAACAGAAATACAATTAGAATGTTTATTGGATTTTAGATCGCAAAATAGATTTCAAACTATTACATTTTTAAAATATACAATTTTTACATTTTAATATACACTTAACACGTTTCATATTTTAAGTGCGTTTTACAAGTGAATCTGATATTTATATGCAGGATTTTCTTAGAATGAGCCAAACAAGAAATAAACTAAATTTATTTTAAGATAATTAATTCATCGATTTTATGTTAAACATGTATATTTCAATCTTTAATATAACATATATTTATATTTAAATTAGGAGACACTTTTAGTTATTGGTATTTGTATACAATAACAACAATGCATTTTCGATTGCACGTTTTACAATTTTTTTTGCCAATTTTATTTTAAGAGCAATTATTTTTATTTTTATAAAAAGCCCATTTTCAAGTATTTTTAGATATTTTTCAAATATCAATGGGATAGATATTTTTTCAAACATACTCTCAAATTATAATTTTTATTAAAAATTGCAATAAAACGTTATATTCGCTACATTTACGCTGCGCGATAGATTGTTTCTACTTATACTTTTCTTATAATACACAATATAAACATGAGAAAAGGATTATTAGATATTCGATGTGGGTAGAAAATTCCAAATCAAACCTTTGACAGATTTTTCAGTCAGTTTTTTCAGTTTTTTGAACGCAAATTGACCCTTTCTGACGTGGTCCTTGTAGACACCTAATATTAATTTTCAGATTTTGCATAATATTGTACTGCAAGGTGTCTTTATGTATTATTCTGATGCTTATTAAACAATGGAATTAATTTGGAAAAATATATAGGCGTAGCCAGGATATCAGACATGGGGTATGTAATGGAATACGAAGGTATAGTCCTGTGTGCGTCGGGTACGACTCGACCTGCACACGCAGCAAAGAAAATTGACGACCCGCAAATCAACCCGAATCGTAATAAAGAAAATTGTTGCCCCGCAATTCAACCCGAATCGAAGTAAAGACAATTGTTAACCCCCCCTGATTAAATCAATGGAAACATTTGATATGGGCGGCAAAGGACATTTTCCTAAATATTCAAATTTATTTCTTTTTCTTTACATACATTCATAAGTTTTATTTAGAAAAAAACAATGCGAAAAATGGATATTGAAATTATTAGAAGTTATTAGAAAAGCGCAAATTTGACGTAAATCCAATTTACATTTGATGAAACGATGTACTAAAAGAAGGTGCTTGCCTTTCTATCTGCATCGTTTGTAGCTAGAAAATCGAAGATTCTGACATCCGCGAAATTCTTTGTGTTGAGGTCTTCAGTTCCCTAGATTACTGTTTCTCAACCTCTGTGAGATCGCGGTGCAGTAATTTTTTTTTCCCCCTATAAGATGAGGGCCTGGTCCTAACGAATTTACTCTTAAATACCTTTCTAATTCTATTTTTAAGTTCATACATTGAACTTACATAACTATTAATCATGGTATAATCATAAAGCCTGTGGCACGCTGACAAATATAAAATTACATTTAAATAAGTTATGAATCACTGGACAAATGAAATTGTGTAGTATACTGTAATTTCATGAAACAAACATCATTAAATTAGTGTGTGTTAATTTTCATTGACATAAGCCATTCTTATTACCAAAAATTTATATATATATTCAGTATAAAATGGACAATTGTATTATTAAATTGATTTTACTGATGGTTTGAAAAAGAAAAACGGTATTGAGGTAGAAAAATATTTATTCATTGTAATTCACCATAGAAGTTATGCAGAGCAGTATCTTCTTCACATTAAAATTTAAAAACGGATTGGTCACTGACATTAGCTACACAGATGTTATTTAGGCGTTCTGAGCTTTTCGACCTATTTATGAAAATTATTCTCCTTAGAATATTTACGCTATGAAATATTTATTCATAATAAATGCTTAGAATATTTACACTATGAAATATTTATTCATAAAAATGCTTAGAATATTTAAACTATGAAATATTTATTCATAAAAATGCTTAGAATATTTACACTATGAAATATTTATTCATAAAAAATGCTTAAAATATTTACACTATGAAATATTTATTCATAAAAATGCTTAGAATATTTACACTATAAAATATTTATTCATAAAAAAATGCTTAGAATATTTACACTATGAAATATTTATTCATAAAAAATGCTTAGAATATTTACACTATGAAATATTTATTCATAAAAAAATGCTTAGAATATTTACACTATGAAATATTTATTCATAAAAAATAGCCTAGAATATTTACACTATGAAATATTTATTCATAAAAATGCTTAGAATATTTGCACTATGAAATATTTATTCATAAAAAATGCTTAGAATATTTACACTATGAAATATTTATTCATAAAAAATAGCTTAGAATATTTACACTATGAAATATTTATTCATAAAAATCTTAGAATATTTGCACTATGAAATATTTATTCATAAAAAAATGCTTAGAATATTTACACTATGAAATATTTATTCATAAAAAAATACTTAGAAAACTTAAACGATACATTCCAAGAGAATCTCTGGCGGCTCAGTATATCTGATGCCAGGGCTGAGAAACACTGTCCTAGATGACATAATTTTGCGACACTTTTAAAAATCGAATTTATCCGTTTTTTTTATAGAATGAGAGCGCATGAGGAGAAAGGCAGCCTGGACCGAAAAGAGCAAAAATTATCCAGCGCAAGAAATATTTCAGATTTTCAATTTATGCAGATTTCACGTTTACATCGACGCAGACATTGCATACCCATTGGGACAATATTATAAATCAGTCTTACGCATGCTTGGAGTCCAACTCAATAAATGTTGAAGAATAGGCAGGAGACATCGGGGGATCTTTTTCATTTTCCTAACTTCACACTGATTCAATTCATGAATATTTCTTGTCTATAATTTTCTTTTAGCAGCTTTTTAAAAATTAGATCTAAAAATAAAATCTTTTACCGATGTTCTGCATTGCTTTTGTACTGTTGTGAATTCTCCTGGGTTCACAATAAAAGAATAAAGATGTCATAGATGTGGGGTAAAGATGAAAAAAAATAGTGGTACCATTTGTTCAAATTCAACAACAGAATAGGTGTTGGAAACCCATGCCACCAGACTCACCCTAGGGTACGAGCAGTAGTAACAGAATAGGCGTAGAATATTAAAAACAAATTTACAGAAAATCACCAGCTCATAATGTCAGTTTTCTTCAAATTCATTGAAGCATCTATTGCAAAAAAAAGGCTCTTTTGAAAGTAGAAGAGCTTTTGGCAACATTATAATGATGATGTCCGTTGTGGTCGTAAAAATAAAGCTTTGTGATTTAATTGCTGTAAATTAGACCAAAGCTGGAAATTTCGTAAATAGAGATAATACAGTCTTCTGTAGAAATTAAATTTATTTAAGAAGCACTTTAATAACTGTACAAACAGTATGAAATTTCAAATTTAGAGTTTTAGGTATTTAACTATAAATATTATTTAAAACTTTTAGATTTCAGAATGGGGAATTTTGCTCGAGGTTAAATTTAGCATATTTATATTTGAGAGGAAGACTATCAGAACAAAATGCGAGTGGCGATTATTGCGTAGAAAGCTTCGTATGAAACACAATATAACAAAATAAGGGTTTAAACTAGTTTCGGTAGTAAGAAACAGCCATGTTCTTCAGGACAAAAATGCAACAGGAAGAATACTTAACACAGGAAGAAGGTGTTGTCAAACGGAAACTACAAGGAATCAAATGTAAAACCAAGGAGGAGGTGAATGAACAGTAGCAGGATAAATGGAGACATTCGCTAGAATATAACAGAAAATAAAGGAATCAAATAGTCCCGAATGTTACATGACTGAAAAAACTAAGTAACACCTACAAAAGTAAGTAAAATCAACTAACATCATCTGAAAAATTAAAAAAGTGAACAATTAAGAATTAAACAAGATATTTCCAGGCGTGACAGATAAAAGGAGAATTATAGCTAATAAAGGAGCTTGTTTGAGAAACAATATATTGGGTTGGAGGGAAAGTTATGTCGTATTTTAAATAGGCAGGTGATTTTCCTTGTAAATAAAAAGAGCATCTGTAACAAGTCGAGAAATTGCAGAAGAGTTTGGCATTCATCATACAACTGTTGGAGATCACATTAAATCTCTTGGGTTTGTGTTAAAGCAAAGTTTTTGGGTTCCACATGAATTAACGGAAAAGAATTTGTCTGATCGTGTAAGAATGTGTTCATCACATCTGATTAGACACAATGTGGAGCCGTTTTTGGACAGGCTGGTTACTGGAGATGAAAAGTGGATTCTTTACGAGAATATTAAGAGAAAAAAATCTTACTGCAAACCAGGAACATCATCAGCAACAGTTCCAAAACCAAGTATCCATCAACGAAAAGTACTGCTTTGTTTGTGGTGGGACAGGAAAGGTCCAGTGTACTACGAGTTGCTGAAACAGGGGAAAACCATCACTGCTGTACTGCAATCAGCTGGAAAAATTGAATGCAGCTATCAAAGAAAAAAGGCCAGCATTAGCGTCCAGAAAAAGAATAGTGTTCCACCGCGATAATGCTCGCCCGCATACTGCAATGGTGACACAACAAAAACTGAATGCGTTAGGATGGGAAGTCCTTAGTCACCCACCGTATTCACCTGATATTGCACCATCTGATTATTACCTGTTCAGATCTCTGCAAAATTATCTAACGGGAAAAAAATTCATGTCTTTTGAAAGTGTTTCTAAGGCAGTTGCTGACTATTTTAACTCCAAGGATGAGAACTTCTACAAAACAGGAATTCACAGGTTACCTGAAAGATGGCAACACGTTGTAACAAATAACGGTGCATATATAATTGATTAATATTAAACACATATTTTTATAAATGAATTCAAATATTTTCTTTAAAATACGATAGAACTTTCCCTCCAACCCAATAGATAATTTTAACAACATTCAATTTAAAATACATTTTCAAACATGTTTTCTCCTCAAATTTTGTTATCCCCTAAATTCCGCAGACTTTTAGCCACTTGTATTTTCTACAGTTTGACTGTATGTTTTTAATTTGGTTAAAGTTAGATTATATAGTTTTCTAAACGGATAATTTGCTTTCACATTTCATGCATCCATTTATGCGTAAGGACCAGAGTGAAACTGTCCCAATGTGAAATTCATTATACTTGGGTAATTTTAAGCAGCACTTCATTTCATGTGCTTAACAGTTAACAGATGGCTTGGAAAGTAAAATAAAATAGTAAATAAATAATATAAACCGTTAATAATTACTGGAGTTCAATTAATAATTAAGTTATGAGTAATGTTACAATTTATCACTGTTAATAACCGTCTTCCCGTACAGATACATTTACCAAAATACTAAAATAAATAAAAATCAATTTTCACAAATCCTCGATCCAGACCTCCTCGCAGAAAAAAAAAATCCAAAAAGAGGCCGAGTATCTAAACCTCCGGCTGGCATTTTCATAAATCAATTTTCATAGTTTCAGAATGTTTATGAACAAGTGTGGAAAAAACAACTTTCATGCAATGGCTTCGGCTACTAGCCATCCGCTACGATTGCGTGCAAATAATTCTCCAGCAATTAGCTTATTAAAAAGAAATTAACAAAAGTATAAGGTAAATCACCTAAGATTTCATATTTAAAATTTACTTTTAAAAATAAAACTCGCGCGGGCGTTCTTATGTTCCATGTTAAACGATTCCCTTATCTTAGGTGCGGTCCACATTGGACATTCCATATGACTAGCGATGATTACATTGGTCATTTTTTGGGCACCAAAAGCCTGTTTCTACAAATATCTCATTGCTCAATCGCCAATCCAGCGTTCGGTATTCTACGTATATTTATATGATGTTAGGGAGATCCGGATGTCCGGTAGAAAAGGGTAGAAATAGAATTCTTCTGTGACACTTTGATCCGAAAAGTACCTTAACTTTTTAATTTATTTGCCCCAAAACATCAGATGAAGATAAAAACAACTTTTGTTTTCATAGAGAATTGAAGGATGCATTTTGATGCTGATAAATTTTTAAAGATCGGATGGTGTTAACTTTCATTGATGCGGGAATTTAAAAGCAAAAGCAAATTAAAAGGCTTTTTTTTATTAAGAAAAACCGGTTAATGCCATCTTTAAAAATCTAAATATTTTTTTTTTTTTTTTTTCAAAAATTCGACTGTAAACATTAAGTACGAACATATTATATTTAGCATTCATTCATTTTAAAAATAAAAGTGTGATTATAAGATAACAAAAAATCTGATGTGGAGAGCATATGACTTTCCTTATATAATGCAATGGATTTAATAGTTTTACAATAACAAAATAATGTACAAGATCCACGGCGCTGTGCTTTTATCGTTGAATTGTACATTGGGCGATTTTCAGGATGACAACATGTAAAACTATTTCAAAATACTCAATTAACTTATACTTTGCGCAACTCTAAACAACCATCAATAATGATAGCATCCTCACTAAGCGTTATAGTCCATATATTAAAATATTTTAATAATAACTTCATCATGTAGTCGTCATTTTCATTGATTTAGCGTCATTTTTATCAATTTGGCGACATTTTCGTTAATTTTGCAACATTTAAAAAAGTGGCCAAGTTGGAGGCATTCTACCAAAATCTCTCCAAGCGTTATGGACGGAGAAATAAGTTATTTTTGTAGCAAATAACTAACTATTGGCGTCCAAATACAAAAGTATTACCTAAAGTATATTTCCTTATGAATAGAACGAGCTAGATTTACGAGAATGATGTCACCTAATTTATCGCATGGTATTACTTATGAAAAGTGAACATATTTCAATAATAGGTAATATTTTTTTTATTTTATATGATTTTCTGGTAATTTTTTGAAAAATGTACTATATCTCGAGGACGGTTCATGCTAGCGTTCTAAAATTCGTTTTAATCGTTTTATAATGTAAAATTACATAAGAAATTACTATTTTCGTAACTTTATTAATGATTTTGTTCTTTTGAGAATTTTTTCAAAATTTCACTCGAAAATTTAAGCGGGTTCTGACCATGCGATTGCGTATAAAAACAATAAGCTTCCAGTATTTATGGATTGTAATTTTTGTATTAAATTTCGTTTGAATCGGTCCATTCGTCCGTCAGTTATCGTCTCCACAGACTCACTGACACACAGAGACATCACCTCAAAAACGTCTGTTTCGTGTTCAGAGATGCTTGAAACGTGCTCTCCCGTTGAAAACTCGATTTCGAATTTTCAACCCGGTCACAATACTTTCCTTATACATTATATGTATATAAGGAAAGTAAGAATTAGAGTACGTTTCAGCATTCGAAAAAGTTTTGTTATTTTGTCTTTTATGGAAGTTTTTGAAAATAATTAAAAATGTGTTAAACTTTTAAGGGTTATTGATCATTATTTCCCTAAATACAAGATGAGGTTCCAGGCCAAGAATTAATTTTGCAAATCGCGAGGTATATTTACACGTTACAAATCCTGACACGTTTTAATAAGCTAGATATCTATTATTTTCAATTCAATATTACTTAGCCTGTTAACACACTAAATTTCAAATCAGTCTGTATAACGCATCTTATATGCGGTTAATGCACTTTTAGTACGTATATTTCAAATCTAATGGGCATAGAAAATATTACATTAATGCAAATGGTAATAAAATTTGAATATTTTTTTATAGGTAAGGAATTCTTGAAAATGCATATGGTCACATCTTTGCGCATTAATACGATTTAAAGAAGAAAGTATTTATAATGAAAATAAAAAAATATTGCATTTTATTTTGAGAATAGAAGTAAGTTTTGAGAATGGAGTAAAGGAACGATTTGAATCAGTCGAGCATAACTAACTCTTGTTCCTTTCCCACATATTTTATTTTTCTTTGTTCAAAGGATATTTTACATCATATTTTTATTTGGGGGCACTTCTCAATATGCAAAACTGCAGAGTGTTTTTATATATCAATGCAAATGGTTGCTTTGGAAGTAAACAACGTAGCTAATGATTTGTATGGCAAAAAGCTGACTAAGTTTGTCGAGGGTGAAATTTGTTTCTTCGTAGATTTCGACAGAAAATTCAAAAATACTTTTTCTTAAAAGATGAAAGCAGTAAAAATGATCTTTAGAAACATAAATGTGTGGATGGTATAAGTGTTTTTTGCATGGCTTGTTGTGTATGACATTTTGTATGACAATATCCTTTAGCCAGAAAAATAACAAAATAATACAATTCTTTATGATAGAATCTCTCTCTCTCTCTCATTCATATATTTATATATATATATATATATATATATATATATATATATATATAAACCAATTCGACCATATATTAGAACTAAAATAGCTTTGTTAAGAGCAGCATACAACACAAAGTTAATAGTATCGACCGGTTTCGAAGGTTAAAACAGCCTCCTTCATCAGGACACACAATAAGCGCAACCTTCCTTATGAGAAAAAGACATGAATAACTGAACAAGTGATTTGAATTCTGTGTTGGATGTTCACTTTCCTCTTTGGTATTTTACCGTTCATTCAGTATGTCGTATCTCGTTTCTTCCTCCTGGGTTGATTTACATATTTTTTCTTCTCTTATCGTTGGAAACACCCCTTCCTTGCTTCAGTCACGTTTGCTGTTCGTGCACCAGTCGCCGATTTTTCTCTCACTAAGAGGTTTGCGCTTCTTGTGTGTTCTGACAAAGAAGGCTCTTTTTGCATTCAAAACCGGTCGATACAATTAATTTGTGTTGTATACTGCTCTTCCAGAAGTTATTTTAGTTGTATTATTTTAGAAACAGTTTCAGCTGTACGTAAACCATACATGTTAGTATGTATGTATATCCCGCGAATAAAACCTTAAAGAGAAACTCCGCCCTACCAGAAAGTATCCGGAAAATGAAGATTCCATCTTTGTGGTAGTGCACCAAGGACACGCCGCACACAGGCTCATCAAGAAGACAGTTGCACTCTCGGATTGTCGACAATCACCACAACCGATAGTTCGCGCCAACGCGAGACCGAGAAAACAGACCGCAAAACCAAAAAGCCGGCGACCTGAAGGGTATGTCAGATACCTGTCTTTTTGGGAGGTTCTTCGTTTGGGAGTGACGCTGTCCCAAAAAGAACTTTCCAAAAAGGCAGGTATTTGACATTTCGTTTGGGAGTGACGCTGTCCCAAATTGCAGAATGCATGGACAAAGTTACAGAAAATGCTTAAAAGTGCAACCACCAGCAGTAATGCAGGCTTCACACCTGCGACGTAGCGAGAGGCGCACGTTAGCAAAAACACTCGGCATATCTTGGACAACTGCGGCAGCAGCAGCAATTCTAGCAACAAGGTCCTCGTTGGAGTCGATAGGGCTATCGTAGATGAGACTTTTCATATGGCCCCATAAGAAAAAGTCGAGACAGGAGAAATCAGGCGACCGTGTCGGCCAAGCTACGGGATCACCCCGACCAATCCATTGCCCTGGGAATGTAGCATCTAAGGTGTGCCGTACATCCACGCTGAAACAGGGTGGTGCTCCGTCGTGTTGGAACCACATATATGCTTTAATGTTGGCAGGAACATGTTGCAGTAACTGTGGCAATACATCCTGTAAAAATAGGAGGTATGTTCTGCCGTCCTCTAGCGGTTCACCTCTTGCGTTACGACCCTGGTTTGTATGACAAAAATTGCTTATTTAGATGTAATTTATCACCCCTTAAAGTTCGGCCCAAGAATTCTGACTCACCCTGAGTAGTTATAAATTGGGGGTTCTGCGGCGGATCGGGGAGGCGGCACAGCGCGGCACAGGAGGAGTGACCCTCTTTGGGAGGATGCCTCTTTGGAGTGTCTTCCCTCTTTGGAGTGGACCCTCTCAGAGGGTCTTTAGACCCCCAGGAGGGAGGATGCCCCCCTCCCCTCTTTTGGAAGTTTGGTGAGGCGGCACAACACCGGATGCCTCTTTCGGAAGAGGGCAATTGCGAAAGAGGCATGATGACTCATACGGAGTGAGTTTCACTCCGAGTCTTGAGAGGGAATGTCACAATCGCTGACTGACCCTTGACCTGAGGAAGTGGTTTCAAGGGATTTCGCAATCGCTGACCGACCCTTGACCTGAGGAAGAAGTTTCAAGGGATGTCGCAATCGAACAATCTGGAAATGACGTGTCGCGCCTTGGAGCTCCTTAGCACACGTCCTCCCTCTCTGCTGGTCAGCGACAGAGTGAAAGATCTTATCAGCGTGACGTAGTTAAAGCGCCCTCTGGCGAATTTTGATGAAGTGCTGCCATCTATCGGCATTTTTTTCCAAAAGAATTTAATGTTTCACTTGTCAGGAGCTGGATTCGAACTTGGGCCCAACTGATTAGAAGCCGCGCGTCTTACCGCTGTGCCAAAGCACCCGTGCTTTATAGGCAGTTAACTTCGAAGTGTACCTTATCAGTGGAAGTTAGATTATTTTTCAAAGTTCATTCGAATAGCGATGCGCTTTATAAAGGGTGCGTTTTAAAACAGAATGCTACGGAGTGAATATAAATCTGTATATTATAACATTATGATTTTTTTTTTAAAACAAATGTATACACAAACTTTAAAAACACGAATGTAATAATTAGCTAAAATTGTATTCAGTGGATTTTTTTTTTTAAATAAATCAATACGATTTTTATAATAATAACGAAATAATTTCGAATGTTTAAAAACAAATTGATTACGGAGTTCCAATGAACACACAAATTGTGTTCCGTGGACACAAAAATGGTGTCACATGAATACCATTCGACCATTCTGAGTGTTGTGTATCTAAAAACAAATGTATACACAAACTTTAAAAAACACGAATGTAATAATTAGCTAAAATTGTATTCAGTGGATTTTTTTTTTTTTTTTTTTTTAAATAAATCAATACGATTTTTATAATAATAACGAAATAATTTCGAATGTTTAAAAACAAATTGATTACGGATTTCCAATGAACACACAAATTGTGTTCAGTGGACACACAAATCGTGTTCAGTGAATAGGATTCGACCATTCTGAGTGTTGTGTATCTAAAAACAAATGTATACACAAACTTTAAAAACACGAATGTAATAATTAGCTAAAATTGTATTCAGTGGATTTTTTTTTTTTTTTTTTTTTTTTTTTTTTAAATAAATCTAACTATCAATATAATTTTTTTTAAAAATGATTTGAATACACCCAAGTATAGTTACGCATTTTCAAAATGGTGTTAAGTGAATAGCATTCGACCATTCTGAGTGTTGTGTATCTAAAAACAAATGTATACACAAACTTTAAAAACATGAATGTAATACATAGCTGAAATTATGTTTTGTGAACAGGATTCGACCCTTTTAAATGTTGTGTATCTAAAAACAAATGTATACACAAACTTTAAAATAGCGCATTTAGTTAAAATGAAGTGAACAAGATTTGACCATTCTAAGTGTGTGTGTGATTTTTTTTTTCTTTTTATAAAAATAATAATGAAAATTAGAACTCACGGAACGACGTCTTCACTACCCGCTGGTCAAACTTCAAATGAGTGATACACTCTCATTACGCTATTAAAAATTAGATATTATCTATAATGACGTCAGCAGTATGAGGTGTTGCCACCTATTTTTTCTAATAATATATTTTAATAGTTGGATACTTCAAGGGTCTGATTTGGTACACGTAATCTGAAATACATCATTTTAATGATATTACGCATTGAATATGATTCGGCCATTTTTAAAATGGTGGATGTAATTGAAATATCGAAGTTTAGAATTTAACAAACTAACGAATTTTCACCCCCAAAAATTTTAGCATTCAGTTTAAATAAAACCCAATGAATATGATATCACCATTTTAACATCGTAATTTTACTACCATTATAGAACTTAGAAGTGAGTGTACATTATTTTTTTTCAGGACACCAACACATTTTAAAATCTATTGAATAGGAATAGACCATTTTGCACATACATGTACCTAGATTTCAACACCCGGTATTAAAACCTGCTAAACATGAAACGAGTAAGTATTGTGTGAGATTTTATCACACTAACTTTCAAACTTTTTAAATTTTTAAAAATGTCCGAAATAGTTGTATTTCATCAGTAGACATAAATTGTATGGAACACATTTTTATGAAAAAAATATCTGTTTCGACAGCTTTTAAAAATAGATTTCTACAGTTGTACACTACGGTTCTAGAATTTTCTAAATACGAATCGACTGTTTGAACTACCAATGGTGGTTTTACCGATGCAAATATTTACAGGACAAATATTTCAATGAAACAAAACTTAGTTGAAGCTTCTAAGTTTGAATATTTAGAATCATTTCATATAATTTTTATATTCACATTGAAAATAGTTAACAAAATTGGAACTCACGGAGCGACAACTTACTGTCCACACTCCAAATGAGTGATACACTCTTATTACATTATTAAAAATTAGATCTTATCTATAATGATGTCATTATGTTGCCGTATTACCACCACACAATTATTCTTTCCAAATTATGCATTTTTTCTTTTTAATAACTTGCTACTGTCTTATGCTATCCATTTTTTTTTTTTTTTTTCATATAAGCAGATATTCCATATACCTTCTAAATGTTAAGTTATAATTTAAAAAAAAAAGCTTTAGAGGTGTATTTTACGTCTGAATTCGTCCAAGGGGAAATCCGACAATTGCAAATGCATGATTGCATCCTCACATTTCAATAGACACCACTAAAATGTGTGGATCTTATTTTGAAAAAGCTGCTCTCAGAAAGAATATGTATATGAATACATATTTTCCATAAATATACCCCCTCCCCCCACAATACACACAACATGCAGGCCAAAGACTCACCCAAAATACATTCCAAATCGGCTCTATAGCTTATCGCGCTTATCAGTGTAACAGATAGTGACCCAAAGTTCATGTTCGCAAAGCGAGTTAATTGCAATGTTATTGTTTTAAGCAGTTCCCATATTTAAATGAAAAATTTATCAAATTATACAATACATACAAGAGCTGGAAGATCATAGCATTTCAATATTATAGAATACTCACGAATGTTTTTTTTTTTCTCCCCATTTAAAATTATCAAATTTTAATGCAATTTGACAAAAATTGCACAATACTTAGTGTATGACTATCAAATAAGAGCTAGGTTTTATTGTTACAACAACGTTTAAGATCATTAAACGAGTATATATATATATTTTTTTTTAAAGAAGAATAGTATATAACTTACTGTTTTTAAGGATTGGTGATTGTTAACATTGAATTTAAATGAAAGAGTGACCCTCTGAGACAAGTACAGTACATTGCAATAACATTAAAAAATATGAAAGATATGCAATTAACACCTTAAAAGAAACATGTAATGAGTTTTGATATCTTAATACGAGACATTATTGACATGCACATAGAAATGTCACAATTTTGTGGCTGTAGGTGCTCCATAAGACCCCTCTGCTCTTAATAAATGATCCCATTTGAATGTACATACTTAACAACACACAGAAAATGACAGGACCACAACAAAATTTTACACCTATTACAGAATAACTCCCAACTTCGTAGATTTTTAAGAAACTACAGTCGAATTTTCACCGATTCTTAGAGATTGAAACATAGCATTGTTTATGAATCTTCATACTTTAGAGAATGGAACATAAATTAGCATTTATTTTGAATGAATTCAGAATTTTGACATTGATTATAAATTTATGATTTAAACTCTGTAAAGTGTAAATATCTTTTGTCATGAAACTCACACTGTAGACATTTGATATGATTCGAATAAATCTATTTTTAATTTTTTATATTTTATTTTAAAAAGTGAGATTAGTAAACCTGTTACACTTGAATGCATAGATACATAACTCACAACAATATAACATTTCTTAAATGGAACATGCTAAAAAAAAAAAAAAAAAAAATTAGCTAATGAGTATAAATAAGGAATTCAATTTGAAAGATAAAAACCATTTAATGAATCTATTATTAATGAAATACACATTAACCATTATCACTTGTACATTTAAACAAATAAGTTAAAATAATTTCCTTATCGCACTTTCATAGTCCTCTGATTTGAATGACTCGAAAAAATTTCTATCATAGCAGTAAAAGACTTCTTCACCACGCAACAAAACTTTCTTAGCAATGTTTTTAATGTCAAGATTTAGAAGTACTTGTTCAGACACTCTGTCAAACATTTGTAATGGAGTGCTGTAAAGACATTCATGGTAACTTAAATCTTCAACTTGACCAACACAGCCAACACATTTGAAAAGTTTTCTTACATGACACATGATGTTGTCATGAATACAAGAGATTAATTGTTCGAATGCAAAATTTTTGTCACAAATAAGTGATGGTAGAAAGGTTATAGTGTTCTTTATTTTTAATATTTGAGCAGGAAGCCACTCTATAAATATACTTTCTCGAAGATGTATACTAATGTTGTTAACACTATTCTGTAAACATGCTATTTGATTTTTATCTAAGGTAATATGACACTGTGTTAGACAAAATTTTGAATCATATAATTGAATTATTTTCTGCAGATGCAATTTTCCGTTGTCATTGAAACAGAACAACTCATTGCGACTGACGAAAGAGGTATCTGCATATAGAATATTGAACGACCACAATTTTTGAGAAAATTCACTCCATGTAGCCGGTGACAGTGTAACACCTTCATGCGTAGGCTGTAATTCATTTCGATCGTTAGAGAGATATTTCCATATATACACTTTTAACTTCCCATGACGAAGTTTCAAATACACATACACATTAGAACCTAAATGCCAACGACGGAGTGCATCTTGCATAAAATCTGAAGAAGTAGATTCAGTCGAAACTGATTCTGCATTGGAAGATAACAGTCCACTATGTGTTAGAGCACAAGAAAGCAGATCATGAGTTGAGTTTTCAACCTCGGTGAGAACTTGTGAATTGACAACGGTAGATGTTTCTGCTGGGGTTTTGGAAGACATAAGATAGGTTTCTAACCAATCCACAGCAAATTTTTGTGAGGGTGAATTAATCACATCTGAGACAATGTCCACAGATTTTGTTTCTTCTAGGGCAGGAACAGTCAACTCCGCACTATTTACACTAGAAATTATTTGCTCGAGTGATGGCATACTTTGAATTTTAGACATTCTTTTTAGATAGTAACATCCAACTACGACATTCACAGTATAAGATTTATTTTTAAAACACTAACATCTTAAAACATTATAATTCTGTCACAGCTATGAGCGAAGCAAACCTATCCACACAACGTCCAAAGTTGAAATGACTTATCAAACAACTTCATAAGTATAATCACGTAACCTAAATCGAGTGTCGTGTGCAAACAGATCACATAAGATATGAAGTGATTAGAACTTATAATTTTTAATGAATCGTACAACATTAGATTGTGGTAAATACAATTGTTATCTACATGAGAAAATTTCTATATTATTTCATTCAGCTTCGAAATCATAGAGTGAAAATATGTACCAAACTTACTTAAAGTTCCGAATTTTAAATCACATTAACATTATATACTTAGAAAAATTTTATATATATTTTTATAACTTTAGGTGATATGTATCACGCGGAATATACAAGAGTAACTACCAAAAACACGAAAATAACTAACAGTATGAGGCCTTCACAAGTCGGCATCCAAACTAGAAATGAACGATAAACACACTAATTGCAACAATTAGATGAGAGCTTATCAGTTCTTATCTTATCTAAGATTCCACATAAAATGACGTCATCACTCCAAAGTTCACAAGATGACGTCATTGGTCCAAGGTTCGCAAGATACCCATTTAGCCTTTTAAAATTAAGAAGTAATTAAAAATCGATAGTAATTAAAAAAATTTTAATTACTTCTTAATTTTAAAAGGCTAAATGGGTATCTTGCGAACCTTGGACCAATGACGTCATCTTGTGAACTTTGGAGTGATGACGTCATTTTATGTGGAATCTTAGATAAGATAAGAACTGATAAGCTCTCATCTAATTGTTGCAATTAGTGTGTTTATCGTTCATTTCTAGTTTGGATGCCGACTTGTGAAGGCCTCATACTGTTAGTTATTTTCGTGTTTTTGGTAGTTACTCTTGTATATTCCGCGTGATACATATCACCTAAAGTTATAAAAATATATATAAAATTTTTCTAAGTATATAATGTTAATGTGATTTAAAATTCGGAACTTTAAGTAAGTTTGGTACATATTTTCACTCTATGATTTCGAAGCTGAATGAAATAATATAGAAATTTTCTCATGTAGATAACAATTGTATTTACCACAATCTAATGTTGTACGATTCATTAAAAATTATAAGTTCTAATCACTTCATATCTTATGTGATCTGTTTGCACACGACACTCGATTTAGGTTACGTGATTATACTTATGAAGTTGTTTGATAAGTCATTTCAACTTTGGACGTTGTGTGGATAGGTTTGCTTCGCTCATAGCTGTGACAGAATTATAATGTTTTAAGATGTTAGTGTTTTAAAAATAAATCTTATACTGTGAATGTCGTAGTTGGATGTTACTATCTAAAAAGAATGTCTAAAATTCAAAGTATGCCATCACTCGAGCAAATAATTTCTAGTGTAAATAGTGCGGAGTTGACTGTTCCTGCCCTAGAAGAAACAACATCTGTGGACATTGTCTCAGATGTGATTAATTCACCCTCACAAAAATTTGCTGTGGATTGGTTAGAAACCTATCTTATGTCTTCCAAAACCCCAGCAGAAACATCTACCGTTGTCAATTCACAAGTTCTCACCGAGGTTGAAAACTCAACTCATGATCTGCTTTCTTGTGCCCTAACACATAGTGGACTGTTATCTTCCAATGCAGAATCAGTTTCGACTGAATCTACTTCTTCAGATTTTATGCAAGATGCACTCCGTCGTTGGCATTTAGGTTCTAATGTGTATGTGTATTTGAAACTTCGTCATGGGAAGTTAAAAGTGTATATATGGAAATATCTCTCTAACGATCGAAATGAATTACAGCCTACGCGTGAAGGTGTTACACTGTCACCGGCTACATGGAGTGAATTTTCTCAAAAATTGTGGTCGTTCAATATTCTATATGCAGATACCTCTTTCGTCAGTCGCAATGAGTTGTTCTGTTTCAATGACAACGGAAAATTGCATCTGCAGAAAATAATTCAATTATATGATTCAAAATTTTGTCTAACACAGTGTCATATTACCTTAGATAAAAATCAAATAGCATGTTTACAGAATAGTGTTAACAACATTAGTATACATCTTCGAGAAAGTATATTTATAGAGTGGCTTCCTGCTCAAATATTAAAAATAAAGAACACTATAACCTTTCTACCATCACTTATTTGTGACAAAAATTTTGCATTCGAACAATTAATCTCTTGTATTCATGACAACATCATGTGTCATGTAAGAAAACTTTTCAAATGTGTTGGCTGTGTTGGTCAAGTTGAAGATTTAAGTTACCATGAATGTCTTTACAGCACTCCATTACAAATGTTTGACAGAGTGTCTGAACAAGTACTTCTAAATCTTGACATTAAAAACATTGCTAAGAAAGTTTTGTTGCGTGGTGAAGAAGTCTTTTACTGCTATGATAGAAATTTTTTCGAGTCATTCAAATCAGAGGACTATGAAAGTGCGATAAGGAAATTATTTTAACTTATTTGTTTAAATGTACAAGTGATAATGGTTAATGTGTATTTCATTAATAATAGATTCATTAAATGGTTTTTATCTTTCAAATTGAATTCCTTATTTATACTCATTAGCTAATTTTTTTTTTTTTTTTTTTTAGCATGTTCCATTTAAGAAATGTTATATTGTTGTGAGTTATGTATCTATGCATTCAAGTGTAACAGGTTTACTAATCTCACTTTTTAAAATAAAATATAAAAAATTAAAAATAGATTTATTCGAATCATATCAAATGTCTACAGTGTGAGTTTCATGACAAAAGATATTTACACTTTACAGAGTTTAAATCATAAATTTATAATCAATGTCAAAATTCTGAATTCATTCAAAATAAATGCTAATTTATGTTCCATTCTCTAAAGTATGAAGATTCATAAACAATGCTATGTTTCAATCTCTAAGAATCGGTGAAAATTCGACTGTAGTTTCTTAAAAATCTACGAAGTTGGGAGTTATTCTGTAATAGGTGTAAAATTTTGTTGTGGTCCTGTCATTTTCTGTGTGTTGTTAAGTATGTACATTCAAATGGGATCATTTATTAAGAGCAGAGGGGTCTTATGGAGCACCTACAGCCACAAAATTGTGACATTTCTATGTGCATGTCAATAATGTCTCGTATTAAGATATCAAAACTCATTACATGTTTCTTTTAAGGTGTTAATTGCATATCTTTCATATTTTTTAATGTTATTGCAATGTACTGTACTTGTCTCAGAGGGTCACTCTTTCATTTAAATTCAATGTTAACAATCACCAATCCTTAAAAACAGTAAGTTATATACTATTCTTCTTTAAAAAAAAATATATATATATACTCGTTTAATGATCTTAAACGTTGTTGTAACAATAAAACCTAGCTCTTATTTGATAGTCATACACTAAGTATTGTGCAATTTTTGTCAAATTGCATTAAAATTTGATAATTTTAAATGGGGAGAAAAAAAAAAACATTCGTGAGTATTCTATAATATTGAAATGCTATGATCTTCCAGCTCTTGTATGTATTGTATAATTTGATAAATTTTTCATTTAAATATGGGAACTGCTTAAAACAATAACATTGCAATTAACTCGCTTTGCGAACATGAACTTTGGGTCACTATCTGTTACACTGATAAGCGCGATAAGCTATAGAGCCGATTTGGAATGTATTTTGGGTGAGTCTTTGGCCTGCATGTTGTGTGTATTGTGGGGGGAGGGGGTATATTTATGGAAAATATGTATTCATATACATATTCTTTCTGAGAGCAGCTTTTTCAAAATAAGATCCACACATTTTAGTGGTGTCTATTGAAATGTGAGGATGCAATCATGCATTTGCAATTGTCGGATTTCCCCTTGGACGAATTCAGACGTAAAATACACCTCTAATGCTTTTTTTTTAAATTATAACTTAACATTTAGAAGGTATATGGAATATCTGCTTATATGAAAAAAAAAAAAAAATGGATAGCATAAGACAGTAGCAAGTTATTAAAAAGAAAAAAAGAAAAAATGCATAATTTGGAAAGAATAATTGTGTGGTGGTAATACGGCAACATAATGACATCATTATAGATAAGATCTAATTTTTAATAATGTAATAAGAGTGTATCACTCATTTGGAGTGTGGACAGTAAGTTGTCGCTCCGTGAGTTCCAATTTTGTTAACTATTTTCAATGTGAATATAAAAATTATATGAAATGATTCTAAATATTCAAACTTAGAAGCTTCAACTAAGTTTGGTTTCATTGAAATATTTGTCCTGTAAATATTTGCATCGGTAAAACCACCATTGGTAGTTCAAACAGTCGATTCGTATTTAGAAAATTCTAGAACCGTAGTGTACAACTGTAGAAATCTATTTTTAAAAGCTGTCGAAACAGATATTTTTTTCATAAAAATGTGTTCCATACAATTTATGTCTACCGATGAAATACAACTATTTCGGACATTTTTAAAAATTTAAAAAGTTTGAAAGTTAGTGTGATAAAATCTCACACAATACTTACTCGTTTCATGTTTAGCAGGTTTTAATACCGGGTGTTGAAATCTAGGTACATGTATGTGCAAAATGGTCTATTCCTATTCAATAGATTTTAAAATGTGTTGGTGTCCTGAAAAAAAATAATGTACACTCACTTCTAAGTTCTATAATGGTAGTAAAATTACGATGTTAAAATGGTGATATCATATTCATTGGGTTTTATTTAAACTGAATGCTAAAATTTTTGGGGGTGAAAATTCGTTAGTTTGTTAAATTCTAAACTTCGATATTTCAATTACATCCACCATTTTAAAAATGGCCGAATCATATTCAATGCGTAATATCATTAAAATGATGTATTTCAGATTACGTGTACCAAATCAGACCCTTGAAGTATCCAACTATTAAAATATATTATTAGAAAAAATAGGTGGCAACACCTCATACTTCTGACGTCATTATAGATAATATCTAATTTTTAATAGCGTAATGAGAGTGTATCACTCATTTGAAGTTTGACCAGCGGGTAGTGAAGACGTCGTTCCGTGAGTTCTAATTTTCATTATTATTTTTATAAAAAGAAAAAAAAAATCACACACACACTTAGAATGGTCAAATCTTGTTCACTTCATTTTAACTAAATGCGCTATTTTAAAGTTTGTGTATACATTTGTTTTTAGATACACAACACTTGAAAGGGTCGAATCCTGTTCACAAAACATAATTTCAGCTATGTATTACATTCATGTTTTTAAAGTTTGTGTATAAATTTGTTTTTAGATACACAACACATAAAGGGTTGAATGCTATTCACTTAACACCATTTTGAAAATGCGTAACTATACTTGGGTGTATTCAAATCATTTTAAAAAAATTATATTGATAGTTAGATTTATTTAAAAAAAAAAAAAAAAAAAAAATCCACATTGCTATATATCACTGAATACAATTTTTGTGTTCACTGAACACAATTTGTGTGTGCACTGGAAATCCGTAATCAATTTGTTTTTAAACATTCGAAATCATTTCGTTATTATTATAAAAATCGTATTGATAGTTAGATTTATTTAAAAAAAAATCCACATTGCTATACACACACACTTAGAATGGTGAAATCTTGTTCACTTCATTTTAACTAAATGCGCTATTTTAAAGTTTGTGTATACATTTGTTTTTAGATACACAACATTTAAAAGGGTCGAATCCTGTTCACAAAACATAATTTCAGCTATGTATTACATTCATGTTTTTAAAGTTTGTGTATACATTTGTTTTTAGATACACAACACTCAGAATGGTCGAATGCTATTCACTTAACACCATTTTGAAAATGCGTAACTATACTTGGGTGTATTCAAATCATTTTTAAAAAAAATTATATTGATAGTTAGATTAATTTAAAAAAAAAAAAAAAAAAATCCACTGAATACAATTTTAGCTAATTATTACATTCGTGTTTTTAAAGTTTGTGTATACATTTGTTTTTAGATACACAACACTCAGAATGGTCGAATCCTATTCACTGAACACGATTTGTGTGTCCACTGAACACAATTTGTGTGTTCATTGGAAATCCGTAATCAATTTGTTTTTAAACATTCGAAATTATTTCGTTATTATTATAAAAATCGTATTGATTTATTTAAAGAAAAAAAAAAAAAAATCCACTGAATACAATTTTAGCTAATTATTACATTCGTGTTTTTTAAAGTTTGTGTATACATTTGTTTTTAGATACACAACACTCAGAATGGTCGAATGGTATTCATGTGACACCATTTTTGTGTCCACGGAACACAATTTGTGTGTTCATTGGAACTCCGTAATCAATTTGTTTTTAAACATTCGAAATTATTTCGTTATTATTATAAAAATCGTATTGATTTATTTAAAAAAAAAAATCCACTGAATACAATTTTAGCTAATTATTACATTCGTGTTTTTAAAGTTTGTGTATACATTTGTTTTAAAAAAAAAATCATAATGTTATAATATACAGATTTATATTCACTCCGTAGCATTCTGTTTTAAAACGCACCCTTTATAAAGCGCATCGCTATTCGAATGAACTTTGAAAAATAATCTAACTTCCACTGATAAGGTACACTTCGAAGTTAACTGCCTATAAAGCACGGGTGCTTTGGCACAGCGGTAAGACGCGCGGCTTCTAATCAGTTGGGCCCAAGTTCGAATCCAGCTCCTGACAAGTGAAACATTAAATTCTTTTGGAAAAAAATGCCGATAGATGGCAGCACTTCATCAAAATTCGCCAGAGGGCGCTTTAACTACGTCACGCTGATAAGATCTTTCACTCTGTCGCTGACCAGCAGAGAGGGAGGACGTGTGCTAAGGAGCTCCAAGGCGCGACACGTCATTTCCAGATTGTTCGATTGCGACATCCCTTGAAACTTCTTCCTCAGGTCAAGGGTCGGTCAGCGATTGCGAAATCCCTTGAAACCACTTCCTCAGGTCAAGGGTCAGTCAGCGATTGTGACATTCCTTCTCAAGACTCGGAGTGAAACTCACTCCGTATGAGTCATCATGCCTCTTTCGCAATTGCCCTCTTCCGAAAGAGGCATCCGGTGTTGTGCCGCCTCACCAAACTTCCAAAAGAGGGGAGGGGGGCATCCTCCCTCCTGGGGGTCTAAAGACCCTCTGAGAGGGTCCACTCCAAAGAGGGAAGACACTCCAAAGAGGCATCCTCCCAAAGAGGGACCCTCCTCCCAAAGAGGGTCACTCCTCCTGTGCCGCGCTGTGCCGCCTCCCCGATCCGCCGCAGAACCCCCAATTTATAACTACTACCCTGTATATATTTGGTCCACTGCTTTATAGATTGCAAACATCTCAGCATTGTAGACTGTAGTTGTGCTATTTAATATATATAGTTTTTCTATTATCATTTATTCATCCCCATAGATCACAAAGGCAAATCTTACTCTATCATTCATTTTTGAGCCATCTGTAAAAATTTTTATTCTTGCCACTTTTGGGAATTTACCATCTTATTTTATGTTTCTCTCTGTCCAAGGCATCCCATGAATAAAAATGCGAATAAAAATTTCAACGTATGCTGTAGTTGCTTTAGGTAATGAACTTAACATGTGCATAAAACATTTATGAAAATTAGAAAAAAATAATTATATATTTTTACTGTTTACGAAAACCGCTTCAAACCTATGAAAATCGGACCTATAAATGCATTATTCTCAATTAATTGTTTAAAATGTTAGAACTGAAGTTTCAAATAAATACTGTTATTAAAACTCTATGTATACACTGTAAAACATTTGCAAGCATGTTACTGAAAGTTTCAGGAGTAATCGTAAGTAAGGTTCTATCCGTAATCGGGAGTAAGGTTCCTGATAGTTATGATAAATTGTATATAAAAAAAAAAATGACTCCTCGGTAGACTATAATTAGCTGAATATTTCAGAAATGAAGCTGGAATTTTCATGACAGTCTGTAATTGTGGCTTTTCTTACCAATTTGCCGAAATTATCAACAAATAGCTAAAAAATGAGCAACAGTTGCAGAATGTTTTACAGTGTATGGCGGTAAGGGAGAGGAGTTAAAAACATATGCTGGGAAAAAGCTAACATCGTTTCAGACGATAATTCAAGTGGCGCTAGTTTAAGATAAGACACACTGCACTGTATGCATTTCTATGGTGAAAAGCTGATATATTGAGTGGTATAATATTTTATTGTATAATAAAGGAAGATGCCTGTCTGTTTGCTTGTCTGAGTAATATGTAACGAGAAATCTAAGTGTCGTACGACCATGAAATTTGGTACATAGTTATTTCAGGACCTGAATAACTGCACCCTCGGCGTCATTTTTTTTTTAAATTTCGAACTATTTTTTTTGTTATTTTAAGCTTTATTGTATGTTTATTTTTGTTATTTTATCTCATAGAGTTTCTATTTTGACAGCAGAAAAGACCGAAGAGCTTTCTTTCCAATTGAATCGAATCCGTGGGACAATTCCTTCATATTTATTTTTTTTAAATATATCGAAATTGGCATTTTTTACTTGATCTGTTATATATATCGTCGAATCCGATTTGTTAAGCTTAGCACAAATCTATAATTTGGCTCAAACTTCCCCATATATATGAGCATTCTGACAGTAATAATTCGATTTAATTAGCAATTTTAATTTTTGCATTTTTTTAAATGATCGCATTCAGTCATCGCTGTGGACTGTCTACACTTACGGGTTCCCCCTATCTGGATCAGATCCATTTTAAAGAGGGATAAGCGGTTAGGCATAATGATTGGACTTTCGGCATTCAAGAAGAACTTCCGGAGAGAGGTTTTGAATCTTTTACTTCTTTTTTCTCTTTTGCGGAGGTGGGAAACTTCCTGATGTGGGATCATAGGTGGAAGTCATTTAGTTCCAAGAAGGAAACATAAATTTATCACTAGAAAGTAAAAGTACGTTTCTAAATTGTATATTTTATAAGATATAAAATGTTGAATATGATGAATTTTCTCACCTTTTTAACATTTTATGCATCTGCCGACCCCATAAAATATTTCAAGATATTACAAACATTATGTCTGTTGCACAGTCAGGGCTCATTCCTAAGTTGACTATTTTATACTAGCGAATTTGACTATCGAAACGACTAGATTAATATATAATTATATTCGGCTATAATTATATAATAATTATAATTTTTAATTATGTAATTTTAATATATTATATTTTTATTACATTAATGAATATATTATGAATGTTTAATGAATATATTTTCTCCTAACCAATTTTGAAGGGAAAATGAGATCTTAACAGTATTAGTCATTTCTTGAAGCTTACTCTGATGCTCTTAAATTTATAAGGCAAAAATCCACACATACCCACTTAAAAAATCTGATGTGGGTAGCACATGACTTTCACGAATTGATCTGATGATCAAGAATCGACTGATTAATCGACTGATCGACTTAATCGAATTAATCGACTGATCACGAATCAAACATTTTTGAAGTGATGTCTCTCTCTCTGTGTGTGTGTGTGTGTGTGTGAAAGTATGTGTGTGTGTGTGTGTGTGAAAGTATGTGTGTGTGTGTGTGTCAGTGAGTCTGTGGAGACGATAACTGATGAACGAATGGATCGATTCGAACGAAATTTGGTACAAAAATCACAATCTGTAAATACTGGAAACCTATTGTTTTTATACGCAATCGAATGTTCAGAACGCCCCCTAAATTTTCGAGTGAAATTTTGAAAAAATCGCCAAGAAAGCGATTGACATAAATTTTAGATTGTTAACATGAACCGTTCTCGAGATATTGCACAATTTTCAAAAAATTATCAAAAAGTCATATAAAATAAAAAAAAAATTTCAAATTGAGAAACATTTGCACTTTTCATGTGTATTACCATGCGATAAATTGGGTGACATCATTCTCGTGGATCTAGCTCGTTCCATTCATGAAAAAAGATACTTTGAGTAATACTTTTGTATTTGAACGCCTATAGTCATTTATCTGCTGTAAGAATAACTTACTTCTTCGTCCATAACGCTTGACGAGATTTTGACGACGAATTTGGTGGAATGTCGCCAACTTGGCGAGTTTTTAAATGTTGCTAAATTAACGAAAAACTCTCCAAATGGATAAAAATAACGCTAAATCAATGACGACTCATGGATGATGACGACATAGAAAATGACGACTCATTGACGAAAATTCAATATCTTGAAAAGAATATAAATAACTACTATAAAAATAGTTTTTTTTTTACTGTAAAAGTAGTAAATTCAATCCATAATATAAGGAAAGTCATGTGCTGCCCACATCAGGTTTTTTATTCGCTGTGTTAAAAACGTGATTTTTAAGGACCGTTTATATTTGTGTGACATCCGTTCTAAAACTGCTTTATTTTTGCGTATTTTCTATGCATCTATATTCTGTGCCGCCAAAGCAATTACAATATTTTTGAGTTTAAATGATCATCAAACTTTGATTATTTCTACAACGAAGCCTAATTTTAATGGATGCAGAATGTAAATAAGTGATTGTAAGAGGAGTTGTATAAGAATTGCTGAATTTTTTTCACGCAAAATTATTTAGATCTGGAATCTGGAATAAAAATGATATGAAAGAAACATTCATTGCTTTTACACAGAGAGCCAGAGCGGGCGTGGTAGCCCAGAGGTTAGCGCGCGGGAATTGCACCCCGTAGACCCGGGTTCGATTCCCGCCATTACCAAAACTGCCGCCGTGTTTACGCGGAGTACGATCACGTTAAACATGTGGATCCGTAAGTCCTTCCGAGAGGTTGGTGGTAGGGGAAGGAGGGTACGGTCTCTGTAGAGGCCTCCCCCCACTGGGTTCCGGTCTAAATTGGGTGGCACTTCCCGGCTGTCCATACAGTTACCTTACACCTTTCTGGTAGGTCGGATGGTCTGGGTGTCAACAACAACAGAGAGCTAGATGATTTTTTTCGATGACGTCATTTGAATAAAGTTCATTTTCTTTCGATGAAGTCTTAAGTTTTCAAATATAATAAATTATTGAAGTACTGTGATAATTTGAAATGTCCTGAATGTATCGCATTTTAGAGATGCTTAAATAAAATGCATTTGATTTGGAAAGTGTTTCATAATTAATGCTTTATGCATGATTGATCTTTATTGTTATACATTTTATCCATTAATTTTCCAATGTTAGAGGCTGTTTTATTTTAAGAGGACTTTTATTGGTCTTTGATAGGACTTTGATTAAAATATTGGTCATTTCTTCAGAGTCGTTTATATTTAACATTTATGATTGCGAGTTTCATCAACTTAGTTTAGAATTCTAGGAACGTTAAAAAATTGCTCATCTTGATCGATAAATGTACAATGAAAGTAGTTGAATAAACATGAATTAAAACGTACAAAATTAAAACGTAGGATTCTAAATTCGGCAGATATTAAAAAAAAAAAAAAAATCTGATGTGAGCAGCACGTAACTTTCCTTATATAATGCAATGTATTTACTACTTTCACAGTAAAAACAAAAAAATCTGATGTGGGCAACACATGATTTTCTTATATAATGAAATGAATTTACTACTTTTACAGTAAAATAAATTGGTTTTTCTTTTAGTAGAAACTAATATCCTTTCCAAGATATTGAATTTTCGACAATTAGTCGTCATTTTCATTGATTTTTCGTCATTTTTATCCATTTGGGAGATTTTCGTTAATTTGGCAACATTTCAAAAAGTCTCCAAGTTGGCGACATTCCGCCAATTTCGTCGCCAAAATATCGCCAAGCGTTATGGACGAAGAAATAAGTTATTCTTACAGCAGATAAATTGGCGTTCAAATGCAAAAGTATTACTCAAAGTATCTTTTTTCATGAATGGAACGAGCTAGATCCACGAGAATGATGTCACCCAATTTATCACATGATATTATATATGAAAAGTGAACTTGTTTCTCAATAGGAAATATTTTTTTCTATTTTATATGCCTTTTTATAATTTTTTTGAAAAATGTGCAATATCTCGAGAACGGTTCATGTTAGCGTTCTAAAATTTATGTCAATCGTTTTCTAATGAAAAATTACATAAGAAATGCCTATTTACGTAACTTTATTACGGGTTTTGATTTTTTGACGATTTTTTCAAAATTTCATTCGAAAATTTAGGGGGTTCTGAACATTCGATTGCGTATAAAAACAATAGGCTTCCAGTGTTTATGGATTGTGATTTTTGTACCAAATTTGGTTCGAATCGGTTCATTCGTTCGTCAGTTATCGTCTCCACAGACTCACTGACACACACACACACACACACTTTCACACACACACACACACATACACACTTTCACACACACACACATCACCTCAATAATGTTCGATTCGTGATCAGGGATGCTTGAAACGTGCTCTCCCGTCGAAAACTCGAATTCGAATTTTCGACCCCGTCACAATACTTTCCTTATACATTATGTATATAAGGAAAGTAATAGGTTATTCTTATAGTAGATACTTATATTTTTTCCAAGATATTCCATTTTCGTCAAATAGTAGTTATTTTCAATGATTTAGCGTCATTTTTATCCATTTGGCGAGATTTTCTTTGATTTGGTAACATTAACATAACATGTGGGCAACACATGACTTTCCTTATATAATGCAATGAATTTACTACTTTTACAGTTAAAAAAAATGTTATCCTTATAGTAGATATTTATATTCTTTCCAAGATATTGAATTTTCTTGAATTAGTCGTCATTTTCATAGATTTAGCGGCGTTTCTTTCAATTTAGCGATATTTTTTTCAATTTGGCAACAATTAAAATGTCGCCAAGTTGGCGAAATTCCGCCAAATTCGTCGCCAAAATCTCGCCAAGCGTTATGGACGGAGAAATAATTTATTCTTATAACATATAAATGACTATTGGCGTTCAAATACAAAAGTATTATTCAAAGTATTTTTTTCATGAATGGAACGAGCTGGGATCCACGAGAATGATGTCACCAAATTTATCGCTTGATATTACATATGAAAAGTGAACATGTTTCTCAATAGGAAATATTTTTCTTTTTATTTTATATAATTTTTTGATAATATTTTTGAAAAATGTGCAATATCTCGAGAACGGTTCATGCTAGCGTTCTGAAATTTATGTTAATCGCTTCGTAATGAAAAATTACATCAGAAATGTCTATTTGCGTAACTTTATTAGAGGTTTTGATTTTTGATGATCTTTTCAAAATTTCAATCGAAAATTTAGTGGCTTTCTGAACATTCGATTACGTATAAAAGCAATAGGCTTCCAGTGTTCATGGATTGTAATTTTTGTACCAAATTTCGTTCGAATCGGCCCATTCGTTTATCAGTTATAGTCTCCATAGACTCACTGACACACACACACACATACTTTCACACATACACAGATATCACCTCAAAAACGTCTGATTCGTGATCAGGGATGCTTGAAACTTGCTCTCCCGTCGAAAACTCGAATTCGAATTTTCGACCTCGCCACAATATTTTCCTTATACATTACTGTATATAAGGAAAGCGAAAATAAAGTTCGTAAACTGAAGTATGTAATAAATGTAAGTGTATAAAGTTTGTAGTTTAAGAGTTCTTTCAGTCCCGAAGCCGTAAAATGATCATTTTCCTCACGAAAAAGATCAATTTTTTGGGCAATTAAACCAGGAACTCTTGGGATTTTATTGGCGGCAATTTTGTGTATGTGTAGTGGTTATAAAGAATTTTAGAGTAACTGCTATACTTTATTTTTCCTTGAAAGGAATAGTTTTTTAGCTTCAATAATTAGAAAATTTGACTTTTCAGAATCTTCTTGCATTTTGCATATAACTATTTCAATTTCACCCATTTCATTTGTAGCAGAACTTTGTCATTTTGCTTGCAAGCATGGTTTCCAAGAAAGCTCTTAAGCACCACAATAACTTTGTAAGGAAAGGTCCCTGAGTTAGGTTTATTTATAGTAAAATGGTTATGACTGATCGAATAAAAGTGATTTCAGTGCCGCCCAGCAGAGAAATAAAAAATTAAGATAATAAACTTGGCAGCAAAGCGAGATAGACAAAAAAGCAAATTACAGTGTTACAGAGGATTGTCTGATAATGAGTAAGAATCGACCACAAAATTATTGCAGACTGTATGTATTTGATACAAAATTGTCTTTGGCTTATTGCTGTTCAGGAATGCTGAAATAAGCAGCAATTATATGCACGAGAATGTAATGTACAGCTTGTTCAAAATTCCGTGTGTCAACAACAATAAACATTTGAATCCGAGAAAGAATATTGAGTAGGACTTAGTCTTAAAGGTATCACCGTATTACAAGCCTTGATGATGCGACTTTTTGGCAGGTATTTATTGCCTTCCAAATAATCGTTTCGTGCATTCCTTGTGTCGATGATAACGCATTAGACTATACTCTACAACATTGTGACTGGCTTTTTTCGTCTATCCTGCTTTGTTGCCGAGTTCGATATCGAAAATGGAATTAAGTGTATAGATGATCTTAACTTCAGAAAATTTAAAAGCATGATTTCAGTTCCAAAAATGTTCAGTCACAGAAGAATTGGGTACATCTAGCTTAGAAACATGGTTCATATATACCTTTTTGGGAAAATTGAGAAACATTTTTAGTTTTACCAACATAACCAAGACATCCCTCACAGGGATTATGAGACGGACCTCAATAATTCGAAGAATATGATCTTTCAGAAAAAGGAATTAAATTTTGTTGATAGGTAAATTCATGAGTCAAGCTAAACCGTGTTTAAATCTTGGCTATCTTGTAGGTTAAATAGAATAAAAAAAATAAAACTACAACATTTAGAGGAAAATAATAAAGTTGTTGTGGATTAGAAACCAACATAGGTCTACAAAATGTATGTCACGCTTTGTTCTTCATAGGAAGATGACAGTCTTTGGAGACGGCTAAATATTTGAAATTCTTAATCTCACACAGCCTGAGAGTCAGAATAAAATTTTCAAGGCTCGGACAAAAATAAATAAAAAATAATATTTCTGTTGAGTTTGATGATTAGATCCAGCACGAGGTGAAATAGATATAGAAAGAGTTTACAGAAAACGGAAGTAGAAAGTGCAGAAACATTTTTCATAATCAGTACTTTAAGAAAATATATTTGATTATTTCATTTTATTTCGTGAGCAAGAGTCAATGGAATAGATAAAACTATACAGATTAGAAAGATAGGAAATTTTAGAGACAAACACGCAAGTATTATATCTTCAGATTGTTTATATAAATATCTTAAAAACAAAACAATGATTCAATACATAAATTGGCCAAAGTTAAATTTTATTTTACTTCCATATTTGAGTAATGAAATTGACATAATCTCTTTTCATGTAATTCTTATATACTTTTATTTAACGTTCCTTACATTTATGCTCCTATTCTCAGGCATTTAATTGTAAGATGAATTATTCTAAATCATCGGTCGCTTCTGTTATTGATAAGGCATTACTTAATTCAACAAGACAAAATTGGTTTCCAACCTTTGACGTCAAGAGGTTTGTCCATTTAATTCTATCATGTTACCGTTTCTTTCGTCTGTGGGCTACAGGGTTCAATATTCTGTTTTGCTTCAATTTTAGGTGCATATTTAAACTAAGAAAATTCATTTCGCTTCTCTTAAAGAAGCAATTCCGGTTTTGAATCGTTAGGCTGTTTGTCATATTTCCTGTCTGCGAATGTGGTCTTGCTTACGTTGGCCAACTCAAAAGAGTTTTTAAATTTTTCATATTGCAGAACCCATGAGTTATGTTTCTAATTAACACTAGAACGACGGAAGCGATTATTTACTACAGCGGTCATTTACTATAGCGGCTACGTAATTACTTTGAGAAACGATTCCTCCAAAACGGCTAATCCCAGTCCATTGAAATTTTATGACTTTTCTTATTTTCTTAAAGTTATTGAAAGTTATTTCTTAAAGTTATTGAAAGTTATTTCTTAAAGTTATTGACCGTTAGTGATTTCACACGATGATACAATCCGACTGCGGCGTTGCGTTACTGTAAGCCGTAAGAATGATTGCATCAACTTTTTGGCATTATTAGGCATGTTTCAAGAACACACAATGACAGTGCTCGTGCTAGATGTAAATCATTACATAAAATTTTGGCGCGATGTCTCGTAGGAAGCGACTGGCTACTGATGTGTGTCTAGCACTTTTGCAGTAACTTAGCGAGAATTCCAGTGATAACAACGGTGATAGAGTTGCAGATTTTGTAATTTCTGATGCAAATGAAATTGCAGAGCATAGTGTCAGCTCCTCAGAGGAGCAAACAGACTCTGAAGCTAACGTTACCTCCAATTCAACTCGCCTTCAACGCAATACATCTACTTCAGCAAATCTTCGTGTCAAAAATGGTACTGAGTTTAAAATATTGTATAAAAGCACCGCTATTTCCGGGACATTTGGTTCTCAAAACATCATGAAAAAAAAGGCTTGCCCAACTCAGTATGCAAATCGAAATGTATGCAAGAACGCTCATTGCAAAAAATGTGTCGAAAAAACATCCTAAATATTGTAACTATGATGTTTTGGTTTTCAATTAAAGGTATGTTGTATTTTTTCTATGGCGGTCAAATTGACCGCTGCCCGTGTTCTAGTGTTAAGGAGTTTCAAATTTTCAGTTGCTGAACATTCTCGGGACTAAAATCATGTTTTTAATTTTTTTGAAACAAAGAGCATTTTTACTCCTTATTTTAATTTGGAGGTGGGTTTTCTTGAAAGTTTCTCTCCAGTTTCTTTTTTAACCTCTTTTATAATTTCCGAAACAAGTTAGTTTCCTTTTTCATTTATCGTACGGTACTTACGTTCGAAGTTTTACTCATCAGTGAATGTATGGTTTGAATATTTCTGTTGGGTGTTTAAACTTGGTGTTTTGCCGTTCATTTATAGAATTCCTTTAGCCTTTCTTTCCTCCTTGGGTTTTATTGTTCATTCATTGCATCCTTCTACCCATTTCTACCTCTTTTTTCTTCTCGTATTGTTTGAAACAATTTTGTACTTGAGTCACGTTTGCTATTCCAACGGGAGATGCCGATTTTGCTTTGGTGAATGCAGATAGCGTTTCTTGTTGTTCCTGAAGTAAAAGGCTGTTATTTACCTTTTGCCATTGAAACCAGTGGGCACCTATATTGTGTTTAATGTGAAGTACTATTAACTCCCAGTCTTGAATATTTAAAAGATTAAGTAAATACCTAATTGTAATTATTGCATTCTTGCTATTCCTGGTTTTATGTGAAGTACTATTAACTTTCAGTCTTTCGTATTTACTTAATCTTTTAAATATTTAATTATAATTATTGCATTCTTGTTGTTTCTGAAGTAACTGTTATTTACCTTTTGTCTTCGAAACCAGTGGGCACCCATATTATGTTTAATGTGAAGTACTATTAACTTTCAGTCTTAGGTATTTACTTAATATTTTAAGTATTTAATTATAATTGTTGTATTCTTGATATTCCTGTTTTTATGTGAAGTATTATTAGATTTCAGTCTTTGGTATTTACTTAATTTTTTAAATATTAATTATAATTATTGAATTCTTGCTATTCCTGGTTTTATGTGAAGTACTTACTATTAACTTTCAATCTTAAGTATTGGCTTAATCTTTTAAATATTTAATTACAATTAGTGTATTCTTGCTGTTCCTGAAGTTAAAGGCTGTTATTTACCTTCTGCCTTCGAAACCAGTGGACACCCATATTTTTGTGTTTTATGTGAAGTGCTACTGACTTTCAGTCGTAAGTATTTACTTAATCTTTTAAATATTTAATTATAATTTTTGCATTCCTGCTATCCCTGAAGTATAAGGATGTTATTTACCGTTTGAATTCGAGACCAGTGGACATCCATATTTCAGTTTTTATGTGAAGTACTATTAACTTTCAGCCTTAGGAATTTTCTTAATCTTTTAGATATTCAATTATAACTATTACATTAAAGATACATGCGCAGATAAAATCCATTCAAATATGTATTAAAAGTACAATCTTTATGCCTAAATATTATCTTTATGGGATTTAATAGCACAGACAAAACAAGTACATTAAAATAAATTGTCTGATGTTGGCTCTTATATTAGATACCGATTTGATGAGAACTTAAAGTCTTCCCATAAAAGCGCTGATTACGTTTTCTTTCTTGTCATTACTTTCATTTGATAGCTATGTTATTTTAAGGGGTTTAGCAGATTGGCTATTATTTTAGGGAGGTTTATCTTTAATACCAAGATTGTCGGTTTTATTGTTGTTGGTTATAAAACTTAGTTTATCAGATTTCTTGATATGTCCATAAATGTTGTTCTTGATTTGATACATAAGTGAAGAAGAATATTTTCCATTTCAAATAGTTGAAAAAGTTGATAGAAATAAAAGTTTTAAATTTGAAAGAAAGCGAATGTTTGATAAATAGAATTTTGATCAATATTTTAGTTCCAAAGCCATAATGTGAGCTTAGTTCTTCCATAAAGACTTTGGAGAAATTCAGAAAGTGAATGTCTTTGTGAAACAGGAGCAATTGGTGATCGAGCTCAGCCGAATTCTTCAGCTTCAACTAATATATGTAAATACTGAGAAAACATGTATTGATATATAAATATACATACAGTGCAACGGCGTTCGCACATTTTATTTGTGTACCGCTTCTTTTTTTTTAATTTATAATTTAAGTTGTTTTTAGATGTCACAACTGAGTTCCTGACGTTTGTTTTGTAACATCATTGATCACGCTTAATAATTTGACTGGCTGAGATAAATGCACACTCTGATTGACCTGATTGATCGAGAGAGACATATAGACCAGGGGTGTAGTCGAAGGGGGACGCGGGCGGACGCAGATCTCAAGCGTACCCCTACAGCAGATTCTCCTGATCTCAAGCGTACCCCTACTTTTTATTTTGTAAGGGGACGCTGTTTTTTTTTAAATTTATATATACATATATAACCCCTCTGCAGCTTGGCATAGATGGAATGCTTGGCCGATGGCCTCAGATTATTATTCTTTGGTCACTCTTCCTCTGAAAAAACATATGGATAGGGATGGCGGTTATTACAAAAATAACCTGTTTTAGGTTTTTTGTAGGAAAAAAAAAACGTTTGTAGACAAACAAATGTTATTTACATTTTATTTATATTCGGATTTTAGAACTTTTCCAAAGCTAAAAAGCTTTAAAAAATCATTAGAGAAATCAATGACAAGTATCAATGTAATCAATGAATCAATGTATTCAATGAGTAATCAATGTAATCAATGAAAAAGTATCTCTATGGAAAGTTCTTTGAGATAATTTTATTTCAAAATGCAAGAATCTTAATTGATTTTTCTTTCTTGAGCTGAGAATCATATGCTTTGGAGCACAATTTTTGGTTTTTAATAAATAACTAAATAAAATTAAAATAATTATTATTCTTTTGATTTTATCAACATGTTAAGAGTTCGAGTTGTAAAGTAAAAAAAAAACAAAAAAAACACTGGATACAATTGGAAAAGTATCTCAATACAAAATCCACGATACATTTAGAGACTAGGGTCGTTACTCAAGACATTTTGTATGGGTGATACCTGTATCGCGATACTTCCCAGCCCTATGTCAATCACAGAAATTATACAGTATTGGCTAAAATTCTTCAAAAAACGAGCGTCCCCCCACCTTTTATTTTACGACTACACCACTGATATAGACACACATAAGGACGTTACGTTAAAAACAGCGTTTTCGGATTCTGAAGTGCTTGAATCGTGTAGGTTCGTTGAAAACTCGAGTTCTGATTTTCGACGCAGTTCTAATATTTTATACATTACCGTGTACTATAGGGAAAGTAAGAAAGAAGAGCAAAAATTAGCGCTTTTCAAGTGAATAGGAAAACGAACATATTTTTAGAGTTTTTGCTTTTTAAATTTAAATAATTAATATTTTTTAAATTGTGGAATATTTTGCATACATTCCTAAGTTATCAGTTTACTTTATAGAAACAGCGAGATTCCAGGCCAAGAATTATCATTTTAAATGGCTGGAACTTACATATACGGGTGCTTCAAAAACAGTGAATAGCGTGAGTTTGTTTGAAACATTGATTGGCGTTCCCAGATTGGCTATTATTTTAGGGAGGTATATCTTTAATTCCATGATTGTCGGTTTGATTGTTGTTGGTTATAAAACTTAGTTCATCAGATATTTTTAACACTTTACAACAAAGTTGAAAAGTGTTTATGACTTTGTTCATTCTGTCTGTCTGTCTGTCCGTCCGTTAGCACGATAACTGCCGTAAAAATGACTTAATCAAAATGAAATTTTAGTATGTTGTTCAGACGGTCTGTAGGACCTATGGGAATATAAATAAATAATATCACCCAATTAGTTTTGGATTGAACCCGGGTTGAAAAAATGAAATACATTGAACCCTATGGGACCTAATTTTTCAAACATTTTTTAAGCGGATTTAAAATTCACAAATTGCTTCGAAAATTTTAGGTGATATTCAAATTATTCCATAAAATATATAAAAAAAAATTCAGCAAAATATATTCAGTAGTTTTTTAAATAAAAATTAAAATAATAATTACACCTCTTATATGAAGCGATCAGGTGACCATGATATGAAACGATCACGTGACCAACTTCAAAATATAATACGGCATCCATCTTGTCTCAAAATCGTCATTTTTAAAGTTCTTTTTAATTCATATTGAGTGTTGTATTCGTTGTTGTTGTTGAAACCCAGACCGTCCGACCTACCAGAAAGGAGTTGAAAACCCAGGCCGTCCGGCTCGTCAACAAGGACTTGAGCATCCATTTGGACGGCCGGGAAGTACCAGAAAGGTGTAAGGTAACTGTTTGGACGGTCGGGAAGTGCCACCCAATTTAGACCGGAACCCAGTGGGGGAGGCATCCACAGGGACCGTACCCTCCTTCCCCTACCACCAACCTCTCGGAAGGACTTTCGGACCCACATGTTTAACGTGATCGTACTCCGCATGAACACGGCGGCAGTTTTGGCAGTGGCTGGAATCGAACCCGGGCCTACCGAGTGCAACTCCAGCGCGCTCACCAATGGGCTACCGCGCCCCCAGTGTTGTATTCGTCGTAAAACCTCTTTATTTTCGCTTGAATTCTGTGCATCTACATACTGAAACAACGCAATGACAATATATTTGAGTTTAAATGCGCATCCAACTTTGATTATTTCTCTAACGAAGCCTATTTTTCACTTATGTGAAATGTAAACAGCAAAATATGTAGGATGAGTTGTATAGGAATTGCTGTATTTTTTTAATGCAAAAGAATTTAGCTTATGGAGTCTGCATAGCTGATATGAAAGAAATATTCATTGACTTTACCGATAGAAGGACGATTTTTTGCGATGAAGTTTTAAGCATAGAGTTAAATTACTTATAGCTCCATGGTCTTAATTTTTAAATAAAATAAATTATTATAGTATTGTGATGAATGACATGAATGGGAAATTATTTATGAATGAAATGCTGCTTTTTTAGAGAGAGCCAGGCGTGTTATTTTTTCTATGACGCCATTTGAATGAATTTCAGTTGTTTTCGATGAAGTTTTTAAATATAATAAATTATCGTGGTATTATGATAATTCTAAAATTGTTACCGAGTAATATATTACCTTTTAGAGATGTTTAAACCAGGCAATTTATATTTCAATGCCGTCATTTGAATGAAGTTCATTTTTTTCGATGAATGTTTAAGTTTTCAAATATAATAAATCAATGCAGTATTGTGATAAGTTTTAAAATATTACCGAGGAATGTATTGCATTTTAGACATGTTTAAATAAAATTGCATTGAAGTTGGAAAGTGTTTCATAATCAATGCTTTAAGCATGATTGATCTTTCTTGTTTGATATGTCTATATATGTAGCCAAACGATAAATTTAATTTATAGGGAAAAATACTGGTCCAATAATACTAAAAATACTGAATCAATTAAAATTGCAACAAGAAAAAAATTTAGCTAGAACTGGAACTTCTTGTAGGATATAAGTGGTCCATAAAATTATCTTTTTAAATATATTGCATAACTGTATATTAAATTAACTGGTGTGTGGCTCAACTCGACTTTCTCATACCAGAATCCATTTTTAGTAGTTTTCTTTTTTTCAAAGTTTACAAGAAAAAAATTTGAAAAATCTGTATCAAAGGTCCAAATGATTATGCTTATAGCGTGTTACCCTTCACTTTAAAGGGCTTGAAAAAATATTTCGATTGATATTATACTTGACAATGTACATCCCCCCCCCCCCGAAGGGCGGGTAACTTACTCCCAAGGGGTACTAATGACGTCACAAATAAAAAATTGTATTACGGCTATTTTCCCCTATAATGATTGAAACTATACAGCCTCGTGATCATTGGGCCATAAGTAAACCGTTTTATGTATGATTATGTCAAAATGTGTTCTATACTGCCATGTTTAAAAAATATAAAATTTGAAATAAGTTTCGAAGTTTTAGCTCGAATTTAAAGTTTTTTTTATCCAGTTCTAGATTTATTGATAACAAAGTTTCGTAAAAAATCTGGATACAGTTTCGTGAAAATCCATTAATATTTGTGGCCACTATCGTGTATACAAAGAATCGACCACAGACAAACAGACGGACATCACCCCAAAAATAATCGAAACATGTTCAGGAGATCTTAAAACATATATTGGCATCAAAATTTCGAAATCGAAAATTTTTGAGAAAAAGCAATACTTTCTCAATACTACGTATGAGTAAGTAAAAATCATATTTAATTAAATATATCAACATAATGCAACGTTTTCATAATTTGTGGACGGCTTATATGAATTGTCGCGCAGGCCAAAACAGCCAAGTACTTATGCACTCAAAGCCGTTAATACGGCATAATTTAGTGTCCATAAGTCCTCAAGTTCGTTTCAAGATTCCCCGTTATTCCCTGGACAGATACCGGAGAAGTCCCGGTGCGATGGAGAGACAGACACCATCAGCGGATTGAGAGCTCAAAATGTCTTTTTTCGCTGAAAGTTCCGCCAAGAAGTGATGAGCTGGAAAGAGATTCGGGATATTGATTGGGCCTCGAAGTTCTATTTATAACGAGGGTTTAAGAGGATGTGCTGTGCACGAGACTCACACTAAACAGAATACGGAAGCGGTGTTTATGAAGGTGCGTGGAGCACCTGTGAGCAGAAGAAGGGATTTTGTGAGAGGATGACTAGATTTTAATCATTTTAGGTGTAACAAATAAATGCAACAAATGCAGTGTTACACTCGTTGGATTTTCTCAGAATTCTATAAGATTATACTTACAAAAACTGTCTATGGTTAGTCTATATTATAATTGTATAACACATTTTGTCTTGCCAGATCCCCCTCCCAGAAGGCCCCCAGAGACCTAGACGACTTGGGCTTTGAATATAGTATTGAATACGGGAAAGAACCTAACAGAGCTGTATATTTATCCCCCCTCCAGGTTCGATAAAAACAGAGGATGGGGTGAAAAGTGTTTCCAGATACACTAGAAGTGCTTCATGTGGCCTAGAAGACTAAATCTTATCACATATATAATATCCCCCATGAGTTAAAACCACATACATCCTAAAGGTAGGCATTTACTAGGAGCGGTTAAAACTTAACCGGACTTTTTAATCACTCCGTGGAGAGGGGGGGGGGGGGAGGCTTAGAAAATGGAGTGGTTTTGAAAAATATTTTCAGACCTTACAGAAATCTCTTGGTGATGTAGAAAGTTGAATCTTTGAATATTTATAGTATTGATCTTATTCATAAAAGTTAATTTATTTGTAGAACGCTTACATATTTATAGAACAAACTTGATTTAGATTTTTTTTTAGATTTTTCACCCGGGGACGGGGAAAATATCGATTTTATAAGAGTCTTTCCAGGGGACTTAAAAGGCTGAATCTTTGCAAAGAGAGAATAACAAAATCAGATTTTTGACAAAAACGGGTAAGTGGCATGTACTGTTTAACAAAATCAAACTTATTAACAAGAAAGATCAATCATGCATAAAGCACTGATTATGAAACACGTTCTAACTGAAATGCAAAATGCGTTCCATTTAGCTGTTATATATTTTTAATTATCATAGAACTATGATAATTTATATTACTTAAAAACTTTAAACTTCGTCGAAAAAAAATGAACTTTATTTAAATGATGTCATCAAAATATAAATCGTCTGCTTCTCTGTTGTTGTAGTTGAGACCCAGACCGTCCGACCTACCAGAAAGGTGTAAGGTAACTATTTGGACGGCCGGGAGGTGCCACACAATTTAGACCGGAACCCAGTGGGGGAGCCATCCACAGGGACCGTACCCTCCTTCCCCTACCACCAACCTCACTTACGAATCCACTGTTTAACGTGATCGTACTTTGCGTGAACACGGCGGCAGTTTTGGCAGTGGCGGGAATCGAACCCGGGTCTAACGAGTGCAATTCCCACGCGCTAACCACTGGGCTACCGGGCCCTGTCTGGTTCTCTGTTGAAGGCAACCTACGAGCAACAGGTGCTCACTGCTAGTGCTTATACCAGTCATAAAGAATTGCTTTTGAACATTTGAAATGCGTATTTTATTTCGAAATATTGTATATGAATAGTATTTTAAATCCAATATTGTTTAAGTACATAACTTAGATCAATTTTAACAAATTGATATCATCATAAAAAACAAATCTGCAATAAGATGCGTTTTAATGCAAAAGTCAAATAAAATTATACTGTAGGTGCATAATCATAAATCTTTTTTTTTTAATAAAGTATTTAGCAAAACGTTTCATTTTTAAATGAATCATTGAAACCATAGTTATATATATATATATATATATATATATATATATATATATATATATATATATATATATATATATATATATATATATATATATATATATATATATATATATATATATATATATATATCATTAAAACAGCACTTACATTAATTTTTAGACAAACATGAATAGTGTATTAAGCAATAAGCGAACAATTTATTATGGATAATTTAAATATAGTTAAAGACATTAAAATAAATAATCAAGAACACTCGGTATAAAAATAAAATTTCAAAAGTCATCGGCAGGAGAATTTTCTACTTCGAGCTACTGCGGCTTGAGCTATTTATGTTGCAATTCACATGACCTACTCAATAAATAGTCATGTTGTTTCAATATGCAACTTAATACACTTACTACTCTATACATCAGACATACAAATTTTAATTTTTAATATAAGAAAATGTATTATTTTCTCTCTGAAGGTGATTTTAGATCAACGCCTAATAGATAACAAATTATTATTTTTAATATATTTATCTGAATATTGAGAAATCAAGTAAATATGTACCTGGGTGAAAAAAAAATTCTAAACCAATTAAGATAAAATTATATATATATATATATATATATATATATATATATATAATATGAAAATCCAATGATAGAATAGAGAGAAGTTGTAACTCAAATAACCCTAACTTGAAATATGCCTAGAAATTAAAAAGAAGTATTACATAGAGAATCGTCAATCATTAGGAAAATAAATCATTTGGATTATATCTATGAACTCTTTTTACTTGGACGACAAGCATGAAGATTGAAAAATTATATAGGAAACAAGAATACCTGAAATACACTACTTATATACATTTACATGTATATTTTAATTACCTGTGACTTATCCCTTATTGAAAGTTGTATGAAGAGCACATGTAAAAATAACAAGAAAGATCAATCATGCTTAAAGCATTGATTATGAAACACTTTCTAACTTCAATGCAATTTTAATTAAACAAGTCTAAAATGCAATACATTCCTCGGTAATATTTTGAAACTTATCACAATACTGCATTAATTTATTATATTTGAAAACTTAAACCTTCATCGAAAAAAATGAACTTCATTCAAATGACGGAACTGAAATATAAATTGCCTGGTTTAAACATCTCTAAAATGTTATACATTCCTCGGTAATAGTTTTAGAATTATCACAATACTACGATAATTTATTATATTTGAAAACTTCATCGAAAACAACTGAAATTAATTCAAATGACGTCATAGAAAAAATAACACGCCTGGATCTCTATAAAAACAGGATTTCATTCATAACTTTCTCCCATTCATTTCATTCATCACAATACTATAATAATTTATTTTATTTAAACATTTTGTTTAAGACCATGGAGCTACAAAAAATTAAACTCTATGCTTGAAACTTCATCGAAAAAAATCGTCCTTCTCTTTATGAAATCAATTAATATTTCATTCATATCAGCCATGCAGACTCCATGGACTAAATTATTTTGTGTTAAAAAAATACAGGAATTCTAATACAACTCATTCTATATATTTTACTGTTTACATTTTACATAGGTGAAAAATAAGCTTAGTTGTAGAAATAATCAAATTTAGATGAGCATTTAAACTCAAATATATTGTCATTGCGTTGTTTCAGTATGTAGATGCACAGAATTTAAGCAGAAATAAAGTAGTTTTAGGATGGATACAACACTCAATATGAATTAAAAAGAACTTTAAAAAATCACGAATTTGAAACAAGATGGATGCCATATCTCATTTTGAAGTGGGTCATGTGATCGTTTCATATCATGGTCATGTGATCGTTTTATATAAGAGGTGTAATTATTATTTTAATTTTTATTTAAAAAAATACTGAATATATTTCGCTGAATTTTTTTTTATATATTTTATGGAACAATTTGAATATTACCCAAAATTTTCGAAGCAATTTGTGAATTTTAAATCCGCTTAAAAAATGTTTGAAAAATTAGGTCCCATAGGGCTCAATGTATTTCATTTTTTCGACCCCGGTTCAATCCAAAACTAATTGGGTAATATTATTCATTTATATTCCCATAGGTTCTACAGACCGTCTGAACAACATACTAAAATTTCATTTTGATTAAGTCATTTTTACGGCAGTTATCGTGATAACGGACAGACAGACAGACAGACAGAATGAACAAAGTCATAAACACTTTTCAACTTTGTTGTAAAGTGTTAAAAATAAAATAGATCTAACGTTTGGCTTAAGAATAATTCATTTATATATAAACAGGTACTAAATACCCCTTGTTCTCTGTACCACACACATAGACATACACACACACACACACACACACACACACACACACACACATACACACACACACACATATATATATATATATATATATAGTAGCAGTATACCCGTTTCACATACCGAAAATATATTATAAAGAAATTTAAAATTCATAATCGTGTGCAAATTCATATAGTATTCAAAATGACATTGTTATTCAAAACATTCAACTAAAATATTTAAATTAATGCTTCTAAAAAAAGTTTAAGAATCTTTTCTCGCTATACAAAATTGCAAAATTATCTTGACATGCAAATCTGAAGAATAAAATATCCTGATCCCGTTTGTAAACAAATTTACAGAACATATGAATATTAAATTAATATATGTCAAAATAAAGGCGTCAAAATTGTATTAGATGATAGACTTGTACTAGTGCTTATATTCTCGCGGATTAGAAGATATACCCGTGTATTGGAAAATTACCCGCACTACAATATAAGTTTCAAAAATCTTTACCGAAATAAAACAGCTGACGTATGTCTCGGCCATTCACAATTAAATTTTGCTGACTTAAATTTCGTACATCTCAGATCCAGCAAACTGGATCTTAAGTGTGCATGCACGGAATACATTTATAAATAGGAGAGACTGTAAAGAACCTTACTGCACCAACTGGGATTTGAACCCTTAATCTTCGAACTGGCCAGCCAACACTCTATTGTTGAGTTTCTGAGACAAAATTGCAAACTTTTATGCTGCATTCTCCAACCTCTAACGCCAGATTGGCGGACATCTGGCAATCTGACTGGTCACCTCCTGCTATCTGTACCTCAAGTTAGCCTCCTGATAATATTATTTTTACACAGGTTAGTATCCTGCGTGGTCGTTATCCCCTCAATTTCAAATCGTCGCTCAATCTTCCAGAGTCCACTGAATCCGTATTAGTCGTCCTAGGGTCACTTTTAGATCTCGGACATCTTTGCACTAACCTACAGGGTTAATTTTTTTCGAACGCCATTGAAAAGAACCTTGCTGCTCTTACCGGGAACTCTGCATCTCTAAACTTCTACCGTTGAGTTACTGGGACGAAATTGCAAGCCCTTATCATCGAAGTGGATTCTGCAAGACGAATAAGCGAGCATTGAACTTCCCCATTCCCAAACGAGAAATCCGTTTCCTTCAGCAACTGTACGCATAAGTTACGCATACATACGTATGCGTATACTTTGTTCTCTAGATAGGAGACTTTTATAACAGTGAAAGAGATATGAGAGATAATTGTAACCATATCCATAATCAAATGATTATGAAGATTGATATCCAATAATTGAATCATAGATAATCAAGCCAAGGATCGTGAATCTTTGGCTTGATTAGCTGTCAATGTCGGTTCAGCTCGATTAACTATCACTATCGCAGGTATGTTGAATGTACAGGTATTAACGCTAGTACGGAATGTAAATGCGAGACAGTTTGTATCGAAATAATATTTCTTTGTACAGCATGATCATGTGGGTAATAATCATGCTGTACAAAAGGGGCTATAACATGATCAAGTGTGCTATAGCTTTTTTTAGCCCCTTCCATATGCCTTTGCGTAGTCTAGATTTCGAATATAATTTGTATCGTACTATGGGCTCCCATGAATAAGTAGAAATTAATGGAAATTATAGATGCCTTTAGTGAAGGTCACATCAATTCCATAATAGAAAAATTTATATTTTTTGTAAGAGAAAAATGCTAAATAAAGATACACAGCTCTATAAATTTAACATTACGTCGTTGATGCATATTCCTGACACACAGCGTCTGCCAAGGAACATCTATTTTGATTTTTAATCTTCCTAAAAGGATTTGCCTGAACGAAAGGTCTTTATATGATAATGAGACTTACTCCTAATTTCCCCAGATTTAAACTTAGAGATCTGGCTTCCTTTGAAGAGGACATTACACTCTGAAAATTAGTCGCATTTTTGAAAACCAGATAAATGGATTTCAGTAGCGTAGCGGAAATATCTCACCCCACCTCAGAAAAAAGTTGATAAACAAGCTTGTCATATACTTTTGAATAAAAAATCTGATTTGAGCAACGTTTAATTTTCTTTGAAGACTTGCATTTGTTTTATTTATTTTCTGTGATTTTCATTGAAATGAAATATATCTTCTTGGTCGCATTAAAATAACACATATAATAAAAAAATTATGAAGAAGTTTTCATGTGGAATCAAATGGTTTGTTAACTTCATTTGTGACGAAACATTTTTATTCTCTCTTGCATACTTATTTCGTACAATCATATGGATCTTTAGGAGAAACAAGAAAGACATATTCGGAACCAGAAATGGAAATACTTAGTAAACCCCCAATCTCCCTCCTCTAGAATTTAATGCTAAATCAATACCAATCATCAAACTAAATCTATTACCAATCTTGAAAAATAGATGTTTCCAACAATGTTTTGAACCGGAAGTGAAAAAACACCGAAACTGGAAATCTTAATCTAATCTTTTTACTTACTCCAGAAATTAATACTGAATTGACATCAATCATGATCTGAGTCTTGAGAAATAGATGTTCAAGAAAAATTTTGAATTGTATGAGGAAAAATAACCGGAAATGAAAAGTCCGTAGTGACTCCTCAAACTCCTCCAAAATTTAATGCTGAACCCATATCAGTGATCAGCTGAGCTATGTCGACAGCAGTTCTCGAGGAATGTATGAATGTAAATTTTTGTATCGAAAGTGATAGCTCCAGAACCGTAAGAGGAAATTCTTAGAGAGTCTCCTGACACTCTTCGAAATTTGATGCTGGATGCACATCAGTTATCATCTAAGCTTTAGCCATAGCCAATCTAAGAAAATAGATGTTTAAATTAAAAAGGCATTTTTTGACCGGAAATTGAAAGAAAAGCTGATGTATAAATCCTTAGTGAATCCAGTTCCCTATTCTTCTTCGATATATGATACTGAATCTAGATCAGTCATTATCCGAGTTCGATTTATATTAGATTCTCGGAAATAGATGTTTCAAGAAAAATGTTTCGCAAAAATATATGACAGAATTTTTACCACCAATGAATAAATTAATATAATACAGAATACAAAATTTCGTATAAATACAGAATACAATTTTTTTTTACTAATAAACGAATTTCATAAAACGAAATAAACGTTACAATAAGTGAGGAAAGCAAGCACAACCTCACTTATTGTAACGTTTTTGATTGGGGCTTATTCTAATATAAAGAGATAGCTTTATAAATATAAATATTTATTAACACATTAAAATGCCTATCTTAGGTTACATAATAAAGTAAAATTCACGTCCTTCGACAATACCGTTCCATTAGTACGTATACATTTACAAACTGTCTCTCTCTGCTTCATCTCCTGTAAGCATTCATCTCACCCTCTTTTATACTGACACTTTCTCCCGTTACGGTCCACAGTTACAGCTTTGCCTTAAGGTTAAATTATAGATAGCCGAAGGGAAATTATTTCCCAACACTTATTCAAGCAGATTTAGCATCTGCGGTAGAATAGTAAACGTGGCTGAAGATAGGGAAAAAAAAAGAGAAAGAAATCAAGGAGGCAGGAAAACGAGTGTCAGGATACCAAGAATGAATGTAAAAACTATGGAGAGGATAATTTTAAATCTAATATGCTATCTTTTGTCGAATTTTAATTCTAATATGTTGTCTATACATATATTATGCATTTTAGGGGAAACCTGCTGGCTTTGTTTTTGTTTGCTGCTTTATTACTTTCCTTATATACAATAATGTATAAGGAAAGTATTGTGATGGGGTCGAAAATTCGAATTCGAGTTTTCGACGGGAGAGCACATTTCAAGCATCCCTGATCACGAATCGAACATTTTTGAAGTGATGTGTGTGTGTGTGTGTGTGTGTGTCAGTGAGTCTGTGGAGACGATAACTGACGAACGAATGAATCGATTCGAGCGAAATTTGGTACAAAAATCACAATACGTGAATACTAGAAGCCTATTGTTTTATACGCAATCGAATGCTCAGAACCCCCCTAAATTTTCGAAATTTTGAAAAAATCATTAAAAATTCAAAACCTTTAATGAAGTTTCGCAAATAGATATTTATTATGTAATTTTTCAATAGAAAACGATTGACACAAATTTTAGAACGCTAGCTCAAACCGTTCTCGAGATATTGCACACTTTTCAAAAAAATTATCAAAAAATCATGTAAAATAAAAAAAAAAGTATTACCTATTGAGAAACATGTTCAATTTTCATATGCAATATCATGCGATCCATTTGGTGACATCATTCTCGTGGATCTAGCTCGTTCCATTCATGAAAAAAGATACTTTGAGTAATACTTTTGTCTTTGAACGCCAATAGTCATTTATCTGCTGTGATAATAACTTATTTCTCAATAACGCTTGGCGAGATTTTGGCGACGAATTTGGTGGAATGTCGCCAACTTGGCGACTAGTTTAAATGTTGCTAAATTATAGATAAACTCGCCAAATGGATAAAAATAAGGCTCAATCAATGAAATGACGACTCATTGACAAAAATTCAATATCTTGGAAAGTATATATCTACTATAAGAATAATCTATTGTTTTTACTCTGTTAAAGTAGTAAATTCATTGCATTATATAAGGAAAGTCATGTGTTGCCCACATCAGATTTTTTTTTATATAAAATGTGAGTTTTATCCCATGAATTTGACATATAATGTAATTCGCCAAAATTAAAAAATATATATCTCGAGAATGATTTATAGGTTGGTCTTATTAATTCTTCCGTAAAAAATATGCATAAAATAAGTTTAAAATAATACTACATTTATGAATATTGTGCGTCAGTATTTGTTAACGTCACGGAAGCAAATTGTCAAATCTGAATTTGACAATATTACACAAGAAATTACACAATTATATATGTCAATATAATTTATAACCCCGGGTTCTACGCAAGATCTGTAATTAATTATAGTGTGACATCATTGAATTTAGAAATGAAAACTTCCCAACAACATTTACTGGTAAGGAAATTACAAATTACGTCGAAATTATGTCGTCAAAATTACGTCGAAAACTTAAATTACAATTTTCGACCCTATCCGATTCCTTTACCATATATGGTATGGAAAGTAATATGAATGAAATAAATATAAGGCTGATACAGAAAATAAATCAGCATAAAATATATTCGAATCCTGTAGTAGTTTTCTAACTTGGGGGTGTTTCAAGTGGAATTTCGATATTTTTAAATGTATTCTTTTGAAAGAGAAAAATCTCCTTTACAGTATTTGAAGAGAAAAAAAGCTAGCTTAAGTGGCCTTTGTCTCTAATGACTGACGGCAACAATTCTTAAAAAACATTTCAAACAGTTAAGAACGTTTTAAAAGATAGTACATCTGCTATAATTTTTTTTCAAGCCATAGAATTTTATTTTAAAATGAAACTTTTAAATATGTTTCAGAATGGTACTTTTTAACGACTTACAGATTTTTAAATACGGAAGAAATTGCTATCTTATTAAGGAGGCCATTAGAATTCAAAAACTACTGTCATAATTAAAAAAAATTAAATATGTAAATAAATTAATCATCAGTATAACCACAAATTCAAGTATAACGCTAAATTAAAGAAATCTTTAAAAAAATTAAAAAGACGACGTAATTAAAAATACTTTAAAGGAAAATTCGTAGCAATTTTAGAATAAACTACTGTTTAACGTCGACAAAAACAGGTAAACTACTCTTAAAGCAATGTGTTCCAACCTTTTTACGTTATATTTTATTTAACAATGCACAGCATTTATCGTGAAAATAGTCATCTTAGCCGAAAATTGGCCCAGTTAGGTTCTGCTCCATGGTTGATACCAAAAATATATAAATTATCAAATTTCTTGTTCTGGGCATTTGGGAAAATTTATTGAAGCCTTCCCACCATTGTTCCGTCTCTCGGAGAAGAAATTGAAATTCCGGCTCCATTAGGTTCGGTTTCGTAGACGATACTAGACGTGTGCAGATATTTATCCTTCTAGGTCAACGGAGGGAGAGGCTTATAAGGGTGATTTGAATTTTAACTTTGTTACTATGGTAACGAATAGAATATATAACTGTACAAAAATTTAAATTATAATATATAATAAAACATAGTCTGTTATTTTTATATATTAAAATATCTCGAGAACGCTTAGCAATACACCAATGAAGTTAATTAAGAAAATTTGAGATGTTTTTGCACGTTGTGGCGTATAAACACGAATTTTGTGTGTTTACCTGTTCTGGAAGGACGTTTGATTTAAAAATCCGAGTTTATAAATTTTTTGCACAAAATTCCAAGATTTATGATTTTTCTTTTAACCTCAATTGCAAAGTGTATGCAAAGTTCCAAGTTGAAACCTTCAGTAATTTAACCTGTAAATGTGTCACTTTATCAGCCAGTCTGAATGAGCTGTATGGTATAGATAAGAAGCTGCATATATCGCATAACGTCTTATTAAAAGAATTTCCCGAACAAACACGCTCTCTCAATTAAAATAATTTCAAGGGACTATAAAATAGAAACATCTCTTAAAAGGTGTGCAAAAACTAAAGAGAAAGGCGATGTTACGCTTGAAACACCGAGGAGTATTTTACAGCGTTCTTCCGCCTTTTACTGAAAGAAGAGAAAATACTACGAAATTTTACGTGTTTACGAAACATAAATGTTCCCCCAGGTGCTCGTATAGTTCCTACATTACACACAAAAAAAAATCTTATTTCATATAAAATACTCCAGAAAAATTACAACTTCTTTAAAAGTCTTTATAGTACAGAATTAAAAAAAAAATCTTATGTGGACAGTGCATGTCTTTTCCCACAGGTTCAAATTCATTCTCACTTTCTTTCACTCTTCGTGCATTAAAATGAGTTAAATTGCGCAAAGAACATGGATATATTTTTGAAAGGTTAATCTATATCTTATATATATATATATATATATATATATATATATATATATAATGTATCTATCTATCTATATATATATATATCTTTGCAGTTCAGTTTACATTACATTTTTGTTTTCATCTGGTGGTCTCTAGTATTTTAAAATAAAAGCGTAACAAAAATGCAAAAATGGTCAAATATATATATATATATATATATATATATATATAAAGCATAGTAAACATAAAAAAAAAAATTAAAATTATTTCCACAGTTATCCAATTATTCTCCAGAAGTTGGCGCAAAGCAGCACACTCTCCTAAAGTAACATACATGATTCATATGAAAAAATGAGGGAAATGACCAAATGCAAGGCATAAAATGGTAGAGGGGGATGGCGACCCCTCTTTCCCGTTTAAAAGACTGCTTTTATGCCCGGGCAACACTCACGGTACCAATGCCATGCAGAAGTCATACCTCCGCATATGTGTCAAATCAAAAACACTCGAAAAAGTGCAGAGTAAACAAATAGGAATCAACCAGGATTGCAAGGGAAGGAAAAGAATGGAAATGCAGCAAATGCCAGAGTGCCTTATATATAAAAGCAGTTTACGCATGCGTAATACGTTATTTTTACTTTCATCGTTCTATACCTCTACCATATCCCTTAAATAAGCAGAGGTATAGAACGATGAAAGTAAAAATAACGTATTACGCATGCGTAAACTGCTTTTATATATAAGGCACTCTGGCATTTGCTGCATTTCCATTCTTTTCCTTCCCTTGCAATCCTGGTTGATTCCTATTTGTTTACTCTGCACTTTTTCGAGTGTTTTTGATTTGACACATATGCGGAGGTATGACTTCTGCATGGCATTGGTACCGTGAGTGTTGCCCGGGCATAAAAGCAGTCTTTTAAACGGGAAAGAGGGGTCGCCATCCCCCTCTACCATTTTATGCCTTGCATTTGGTCATTTCCCTCATTTTTTCATATGAATCATATATATATATATATATATATATATATAAGTATGATACAGAAATTTTAAGCCTTTCGTAATAACTCGCCCTTTTATTTCACAATTATTATTCTAAATTCCTATTTCATTTCCAGCACATATTGCAACTACATTAAATTCTATCCCACGCCACTAATATTAACAAAGTCTGCCAACACTTCCTCTACCATTCCATATATGGTCACTAATCTACGTAAACTTTCTCATATGAAACTGCCTTCCTAATCACATTTTTAAAGCCTAAAACGCAAAAACAGCATGTGCCCCAGATCTCATGTCCCTCTGCCTCTGATGTAAATGTAATTTGTACTTGCGTGTAAACCAACGTAGACTGCACTGAGATTTGGTGAGAGCTGGTCGAGTATCAGGAGTTGGCCAGAATATGTAACTATATCTATTTATAGTGTCATCTAATATAGTAGATTTTTGATAACGTAATACGTATCTTCCCTGGACTATTTCCACCAATATTACATATGTGTGTGTGTGTTACGGTAAAAGTGATTAATCGGAGATTATGCATTATCACCAATCATCTTGGTAAATTTGATAAATATGCCAGAATTTCTCATTTTTACAGGCGATTTTGCATAATTCTTAAACGAAGTTGGTGAATTTGATAAATATGCCAGGATTTCTCGCTTTTACAGGCGATTTTGCATATATCCCAAACAAAGTTAGTAAATTTGATAAATATGCCAGAATTTCTCACTTTTCCAAGCGATTTTACATAATTCCCAAACAAAGTTGGTAAATTTGATAAATATGCTAGAATTTCTCGCTGTTACCGACGATTATGTATGAGTACCCAAATGAATTTGACAAGTTTGATAAATATAGTCGGATATTGTTACGAACGTGTAAAATGACCTTATCTATGGAGTCTCTTTTGAAAACCAGATGGAGAAAATACCCGTGTAGGGAACCTATCTTAAGACTTGAATCTAGGGTTTCCATGTACTGCAGTTCGGTGGGGGGTTGCCAAATTTGATGATTTATTGTCAATTTGGCTACTTTTCGAAGGTTAGAGATATACCTCAAATAACGAATATTCAAGATATCAGAGGTTTCTAGAAGTTTCTATACAGAGTCTATAGAAGGAGTCATCATTCAGTTGGAACTGAGTTAGTTGACGTGATACGAGCTGCATTGAACTGTGACGCACGTCAGTAGTAGAGGAAGGACAGTTCAAGGGCCGCAGGCGCAGCAGTGACGTCACGAAGGGTGACGTCATGATGACGTCACGTTATCTTATCAGATGACGTCATCGGCTTATCTTATCAGATGACGTCACTGATAAGCTTATCTTATCAGATGACGTCATTGGCTTATCTTATCAGATGACGTCACTGATAAGCTTATCTTATCGGATGACTCACTCGATAAGATTATCGGGTGACGTCATGTACTGACACAGACAGTGAGGTTGAAGAAGACCTTGGCGGCCATCTTGGAAATTTTGGTGGCGCCCTCTATTGACAGGTTGGAGAACTGTGTTGGCTAAAAGGAAAGAATTGGTTCTGGACTGAGCTGGATTCGAACTGGGGACCCCTTGCACCGTAGGAGAGTGCTTTAACCAGTATACACTTTGAGACTTGTAGGCAGATGGTGAATGAATGATATCTTTCCTGCGAAAGGAGTTGGGTACTTGAAATATTTTCTGAACTTTTACGAGGGAATGGCTCGAATGAATTAAGATTTTAATTAATTTTTAATAGATAAATGAAATGTATTATAAAAAAAAATGGAATATAGTCATAATTGAATTTTAATAAGGGAATTATTTTTTTAAATGATTGGGTAATTATTGTTTTTATGGAATGTTTAGGAAAGTGCTTGAAGACATTTACGAAATTTTAGATGGCGGTGATGGCGCCCTCTATTGGCACTTGAATGAAATAATGAATGATGTCTTCCCTGCGAAAGGAGTTGGGTACTTAGAATATTTTCTGAACTTCTACGAGGGGATGGTGCGAATGAATTAAGATTTTAATTAATTTTTAATAAATGAATAAAATATATTATGAAAAAAAAATGGAATATAGTCATAATTGAATTTTAATAAGAGGATTATTTTTTAATGATTGGGTAATTATTGTTTTTATGAAATGTTTTGGAAAATGCTTGAAGACATTTACGAAAGTTTAGATGGCGATGATGGTGCCATCTATTGGCACTTGAATGAAATACATGCGACGAATAATAATAGAATTAATTTCGAGTGAGGTTTTTGTGTTCTTTTAATTAGCTAGTCGGACGAGGACTTAATATTTTTAGCTTCACGCTCATACATGTTTTAATGAAGATAATTTTTTTTTACGTTGGGCGTTCATCAAAGAATTTTAAGAACGGGGTCTATGCTATGTATGGGTGTTATTGAATTTTATTAATTTTAACAAAATGATTTTTGGGGTATTTTTGAATGAAGGAAAGGGGGCAAAAATCTAGCACTCCATAGTGAACTAGCATATCGCATGTTTTAAATTTTACCACAAGATGCGAACAGAATTTGACCCTTTTAGAAGAGGTGTATCAGCCATGATTTATGTTTTAAGAGCCTGTGAGATTTTAGGGATAGGTTATAATGCCGACTGAACACGTTTCGACAATTTTTATTTTACTGGGAATGCTGTTAGATTTTTTTTAATGATATTCATAAAATTGTTAATTAATGCGAAACTTTAAATATTTTAATTCAGACAGAATGTCTATAAAAATATGTTTTAATTTTATTTTTATTGGACTGTAAAGTTTACTTTTGCGTCGGGATTCGAACCCTCGACTAAAAAGCGTCTATGGGTCAGCTGCCGAACACCTAGCCAGCTGACCCATAGAAGCTCGATGGGAACTCCCTATTTAACCTTCTCTATCATACTGAAACCAATAAGATGACCAGCGACGCCCTTTATTGGCCGAGAATTTTGTTATTGATTCGATCATTTATTTTTTTAATTTAGTGACATGAAGTGTGTGACATTTTCGGATCACGTGGACATTGTATACATACCCAGCGATGAAGATCGCAAAGGATTCTGGGAGATTGATGCATATCGATTTAAAGATCGAATATTAAGATTTGAAAAATTATATTTACGTGTTTATAAGAAGAATAAAACAGAGGAACGGCTCATTTCGAAAGATGGCTTCGCGTGAAGAGGTTATCGTCACGTGTGTATATTTTTTCTTGCTGGCTGTGGTATACATTGTGTCGGAAGTTTTATTCGGAGTGACATTGCCGAGAGATATTCTATTGCATTTAAATGACACTGTGAATATTTCCGTCGCGAAGTGATGGATTTAACATATAAAGACCCCAAGCACCCTGCCAGCTTTGGTGGGGTAGATGGGCTATATCGTGCGCTTCATGGAAAAGTTAGCAAGAAGAATATAAAGACATGGTTGGAGAGTGTGGACGCCTACACATTACACAAGCCTGTTCAACGAAAATTTTTAACGAATCGTGTGTTTGTACACAGCATAGACCAACAATGGCAAGCAGATTTAGCCGACATGTCTTCCTTGAAAAATCATAATGACGGTTTTCGATATATTTTGACCTGTATTGACATTTTATCTAAATATGCATGGGCGGTACCTTTGAAGCAAAAGCGCGGAGCAGATATTTTAGAGGCTTTTCAAACCATATTCGCCGAACGTATTCCAAAATCATTACAGACGGACCACGGTACTGAATTTAAAAATAAAAAATTTCAGAGGTATTTGAAAGAGAAAAAAGTGAGATTTTTTACAACCTTTAACACAACAAAAGCCTCAGTTATTGAACGTCTTAACCGTACCATTAAATCGAAAATGTGGAAGTACTTTACCAGCAAAAACACATACCGTTATTTGGATGTCTTGGATTCGATCATGTACAGTTATAACCACACTTTTCACTCTAGCATTAAGAAAGCCCCTGCTGAAGTGAATAAGAGTAATGAAGCACAAGTGTGGAATGCTCTTTATGGTAATTCTCCCACACGCGTCTCGAAATGTATTTTAAACGAGGGTGATGTCGTGCGAGTATCCAAGGTAAAAATGACCTTTGAAAAGGGATACGAAACGAACTGGTCTGAAGAAGTTTTTAAAGTCACGGAATGTGTTAAAAGAGAACCAGCTGTTTACAGAATTAAAGATTTACTAGGAGAACCGATTCAGGGAACTTTTTACATGCAAGAATTGCAAAAAGTGAGAATGAAAGAGGAATACCCGATCGAACACGTTTTAAAGAAACGATATCGAAAAAAGCATTTGGAATATTTTGTGAAATATCGTGGATACCCTGCCAAGTTTAACCAGTGGATTCCTGCCTCTGATTTATCCACCTTATAAAAGAGGGGGACTTTACCTTTAATAAATCATTCGCTGAGATGAGTTTCTACGTGACACTGCCGAGCGACAGCTCGATGAGTTTTTTCCCGGAGAATAAAATTTCTCATTTTATAACTCGATTTCCCTCCCCTATAGAGTTAAAGGGCGCATGGGAATTAGCCATCGCTGAGTTTTTATATCCCCATACCTGGATGAATATAACACAGGAGAATAATTTTATAGGATTTGATTTGAATGATGGAAAAATGATTGGGCGGAGAATCCCACCCGGATTTTACGAAACCATTCCTGATGTTTTAAAGGCTATATTCATTGAAGAGCACCAAAACAAGATATCCTTCTATTACAGTCCAATTACGAAACGAGTTCGCATTAGAGTGAAGAATAGAGCCAAGGTGATTTTACAAGATGGGTTAGCCCAAGTGTTGGGTTTTGATCCCATGGTGATTTCTTCAGAATCTGATCATGAAGTAATGAGTGAAGGACCCTATGTAGCGGATGTAAACGCACATTATCGTGTACTGTTTGTATATTCAGACATTGTAGAACCACAAATTGTGGGCGACGTACTGGCCCCTCTTTTGCGTATCGTTAAAGTCACTGGAAATGATGGAGAATTGGTCTCCACGATATTCGATCGACCTCACTACTTACCTGTGAGTAGAAAAATGATCGACACCCTGGAAATCGTTATAAGAACGCACACGGGAGCCCTGACGCCATTTGAACGCGGACGCTCCTACGTGAAACTACACTTTCGCCAAAAGTACCTCTCATAATGTATGTTCCTTACGAATGCTGTAAAAAATCCTTCGAAGACTATTATGTGAATCAAACAGGTCAAGGCCTTAATTACTACCAAGGAAGCACTTTTCAGAAAGGATATGGCTTTGGAAGCCTTTTTCGGTCATTTTTCAGAGCGGCTGTTCCACTTTTAAAATCGGGGGCGAAAGCCGTCGGAAGACAAATGTGGCACAGTGGAGTGAATGTATTGAATGACGTAACTAGAGGAGATGATTTTAAAGTGGCTGCCCAACGCCATTTGAAAGAGGCAGGCCGTAATCTGACAGACAAGGCTGCCAGTAAAATGAAAACGATGATTGGTTCTGGACATAAAAAAAAATTCCATAAAAAGAGGAGACTCTCCAAAAATCGAATCATTTCTCCCGCTGCTAAGAAGGTGAAAGCACACGATATTTTCTCTTCAGAATGACGACCCTGATTCATAAAGATTCCACTCCCTGCACCAAGTCCGAACTGGATTTATTTGTGACCCCACCGACCCAAACGGCCATAGAAAAAGGACACTTTATAGAATTTCACCCTCTGTCTAACATACGAGATGGAGGTCCCGTAGAGTTTAACATATCTGGAAGTGGAGACGAATATATGGATTTGGGTTCTTCGTTCTTGTATGTTAAAGCGAAAATTGTGAAATCGGACGGAACCCCTTTACCTGATAAAGAATCGGTAGCTCCCGTGAACTTGTTTTTGCATTCCTTATTCTCACAAGTCGATGTCAGTTTGAACGAACGAGTGATTTCTTCAGCAACCAACACTTACCCCTACAGAGCCTACATAGAAACACTTTTAAATTATGGAGCTGATGCCAAGAAAAGTTTACTCACCTGTGAATGCTTCTTTAAAGATACGAATCTGAGTGATATAGACCCTCTATCCGAGAACCCCAACGAAGGATTGAAACAAAGATATGAAATGAGTAAATTAAGTAGAACCGTGGACATGATTGGACAGATTCATTCCGACATATTTCAGCAGAATCGCCTCATCTTGAATTTGGTGGATTTGAAAATAAAAATGACACGAAGCAAATCTGAATTTTGTTTAGTGTCCAACGCATCCAAACCCGACTACAAAGTTTTGTTAGAGCACGCTTCCATGTTTGTTCGAAAAGTTAAAGTAAGCCCCGGAGTATTATTAGGACATGTTCAAGCCTTGGAAAAGAATTTGGCAAAGTATCCTATAGACCGTGTATTGTGTAAAACATATTCGGTGTCGAAAGGAAGTTGGTCTTTTATGCAAGATAATGTCTTTTTAGGTGTTATGCCAAAAAGAGTGGTCATTGCGTGTCTTAATAATGCAGGCATGAATGGCCAATATGCATTAAATCCATTTTTTCTAGACCACCATCACGTAAACTTTTTAAGTGTTTACGTGGACGGCAATCCAGTTCCAAGCAAACCCTTAGAATTGAACTTTGAAGACAACAACTATATTCGTGCGTATCACACTCTGTTCCCTGGATTTAACCAAGACAAGGGAATTCACCTGACCCGAGACGAATTTGCAAAGGGCTATACCTTGTACGCTTTTGATTTGTCGCCTGACATGTGCGATGGGCCGCATATGAATTTGCAGCAGCAAGGTAATTTACGTGTAGAAGTGAAATTTTCTAAAGCTCTTCGAGAAACCATTTCCATCTTGGTGTATGCGGAATTTGAAAACGTGATTGAAATTAACAAGTCTCGTCATATTCTGTGTGATTTTGCCAATTAAAAATGGATACCAAGCAACTGCACAAGGCATTGTCCAAGAACATTTTTACGAGCGATTCCTTTTTAGGTGTTTTTGCAAGCGACAATCTACCTGAAAAGATTGAGCGATATCCCACCTGTTTCGTGGCTAACGCAGACTCTTCGACAGAGCCTGGAAGTCATTGGTTAGCCTTTTACTTGCCTTTTCGAGATTGTTTGGAATTTTTCGATTCCTACGGACATTCACCCGACACATTCCAAGGAGCTATATCGGACTATGTATCATCTTTTCGGCATATGGCCTATAATTGTATGCCCCTGCAAAGCAATGTCACGGCCGTCTGTGGTCACTATTGTATTTATTATTTATATTCTAGATGTCGCGGAACTTCTTTGAAAGATTTTATGTTATCTTTTGTACCCCACGAATTATCAAATGATATAAAAATTTATAATTTTGTAACCAAGCATTTTAAGATTGCTACACCTTTTTACCAATAAATATGGATGTGCACAAACCTGTGTCCTCATTTGCCATGGAGTTTCCAACTCTGCAACACCCTTTTACGATGGTCATTTCAGGTCCTACGGGCTGCGGAAAAAGCTTCTTTGTTCGCGATTTATTAAAACACAAGCGGGAGATGTTTTCGCCGTCCCTCGATAAAATTGTGTGGTTTTATGGAATCCACCAACCTCTTTACGATGAAATTCCCGATGTTACTTTTGTAGAAGGCCTACCCGGAAATTATGGAGAATATTTGGAATCCAACACGCTTTTTATTATAGACGATTTGATGTCCGAGTGTGGCAACGATAAACGCTTAACGCACTTGTTTACCAAGGGAAGTCACCATTTGAATTTGAGTGTCGTGTTTATCACGCAAAACTTTTTTCACAAAGGAAAAGAAATGCGTGAAATTACTTTAAACGCCCACTACCTCCTTCTTTGTAAAAATCGAAGAGATTTGAGTCAAATCACGCATTTGGGAAAACAGTTATATCCCAGGCAGACACGATATTTTCAAGAAGTGTACGAAGACGCTACTAAAAAACCGTATTCGTATCTGTTTATAGATTTGCGCAGTGAAACAGCCGAAGAAATGCGTTTGCGCACCAATATTTTACCGGGCCAGACGCAATATGTCTACCAAGTGAGACATGTTTTTGCGTGAAAGCATAACATAAAAATTTTGTATAAAAACGTAAAGTGTTGGTGTCATTTCATCACTTGAAAAGATGACGCTGACCCAAGAACAACTAAGACAGTTGCAGTTGCTGCAGATTTGCCCCTCGAAATTACGAAAGAATCTACTGAAAAAAATTCCATCTTCATGTATAAAGGCTCTCTGCGAGTGCACTCTTAACACATTAAAAGGAAATATTCCTCTCACGAAGCATCAAAAAGTGAAGCTCCGTAAACACAAGACTACCTTGCGAGAATTGGCGTACAAGCGTAAACCTCTGTACCAGAAACGAAAACTACTCATTCAAAAAGGTGGATTTTTAAACTTGCTAATTCCTGCGGCACTGAGTGTGATTACAACGCTTTTTAATGGAGCACGCTAAAAAATATGCACTGATTCCTGAAGAGTCTCTCTCCAAGCATGTACCCACCGAAAAGCACATGACCGCTTTCGACAAGGAAATGGCTCGCATTTTAAATAGTTCTCTCGGCGAAGACGATAAAGTGAAGTTGTATTACGAACTTTTGCAAAAGAAACTAAAGATGAATTTTTTTAATACACCCATTCAAGCATCGATTCACAAGGAAGATATGGACGAAGAAAGCATTTTAATTAAAAAGGAAAAACCTGAAAAGAATTTGAATATCAAAGAAAGTGTGAACAACTACGATGGGATTCTATTAAACAGTGTGCCTGTAAAATTGAAAAGATATGCCGGTGAAATGATTTCACTCATAAAAAGGCATCCCGACATCTTGGATTGGAACGAAAGCGGACAGATTCTACATCATGGAAACATTGTCCCCAAATCCAACATTGTGGACTTGTTTAATCTGATATTCACCAACAGGAAAAGTGAAGTTGTCGCCAAAGAACCTTTTCTAGCAGCTTTAGATGAAATGAACATTCCACGACACTATGTAAAAAATAAACATGTATATGCCCACCCCTACAAAAGTACTCCAGCAAAAAGACTCCTACAAAAGTACTCCAGCTATGTAGGCTCTGTAGGGATAGGTGTTGGTGGCTGAAGAAATCACTCGTTCGTTCAAACTGACATCGACTTGTGAGAATAAGGAATGCAAAAACAAGTTCACGGGAGCTACCGATTCTTTATCAGGTAAAGGGGTTCCGTCCGATTTCACAATTTTCGCTTTAACATACAAGAACGAAGAACCCAAATCCATGTATTCGTCTCCACTTCCAGATATGTTAAACTCTACGGGACCTCCATCTCGTATGTTAGACAGAGGGTGAAATTCTATAAAGTGTCCTTTTTCTATGGCCGTTTGGGTCGGTGGGGTCACAAATAAATCCAGTTCGGACTTGGTGCAGGGAGTGGAATCTTTATGAATCAGGGTCGTCATTCTGAAGAGAAAATATCGTGTGCTTTCACCTTCTTAGCAGCGGGAGAAATGATTCGATTTTTGGAGAGTCAACTCTTTTTATGGAATTTTTTTTTATGTCCAGAACCAATCATCGTTTTCATTTTACTGGCAGCCTTGTCTGTCAGATTACGGCCTGCCTCTTTCAAATGGCGTTGGGCAGCCACTTTAAAATCATCTCCTCTAGTTACGTCATTCAATACATTCACTCCACTGTGCCACATTTGTCTTCCGACGGCTTTCGCCCCCGATTTTAAAAGTGGAACAGCCGCTCTGAAAAATGATCGAAAAAGGCTTCCAAAGCCATATCCTTTCTGAAAAGTGCTTCCTTGGTAGTAATTAAGACCTTGCCCTGTTTGGTTCACATAATAGTCTTCGAAGGATTTTTTACAGCATTCGTAAGGAACATACATTATGAGAGGTACTTTTGGCGAAAGTGTAGTTTCACGTAGGAGCGTCCGCGTTCAAATGGCGTCAGCGCTCCCGTGTGCGTTCTTATAACGATTTCCAAGGTGTCAATTATTTTTCTACTCACAGGTAAGTAGTGAGGTCGATCGAATATCGTGGAGACCAATTCTCCATCATTTCCAGTGACTTTAACGATACGCAAAAGAGGCGCCAGTACGTCGCCCACAATTTGTGGTTCTACAATGTCTGAATATACAAACAGAACACGATAATGTGCGTTTACATCCGCTACATAGGGTCCTTCACTCATTACTTCATGATCAGATTCTGAAGAAATCACCATGGGATCAAAACCCAACACTTGGGCTAACCCATCTTGTAAAATCACCTTGGCTCTATTCTTCACTCTAATGCGAACTCGTTTCGTAATAGGACTGTAATGGAAGGATATCTTGTTTTGGTGGTCTTCAATGAATATAGCCTTTAAAACATCAGGAATGGTTTCGTAAAATCCGGGTGGGATTCTCCGCCCAATCATTTTTCCATCATTCAAATCAAATCCTATAAAATTATTCTCCTGTGTTATATTCATCCAGGTATGGGGATATAAAAACTCAGCGATGGCTAATTCCCATGCGCCCTTTAACTCTATAGGGGAGGGAAATCGAGTTATAAAATGAGAAATTTTATTCTCCGGGAAAAAACTCATCGAGCTGTCGCTCGGCAGTGTCACGTAGAAACTCATCTCAGCGAATGATTTATTAAAGGTAAAGTCCCCCTCTTTTATAAGGTGGATAAATCAGAGGCAGGAATCCACTGGTTAAACTTGGCAGGGTATCCACGATATTTCACAAAATATTCCAAATGCTTTTTTCGATATCGTTTCTTTAAAACGTGTTCGATCGGGTATTCCTCTTTCATTCTCACTTTTTGCAATTCTTGCATGTAAAAAGTTCCCTGAATCGGTTCTCCTAGTAAATCTTTAATTCTGTAAACAGCTGGTTCTCTTTTAACACATTCCGTGACTTTAAAAACTTCTTCAGACCAGTTCGTTTCGTATCCCTTTTCAAAGGTCATTTTTACCTTGGATACTCGCACGACATCACCCTCGTTTAAAATACATTTCGAGACGCGTGTGGGAGAATTACCATAAAGAGCATTCCACACTTGTGCTTCATTACTCTTATTCACTTCAGCAGGGGCTTTCTTAATGCTAGAGTGAAAAGTGTGGTTATAACTGTACATGATCGAATCCAAGACATCCAAATAACGGTATGTGTTTTGGCTGGTAAAGTACTTCCACATTTTCGTTTTAATGGTACGGTTAAGACGTTCAATAACTGAGGCTTTTGTTGTGTTAAAGGTTGTAAAAAATCTCACTTTTTTCTCTTTCAAATACCTCTGAAATTTTTTATTTTTAAATTCAGTACCTTGGTCCGTCTGTAATGATTTTGGAATACGTTCTGCGAATATGGTTTGAAAAGCCTCTAAAATATCTGCTCCGCGCTTTTGCTTCAAAGGTACCGCCCATGCATATTTAGATAAAATGTCAATACAGGTCAAAATATATCGAAAACCGTCATTATGATTTTTCAAGGAAGACATGTCGGCTAAATCTGCTTGCCATTGTTGGTCTATGCTGTGTACAAACACACGATTCGTTAAAAATTTTCGTTGAACAGGCTTGTGTAATGTGTAGGCGTCCACACTCTCCAACCATGTCTTTATATTCTTCTTGCTAACTTTTCCATGAAGCGCACGATATAGCCCATCTACCCCACCAAAGCTGGCAGGGTGCTTGGGGTCTTTATATGTTAAATCCATCACTTCGCGAGGGAAATATTCACAGTGTCATTTAAATGCAATAGAATATCTCTCGGCAAAGTCACTCCGAATAAAACTTCCGACACAATGTATACCACAGCCAGCAAGAAAAAATATACACACGTGACGATAACCTCTTCACGCGAAGCCATCTTTCGAAATGAGCCGTTCCTCTGTTTTATTCTTCTTATAAACACGTAAATATAATTTTTCAAATCTTAATATTCGATCTTTAAATCGATATGCATCAATCTCCCAGAATCCTTTGCGATCTTCATCGCTGGGTATGTATGCAATGTCCACGTGATCCGAAAATGTCACACACTTCATGTCACTAAATTAAAAAAATAAATGATCGAATCAATAACAAAATTCTCGGCCAATAAAGGGCGTCGCTGGTCATCTTATTGGTTTCAGTATGATAGAGAAGGTTAAATAGGGAGTTCCCATCGAGCTTCTATGGGCCAGCTGGCTAGGTGTTCGGCAGCTGACCCATAGACGCTTTTTAGTCGAGGGTTCGAATCCCGACGCAAAAGTAAACTTTACAGTCCAATAAAAATAAAATTAAAACATATTTTTATAGACATTCTGTCTGAATTAAAATATTTAAAGTTTCGCATTAATTAACAATTTTATGAATATCATTAAAAAAAATCTAACAGCATTCCCAGTAAAATAAAAATTGTCGAAACGTGTTCAGCGAGTAGTATAACCTATTCCTAAAATCTCACAGGCTTTTAAAACATAAATCTTGGCTGATGCACCTCTTCTAAAAGAGTCAAATTCTGTTCCCAACTTGTGGTAACATCAAAAATGCGATATTCTAGTTCACTATGGAGTGCTAGAGTTTTGCCCCCATTCCTTCATCCAAAAATACCCCAAAAATCATTTTATTCAAATTAATAAAATTCAATAACACACACACATTCCGTCCTTAAAATTCATTGACGAACGGCCAACGTAAAAAAAATTAATTATCTTCATTAAAACATGTATGAGCGTGAAGCTAAAATTATTATGTCCTCGTTCGACTACCTAATTAAAAGAACACAAAAACCGCATTCTGAAATTAATTCTATTATTATTCGTCGCATATATTTCATTCAAGTGCCAATAGATGGCGCCATCATCGCCATCTAAACTTTCGTAAATGTCTTCAAGCATTTTCCAAAACATTCCATAAAAACAATAATTACCCAATCATTAAAAATAATCCCCTTATTAAAATTCAATTATGACTATATTCCATTTTTTTTTTCATAATATATTTTATTCATTTATTAAAAATTAATTAAAATCTTAATTCACTCGAACCAACCCCTCGTAGAAATTCAGAAAATATTCTAAGTACCCAACTCCTTTCGCAGGGAAGACATCATTCATTATTTCATTCAAGTGCCAATAGAGGGCGCCATCACCGCCATCTAAAATTTTGTAAATATCTTCAAACACTTTCCTAAACATTCCATAAAAACAATAATTACCCAATCATTAAAAAAATAATCCTTTTATTAAAATTCAATCATGACTATATTCCATTTTTTTTTTTTTATAATACATTTTATTTATTTATTAAAAATTAATTAAAATTTTAATTCATTCGCGCTCATTAAATCCCCTCGTAGAAGTTCAGAAAATATTCTAAGTACCCAACTCCTTTCGCAGGAAAGACATCATTCATTCACCATCTGCCTACGAGTCTCAAAGTGTCTACTGGTTAAAGCACTCTCCTACGGTGCAAGGGGTCCCCAGTTCGAATCCAGCTCAGTCCAGAACCAATTCTTTCCTTTTAGCCAACACAGTTCTCCAACCTGTCAATAGAGGGCGCCACCAAAATTTCCAAGATGGCCGCCAAGGTCTTCTTCAACCTCACTGTCTGTGTCAGTACATGACGTCAGCCGATAATCTTATCAGATGAGTCATCCGATAAGATAAGCCAATGACGTCATCTGATAAGATAAGCTTATCAGTGACGTCATCTGATAAGATAAGCTTATCGGATGACGTCACTGATTAGATTAGATAAGATAACGTGACGTCATCATGACGTCATCCTTCGTGACGTCACTGCTGCGCTGCTGCGCCTGCGGCCCTTGAACTGTCCTTCCTCTACTACTCACGTCAGTTTTTTTAGAATATTATCTGCTATTTTGTGAAATGTGTGGATCATTTTATTGCCGTTTTACTGTACATGACAGGTGTTTTGTAATCATGTAAGTTAGTATGCAAGTTGTATATTGATATAAAACAGAATTATAAATATACTAGACATATTATATATTGTTGCTCGGGATCAAATGTAGAAGTGATATCCCATTACTTTTGTTTTCATAGTTTCAAGTCCACATGTCGTTATAAATCAGATGCTTTGCCTTAACTCAAAGTCTTTATTATGTGTAAAAAATATACACATTTGTATTTCAAATTACCTTTTAATCAATATACGTAGTAATTGAAGGGGGGGGGGGGCTCCCCAAAAACACAATCATTAGCATTTATAAATCATAATAACTACTATTATATATTTCAATCCATATAAATTGTTAAAAAATAATTGCATATTTATATCTGTAAGCCAAGAGATATCCATATAGCTACTATACATCAACAATAATTACAATTGATTTTAACATAATAGATTTACCAATAGTTAATGCTTAATTAATTGAAAAATAAATTCTGAAAAGTAATACAGTTAATACTTAATATTATCTGTTAACTAGTAATCAGTTGATTTTGACTGTACAATGTATAACAATGAACCCTGCAATAATACGAAAGTATCCTAAATACTACTGTCATAATTTTAAAAATTTTTAAATTAAATATGTAAATAAATTGATCATCATGTATAATCCCAAATTCAGCTAAATTAAAAAATCTTCAAATAATTCTAAAAAATCTTCGAATAATTCTAAAAAATCTTCGAAAATAGACGACGTAATTAAAAAAAATCTCATAAAGACATTTATTATGCAAAATTTGAATTATATTTTGTATGAAATTTCATTTCTCTGTTAAAAATGTAATATTTTTATTAGAAGACTTGGGTATACCTCTTGGGGGCTTAGCCCCCTCTGGCCCCTTCCTGGCTACAACCCCCCCCCCAGAAACCACTTTCCATTAAATTAAAAATTGGGATTTTAGGAACGACAAAACAAGTGATTTGAATCCTTTGTTAGACATTTCCTTTTCTTTTTGATTCTTTACATAAATCGTTCATTATATCCCACAACATGTTCCTGCCTTCTGGGTTTTTATACCATGTTTCTTAGATCGTCATTAGAAATGCCCTTTCCTGGCTTCTTCCATGTTTGCTGTTCTTGCATCAGTCACCGATCTTCCTCTGACGAATGAAGGTCTCTTTCTCTGACGAGTACGTGCTCTTGTATGTCTTGACGAGGAAGGCTGTTTTTGCCTTCGAAACCGGTCAATACTATTAATTTTGTATTTTAAGTTATTTTAACTTTATTTAGGTTTTTATACGGTATCAATCAAATTTGTCATGTGTATGTTTATTAAATATTTTCTTGAAGTATCTATTTCTTAGGATTTACTATAGATAGAGCTTAGATGATGGCTGATATGAGTTCAGCATTGAATTTTAAAGAAGGTATGTATGTGTGCGTGTGGATGATTCACTAAGGATTTTTATTTCCGCCTCTTTTTCCATTTATAGTTCAAAATTTTTCATTTTCCTTGAAATATATTTTTCATAAGATTGGCTATGAATAGAGCTTAGATGATAACTGATGTAGAATCAGAATCAAATTCTGGAGTGGGCAGGGGTGGCTCAATAAGAATTTCCATTTTCTTTACAACTACAAAAATTTTCCTTGAAACATCTATTTTACAGGATTCACCAAAGATTGGTCTTGGATAATGGCTGATATATAGATTCAATAGATGATTCAATAGATGACTGATATATAGTTTTTGAGGGCGTATGATGAATCACTAAGGATTTCCACTCTTGGTTCTCGAGATATCACTTTCGATCAAAAAATTTGCATTTTTCTTGCAACATAAATTTGTAGGATTAACTATAGAAAGAGTAACATATGGATTCAGTATTAAATTTCAGAGGTTAAAGGAATTTGCTGAGGATTTTCACTTCCGGTATTTTCCCAATTCCAGTTCAAAATTTTCATCTTCTTTGAAGCATTTATGGCTCAAACTTGGCTATAGGTAGAGCTTAGATGATGACATATCAGCATCGAGTTTCTTAAGTGGTAAAGAAATTTACTTAAGATTTTAATTTCCTGTTAAAATTTTTCCTTGGATCTATTTTTTTTTTCAGATTCCGTTGTAGCTAGAGTTTAGATGAAGACTGATATGGATTAAGCATTACATTTTTGTGGGACTAGGGATTTCACTAATTAAGGATTTCCACTTGCGGATTTAAAAATGCCAGTTCCAATTAAAAATTTTCACTTTCTTTGCAATGTCTATTTCTCAGAATTGGCTATAAATAGAACTTTGATTATGGTTGATATAGATTCATTATCAAGTTTATGAATGGATGGAGGGATTGACTTAGGATTTTAACTTTCGGTTTTGTATACTTCCGGTTAAAAATTGTCCTTGAATTATCTATTTTTTCAGATTTGGCTAAAGATAAGAGCTTAGATGATGATTGAAAATTCGATTAAAAATGTACATTTTCCTTGCAACATTTATTTTTCAGGATTGACTATAGATAGAGCTCAGGTGGTGACCAATGTGAAGTAGGCATCGAATTTCGGAGTAGGTAGGGTTGGTTCGCTCAGGATTTCTACTTCTTGTTCTGGAAATGTCGTTTCTGTTTTTTTTGAAAATTCGTATTGATTGCACGAAATTGGTGTGCAAAAGAGAATAAAATTTCTTTGTGGCTCCGCTAAAAAAGAATTGCACGCACAACTTGGCACCATATGAAGGCTCCTTAATATTTATTTATTTATTATTTTGATTTTATTTTTTCTAAGAACATTTTCTAAAAATCTGTGCGTGGCATGTTTTTTTGCTAGGCCTCCAGCTGTAGCTTATTTAGCTCATGCGTAAATGCTGAAACTGAGACAAATATGACACCCTTAGTGTGTGTGTCTGTGTGTGTATAAGAGAGAGAGAGAGAGAAAGAGAGAGATAAATAGGTAGACAGATAGATATGTATAGACTGATAGATAGATAAATAGAGATATAGAGATATGGATAGAAATATAGAGAGATAGATATAGATATAAGGAGATAACAGATATATATATATATATATATATATATATATATATATATATATATATATATATATATATATATATATATATATATATATATATATATATATAAAGAGTAAGATAATAATATATATATATATATAAAGAGTATATATAAAGAGTAATGCGTAGAGTTTGGACTATTGGAGTATTTATGTGTCTTTATATTTATAGGGTGTTAATGTTTTTTAAAATGTCTTGTGTCCAATATTTAAAAATTACTCTATGACTGGAATGTCATTGGACTCGTATATATCGAGTTTTGAGCATTAAACTATCACAAGTGCAGTAAATTCAAACATTGGGATTTTATGGAGAGAAAGAATCAAAAAGGTTTTGGTATCCAAAGAAAGGATTTTGCATAATAATAACATGGATTTCAATAGTCTTGAATATATAGTTTTATTAAGTAATAATTAAATAAGAGTGAAATGATTTCAAACATTGGTTTATATATGGCGATGGATTAGCCAATAGGTCTTGAGTCCATTTTTAAAAATACAGACACTCTGATATGTATTTCAAACATTAGTTTTGTTTTTAAGTAATTAACAAAGAGTGAAATGATTTCAAACATTAGTTTATATATGGCGATGGATTAGCCAATAGGTCTTGAGTCCATTTTTAAAAATACAGACACTCTGATATGTATTTCAAACATTAGTTTTGTTTTTAAGTAATAATTAACAAAGAGTGAAATGATTTCAAACATTAGATTATATATGGCGATGGATTAGCCAATAGGTCTTGAGTCCATTTTTAAAAATACAGACACTCAGATATGTATTTCAAACATTAGTTTTGTTTTTAAGTAATTAACAAAGAGTGAAATGATTTCAAACATTAGTTTATATATGGCGATGGATTAGCCAATAGGTCTTGAGTCCATTTTTAAAAATACAGACACTCTGATATGTATTTCAAACATTAGATTTGTTTTTAAGTAATAATTAACTAAGAGTGAAAAGATTTCAATCAATAGTTTATATATGGCGATGGATTAGACAATAGGTGTTGAGTCCATTTTTAAAAATACAGACACACTGATAAGTATTTCAAACATTAGTTTTGTTTTTAAGTAATAATTAACAAAGAGTGAAATGATTTCAAACATTAGTTTATATATGGCGATGGATTAGCCAATAGGTCTTGAGTCCATTTTTAAAAATACAGACACTCTGATATGTATTTCAAACATTAGATTTGACTAGAAAGGGATTAAAAGGAATTAAATGACTAAATGTGAGGTAATTTTACACAGGTTTATATATGGAGATAATGCGGTTTATGGGTCTTATATCCAATTTTTAAACTATAATATCCTCTCGGACCGGGATTTCATTGGTCTTGAGTATTTAGTATTTTAAATTATTTGTTATATTTTTAAAGCATGATTCTTGAATAGTTGCAGCGTAGAAAAGTAAACTTTTAGATTTTTAATATGTTATTGAAATTGTATATGAATGCGATTTTTACGGATTTATAAAGGGTCTTGAGGCAAATCGAGTAGGGAGTATCGGTTACCGGGAGCGTTTGCCATGGCGGAAAAAGCTTTAACCGGAGAGATGGGGGTCGCAACTCCCCCCGGCCGGTACTTCTGTCACACTGCTATAATCCGCACGAGTACATAGCTACTCGTCCCCTTTTTGGGAATTTATATATATAAAGATATATATATATATAGAGAGAGAGATAGACTGATAAATAGGTAGATATATAAATAGATAGAGAGATAGATATATATAGACTGATAGATAGATAAATAGAGATATAGAGATATGGATAGAAATATAGAGAGATAGAGAGATAGATATAGATATAAGGAGATAACAGATAGAAAGATAGATATAGATATATATATAGATAAAGATATATATATATATATATATATATATATATATATATAGAGAGAGAGAGAGACTGATAAATAGGTAGATATATAAATAGATAGACAGATAGATATATATAGACTGATAGATAGATAAATAGAGATATAGAGATATGGATCGAAATATAGAGAGATAGAGAGATAGATAGAGATATAAGGAGATAACATATATATATATATATATGTGTATGTTATGTATAATTATTTATTAATTATATAAATAAATAAAAATGAAAAATAATAAACTAAGTCAAAAACATTAGAAAAATCAAAAAATCGGAAAATAAGATGCATTAACATTAATGTTTCGAATTTTATTTTCGCAAAAAAATGTAACTTTTGTCAGTATTGAAACTACGTTTTGAGCGCCCTTATAATGGTGTATAGTGGCATTCTCGATTATCCAGTTTTCCTATGAATTGCTTGTTTAGTAGGAATTTTCATCTATGATTCATATTCATATTCAGTTCTGCATGTTTGGGAAGTTGTATTCTGAATTGCTTGTCCAGTCTCCAGCTTAGACTCACTGGACGGGTTTGGGAGTATTTCCGTGAACGCTCGTACTGCCTCCCTGGTAGAATTTCGACTTGTTCACTCCGGTGCTTCTAGATTAAGCTGTTGAGGTTGATCGTGTATACACGTGGTAGAAGAGGAAGGGTTCATTCCGCATGGTAATACAATTTTCTTAATGTATCCTTTTTTCATTTTTTCATTTTTTGATGCCTGTAGTCTGAGTTTAAGCATTTATAGTAATGTACTATTGCTTAATCTGAAACAGCCATTTGTTTGGGTTAATTAGAATTAAATACTCAGACCTGAAGATGAATTTAATTCTGATTAATCATCGAATTTGGGAAGGTTCTGTTCTTTTCTCTTATCGGCATTATGGCCGTGAATTTGCTTCTATGGTGATGTTAATATTACTTGAATTGTATTTTTATTTTTTTTATTTTTACTTAATTCTTATTATTACGTTTCAAATATATATATATATATATATAGATTACGATATAGATAGATAGATATATTGTGAGATAGATAGATACAGAGAAATTGATAGATAGGAAAATAGATATATAGTGAGATAGATAGGTATATATATATATAGGTATATAGAGATATAAAGAGATCGATAGATACATAGATAGAGATATATAGAGAGATAGAGATAGATAGATAAACATATAGAGATATAAGGAGATGACAGATGTAGAAGTAGCTAGATATAGATAGATAGATATAGAGATAGATAGAGGTACAGAGAGCTAGATAAATATGTAGATAGAGATGTAGAGAAATATATAGATAAACAGATATATATATATATATATATATATATATATATATAGATAGATAGATAGATATAGATAGATAAATAGATAGATAGAGAGTGAGAGCATGTGTGTGTGTGTGTGTGTGTGAGAGAGAGAGAAAGAGAGAGATAATGATAAATATGTTTGATTTGTGTTTCAAGTCGGTCAAACCGAGTATATCAGTGGAAAAGTAGAATTCGATATTTAGATCCCATCACAATACTTTTCTAATACGTTATATATTATTATATACTTCAGGAAAGATATTAAGTGCATGAAATACTTTGCGAAAAAATATAAACAAAATTTCAATAGCGGAATAAATGTTTCACATGTTTACTATGGATGATTTTAACTACGCCACCCATTTCGAAAACTCATTATATTTATCATTTGATGGAAGATAAAAACTAAGCAGACTAAAGAACAATCTAAAAGAAAAACAACTGCTCCGACAAAGTCGTCTCTGAAACGATAAAGAAAAATATCTGCGGCTTTCTAAAAATACCAATTTGGTTTGATATTTGCTCAAGTGTATGTTGTCTAATGATTAAAATAGCAATAGTTATTTTACTGTTCACCTTACGTTCAAATCTTATGGCAAGAAACCATAAAAGAGTTTGATAAAATGGGATGTGATCAAATGAATTGGAACGTACAAACTCTTTAGATTGATTGACGTAAACAATATTGGCTTCCATTATTATTTTCTAATGTTGTCCCATAAATATTGGTGGAAACATGTATGTTTTTATCAGCTTTCGTGATATCTTTCCGAAAGCGTTTGAAATATGGAGATTAAAAAAGTGTTTTCTATCAATATATCGCATATTCAAGAAAATAATACTTTTTCTGTTGTTGTGTTGTTGTTGTTTCTGATGACCTCCTGTAATCGAATCATAGCCGACACAGGACCAGTGACACAGGAAAGGACGAACAAGACAATACAAGAGAACAAAGTGTATTACGGACAAGCATCACTGACGAAGGTCAAAGGGGGTTGTTGTTGAGACCCAGACCGTCCGACCTACCAGAAAGGTGTAAGGTAACTGTATGGACGGCCGGGAAGTGCCACCCAATTTAGACCGGAACCCAGTGGGGGAGGCATCCACAGGGACCGTACCCTCCTTCCCCTACCACCAACCTCTCGGAAGGACTTACGGACCCACATGTTTAACGTGATCGTACTCCGCATGAACACGGCGGCATTTGTGGTAGCGTGCAAATCTAGCGCGCAAACCACGGGGATACCGCACCCGAGATGGCCAACAGCACGCGGTGTTCCGAGGTGGTCACCCACCAAGTACTAACCGCGCCCGATGCTGCTTGACTTCGGTGATCTAACGAGAACCGGTGTTTTCAGCACGGTACGGCCGTTGGCCCTAGGTCAAAGGGGGTGCAGCTTCACATTGTAGATGAGGATCCAGTAGGCGGAAGACTGACTTTACCTCGATATACAACCATGCCTTATTCGGGATTCGAACCCGAGCCCACCGGACAGCAGCCAACGACGCTATCCACTTCACCCCTTGGGCGGCATACTTTTTCTATATAATAGTATTAGACAATGTACCCTTTTTTCTTTCGGCCCAGACTATTTGACATACCCGAAAGGTTAAAGTACATTGCTACTTTACACTTTCTGGTAGGTCGAACTTTTTGATGATATTATTTACATGTAATTTGATGATAATTAATATCATCAAAATTTCCTATTATGATGATGATATTATTTAGATGTAATTTCCATGTGAGGTGGTAGTCTAACGTTACGCCTAAGTATTTGGTGATTTTTCCGTATAAAGGGCATGGCTATTTATATAAAAGTGTGGTTAGGTTTTCTTATCACGAGATAAATAAATTCAGTGGCATTTATTGGGTTTAAATATAACACTCCATTTGCAAAACAAGGTGAGGAATATGTCTAAGTGAGGTTGTAGTTTGTGCATTAACAAGAATCAGGTATTTTTTGTTTGTAACGCACTGTCATTTGAATTCCAGAGTACCAGCGCACGTGTTATGGGGATGTCGTTTAAGTATATATTAAAAAATGCGGTGGCTCAGAATGGATCCTTGTGGTTGTGGTACATTGCTTTTTTGGGTGTCGACAATTTGCCTTTAACTCTAATGTGAACGTGTCTGTCATTTAGATACGGGATTAAAAGTTTGACTATTGCATTAAGGACTGTAGGTGTTATTCTATTTCAAATTAAGCTACGATGCCATATTTTATCAAACGATTTTTGAATGTCAAGAAAAATCGTACATGTGGGTGTCTTCTCTTGGAGTCCACAAGATATGTACTCAACCACTCTCAGAAACTTATGGGTGGTAGACCGGTTTGACCTAAATCTCAACTGCTCAGGAATAATAATATCTTTTCCTCTATATTATTATTCCTGACTATATTCCTGACCCTTATTATTCCTGACCTGGTATTAACTATAATATTTTCCCCTTAGGCATCTATTTTACCTTGGGTAATATTTTTCTTCCCTTAGATATTTTCCCCTTAGGTCAATCGATTAAGGATAATTCTCTCAGTAATTCTACAAAGTGTGAGTACCAAACTTTTCGGTCTGTAATTGGCTGGTATAGTGTTTTTTTCACAGGGCGTGTGAACCAGGATTAAGATATTTTCCATTCATTGGGTTTTTCACTAGTTTAATTTTAAAATCCGGTTTAATAGAGAGGCAATGTAGAATATTATATTTAGGAGTAAATTTTTAACAGAGGCATTCCTAATATTATCATGTCTTCGGCTCTTACAATTTTTAAGATTTGTAATGCAATCCAAAACTTCCATAGGAGTGGTTGGGATGATTTCAGTAGTAGTTGGAGAATTTCTGAAAAAGTTTAGTATTTGACTAAACATATTAAGGGTTTCTTGACACAGTATATTGTGGGTTGGTTCAAACTGGGTTTCGCAATGTTTTGCTAGTGCCTCAGTTTCATTCTCATTTAAATAAACCAGGTTTGTTTAAATACTAGTACATTATATGTACATATATGTAGTTAAATTTTGGAATACATAGGGAATCTTCCTCTTATACATTTATTAGAACTATTAATATTAGAAGCGAAGCTGTTTTAAGCTGTCAAAACTTTGGTAAACGATATTTTAATGGTATGTATAGATGCAAGGAGATCAATTTTACCAAAGGCACAACCGCAAGTTGAGAGAATAAATAAATCCCTTTAAACCTTGCAACAATCTATTTGATATTCTACGAATCCGCTGAATAAAAGACGATTACCAGCTATTCCAGAATACATTACAAAAGTTTTAAGTAAACTAGAAACTAGGCTTGGGGTAATGAAATGTCCTACAGAATTGGTTAAATCTTTAGTGCAGGATTTAATTCTACAGCTCGAAAAGAACTTTGAAAACTTTAAATGCGGGATTTGACATAAAATTAGCGTATTGTTCTTCAATTGAAATGACTTTAAAATATTGGCGTGATGGAAGTTTGCATTCTATAGTTCAGGGATTGGCAAACATAAAACGAAATGAAAAAACAAAATCTTTTTGGTGGACCAAATATTTCTATTCATTATTTTTTTTTAATTTAAAATTCATTTTAAAAATATTTAAATATTCAGACTAAAACACAATACTAAATACCTGCTGCATTGTTTTAAGGTTCATTCAGAAGGTTTTAAATGAGGGGTATATGTTGTCCTATTTTCAATGTTTTCAGATATTTTAAGCTAAAAATCAATTTATAGCGTTTTTCAATAGTTTGATTTGAAGAATATCCGACAAACGATGTCGCTATTTGAAACGTAACTCGGTTACCATAGTTACTACGATGGAATCAAAACTATAAAAAAAATTCATTGAATATGAAAAAATTCATTGAATATGAATTTTTTCATGAAAAAATTCATGAAATATAATAAAACAAATTGTCTGCTGTAAGTATAAATTAATATATCTCAAAAACCGTTGATTATGCACCCATAGAGTTAATTAAAAAAATTTAGGATAATTTTTTCTGCTCATGATGGTATAAAAGAATTTTGTGTGTCCAGCCGTTTTCGAGTTAAAGCTGTTGTAATAAAGAAAATCGCGATTAATACATTTTTCGAGTAAAAATCCAAGATTTTAAAATTTCCTCATTATTTCTAGGTCAATTCCCACTTGTATGCAAAGTTTCAAGTTTCTGCTTTGAGTAGTTTGGGCTGTGTCAGTGTCCCTAAGTAAGTCAGTCGGACTCACTCAATTGATTTATATAGAAAAAAAAAACTTGGCGATTTATAAGTTTTTTGAACAAAATTCCAATATTTTAGATTTTTTTCATTATTTATAGGTCAATTTCCACGTATATGCAAAGTTTCAAGATTCTACCTTTAATAGTTTGTACTGTATAAGTGCCCTTTAGTCAGCCAGCCAGTTTCACACAGCTCTATGTGGTACTGATAACTAACCATATCAGTAAAAGAAGCCATAAATCTACTGCAACCGTTACAAGCTAACGTGTAATGTCTTGAAAGAAACACGCAAAATTATTTCTAGATCAATTCCCACTTATATGCAAAGCTTCAAGATTCTACATTTAGTAGTTTGTATTGTGAAAGTGTCCTTTAGTCAGCCAGCCAGTTTCACACAGTTCTACATATGTGGTACTGAGAACTAACTATTTCAGTAAAAGAAGCCATAAATCTAATACAATCGTTACAAGCTAACGTGTAATGTCTTGAAAGAAACACGCAAAATTATTTCTAGATCAATTCCCACTTATATGCAAAGCTTCAAGATTCTACATTTAGTAGTTTGTATTGTGAAAGTGTCCTTTAGTCAGCCAGCCAGTTTCACACAGTTCTACATATGTGGTACTGAGAACTAACTATTTCAGTAAAAGAAGCCATAAATCTAATACAATCGTTACAAGCTAACGTGTAATGTCTTGAAAGAAACACGCAAAATTATTTCTAGATCAATTCCCACTTATATGCAAAGCTTCAAGATTCTACATTTAGTAGTTTGTATTGTGAAAGTGTCCTTTAGTCAGCCAGCCAGTTTCACACAGTTCTACATATGTGGTACTGAGAACTAACTATTTCAGTAAAAGAAGCCATAAATCTAATACAATCGTTACAAGCTAACGTGTAATGTCTTGAAAGAAACACGCAAAATTATTTCTAGATCAATTCCCACTTATATGCAAAGCTTCAAGATTCTACATTTAGTAGTTTGTATTGTGAAAGTGTCCTTTAGTCAGCCAGCCAGTTTCACACAGTTCTACATATGTGGTACTGAGAACTAACTATTTCAGTAAAAGAAGCCATAAATCTAATACAATCGTTACAAGCTAACGTGTAATGTCTTGAAAGAAACACGCAAAATTATTTCTAGATCAATTCCCACTTATATGCAAAGCTTCAAGATTCTACATTTAGTAGTTTGTATTGTGAAAGTGTCCTTTAGTCAGCCAGCCAGTTTCACACAGTTCTACATATGTGGTACTGAGAACTAACTATTTCAGTAAAAGAAGCCATAAATCTAATACAATCGTTACAAGCTAACGTGTAATGTCTTGAAAGAAACACGCAAAATTATTTCTAGATCAATTCCCACTTATATGCAAAGCTTCAAGATTCTACATTTAGTAGTTTGTATTGTGAAAGTGTCCTTTAGTCAGCCAGCCAGTTTCACACAGTTCTACATATGTGGTACTGAGAACTAACTATTTCAGTAAAAGAAGCCATAAATCTAATACAATCGTTACAAGCTAACGTGTAATGTCTTGAAAGAACCACGGTAAAACCGAGCCAAAAATAGAATTCGCAGTAGTTATTGACGTTTTCCAGTTCAGGTAAATTATTTTCCTACATTGGCAACACATGTTGATGCACTGCAAAAGCACGTAATGTGAATGATTTATTTTTAGATACCGATCGTTTTATAACAGCAAATACTAAATAAGAAATGTGAGCCGGGCTGTGTAAGTGTGTTACTGAACATTTCATTATCAATTCATACTTTTTGAAATTACATACAGTACAGAAAAGGTATTATTAGTAAGAAGTAAATTTTCGAACTTGATATTTTGGCAGAAATACAGGTTTTAAGATCTCCTGAAAATATATTGAAATTATGAAATTCATCTGTGTGTGTTTGTGAAGTGATGGCACTACAGTTCAAACACAAATGTATATGTATTGTACAGAATTTTTTTTATTTTGATAGATTATACGGCTTGTTTCTGGAAGATCGTCCTAAAAGCGATATAAAATTAACAGCTGGTAGTAAAAGCAAAGTGAAATATGGAAAAAAAAAATCATCAAACTAAGAAGTTTTGGGTTATGATAGAAATACACCCCCTCCCCCTAAACAAAAATACTGATAAATGCTTAAAAATTCGAAATGCATGTTTTTTATATGAGCCGCCAATAAAAAAAAATCTGATGTGGACAGCACATAACTTTCCGTATAGAATGCAATGAATTTACTTCTTTTACAGTTAAAAAAATGTTATTCTTATTGTAGATACTTATATTCTTCAAGATAATGAATTTTCGTCAATATGTCGTCATTGATTTAGCGTCATTTTTATCCATTTGGCCAGTTTTTCGTTAATTTAGCAACATTTAAAAGTCGCCAAGTTGACGACATTCCACAAAATTCGTCGCCAAAATCTCGCCAAGCGTTATGGAAGAAAAAATAAGTTATTCTTACAGCATAGAAATGACTATTGGCGTTCAAATACAAAAGCATTACTCAAAGTATCTATTTTTATGAATGGAACGAGATAGATCCACGAGAATGATGTCACCCAATTTATCGCATGGTATTACATATGAAAAGTGAACATGTTTCTCAATAGGAAATATATTTTTTTTTATTTTATATGATTTTTTGATAATATTTTTGAAAAATGTGCAATATTTCGAAAACGGTTCATTTTAGCGTTCTAAACTTTATGTCAATCGTTTTCTAATGAAAATTTACATAAGAAATGTGTATTTGCGTAACTTTATTAGAGGTTTTGATTTTTTGACGATTTTTTCAATATTTCACTCGAAAATTTAGGGAGGTTCTGAATATTCGATTGCTTATAAAAACAATAGGCTTCCAGTGTTTTTGGATTGTAATTTTTGTACCAAATTTCGTTCGAATCGGTCCAATCGTTCGTCAGTTATCGCCTCCACAGTCTCACTGACATGCACACACACTTTCACACACACACACACACACACACACACACACACACACACACACACACAACCATCACTTTAAAAATGTTCGATTCGTGATCAGGGATACTTGAAACGTGCTCTTCCGTCGAAAACTCGAATTCGAATTTTCGACCCCGTCACAATACTTTCCTTATACATTATTGTATAAGGAAAGTAATATATAAATTAGTAAAATTTACGCCAGGTTTAATTATGGCAAAAATATCCTACGTTCTAATGAAAAATTCTGGAAAACTATTCTATAATTTGGAAAGGTATTCCAATTACTGTTATTAGGTATTTCGACGGCACTCAGCCAGTAACTAATAAATAGTTCGAAGTAAAAGTTTCAAAATTTTGAAAACCAATCAAATCCTTTTATGCTACATGTTCTGTTCCTTTATGTGCTGTTGTTTGTGTTAAATAAAATGCAGCTAATAAAATGTGTCAAATAAATTGAGTAAAATAAAATGTAATTTAGTAAACGTCTTTATAAGAATGGAATCGAGCTCCTATAATGTCTGGAAAGACAAAATCTCGGTTTTACAGCTTTGAATAGATTTATAGATGTTCCTCACATTTACTTTCAAAAGAAGTTAATTATTCACATTTTTAGTTCAGGTAAAATGGATTCAGTCAAGAATGTATCGATATCTCAGAGAATTTTTCATCAAAAAGTGTAAATTTTTTTCACCATGATTCAGCACGACGAAAAGGCAACTAACGGACATTTGCTGGGGTGAGAGGAGGGGGAGGGGTGCTTTAAAAACTTTTAGGTTTTGATGAAAGTATCATGTCTGGTGGGTGTAAGTATCATAACTAAATTCTCCCCTGTTTTCTGATTTTTTTTTCATATGTTTAACACTTTACAACATAGTTGAAAAGTGTTTATGACTTTATTCATTCTGTCTGTCTGTCCGTTCACACGATAACTGCCGTAAAAATGACTATCATCAAAATGAAATTTTAGTATGTTGTCGAGGCGGTCTGTGGGACATATGAGAATGTAATTGAATAATAGCGCCTAATTAGTTTTGGATTGAAACCGGGTTGAAAGAGTGAAATACATTAAACCCAATGGGACCCAATTTTTCAAACATTTTTTAAGCAAAGTTAAAATTCACAAATTGCTTCGAAAAATTTAGAAAATATTCAAATTATTCCAGAAAATATATATAAAAAAATTTCAGCAAAATACGTAAGGTAGTTATTTAAATAAAAATTAAAATAATAATTACACCCATATTATATGAAGAGACTACGTGACCCACTTCAAAATTAAATATGCCATCCATCTTTTTTTTTTTCCAATGCCAAAATCGTGATTTTTAAAGTTCTTTTACATTTATATTTAGTGTTGCATCCGTCCCAAAACCGCTTTACTTTTGTTTATTATCTGTGCATCTATATTATGTGCCAACGCAATCACAATATTTTTGAATTTAAATGACCACCAAAGTTTGATTATTTCTACAACGAAGCCAAATTTTAATGGATACAGAATGTAAACAAGTGATTGTAAGATGAGTTGTATAAAAACTGCTGAATTTTTTTCACGCAAAATTATTTAGCTCAGGAGTCTGGAATAAAAGTGATATGAATAAAATATTCTTTGCTTTTACATGAGAGCCAGACGATTTATATTTCGATGACATCATTATCTGAATGAAGTTCATTTTCTTCGATGAAGTTTACAGTTTTTAAGAAAATAAATTATTATAGTTCCGTGATAATTAAGAAAATATCACTATTGAATGTAACACCAAATTCCAGATAAAGAGTGTGTGTGGAGGGGAGTGGGTAAGGAATTCCACTTTGGGTTCTGGAGATGTGACTTACGGCTTTTCCGAAAATTAGCATGTTCGTGCTAAATAAGTACGAAGAAATGTATAAAAATTCTCAATAGTTCCGTCAACAAGAAAGATTAATCATGCATAAAGCATTGATTATGAAACATTTTCCAACTTCAACGCAATTTCATTTAAATAGCTCTAAAATGCGATACATTCCTCGGTAATATTTTAAAAATTATCACAATACTACATTAATTTATTATACTTGAAAACTTAAACCTTCATCGAAGAAAATGAACTTCATTCAAATAACGTCAATTAAATATAAATTGCCTGGCTCCTCGGTAATGTTTTTAACATTTTCATAATACTATAATTATTTATTATATTTGAAAACTTCATCAAAAACAACTGAAATTTATTCAAATGATGCCATTGAAATATAACACGCCTTGATCTCTCCATAAAAGCAGCATTTCATTCATTAACATTTTCCCATTTATTTCATTCATTACAATACTATAATAATTTATTTTATTTAAACACTTGAAGACCATGAAAAAACAAGTAATTAAACTCTATGCTTAAAACTGCATCGAAAAAAATCGTCCTTCTCTCTGTAAAATCAATGAATATTTCATTCATATCAGCTATGCAGACTCCATGAGCTAAGTAATTTTGCGTTAAAGAAATGCAGCAATTCTTATACAACTCATTCTACATCTTTTGGTGTTTACATTCTCCATAAGTGAAAAATCGGGTTTCATTTTAGAAATAATCAAAGTTTGATGATCATTTAAACTAAAATATATTGCAGTAGAGTTGTTTCAGTATGAAGATGCACAGAATTTAAGCAAAAATAAAGCGGTTTTGGGACGGATATAACACTCAATATGAATTAAAATGAACTTTAAAAATCACCATTTGGACACAAGATGCATGCCATATTTTATTTTGAAGTGGGTCACATGACACATGATCTCTTCATATAAAAGCTGTAATTATTATTTTAATGTTTATTTAAAAAACTATCGAATATATCTTGCTGAAATTTTTTTTCATATTTTTATGGGATAATTTGAATATTACCTAAAATTTTCGAAGCACTTGTGAATTTTAAATCTGCTTAAAAAATGTTTGAAAAATTAGGTCCCATAGGGTTCAATGTATTTCATTTCTTTCAACCCGGGTTCAATTCAAAACTAATTGGGTGATATCATTCATTTATATTCCCATAGATCCCACAGACCGTCTGAGCAACATACAAAAATTTCATTTTCATTAAGTCATTTTTACGGCAGTTATCGTTCTAACGGACAGACAGACAGACAGAATCAACAAAAATTTCATTTTCATTAAGTCATTTTTACGGCAGTTATCGTTCTAACGGACAGACAGACAGACAGAATGAACAAAGTCATAAACACTTTTCAACTTTGTTGTAAAGTGTTAACAAGAAAGATCAATCATGCTTAAAGCATTGATCATGAAACACTTTCTAACTTCAATGCAATTTTATTTAAACATGTCTAAAATGCAATACATTCCTCGGTAATATTTTAAAACTTATCACAATGCTACATTAATTTATTATATTTGAAAACTTAAATCCTCATCGAAAAAAATTAGCTTCATTCAAATGACGGCATTGAGATATAAATTGCCTTGTTTAAACATCTCTATATTGTAATACATTCCTCGGTAATAGTTTTAGAATTATCATAAAACTGCGATAATTTATTATATTTGAAAACTTCATCGAAAACAACTGAAATTCATTCAAATGATGTCATAGAAAAAATAACACGCCTGGCTCTCTCTATAAAAGCAGCATTTCATTCATAAATAAATTTCCTATTCATGTCATTCATCACAATACTATAATAATTTATTTTATTTAAAAATTAAGACCATGGAGCTACAAGTAATTAAACTCTATGCGTAAAACTTCATCGAAAAAAATCGTCCTTCTCTTTGAAAAATCAATGAATATTTCATTCATATCAGCTACGCAGACTCTATGAACTAAATGATTTTGTGTTAAAGAAATACAGCAATTCTAATACAACTCATTCTACATATTTTGCTGTTTACATTTTACATAGGTGGAAAATAGGCTTCGTTGTAGGAATAATCAAATTTGGATGAGCATTTAAACTCAAATTTATTGTAATTGCGTTGTTTCAGTATGTAGATGCCCATAATTTAACCAAAAATAAAGTGGTTTTAGGACGGATACAACACTCAATATGAATTAAAAAGAACTTTAAAAATCATGATTTTGAAACAAGATGGATGCCATACATCGTTTCATATCATGGTCACGTGAGCGCTTCATATAAGAGGTGTTATAATTATTTTAATTTTTATTTAAAAGACTACTGAATATATTTCGCTGAATTTTTTTATATATTTTATGGGATAATTTGAATATTTCCTAAAATTTTCGAATCAATTTGTGAACTTTAAATCCGCTTAAAAAATGTTTGAAAAATTAGGTCCCATAGGGCTCAATGTATTTCATTTTTTCAAACCGGCTTCAATCCAAAACTAATTGGGTGATATTATTCATTTATATTCCCATAGGTCCTACAGACAGTCTGAACAACATACTAAAATTTCATTTTGATTAAGTCATTTTTACGGCAGTTATCGTGCTAACGGACAGACAGACAGACAGACAGAATGAATAAAGTCATAAACACTTTTCAACTTTGTCGTAAAGTGTTAAAAATGAAGTTTGCACACATATGAGGGCTCCTTTATAAATTTTTGTAATAATTTCTTTGAAGTGCTTAAGAATACAACGCATTTTAAAAAGCAAGTATCCTTTTTCGAATCGAAACATATTTTAAAATATTTGGATAAAAATAGCGTAGATTTATATACATACATTCTTGGAGTAGACATTTATTTATTATTTCCCGTAACACATCAAACGCGACGAATGGAAAGAGTAAAATAAACGGAATAAGATGTGTCAGTTCGTTTTCTTTACGTTTTCTTCGGTTTGAGTATATATACGGAGAATACATTTTTGCTGAAAGAAAACTTGTAGGCGAGTTTAGAATTTCTTGAAAGAAATAAGAATGTTTCTTTGTTAAGTTGTTTTTCTCTATAAATACGTATGTGAATAAAATTAAGATCGTAGCACCGGAATGAATTTGAATGTCAAAACGTGGGGGTTTAAAGATTTATGTAAAAGGCTTAAAATATCAGCTTAGTAGAATTGTCCATTGATGCCCAAGTGAAATACCAAGAAAGATGTTATTGGGTTGAAGCAATTTTTGCTTTTCTTTTAAATGAGCTTCTCTGAATCCATATTGTTTGTAGTCAAATTCGAAGATTTTTTTTCAAAAACTTCTATTTATAAATTTTTATGGAAATTGTGGCAGGATACCGTCGTGAAGTACTTTTGGATCCACAAAAAATTCTAATGTTTCTACTTGACGTTCTTATACACTCCAGTTCCACTTGTATAACAATCGTTAAAATGTTATTAAAACCGGAAAATTCAATAAAAATCAAAAGAATTACTAAAAATTCTATTAGTTATTGTTTTTTATGTAATGTATTCGAAATTTTTCGATAAAACAAGGCTTCTTCTGTACAAAAATATAAGAAAATAAAAATTAAATGGCGGGGGGGGGGGGGAGGGGAGGGATACAACTTGGCATATTATTGATGGAAAATCTTTGGCGATGATTCAAACTCATCCACTAATGCTGAAATTCAGTAGACGAAAATATAAACCATTTTTCAATAATAAATGATACTTTATTTAAATTTCAATTGAAATTTAAATAACATATCATTAAATCAAATTGTTAACAATTTGATTTCACTTCGAATTTCGATTCTATAAATTTTTACATTAGCAAAAAATTTAAATACATATATGCATTTTTTAGCTCGAGCGGGGATATTATGCGACCATTCTTGCATTCTCAATCGATAACTGGAAACCTGTTTTTAAAATTTATGAAATTTGTTGAAATCTAAAACGAAACTGTTGAAATTTAAAACGTTATTTAAATTCCAGCAATTTGATTTAATTTCGATTTTATAAATTTTTACATGAGCAAAAAATTTAAATAAGTATATGAATTTTTTTTGGCACGAGCGGGGATATTATGGGACTGTTGTACGAAAACGTACCGAAAACGGCTCATAAAAAAACAAGACAGATAAATCATGCATCAAGCATTGATTATGAAACACTTTCCAACTTCAATGCAATTTTATATAAACATCTCTAAAATGCGATACATTCATTCCTCAGTAATATTTTAAAAATTATCACAATACTACATTAATTTATTATATTTGAAAACTTAAAACTTCATCGAAAAAAATGAACTTCATTCAAATGATGGCATTGAAATGTAAATTGCCTGGTTTATGCATCTCTAAAATGGGATACATTCCTCGGTAATGTTTTTAAAATTATCATAATACTACAATAATATATTATATTTGAAAACTTTATCGAAAACAACTGAAATTTATTCAAATGATGCCATCGAAATATAACATGCCTGGCTCTTTCCATAAAAGCAGCATTTCATTCATGAACATTTTCCCATTCATTTCATCCATCACAATACTATAATAATTTATTTTATTTAAAAACTTAAAACCATGGAGGAACAAGTAATTAAACTCTATGCTTAAAACTTCATCGAAAAAATCGTTCTTCTCTCTGTAAAATCAATGAATATTTCATTGATATCAGGTATGCAGACTCCATGAGCTAAATAATTTTGCATTAAAGAAATGCAGCAATTCCTGTACAACTATTTCTACATATTTTGCTGTTTACAATTTCTATAAGTGAAAAATAGGCTTCGTTGTAGAAATAATCAAATTTGAATGAGCATTTAAATTCAAATATATTGTAATTGCGTTGTTGCAATATGTAGATGCACAGAATTTAAGCAAAAATAAGGTGGTTTTAGAACGGATACAACAATCAATATGAATTAAAAAGAACTTTAAAATTCACGATTTTGAGACAAGATGGATGCCATATATCATTTTGAAGTGGGTCACGTGATCTTTTTTTATCATGGTTACGTGCTCGCTTCATATAAGAGGTATTATTATTATTTTCATTTTTATTTAAAGAACTACTGAATATATTGCGCTGGATTTTTTTTATATGTTTTATGGAACAATTTGAATATTACCTAAAATTTTCGAAGTAATTTGTGAATTTTAAATCCGCTTAAAAAATGTTTGAAAAATTAGGTCCCATAGGGTTCAATGTATTTCATTTTTTAAACCCGGGTTCAATCCAAAACTAATTGGGTGATATTATTCATTTATATTCCCGTATGTCCCACAGACCATCTGAACAACATACTAAAATTTCATTTTGATTAAGTCATTTTTACGACAGTTATCGTGCTAACGGACAGACAGAATGAACAAAGTCATAAACACTTTTCAACTTTGTTGTAAAAGTGTTAAAAAAACTAGTTTCTGAACTTTTCTATGGCACCCTATATAAAGCGCGGGAACACTTGCTAAGAATGTGCTTGTAGTTAGAATGAAAGAACTCTTCATTGTCTTTGAGATAGAAAGCATATTTTTGGAAGAAATTGTTTGTTTGTTGATCAGTATTATAACTATTCTACTACACGCCGAGAGACTTAAATTTCGAACGTTGGAATTTTTATTCCCTTTTGTCAACTTCCAAATGAAAATCTGATATGAACAGCAGATGACTTTCCTTACATAAAACAATGACTTAACTTCCTTTACAACAAAAATATGATGTATGAAATGCGCAAAATAACGAATCACAAGCGCCATTTATGACATATTAGCGACATTCGTCCATTTCGCGATATTTTCAAAATGTCACCCATCTGGCAATATGTCGTCAAATGAGTCGCCGAGGCCAACCTATTTTACGATACTAGTGCTATACCTTGTGAACGCTTCATGTTAGAGTTTTAAAGTTAGTGTTATTCGTTACCTAATGAGAAATTACGCCACGAAAAGATTATTTATTTAATATTATTAAATTTCATGATATTTTAATGATTTTTTCAAAAATTATGTATTATAGGCTCTGATGATACAGTTTTTTAGCATGCTTTTATTGCTTTCCGTATACGTGTTTATATTGTATACGTATATTGGCGTTCATACTAATTTGATAATACTCTTTAACTTTGTATTTGGCCTATCTCTTTCATCCGATCGAGCATGGTGACTCTAGTATAGAGAGATTTAACGTGAACACGCAGGGATCTTAAATTGCAATATCGGGCTGTCCGGATACCACTTTTAGCCTTTCCCCCTTAATATAAAAAATAATTTTTTTATACAAAGAAATAACTTTAATTAGTAATGCATTGATCGCTTTGTTCAATAATCATTTGCCATCATCCAGGTAATTTTCATGATTGCACTTTCAAAAAATCTGATGTGGGCAACACATGACTTTCCTTATATAATGCAATGAATTTACTACATTTACAATAAAAAAAGAATCTGATGTGGGCAACACATGACTTTCCTTACATAATATAATGAATTCACTACTTTTACAGTAAAAAAATAGGTTTTTCTTATAGTAGATACTAATATTCTTTCCAAGATATTGAATTTTCATTGATTTGGCTTCATTTTTATCCATTAGGAGAGATTTTCGTTAATTTGGCAACATTTCAAAAAGTCGCCAAGATGGCGACATTTCGCCAAATTCATCGCCAAAACCTCGCCAAGTGTTATGGACGAAGAAATAAGTTATTCTTACAGCAGATAAATGACTATTGGCGTTCAAATACAAAAGTATTACTTAAAGAATCTTTTTTCATGAATGGAATGAGCTAGATCCACGAGAATGATGTCACCCAATTGATCGCATGGTATTATATATAAAAAGTAAACATGTTTCTCAATAGGAAATGTTTTTTTTATTTTATATCACTTTTTGATAATTTTTTTAAAAAATGTACAATATCTCGAGAATGGTTCAAGTTAGCGTTCTGAAATTTATGTCAATCGTTTTCTAATGAATTACATAAGAAATGTCTATTTGCGTAACTTTATTAGCGGTTTTAATTTTTTGACGATTTTTTCAAAATTTCATTCGAAAATTTAGGGGGGTTCTGAACATTCGATTGCATATAAAAACAATAGGCTTCCAGTGTTCACGGATTGTGATTTTTGTGCCAAATTTTGTTCGAATCGGTCCATTCGTTCGTCAGTTATCGTCTCCACAGACTCACTGACACACACACACACATACAGAGATATCACTTCAAAAATGTTTGATTCGTGATCAGGGATGCTTGAAACGTGCTCTCCCGTCGAAAACTCGAATTCGAATTTTCGACCCCGTCACAATACTTTCCTTATGCATTATGTATATAAGGAAAGTAATAGGTTTTTCTTATAGTATATATTTATATTCTTTCCAAGGTATTGAATTTTCGTTAGTGATCATTAGTGGTATTGAATTTTCGTTAGTGTTTCGTTAGTTTAGTGTCATTTCTATCCACTTGGCGAAATTTTCGTTAATTTGGCAATATTTAAAAAAGTCGTAGAGTTGGCGATATTCCGCCAAATTCGGCGTCAATATCTCGCCAACCGCTATGGACGGAGAAATAAGTTATTCTTTTAGCAGATAAATAACTATTGGCGTTCAAATAAAAAAGTATTACTCAAAGTATCTTTTCTCATAAATGGAACGAGCTAGATCCACGAGAATGATGTCACCAAATTTAGCGCATGATATTACATATGAAAAGTGAACATGTTTCTCAACAGTTAATATATATATATTTTAATTTATGGGATTTTTTGATAAATGTATTTAAAAAATCTGATGTAGGCAACACATGACTTTCCTTATATAATGCAATGAATTTACTACTCTTACAGTAATAAAAATAGATTATTTTTATAGTAGTTATTTATATTCTTTTCAGGATATTGAGTTTTCATCAATGAGTCGTCATTTTCCATGTCGTCATCATCAATGAGTCGTCATTGATTTAGCGTCATTTTTATCCATTTGGCGAGTTCTTCGCTAATTTAACAACATTTAAAAAAGCCGACAAGTTGGCGACATTCCACCAAATTCGTCGCCAAAATATCGTCAAGCGTTATGGACGAAGAAATAAATTATTCTTACAGCAGATAAATGACTATTGGCGTTCAAATACAAAAGTATTACTCAAAGTATCTTTTTTCATGAATGAAACGAACTATATCCACGAGAATGATGTAATCCAATTTATCGCATAGTATTACATATAAAAAGTGAACATGTTTCTCAATAGGAAATATATATTTTTTTATTTTATATGACGTTTTGATAATTTTTTTGAAAAATGTGCAATATCTCAAGAACGGTTCATGCTAGTGTTCTAAAATTTATGTCAATCGTTTTCTAATGAAAAATTACATAAGAAATGTCTATTTGCGCAACTTTATTAGAAGTTTTGACCTTTTGACGATTTTTTCAAAATTTCACTCGAAAATTTAGGGGGGTTCTGAACATTCGATTGCGTATAAAAACAATAGGCTTTCAGTGTTTACGGATTGTGATTTTTGTACCAAATTTCGTTCGAATCGGTCCATTCGTTCGTCAGTTATCGTCTCCACAGGCTCACTGACACACACACACACACACGCACACACACGCACACACAGACATCACTTCAAAAATGTTTGATTCGTGATCAAGCATGCTTGAAACGTGCTCTCCCGTCGAAAACTAGAATTCGAATTTTCGACCTCATCACAATACTTTCCTTCCGGTCGGCTATTAAGCTTCTCTATGTCTTCGGCCTGGGTTTTCGACAATACTTTCCTTATACGTTATGTATATAAGAAAAGTACAAATGTGCAATATCTTGAGAGAACGGTTTATGCTAGAGTTCTAAAGTTTATGTCAATCGTTTTTTAAGGAAACATTACATAAGAAATGTCTATTTGTGTAACTTTATTAAAGGTTTTCATTTTTTGATGATTTTTTCAAAGTTTCAGTCGAAAATTTAGAGGGGGGGGGGGGGTTCTGGGCATTCAATTACGTTTAAAATCAATAGACTTCCAGTATTCATGGATTGTGATTTTTGTACCGAATTTTATTCGAATCGCTCTATTTGTTCTATCTACACACTCACAAACACACACACATACTTTCACATACACACACACAGACACAGATCATCTTAAAAATGTTTGATTGTGATCAGCGATGCTTGAAACGTGCTCTCCCGTCGAAAACTCGAATTCGAATTTTCGACCCCGCCACAATACTTTCCTTATACATTATGTATATAAGGAAAGTAATAAATCTTTTTTTGCAGAATATTTTTCCAAACGGGATTTGACACTGCTATCGGAAATGACGGTTTTACCTGACAAGGAGCTTTGCAGAGCATGAAATGAATTGTAATCTGATGGTGCAATGTCAGGGCTATAGGGCGGATGGGGTAACATATCCCAACCAAGCTCCAAAAGTTTCTGACGACTGACTAAAGATGTATGTGGCTTGGCATCGTCATGATGGAGCACAATACCTTTACTACTCACAAATTCTGGAAGTTTCTGTTGCAAAGCATCTTTTAGTTTTGTTAGTTGTCGGCAGTACACATTGGATTTCATCGTTTCTTCGTTTTAAAAAAAGCTCCAAATAAAAAGTCCCCTATAATCCAACAAAATTAATAACGTGACTTTCTTTTGTGGAATATCAGCTTTTAATGTTTTTTGAGCCGGCTTACCAGACATGGACCACGATATTTTATGTTGAATGTTACTGTAAACAATCCGTCTTTTATCACCAGTTTTCAATCGTTTCAAAATTGGATCATTTCGATAAATGTCAGTTTGCCACAATGTCATATGTCAGTTGCCATAATGTCTGGAATTTTGCCCTTATGTCAATTGTATTTTGCGAAGGTATAAAGGTATATTCATGGTATAATCAGTTATATTTTGAGAAGGTATATTACACATAGCGTAAGGCCAACGGCCCTATCGTGCTGAAAACACCAGTTCTCGTTAGATCACTGAAGTCAAGCAGCATCGGGCGAGGTTAGTACTTGGGCGGGTGACCACTTGAAACACCCCGTGCTGTTGGCACATTTTGAGCGCGATAGCCCGGTGGTTTGCGCGCTGGATTTGCACGCTGCCACAACTGCCGTCGTGTTCATGCGGAGTACGATCACGTTTAACATGTGGGTCCGTAAGTCCTTCTGAGAGGTTGGTGGTAGAGGAAGGAGGGTACGGTCCCTGTGGATGCCTCCTCCACTGGGTTCCGGTCTAAATTGGGTGGCACTTCCCGGCCGTCCAAACGGTTACCTTACACCTTTCTGGTAGGTCGGACGGTCTGGGTCTCAACAACAACAACACATAGTATATTCAGTTGTATTTTGCGAAGGTATATTGCGCATAGCATATAATCAATTGCATTTTCAGAAGTTGAAATTCCTATATATCGGGAGTTGTTTCAAATAACATTAAAATCGTTTGCGCGCTACTGCAACTACCTTACGGAAAAATCGACAACCCAATATTATTCGGCCGTCCAAATAGTTGCTCAAGTCTTCGGGTGAGTCGGACGGTCTGGGTCTTCAACCCAATATTATTGAGCAAGTAAGGATTCTACCAGGAATCCCGTATACAAGACGTACTATTTCTATAATAAATGCTTTTTTCTGTAATAATATTTTAATAGACAAAAAATTATTTTTTAAATGATCGTTTTAAGTATCTCTGAAGCAGTGATCTGTGCACTTAAAATCTGTGTTCTTAAAATCACAGAAAACTCATTAGAGAAGTAAGTAATTAGGCGACCAGAGATAGTTTATCAACTAAGCTAATTAAAAGTCATTAACTGGAGGGAAGAAGTAGATCAACATGGAAAGATTTGCAACTGAAGAACAAATGTAGAGTAAAAATGTCAAAGCAAAGTTCATTGACCAGGAATTTAAATTTAACTTCGTGAAATGGAATTAGACTGAGCTACTTCCTACAAATAGTTACATAAGTTATAAAACAAATTAATCTTTCTTTTTTGAAGTTATAAATATACCGGTAATTGGAAGATGAAACACGGTTTCTTTTGTCATTACTTAAATATTTGATGTAATGGTGCAGTTCCGGCAGTTTGATGGCGAAAAAAATTCCTTAATGTGCAAAATGAAATTTTTTACAGGAAAAGTCTGCAGGATTATTACAATTGGTAGGTTTTTACTAGGTGTAGAAAAAATTGCTAAGAACATTGCTAAGAGGATTGTGTAAACTGGGATAAACAAGAAGAAAATAACTGCAAGGATTTCTAAATTTAACTTTTTACTTTCCTCTTTAAATGAATGTATTGTTTTCGTGTCGAAAATACTTTCGACCAACTTCACTTAGCATTTCGTCTGTCTAAAGTAATGTTACTGATTGTTTTAAAAATATTGTCAGCCAGTTCAAGCATATTTGGTATTAGTTTGTGATTTAAATGTGTGAAGTACGCCATGGTTTTGTGCTGAAAATTTGCTAATGTCCGATACAGTACGGAGCATGCGCATTTTGAACACGTTTTTAATATCAACGAAATTACTGTACAGATTGAAACATAATTATTTACAAATATGAATGTGTCAGCAACATCCTTTGTGAAGCATCCTTAGTGAGTCTACCAGTCCCCTCTGAAATTTGATATTGAATCGATATCAATTGTCATCTAAAAGCTTTTTCTATTTTTACTTTCCTTATATACATAATGTATAAGGAAAGTATTGTGACGGGGTCGAAAATTTGAATTCGAGTTTTTGACGGAAGAGCTCGTTTCAAGCATCTCTGATCACGAATCGAGCGTTTTTGAAGTGATGTGTGTGTGTGTGTGAAAGTGTGTGTGTGTGAAAGTGTGTGTGTGTGTCTGTCTGTCTGTGTGTGTGTGTGTGTGAAAGTGTGTGTGTGTGAAAGTGTGTGTGTGTGTCTGTCTGTCTGTCTATGTGTGTGTGTGTGTGAAAGTGTGTGTGTGTGTGTGAAAGTGTGTGTGAAAGTGTGTGTGTGTGTGTGAGTCTGTGGAGACGATATCTCACGAACGAATGGAGCGATTCGAACGAAATTTGGTACAAAAATCACAATTTGTGAATACTTGAAGCCTATTGTTTTAAAACACAATCGAATGTTCAGAACCTCCCTAAATTTTCGAGTGAAATTTTGAAAAAATCATCAAAAAATCAAAACTTTTAATAAAGTTAGGCAAATAGACATTTCTTATATAATTTTTTCTTAGAAAACGATTGACATAAATTTTAGAACGCTAGCATGACCCGTTCTCGAGGTATTGCACATTTTTCAAATAAATTTATCAAAAAATCCCATAAATTAAAAAAATATATCAACATTAAGAAACATGTTCACTTTTCATATGTAATATCATGCGATAAATTTGGTAACATCATTCTCTTGGATATAACTCGTTTCATTCACGAGAAAAGCTACTTTAAGTAATACTTTTGTATTTGAACGTCAATAGTCATTTATCCGCTGTATGAATAACTTATTTCTCCATCCATAACGCTTGGCGAGATTTTGGCAACGAATTTAGCGGAATGTCGCCAACTTGGCGACATTTTAAAATGTTGCCAAGTTAACGAAAATCTCGCTAAATGGATAAAAATAACGCTAAATCAATGAAAATGACGACTAATTGAAGAAAATTCAATATCTTGGAAAGATTATAAGTATCTACTGTAAGAATAAATTTTTTTTTTAACTGTAAAAGTAATAAATTCATTGCATTATATAAGGAAAGTCATGTGATTTTTTAAAATTATTTTCATTCTTATATTATTATGACCCACTCAGATTTCTTTCTACGAAGATCTTCGATGTTTCAGTGCCCTCTAAAAGTTGATGATGAATCCATATCCGCTAACATCTATCCGTAGCCGATCCTGAAAAATAAATGTTGCAAGGAAAATGTAAATTTGTGAACTGGAAGTGGAAATAATTAGTGAGTCGCTCAACCCCTCCAAAATTTAATGCAGAATCCATATCAGTCGTTACATAAGCTCTATCTATAACCAATCTTGAAAAATAAATGTTTCAAGGAAATTTTTTTAAGAAGAAGTGGTAAAAGAAACGGCTATGGAAATTCTTAATGGACCATTTTACGTTCTCCAGAATTTGGTTCCGTATACATATCAGTTATCATTTAAGCTCTATTTATAACCAATCTTGAAAAATACATGCTTCAAGGAAAATAAAAATGTTTGAACCGGGAAAGAAATGTAAGTGGAAAATCTTTGTGAACCATCCAATTTTCTTTAAAATTCGTAGCTGAGTCTGTGTCAGTTATTATCTAATCTCAATAGTGGATTTTGAGAAATAGAAGCTTTAAAAAATTATAGATGTCAAATTTGATTGCCATCATCAACAGTGACAAAATCGTAGTTTGCAAGACACTCCTATTGCAGATACCAGCATCCATGGACCGGTTTCGTGCTTATTATATACTCGTCAACATGAAATAGTCACCATTCCATGCTGACAAGTGCAGAGTTTTAAGCGTAGGTCAAGCATTTAGCTTTTAAATTTCGCCTTTATAGGACAGACACTCTGTAAACTTTTATAAAAATGTCGGAATCTGGTGTATAAATGTATACGATAAAATAACATTTTAATAATGATCCTCAAGTGGTGTGACATGTTCTGATTTTTTTTCTTTCTTTTTTCGTTTTTATTAATATATCAGAAAAACTCACTAAAAGGTCAAGTATAAAAACACTAATTAAAAAACTGTTAGTTAAAATCAGTAGTTAAATGGGATCCCCTTTCGACTTTTGGGAACGCCCCTTATAGGCAGGTTTTGCCTTCATGAAACATCGTAATTAGTTTTGGACAGATATCGCCCATACTAATCCTTAAACGGAACTCAATCTTTGCACTAAGATATTATGATTGCTAAAATCTACCTAGTATTGATAAAATACCTTGCCACAAGGAGTGTCATATCCAATGGAGTGTGGAATCTGGAGGAAAGACATATTCATTCTTCTTGTCTTGTTTGATGAAGAACCACTCATCTTCCGAGGGATAAATTCTCAAGATACATTTAGCGTGTCATCGGGTCCATGCAATAACAATCTCACAATTCTGGAGTAAATAGTTCCTTTTCTGGGGTAAGGGTATGGCTTTGAGATCAATAACACGTACTTTGTTTTCAATTGTATTTTATAAACGTGATGCAGCAGTCACTTTATAAACTGAATTGTACTTTATAAACTGAATGTAGCCGTCACTTTATAAACTGAATTGTACTTTATAAACTGAATGTAAACGTCACTTTATAAACAGAAAGTAACCGTCACTTTATAAACTGATTCGTTCTTTATAAACTGAATATAGACGTCATTTTATAAACTGAATGTAAACGTCACATTATAAACTGAATTGTACTTTATTAAAACTGAATGTAACTGTCACTTTATAAACTGAATTGTAATTGTACTTTATTAAAACTGAATGTAACTGTCACTTTATAAACTGAATGTAAACGTCATTTTATAAACTGAATTGTACTTTATAAGCGGAATGTAGCCGTCACTTTATAAGCTGATTTGTACTTTATAAACTGAATGTAAACGTCACATTATAAACTGAATGTAGTCGTCACTTTATAAACTGAATTGTACTTTATAACCTGAATTGTACTTTATAAACTGAATTGTACTTTATAACCTGAATTGTACTTTATAAACTGAATTGTACTTTATAAACTGAATGTAAACGTTACGTCATAAACTGGATTGTACTTTATAAACTGAATGTAAACGTCACTTTACAAACAGAAAGTAACCGTCACTTTATAAACTGATTCGTTCTTTATAAACTGAATATAGGCGTCATTTTATAAACTGAATGTAAACGTCACGTTATAAAGTGAATTGTACTTTATAAACTAAATGTAGCCGTCACTTTATAAACTGAATTGTACTTTATAAACTGAATGTAAACGTCACATTATAAACTGAATGTAAACGTCACATTATAAACTGAATTGTACTTTATTAAAATTGAATGTAACCGTCACTTTATAAACTGAATGTAAACGTCATGTTATAAACTGAATTGTACTTTATAAAGTGAATGTAGTCGTCATTTTATAAACTTAATTGTACTTTATAAGCGGAATGTAGCCGTCACTTTATAAGCTGAATTGTACTTTATAAACTGAATGTAAACGTTACGTCATAAACTGGATTGTACTTTATAAACTGAATGTAAACGTCACTTTATAAACAGAAAGTAACCGTCACTTTATAAACTGATTCGTACTTTATAAACCGAATATAGACGTCATTTTATAAACTGAATTGCACTTTATAAACTGAATATAACAGTCATCAAAAATCTGATGTGCCCAGCACATGACTTACCCTCCCCTTATATTCAAATTTAACTTCTGTTTCATAATGTATTAAATTGCGTTCGATCGTACAAAATAGCATCATTTGAAATGACACAGAATTTGCAATTTTAATTCAATTATCGCTTTCATTTGGCGACTGTCGTATCTTCAAAGGGTGGCGTTGCAAAGATCAGACCTAGAATTAATGGGGCTTATTTTATTGCTTTGTTCGCCAAAAATTACGTATAAAAACATACATTCAGTCAATACAATTGAGCACATTTAATTTTTTTATTTCACATTTTTGAGATATTCCGTTGCTATTGCACTTAGGATGAGTCTTTCATGATAGGGAGGCCATATCGGTTTTCATGTCAACTTCGTTATAATGGTTTTTCGTTCGAAAATACTTTGTCCATTTATCTTTGCTCTTTGTTTATGTCCTCTGCTTGACAGACATTCGGAAATAAAGCTTTAGGAGGGTATCGGCTCCGCGAGTGTTACCATGGTGTAATAGCATGCTATAACCGGGAACAAGGGGTCACAATCCCCTTGGCCATTTAATATTTTACCTGTTGGCTTTTTTCTTTTTTGCTCTTTTGAAATTCATATATATATATATATATATATATATATATATATATATATATATACAGGGTGTCCCAAAAACTTTGACCTCTGCTTTTATTCCTTATATATAGATCTTAGACATATATAATAAAAACTATAACATTTACTAAATATGCTGGATATTTATATAATTTATTGGGGATTTTTAGGTTATTAATGTGCATAGCATGGAATTTTTTATTCGATAATCTATAAATTCTAAAAAGTTTATTAAGTATAATATTTCTAAACAATTGAATCGAATTGCGGGAATTAAATGTAATAATTTATTAATGTTAAATTTAAAATAACCTTTTTTATCATATAAATTAGTAATTATCCCATTAGTAGGTTCAATAATTTGATTTAAATCCAAAAAATTAATATTATTACTAATAGTGGCTTCATTAGAAATTAATTCCAAATTATCCGGATATATATCTATATCTATGACATAGTTATCAGTAAATACTAAACAAATTAGATCATCAACATACCTGCAAATTTTATAATCTGTTGAAGTAAAAGATTGTTTGTAATGATAAAGGTATAAATTAGCTAACATACTGCTACTACAGCCACCTTGTGGAACTCCTGAGGCTTGTAAGTATAATTTATTAACTTGAAATATATAATTATTGAAACGAACAAAGTGGGAAAGTTTGGGAAAATTGGTAAAAATAGTATGAGTAGATTGATTAGTAATATAAGCATTACACAGAGCTAAAATTACATCATAAAGATCAGAGATCTTAATATTATTACAAATATCTTTAAAATGAAAAGTTTGAAATCCACTTAGTTTACCTAGTGATGTTAATTTATTATTTAATTCTTTACTATTATTTAGAATAAGGTAGTTATTACTAGTAAAATGTAAACTATCATATAGTACACTTAAATAATTTAGTAGTAATTTACTCGCAGTAGTAGAGGAAGAATTATGACCACTAGTGACAGTTCTAAATTTAATAGGATTTTTATGAAATTTAGGAATAGGCACACTATATGGAAATTTCAAAAAATTATAATTAATATTTAAATCACTAAACATATCGATAATCTTCAGTTGGATACTATTTATGTAGTGTGAATCAAGTTTATATATATAATTCTGAAAGACTAATATATTATTTGAAAAGGAGGAAATATAAACTTTACTTCATGTCAGATTTGCAAGTATATTACTACTGAAATTAGAATTTAATCCACCTCTTTTTTTCGATCGAGGCAATTTGTCCCATCTCATAAAATGCTTATACTCACTTAATTCTCAATGAACATTTGCGTAATCGCTTCCGCCCACATAAGACATTGCAACATAGAATAAATAAGTTGAAATATTCCAAAATACATCCGCACATATTGTCCTAATTATCCGCAAAGGGATTTATTTATTTCCGAACTGAATTGGCTAGAAAACTCTTTTTTTCCCCGGTGAATTGCTTGACTTGGAAATAATTATTATTTTGACCTTTGAGCTGTGGGTGTTTGTGAAATTTGTTTGAAACGTTTTTCTTTGGTCGACAGTGGGCGAACATTCTAAACCTAAATGAAAAATGCTGGACTAAAATAGAATATCCAGAGTTTCATTTCTCATTTAAAATGTATTTATTTTTTACTTTTCAGGAGATAAAGTTTAAAGAAGTAAGGGGGATTCTATAGCAGATTATAACTGAAGTCCTTTTATGTGAAATGATATATAACGGTAAAGACTACAATTTATATCAAAACTAGTATTTAAGCCTGTCATAGACAGGTGAATTACCACTTAATAAAAATTTCTGACTTAATTTTTTAAAGTTTTATTTTGTTTAACAATATATGGCGATTAGTGGGGAAAATAGTCATCTTAATCGAAAATCGGCTCTGGTGGGCTACGTTCCGTGGAGGATACTATAAACGTGCTAAGCTTCGATTCTGAAGGATCTGAAAATAATTTTTAATCTGTCCTCTCATTTTGTTCGCCCTCGAGATAGAAATCGGAAATCCGGTTCTGTTAGGTTCTGCTCCGTGATCGGAACTAAAAGTGCGCAAAGATTCAGTCTTCAAAGTCTTGGCAGTGGGATAGTGTGGAAAGTATTTTAAATAACACCCATTTTTTATGTCCACCTCCTGGAAGGCAAACTTAAAATCAGACTTATGTTCTCTTCTGTAATTGATACGCAAACATTCAGCCTTCTAAATCGCTGGGGAGTCACCGGGGAGCATCTAAAAAGTATTTTTGACTCCTCCTGTCTGACCTTTACGAGGTTAAATTCAAACATCCGGCTCTCTTTGCTTCTGTCCCAAGTTTGATACTATAAATATGAAAAAATTCAGTTTTTTAGATAACTGGGATGGCTTCTGGGGGGTCTGGAAAGACAGAAACTATCTCTCCATTCTCTCCCTTCTTTCTCTGTCCCTATCTATCTCTCTCCCCCTCTATTCCCCTTCTTTTTCCTCTCTCCCTCCCCTCTCTGTCCCTCTAAATCTCAACCCTCCCCTCTATTCTTCCTCCCTCTCTTTCCACTATGCGTCCCTCTCTATCTCCCTCCCTCCCCTCTCTATCCCTCTCAATCTCCCTCCCTCCCCTCTCTGTCCCTCTCAATCTCCCCCCTCTATCCTCACTCTCTATCTCCCTCCTTGTCTTTTCTCCCTACCCCTCTTTCTCTGTCTACCTCTTTTTATTTTCTTCTCTTCCCTCCCTCCCTTTCTCGTGTCAGATGACACTGAAAACAAAATCATAGCGATCATAATCATCACTTAAGAACAGACAAAAGAAATCGGGAAATACTCCAAGATTTCCAATAAAGACCATTAAGCTTCATCATATCCGTGCATAGCTCATTCAGTTATATTTAAATTCATACCTCTTCATCACTAATCCAATTTGCATGACTTATTTTAGAGAGACACGAAAAAGACAAATTTATAAGGAAGTCACGCCATTAACTAAAAACTGTTGTCTTACATAAAAGGATAAAACACACTTCAATATGCAGAATTGGCAATGTAATGTACTTAGATAATATTTCAAAGTACAAAACAAATTTAATTCAAAACAAAAGGAATCCATTATATGCTAATATGAATAATCCATTAGTATATACTGCATAAACATTTTTCTATGAGATAAACATCATGATAAAATAATTTTCAAAAGATTTCAGACATTATCATTTCTTTCAATCAAATACACTTAAAATATATTCATTTTTCAATCTTTACCATATCAAATACATTTTCCTGGCTCTTTACAATGCTGCATAAGCAATGGTCAACGGAATGTTTGCTTAAGACGAACTGCATATTATTTTTTGACCAATAAAGCTATGCAACTTCTCTATTGTAGCCAGAGTTAAATTTTAAAGAAATTCAATGCTGGATACTTGGCAGTGCTGAATTTTTCAGTTCTCGCATATTTGAGGCATATAGTAAGATTTTTTGCTATGTACAGCCCGAACTGCTGACAATGCAATAAAACTAATTAAATTTCGCTTAAAGCGACATCAAACACAAAATTAACACAACATAGCTGGTACGAATGACTCATTTGACTTCAAAACCCCGTTAGTATCCTTTTCAACACATGGTAATGAAAAACTTTGTGCATAACACTTACTAATGCGTAACACTTACAATACATGGTAATGTATAAGGCAAGTATTGGAATCGTGTCGAAAATCGCAACTCGAGTTTTCAACTAATCTACACGTTATGGGACTTCTAGAAGAAGAAAAAAAATATTTTTAGCGTGCCGTCTGTCTGTGGAATACATGTATGAATTCTAACATAAGAATTAATTGACCAAATTTTATAAACTTTTACAGGTAAGTAAGTCACTTGCGGCTGACTCCAGTGCTGATTAGATTTTGGTACAATTCGGGATAAACGAATCTGCCTTTTTTTTACGAAATGGCCCGTAAGAAACGTATGAATCCTCTCTAGCGATAACACTAATTTACCAAATTTCACAAAATTTGGTAAATAAATCACTTGCAGGTTACTTTGGTGCTGATTAGATTTTGGTACGATTTGAAAAAAAAAAAGAACCTGCCTTTTTAACGAAATGGTCTGTAAAAATCGTCAAAATTTAAAATAAAAGACTACGTATGCTCAAATACATAGATTAAATGTCTGTTTCATACGTAATTTTTGACGATTAAAAGACCAATTTCATCACTGTAGGATTAACCGCTCGTGAGATATTTTTTTTTTTTTTTTTTTTGGCATTTTTCTACGCAGCCTTTGAAACTACGCCCCGTTACCAAATGAAAACGAAAATTGGATTAAAAGTGTAAATTTAGTGTAATTTCAAATAATTTTGCGTGCTATTCTGCGCAATTAAACTCAATTTAAGGAATTATTAAAGTAATAAAGATAAACTGAATTTGAGTCTGTAGCGAAAGTCATGTGCTGCCCACATCAGGTGTTTTAATTTAGTAAGACACTTATGTTTGCTAGAACCTTTTTATTGAACATTCACTTTTGTTATTTTACCGTTCATTTAAAGTAACCTACTACTCGTTTCTTCCTCAATGGTTTTTATCTGTTTTTTTTTTTCTTCTCTCGCCGTTGGCAGCACTCTTTCCTTGTTTGAATCACGTTTTCTGTTCAAACAGTAGCGACGACCTTTCTTTTAGCTAGTAAAGGTTTTCCAACTTGCATGTCAAGACAAAGAAGGCTATTTTTTGTCCTCAAAATCAAATGAGGCTATTTACTTTGTGTTTAATGCTGCTTTAAAGGCAGTTTTATTAGTTTTAAGTTTTCTTGTCGATATTTGCAATTCCCTGTTGATTCGCGCATAAGAGCGAAATATGTCTTTGACTGCTGTTATCTGCAATGAATATGTGTTTAAAAATTTTGGGAACAACCCCCCCCCCCCTATAGACGGGTATTGTGATTATAAAGTCATGCATTTAACTTTATTTTATATTTATGAGGAAATTCTGCAAATTATTGGAATTACGCTTTTCACGCGTAATTTTAGTAATGTGCAAAACATTTAAACATTAGTTTGATGTAGATATGTGTTTTATATTATTTGGCATGCAAAATTTTACTCTTCTTCTGCGACCCAGACCGTCTGACCTAACATGGATGGTAAGGTATCTATTTGGACGGCCGGGAAGTGTAACCCAATTTAGACCGGATCCCAGTGGGGGCGGCATACACAGGGATTGTTCCCTCTTTTCCCTACCACTAACTTCTCGGAAGGACTTACGGATCCACATAAGTAACATGCTCGCACCCCGCGTAAACACGATGACAGTTTGAGCAGAGCAGGGTATCGAACTTGGATCCTCTGAGTGTAATCCCTATGTGCTAACCACTGGGTTGTCCCACCCCTGAAATGTTTACTCTGAAAACGTAAAATACTCAGAAATAAAGCCATATATCTCAAAGCCAGGAAGGAATAAAAAAGCGATTGAATATACTCGTAGTTTGAAATATATAATAGTTTGAAGGGGAGATTATTAACGTCCATAACTCACAAATGCCTTATCCGATTTTGTCGAGTGATGCCATGTTAGCTCTCAAGAAGTAGGTTTTCTTAATTTCGTTATCATGGATTCAAAAGTGTCAAAAATAGTGCGTTTTAAATTTTTCATTACACTGTACATAGTATAAACAAATACTATTTCAACGAATTAACTTCCAGTAAAATAATAAAAAGATATCTAATAAAAATTAAGTAAAGGTTTCCATATAATAGGCAAATAATATAATGTCAAAGTATTATAAGTACCACATTGTGGGACTGGAGATTAAAGGCGCTTCACGGCTGGTGCTCACTGTGTTCTGGGCGACAAATTCGTTCGCGGAGAAGCAAAGATAGTCAGTAAAGATAGGAGAAGTAAAAATGCTGATCGCATTGTGAAAACCAATTTACGTTTTTCTTAAAACACCAAAACCGGAAGTTTATATATAAAACTTTGTACTTTTTATGTTTATTTAAAGCTTTAAATTAGAAATCAATAAACTATGATAATATTTTATATTATATTATAAATGTTTTCTCATTGTCAGTTTAATTAATCTCATTCATAATGATGATGATCTCAGTCATAATATGAACTGGTTGAAAAAAACTCTTTCTGATGAGATAGAGATTTTAAATTTGGTGCTAGATCTTTCGATTGGATAAAGTTGGACAATTTTACTTTTGCAATATTTGTTACTTTGGGCTAGAGATGTGGATTTTCCGGAAAACTTTGAAACGAAAAATTTTCTGGAAATTTCTGAAATTATTATCTATATAACATTTCAGCTGAAATAATATACTCAGTCACTTTTAAAAGTATTTGTTCTTATAGTGCAGCTACACTCAAACATATATTATATAACAAGGCTAAAAGAAGGTTTAAATTAAGAAATGTATAAAAAAATTCAATGCATTCAAAATTCTTATATCTGTATACTAGAGTTAGCAGCTGCAATTTATTATTTTCCTTAAATATTCTTGCTTTTGAATACTTATAAAAAAAATTCTATTTCATGTCTAAAGTTTTTATATCTTCAAAATTACAATTTGAAAGCACTGCACAAAAAGAATAGCATGAGAAATAATTTAAGACTGTTAGACCTTATCAGAATTATAAATAATGTACTGGTTATAATAGGTATAAAAATAGATTATAAAATATAATATTCTAAAAGAAAAAATTAAAAACTGATTATAATTGAAAAAAAAATTGGTGTGGGCAACACATGACTTTCCTTATATAATGCAATAAATTTACTCCTTTTACAGTCAAAAATAATGTATAAGATCCATGGTACTGTATTTTTAACGTTAAATTGTACATTTGGAGACTTTCTGGTGATAACATGTAATACTATTTAATGGTACCCAATTAACTAAAATTTCACACAGCTCTAACAATTATCAATATTGACAGCATTCTGAATAAACAATATAGTCCATATATTAAAATATTTTAATAATTAATTCATCAATTAGACGTCATTTTCCTTAATTTAGCTTCATTTTTGCAATTTTGATGAAATTTTTGTCAATCTGGGGCGAAATACCGCCAAGTTGATGATACTTTGCTAGATTATTCGCCAAGTTTGCCAAATACATCAATCACTACGTGTTATAGGCAAACGGAGATAAGAGCATTTGAGCATTTCTTATATACTAGAGTGTATGCCCGTGATATGATGAAAATCAGAATTTTCAAAATATTATTTCTCATTTGACATTTTTATTAATTTCGCGTCATTTTTGTCAATTTTGCAACAGTTAAAAAAGTCGCCAAGTTAGCGACGTCCTGCTAAATTTCTCGCCAAGCGTTACGAACGGACGGACGGACGGAGAAATGGGTTATTCTCATAGTCTATTTTTGGTTCTTTCCAGATATTGAACTTTCATCAATTAGTCGTCACTTCATTAATTCACCATCAGTTTCATCAATTTGGTGAATTTTTATCAATTGGGTGAAATGTTCTTGTCAAGTAAGTTACTTGCTTTTCAGAAAAGCAGTTTGGAAAAAGTATTACATTCTATTTTCAAATTAATTAAAAAGGAAACAGAGTGGAAAAATTTCCGGAAAAACATAGCGGAAAATGTGGGGCGGAATATTTGGAGAGAGATGTGGGGCGGAAAATTTTCCGACTCACATCTCTACTTCAGGGTATGCATGCACATCAAAATGTTCGATTCACAGAATAAATGGGAAGGAATCAGACATGTTTAAAATGAGACAGAGGTTTGATATTTGGTACACATGTGTTGGGGGGGGGGGAAGTATTATCAGACTCTTCAGAAGTTCCTCGGTGACCTAAAAGATAGAATTCTTGCACACTTATAGTATTAGGGCGTGGTAGCCCATTGGTTAGCGCGCGGGAATTGCAGTCGGTAGTCCCGAGTTCGATTCCCTCCTCTGCCAAAACTGCTGCCTTGTTCACGCGGAGTACGATCACGTTAAACATGTGGGTCCGTAAGTCCTTCCGAGAGGTTGGTGGTAGGGGAAGGAGGGAACGGTCCCTGTGGATGTCTTTCCCACTGGGTCCGGTCTAAATTGGGTGGCTCTTCCCGGCCGTCCAAACTTTAAACCTACTGGTCCTACTTTACACGTTTCTGGTAGGATTCACGGTCTGGGTCTCACCAAAAACACTTATAGACCACAGGATGGCCAACGGCCCTACCGTGCTGAAAACACCGGTTTTCATTAGATCACCGAAGTAAAGCAGCATCGGGCGCGGTTAGTACTTGGGTGGGTGTCCACCTGGGAACACTGTGTGCTGTTAGCACATTTCGGTCGCGGTAGCCCGGTGGTTTGCGTGCTGGAGAAGCCTAACTGAGCCAATTTTCAATTAAGACAACTATTGTCGTCACCAGTCTCTAAACACTGTTAAAAAATAAAATCAGTTAAGCAAAGGTTGCCACCTAACTTTTTAAATGTGTTAGCTTCTGTGTTTTTGAAAGACATAAATATAGAAGTATTTTATAAATAATTATAACATTTGTGTTATTCTGCAAATGATAAATTGATACCGATTTCATTTTTAAGGCACTCGAACAGGAAAATATTTTTAACAATTTCAATTTTATACACGGAAGATATGATAAATGAATTTTATGTGAAAAAGTTCATTTTGTACTGCTCAGAGCGTGTATATCCATTAAAAACTTTTTAGCGAAGTTTTGGACGTTGTATTAGCATTCTGCCTACATAAAAGATTAATAGACGGCGTTGTAGGAATTCTGAAAATTAATATTCACGTATTTTCTTTTTCAAGAAATCTGAGAACAAAAGGTTTCCGAATAATTTATAATATATATTCAAAATTAAAACGATAAATAACGGCTTATGCGGGGGAAACCTTTTCACGGTTTGTTTTGGAGGGAGTGTCTATTTTTATCACAGTGGACGTAAATCTTTATTTATGAATGAGAGCGTAACACGCTACACTCATTCATGTATTTCTGAACTCTAAAAGAAAGGATTAAGCTTGAATTTGAGTTTCTGAGCAGATCTGAAAGGGGATTGAAACATTTTCACGCCAAGTTTTCACATAATTTTATAGACGATGAAATTCTTATTTTTCTAAGTTTTAGTTTTTAAGTTATTTTTGCGAAGACCTAATGAAATGTTATTGTAAAGTACGACATAACATTTAAAATCAAAGACAACCAAAAATAGGTTTAAAAGTCCTTTAATAAAATCTCCTTTCCTCGACGTACAAAAATGACACGTCCAAAGCTCTTTCGGGTATTACTATTGGCGAACTCCACTGATGAAGGTATAGTGATGCCCGAAAGAGCTTTGGCCGTGTAATTTTTGTACATCGAGGAAAGGAGATTTTATTAAAGGACTTTTAAACCTGTTTTTGGTTGTCTCTGATTTTAAAGTTTAGTTAAATTTGACGTGTATCCATATTATTTATACGACATAACATTTTAGCTTTCATAAAACAGTTCTGTTGTATGAAAAATTTCTATTCTCTTCTAACTCCAACACAGAATACGCTATGGATAGTAAAGTTATCTGTTATAAAAGAATAGTTTTTTTCGTTTAAGAAGCTTTCAGAAAGAAAAGACTCTGAAAATCACAATTAAAAAACAATAAAAGTACAGTACGTAGTATAATTTTCTTGTTTGAAAAAAGTAGTATTTTGTGTAGAATATAAGAATTTTTCTAATAATTGCTTATTGTCGAAGTCTATCAAGCACTTTAATTTTTCACACCTATTAGAGTTGAAAAATAAGTGGAACTCTAGTGAAACCGCCTGGAATTCGATGCTGAATCCATATCAGTCATCATCCTAAGCTCTATCTATAGCCAATCTTGAGAAATAGATGTTTTAAGAAATTTTTTTGAACTGGAACTGGAAGGATGATTTACTTTTACTTTTTACTTATGATTTACTTTTGTAAATCAGAAGTATTTTATTACATGTCTTTTCATAGCTTTTTGTATTTTTTAAAAATTTAGAAATGCTGTTCGTTTGCCCCTCTGCCATTTCATCCATGCAATATAGCTTGAAGGTGAGAGGTATGTTTTGAACAAAGACAAATTTTGTGTTAGACAATAGGAGTTCATGTACGCTTTAGGTGGACAAACTACCACTACCAAGAAACAGTGAATTTATGGCAGAAAACTTTGAAAGCAACCATTGCAAACATTTTAATGAGAAAGTAACTGAAAATTTGATACATAGACTTTGATGATGATGAATTTTTTATTTTTAATGAACAATGTTACATGGTGCAAATATTTTTGGAGAAAAATAAAAGATACAGTAACAAATATGTAAGGCAACGTTGCTTAGAAAATAAAATTTGTTCTTAAGAAATATTAAAAAATAACTTAGTGAAGACATGCAGCTTAATTCACACGAAGGCAACCAATAGTTTCGTAAGAATAGGATTTTGCGATCTAATTTCGCCTATGTATCTGTGTTTACTTATAATTTTAGTTTGACAAATGCATTCCCACAATTCCCTCTTCTGCAGATAACTTTTTTAACAGATGAAGGGAAGTGTTGACAGAGTCATCGACAATTCGGAAGGCTCTTGGAAGAAAATCAGATTACTGTTATTTGATTAACACTTTCTCGGAAAGCAAAACAGTTGTTTTATTTAGTAATTAACATTCTATATTCAATATTAAGTGCAGAATAGGTTTTCACGGTATCAAATTGTAATATTCGTATTGGGATTACCAAACTTATAACGTTATTGCGTTGTGTTAACCTGGTTTTATTCCCCGGCCGATTCTAAGAATCGGTTGGTCAGCCATAGTTCGATGCTAATGAAAAGAGCAACACATAAATCTAACAAGTAGTGGTAAGCATAACAAGTTAATTAAATGATAAATATTAATTCAAATCGAAATTAACTATATTATAAGTAAATGCATCTATGCACATCTATGCTCATCCGTAGTTACTCTTGTCCAATAATAAGTAATCTCGATGCAGCTCAAATCAATACTAAAAATGGACTTACAGATTACTTGTACTCAACAATACAGTAAAGTATATCCGGGAAGAGGAGAGGCAGGAACACACAACTCCAACAGTCACTTTTGCTCACACGAAGGACTTTGGACGGTCAAAGTTAAAGACCAACATTTCCATACTGACACAAAAATTCCGGAGTTGAATTTTATTCCACTAGGCATGCATTCATAATCTCGTGCTGCATTACCACTTCTCGAATACAGGACTCATTGCACAAATTTACCTTTGGTTGCAGAATCGAAACTTAAAAGATGCCAAAACGAAGGATAATAATTTTCATATGGAGGCAAGCAAGGACCTTTACCTCTTGTTGAACACTTCAATTCGACCTACCGAAATTTTTAATATACTCATTTTAAATATCAATCTTCGAGAGCTTAAAATTATCAAATAAAATATCGTGCTCTCCAGGCGTCTTTACATCGCCGAAGTTAAGGGTCAAATGCCGCGAGCGTCATTCAAGCAGCTCATACGTCACCCATCAATCAAGCTCTCATTGGCTAACGACACCTGTATCAGTATCAGTGACGTATCGTACTTACAACCGCAACCATGTCACTTCCTGACAAACGCTGGCGTCAGTCGTCCTCGTGAAAAACCAAGACTACAAACGAAATCTTATTTTCTCATGTTAGCCTACCAGAACAGAAAATAATTTTGCAAAATGGCTCAGAAATGCAGGAAATTGAGATGGTGTTCCAAAAGTCGATACGACACTAAGCAAGCATGAAATAGGGTTATGAACTCCATATAAACTTCTCGATTTGTGTGATATTGTATTACAGGAAATTGTAATAATGCGTAATCATTATATCAAATACTATAAAATATGGCAATAGTTGTATGGAACAGTTTTGAATTTAGATACAAGGAGTATTCTAATTAATTGAGGCTTTTTTAATATTTGATCCATCCCAAGTTGATAGTAATACATCTTCACTATTAGGAATATCGTTTTCAAATAATTTTTGAATGAAAAAAAGAAATTTAAGACGTGGAAAATCTAGCTCATCTGTTGAATGTAACCAGAAGAGTGATTTTGAATGGTACAAGAGAAAATTGCTAGAGCTAAAAATATATTCAATATAAACTCAGTAATCCGGCACTATTAAAACCCAGCACCAGTCAATATATGTTACACTCTAATTGGTTTATCCTCTTTGATGGTTTCTATACTCACATTTCAACTAGAAACTCTCCAGTTCTCTTCCTTTTCTAGAAATTTGTTTTTTTGGCATTATATTTGTGTAGCTCAAAAAAAAAAAAAAAATACGTTTGAATTCCTGATATTGGTTCTCTGATGGCCCGTTGGAAAATACCTTGCTATTGCCTTTTTGCTTTTTCATTTATGATAATTTGATTGTATTATTGAATAGTGTGTTTAGTTTTCTGCAATTTTATATAATTGATTTCCTTGTATTTGTACGGAAAATTTGGAGAAACATTTACTTTTCTATATGGCCCTGAATTGCACGTTTCTTTTTGACGTGAATCATTTTGTTCCCCCCTCTTTCTCTCTCTCTCTCTCTCTCTCATACACACACAAACAAATATGTGTGTGTGTGTGATATGAGGGTGTCACAATGATCAGAATTTAAGGAGAAAAGCATATTTTAGTTTATGATTATAGCTCGCCACGGCTGGGAAACTGCAAGCATTATATAAATTGGTAGAAGATGGTTTACGTTCTGGCACAGATTGGTTTATGACAGTGTATATGTCGAGGAAAAATGAGTTGAGTTTATTATGTCATAATACAGATGGTGTGGGATAGAATTTACGATGAGCAAGACAAGACATGAGAAATGAATTTGAAATAAGAGTTAGGTTATAAAACGATGTTTTAAATCGGGAGGTTAACATTTCTTCAAGTTTGAGTGTAGAGGATATATAAATCTTGCTCATCTATGTAAACAATATTCAATAAGGTCCAATACTCTAGCTTATGACATTAAATATCGGGGAATTAGCAAAGTATTACAAATATTTCAGTATTTATTAGAAATACTCTCTCCACTGTTGAACAAAACAAATCTTTTCTATTACATTATTCTTTCAGCTCTTGCTCCTAACTAAAGCCGTCAGTATATCCGAGATTTCTTTAGAAATAATCCCTTTTTCTGGACTAATTCCTTTTATAGGATAAAAAGGAGAGTAAGGAGCAGAGTGGAAGGAATTTCATTTGATTGTTCTCCAGAATTGCATTAGTGTCCATCCGCTGACCGTTTCATGTCTTAAGAAACAGTTATTTCGCTTTTATCTTCACTATTCTGTTACATAACGACTGGAAATGTGTTGCTAAACGGAATTCTAATAACGATGAATAAAGTAGACTTTTAATGCTATTGGGGAGACTATTCAGTGGAATAATTCTAATACCATCACACACACGCACACATATATATGGGGGGGGGGAGAGAGTGCCGTAAGATTTACAAGAGAATTATAGCCGCGTTGGGAAATCGTGAGCATAGTTATAGTTATGTACACTACGATGTTTTCCGCGAATAACCCTCCAAATTTATCTTTACAGTTACAGTCAACTTAATCTGAAAAGTGAATTATTGGTCATGGACTACTGTATTTAGTTTTTAATTTATAACATTCATTTAGCTAGCATTCAAAGGCTATAAAATAACATTTACAAATAACATTATTTTTTAAAACCTAATTTAAACTTTTATGAAAGGGACTTAGGAGGAGACGATGTGAGACCAAAGCAGTTATTTACCAAAACGTTAATAGTTCTTGACTCAACCCAGTTGTTTAAATGTAAAGCTGGTACATACCTTTTGTCTATATTAAGTGCATTATAAAGCACATTGGCTGTGGACTTGGGGTACTTAAAACTAGTAAGCGCATTTCAAATGTTTTACAACTCTTTCACAAGTCCGTCCTTATGGGATATATTTTTACTCTCCTTCTTTTATAAGTTCGCACATTTCGAATGCTTCTAAACATTTGCTAGTCCTATTTTTGGTTAGATAATCTTAATTTTCATCTTGCTTTGAGGTAACACATCTTCCTTGTGTCCCTCTAACTTGATTGCCCATGATTGGCCTCATGTTGGTTTAGGGCTTTGCCCTGATTGTATTCCTCTTATCGATGAAGATTCTTCTGTCTAGGCCCCGTATGTAGGTTACTCCCATCTAGACTTTGTGACTCTCCAACTTGCTATTTCCTTCGCAAATTGGTGAGTTTATGGGTCATAAACATTGTTCAAGTATAATTTCAAATCTGGTGCCTATTCGTCTGAACCTTTTTTCAGTTTGTTTCACACCATGGCGAATTACTTTAAAAATATTACTTTATTTGGTCTCACACTAAAATACAGTGGTATGATGTGAATATTTTGTAGTCGATAAATTAAGCATAAAATGATTATTACAACCTTGCCTCAAATTTGCAAATTGGACGATTGAAAACTTTCATGAACTTTACCAAATTTTTTTACAAATTTTTCATATAGTAGTTCTTTCCTGATTTTGGGAGTAGGAGGAGTGCGAGACCAAATAAAGAAATATATATTTTAAAATAATGCGCCATGGTGTGAAACAAACTGAACAGAGAAATAAATTGAACAGAGAAAAACAAACTGAACAACTGTTCAGACAAGTAGGCACCTTACCCCTGATCCAGGTTTGATATCATACTTTAAAAATGCTTACGACTTCTAAATTCACTAATTTGCGATAAAATCAATAATTTAGAGAGTCACAAAGTTTAGATGGGCTTAACCCATGCCCTGAGCCTAACCTGATGACAGTACGTCAAAAAGAGGGAATTCATTCTGGACCGGCCCTAAACCAATAGAATGGAAAAGCAAGGACAATCCAGATATTGGCCACAAGAAAGGTGTGTTTCCCCGAAGCAAGGTGAAAATTAAGATTACCTAACGAGAAACATATGACTAGCAGAAAGGTAAAAGATATTCGAGATGTGAAAACGTGTTAAAGAAGCAGTGTGCTTAAAATCATTCGAAATGTGTGGATTTGTGAGAGATACAGAGTTGTAAAAGCATTTTAGATGCGTCTTTAGTTTCAAGTACCCCAATTCAACAGCCAGACAAATGCATTTAACATGCACACGAAGTATGTACCAGCTCTATATTTAAACAAGTGGGTCGAGCCAAGAATTATTAACTTTCTGGTAAATAACTGAATTGGTCTTACATCTGTGAGAGGTACTCCTTCGAAGTAACTCTTACAGAAGTTTAAATGAGCTTCTATAAAAAAATATATGTTGTTTGTAACTGCTATTTCATAACTTTTGAATGCTACCTAAATAAATATTATAAGTTAAAAACTAAATAGCGTAATCAATGATCAATAATTTATTTTTCAGATTGATTTTCACTGTAAAGATACATTTAAAGGGTTATTCACGGAAAACATCGCAGTATATACTCAATTATCACTATTCTCACTATTTTACAACGCTGTTATAAAATATTTCGGCACAATATTTATAAACGGTAATAATTTAACATTGATTCTCAAAATTTTGCTTTAAAAAGACGGTCTTATTTTCTTATTTTATAGAATAATAAAAAGGCGAATTCCCACATAAATTAAATGTTTTTGGAATACAGTTATCTAAGAATTATCGCTGTTACATAAACGTATAAAAGAACATAATCTCGATAAAATAAATATTCCTTCATCTAATTTGAATTGGAAATTATATATATATTTTGAGAAAAAGTTTTCTTCCTTTTTAATCTAGAGTGCTGCGTAATTTACATTTTAGTAAGGATGAAACACAATTTATGTCTTTTCTGGAATAAGATTAAAGTGAAGTAAATTACAAATAAGGTAATAATATTGGTACTTTAGTAATAAATTAAAGTTTATCTAAATCTTTATTATGCATTTAAAACTAACATATACATTTCATTTAAAAATAACATATACATTTCATTTTTTAAAACACCAAAAAACTCATTTACAACGTAACAGGAGATAGAAGCCTGACATATCAAAAAAGAGGAATTCCATCTGCCTCTAGAAGAGAAGAATGGAAGAAGAAGAATTTTCAAAGAAACTCTCGCTTTGGTTACAAAACCCTAAGAGGATCCCAGACTTTTAGAAGACCATTTAGAGCTTCAACTAGAGCTAATTTCAATGCTGGAAGAAACTTTTCCAGAAATCCAAGAAATTCTTATGATAATTACAAAAGCCCTAGAAAGAATAATTTCAATCGAAGAGGTAGAATACAATTTAGGAATCAAAATTTTAAAATTCAAACATTTTTTCCAATTGACAATAGAAGACCCTCTTATAAAATCAACTCCATGGTGGATCGTGAACCTCTTAATCCAAATATTTTTCCAATTATTACTGCTTCTGTAACAGGTGTTTAATTGAATGTGCTGATTGACACAGATAATTCTGTTAACATAATTTATGAACAATCACTTGTAAATATTAGTAATCAATTTTATCAACATTGTCAGAAATCTACTGCTTGACGTGGTGTCAATGGACAAGATATCATAGTAAATTGGAAGGTGACAATTTCTATTACTATTGGAAATGATGACAGTAATATAAACTGTTGGGTCCTTAACAATCCTGAACCAAGGAGATATGGAATGATACTGGAAAATTCATTTTTGAGAAATGGAAATGTGGTCATTGATTACAGACACAATCAAATTAATTTTCAATTTTGCAGTGCTCTCTTCCTTGACCAAGCCCATTCTCACTCTGTTGCATTTGTTTCTGAGATCTATAATTTCAACAACAGTGAATGTAATTATGTGGAACAAACTTGTATCTGCAATGTTTCTAGTGCACAATATTTTAATGAAATTGATTTTAGAGAAGTTAATGACCAATTTCTTGAGAGATTTAGAGGTTACAAAAACACTTTGTAATCAGATGCACACAATTTTTCTCCAAACATTTATTCAGATTTTGATTTCAGAGATGTTTATAGATTTAATGACACTGAATATGTGTTGATAGATATAGAGAAAGAGTATAGGCAGGCAAATAAGCTTTTAACCGATCCTAACTTTCCAAAAGGAAGATATTTACAGGAAAACCCTGATTTTAGTACACGCATTAGAAATTCATCAGAATCTAGCACTACTAGTGGCGGTTTTCAGAAAAAGATTAGTAAACAACAGAATAATAATTTTAATTTTAGAGCTTCTCAGGAATAGACTTTAAAACCTTTAGAGGAAGTGTTTATTAAATTAAAATTTGACTTTAATTTTGAAAAGGACTACAACTTTATTAGAGACATGAGATGCCACTTAATTTTCAGCTGAACAAGCTTTTGTGGCTAGAGCTGTGTACAAAGCTCTTCAGAAATACTTTATTTTTGAAGATTAAAGATAAAGCCAAAAAGAAGAAATTGAAATTTGAATGGTCTGATGATGCTCAAAAATCTTTTGAAGTGCTCAATGATAAACTTTTGTGCAAACCTATTTTGGCACTTCCTGATTTCAGTAAACCATTTATGTTACATACTGATGTTTCCAATCATTCGCTTGAAGCTTATTTATCACAGGAGAATGACAAAGGTCCCTCCTATCCAAATTTTTATGCTAGTCGCAAATTGAATGGTGCTGAGTGTAAATACAGTGTTGTGGAGCGCGAAGCTCTTGCAGTGGTTTGTTCCACAAATTATTTTAAACATTATCTTATAGGTAGACGTTTCACAGTTTATTTTGATCAGAATTTTTTATCTTTCATTTTTAAACTTAAAGACCAGGCTAGCAAGATGGATTGCTTCTTTATTTCAACATGATTATGAAATTATTCACAGACCTGGTAGAATGAATTTAGTTGCTGATTATTGTCGAGGAATGTTGCTGAAAGTTCTAATTCTGTTTCTGAAGATCTGTATTCAAATATAAAGTTATTAATACTAGAGAAAAATCCAATTCATCTAATGTTAACAAAGGTAATAATTCTGGTAATTCAAGTAGAAGTAATGCTGATGAAATTAATGTTATTGGTAACAATTCTAATGAAAATTCTTTAAATGAGAGTAACAACAGTATCCAAAGTGATGAACTCGAACAAACTTCAGTTAGTGCTTCTTAATAGAATTAAAAATGCACAACAGTCAGATTCTAGGTGCAATAAAATAAAAGGATTTTTGGAAAAAATTATTAAGCCTTATCCACAGAATTTGACATTTTTTTATGAAAGATGAGATGCTTTGGTGTACTCATAAAAATCTTAGACTATCGCCAATATAAAGAAAGAGTTGTTGTACCTCAGGAATTGGTTTCAGAAGTGCTTTGGTTATATCATAATTGCCCAACATTTGCACACTGTGGTTTCAGAAGGACTTTATTTTCAATTAGTCGAAGATTTTATTGGCAGGAAATCTATACACAAACGAGTAATTATGGTTTTTCTTGTGAAGTTTGTGTTATAAATAGAGGATATAAGAATAACAAAGCACCAATTCAAAGATTTATGAAATATGATTATTCATTTCAGCGCGTTGCGCTTGATTGTGTTGGACCTTTACTTATCTCTAATTCTGGAAAGAGATTTATTCTGGTCATTACCAACTATTTTACACTTACTTTAGCCTGAAGCTTATCCACTTGTTTCTATAAAATCTGAGGACATACTTGAATGCTTGGAGAAATTCATTGCCCAGCACGGAATACCTCTACATATGGTGACAGATCGCAACTAAATTCATTTTTCAAACAGCACAATATTTTTTATAAGAAGTTTGGTATTGTTAAACATATCACCACGTAAATTCATTCACAATAAGACGGCTGTGATGAACGCCTCAAAGCTACGCTCATGAACTCGTTGAAGAATATTGTTTACGAAGAACAGAATAACTGGGATAGATTAATTCATTTTGCACTTCTCGGTTACCGTAATGCAACCCATGCTTCCACAGGTGTGTCGACCGCTTACTTAGTTTATGGAAGAGATTTAGCCGTTTCAAATATCTTAATTACTGGATTTAAGACTCCTATATATGATTCAATCTATGACTATGAAGAAGACCTGTAATATCGTCTGAAGAAAATGTATAACATGGTCAAAATCAATCTCGAGGAAGCTGAAAATTCATTCTAAAATTTAACATCAGCACAAAAAGGCAAAACATTCTGAAATTAAACCAGAAGACACTATATTTATATACTCCTTATTTACTCCATGGACAATCGAAGAAGTTGAACTGGTTTAATAAAGGACCCTTTATAGTAATAAAGAAAACATTTCCAGTTAATTTCTACATTCAACACGTAATGAACCCTATGAATGAACGAACAATTGGTCCATGTGAATCATCTTACTTTATTACCTCCTAGAAGGAAGGAACTTGAAGCTTATGCTCAACAGAAATCTGTAAATAGAAGTGTAAACTCTTCATCAAATAGTCCTACATCAGTTAATCCTTCATCAAATAATTCTTTAGTACCAAAACTTTCACGTTTATCTAGCTGATCAAAAATAATAACAATAATGCCAATAGGACTGTGTGAAGAGTTAGATTTAACCTTTCATCACCAGTTAGCTCACCTGTTCCTGTAAATCAACTAAGTGTTCCTTCTGCTAGAAACAAACGACGTTCTCAACCATTCAACGCTAATTCCAATAAGAGGAGAAATATATTTGTTTACAAGAACTACTTGACGCAACATTTTTACATTGCAAATAGAGGTACTAAAACACTATATAATTTAAGATCTGATTGAATTATTGATTGGCACTTTAAAATATTGGCACTTTAAAATGAGTCTCACAGATATTCATGAAAGTTTTATGTATATGCAATTGATAATTATTACAATCACATTTAATTTTTTCTTATATTGAATTGTTTATGTTTAATTAATAATATTTATGGCTTGATAAAAATCCTTAAAATTTATGATAAATCTTTGTACAAATTTATACATAAATCTTACAAATTTATCTTTGTAAATCAGTCTTAGAAATCTTGCATATTTAATTATAATTCTGCTTAATGATTGAAAAATTTAATTCTGTGAGAAGCTTGATTCTATGTTGGTGTTATAATATACGTAAATTTAAATAATCTATTTAATTAATTAATACAAATCATTGAGCAATTTCTCAGTTAATTTCTGAACTTTGAATATTTTGAGACAAATTGCTTTGATTTGTTGTTGTTGGATGATCTGTCTAAATTTTGACAAAATAATTTTGCAATTTTACTCTACAATTTGTTCAAATGAAAGTGATTGATTCGTGAAACTAATTTATTGAAATAATTTATTATGTTAATTGAAACAACATTATATGTTTAATTATTGAAACTTTGAAATGTGTTGTCACATACGTGATTTACTTGGAAAATTTAATTGGAATAATTCTCGGTTCAGAATTTTAAAAGTTAAAGTACATGATTAGTTTATTTAAAATGTGACATTTAAATAACAGTAATCTGAATTTAGTTAACGAATATTTAATTTCAAGTTAAGATAAACTAAAATCAATTCGACAAATCCAGAACTGTGCCACATATGTAATTTATTTGGAAAATTTAATTGGAAGAATTCTCGGTTCAGAATTTTAAAAGTTAAAGTACATGATTAGTTCATTTAAAACTTGACATATTTAAATAACAGTAATATGAATTTAGTTAACGAATATTTAATTTCAAGTTAAGATAAACTAAAATCAATTCGACAAATCCAGAACTGTGCCACATATGTAATTTATTTGGAAAATTTAATTGGAAGAATTCTCGGTTCAGAATTTTAAAAGTTAAAGTACATGATTAGTTCATTTAAAACTTGACATATTTAAATAACAGTAATATGAATTTAGTTAACGAATATTTAATTTCAAGTTAAGAAAATTAAAATTAATTCAACTTCATTTGACAAATCCAGAACTGTGTCCTTGAGCCTGAGAGAGATGATTTGACTTAGAATTTATTTACAACATCTTTATTTTATTTTTGAGCTGCTGTTACACTTACTTTATTTTGACTCATTTTACAACTGACTTTCAGGAGGCCCCTTCTCTTAAGTCTCTCCCTCAACTGAATTGACACACAATTTAGATGTTATGAAACAAGAATTTAATTTCAAATACATTAAATACTTTAAAGTATTACAATTTTGAATGAGTCACAGAGGACTCATATTTTGGACATTTCATAATAATATCATATTTTATTTGCATAATTCTTAATCATAATTACATTATCTTAATTGCATTCGTACTTAATCGGAATTACATTATTATTATATAAAATAACTTTCATTTAGGTTTGTCATTATTTATTGATTCACTTATTATTTTGAAAATTAATATTATTGAATAAGGATTAATTTATTTGATGTCTTGATATGCGTATAAGTGTAAACTTCATTGCAAGCTACTGTATTAATTACTATAAATTCATTTAATTGTCTTGAATTTGAAGAATTCTTTTGGTTGTCAGGCAAATGGTGTTTTGGCATTATTTTGGTGTGTAGTGATGTCTTCAATGTTTGCAAAGCTATCTTCATCATAGTTTCTGTAATGTGTTACGGTTTATGTATGTTTCTTTGTTTTCTTTTTAAACAATCCTTTTTGCAGTTGGAGCAGCTTTGCGACCTACCAGAAAGGTGTAAGGTAACTGCTTGAACGGCCGGGAAGTGCCACCCAATGTAGGCTGGAACCCAGTGGGGGAGGCATCCACAGGGACCGTACCCTCCTTTCCCTACCACCAACCTCTCGGAAGGACTTACGGACCCACATGGTTAACGTGATCGTACTCGCGTGAACACGACGGCAGTTTTGGCAGTGGCTGGAATCGAACCCTGGCCTACCGAGTGCAATTCCAGCGCCCTAACCGCTGGGCTACAGCACCCTAGCACGGTTTAGAGTGAAACAACTTTTGCATATACGGTAGCACACCTTTACAATTAACCCATTGTGACGGCAATTGCATTGAACACTAAAAGAAACTGCATAACAAGGGGCGTTGTGTAGGATAAAACAAATTCTGATTATACGGCAGCATAAGCTTGTGGTAGCACACTTTTACAATTAACACATTGTAACTGTAATTGTACCTATTGGACAAAAAACTGCATAACAACTAATGCGGTTTTCTGTCCGTTACGGTAGTTTGGGAAATCGTGCTTTGCATCACACATGACACTTCAAAACAAAATTGTAATAAAATGTTATTTGTTAAAAACATAAAAGAGAATTCTATTACGTATATAAAATAAAAATCCCGGGATTCAATTAAAACTTTAAATCCAAACTGAAAAAAATGATTAAATTGAATCGGAAATTAAAAAATTTCCAGGAACAGCATTTTCTTTTTTAACACTTTACAACAAAGTTGAAAAGTGTTTATGACTTTGTTCATTCTGTCTGTCTGTCTGTCTGTCTGTCTGTCCGTTAGCACGATAACTGCCGTAAAAATGACTTAATCAAAATGAAATTTTAGTATGTTGTTCAGACGATCTGTAGGACCTATGGGAATATAAATGAATAATATCACACAATTAGTTTTGGATTGAACCCGGGTTGAAAAAATGAAATACATTGAGCCCTATGGGGCCTAATTTTTCTAACATTTTTTAAGCGGATTTAAAATTCACAAATTGCTTCGAAAATTTTAGGTAATAGTCAAATTGTTCCATAAAATATATAAAAAAAAATTCAGCTAAATATATTCAGTAGTTTTTTAAATAAAAATTAAAATAATAATTACACATCTTATATGAAACGATCACGTGACCATGATATGAAACGATCACATGACCCACTTCAAAATGAGATATGGCATCCATCTTGTTTCAAATTCGTGATTTTTTAAAGTTCTTTTTAATTCATATTGAGTGTTGTATCCATCCTAAAACTACTTTATTTCTGCTTAAATTCTGTGCATCTACATACTAAAACAACACAATGACAATATATTTGAGTTTAAATTCTCATTCAAATTTGATTATTTCTACAATTAAGCCTATTTTTCACCTATGTAAAATGTAAACAGCAAAATATGTAGAATGAGTTGTATTAGAATTACTGTATTTCTTTAACACAAAATAATTCAGTCCATGGAGTCTGCATGGCTGATATGAATGAAATATTAATTGATTTTATAAACAGAAGGACGATATTTTTCGATGAAGTTTTAAGCATAAAGTTTATGAATTGTAGCTCCATGGTCTTAATTTTTAAATAAAATAAATTATTATAGTATTGTGATGAATGAAATGGAGAAAGTTATGAATGAAATCCTGCTTTTACAGAGAGATCCAGGCGTGTTATTTTTTCTATGACGTCATTTGAATTAATTTCAGTTGTTTTCGATGCAGTTTTCAAATATAATAAATTATCGTAGTATTATGATAGATTTAAAAATATTACCGTGGAATGTATTGCATTTTAGAGATATTTAAACCACGCAATTTATATTTCAATGCCGTCATTTGAAGTTCATTTTTTTCAATGAAGGTTTAAGTTTTCAAATATAATAAATCAATGTAGTATCGTGATAAGTTTTAAAATATTACCGAGGAATGTATTGCATTTTCGACTTTTTTAAATAAAATTGCATTGAAGTTGGAAAGTGTTTCATAATCAATGCTTTAAGCATGATTGATCTTTCTTGTTAATATTAGACAATGTGCAATTTCTGACATTCAGATCAGTATGAAACTGTGCCTTTTTAGTTTTGAATATAAGAATTATTATGAAAAGGCAGTGGATAAAAATACTGATTAAGCAAACATATTTCAGCAATTTCATTTTTTTCTATCTATTGTATAATAGAAATTTTTAATTACTAGTTCATAATTTTTAACACTTTACAACAAAGTTGAAAAGTGTTTATGACTTTGTTCATTCTGTCTGTCTGTCCGTTAGCATGATAACTGCCGTAAAAATGACTTTATCAAAATGAAATTTTAGTATGTTGTTCAATAAATTATATCACCCAATTAGTTTTTTATTGAGCCCGGGTTGAAAAAATGAAATACATTGTACCCTATGGGACCTAATTTTTCAAACATTTTTTAAGTAAGCTTAAAATTCAAGAATTGCTTCGAAATTTTTAGGAAATATTCACATTATACCATAGAATATATAAAAAAAAATTCAGTAAAATATGTTAAATAGTTTTTTAATTAAAAATTATTTAATATAGGGAAAAAAACAAATTCAATTAAATTCTGACTTTGGGATATCCTCCAGAAAGAAAAGAGAGATATATTATATAATAAATTTCTTTTCATTGTTTAATCATTTTGCATGTAAGAGAGGCTGCACATTTTAAAATAAATTTGGTAGATCTGTTCATGATATACTTATTTGATGGCATTTTTAATGCACTTTCCTACGTCCTAGAGAGTTAAAATTTGGTACACAGCTTAAATTTGTTGAACATTTTAATCGACAACAATTTGATGGATCTTTAAATATAGATCATACATTTTTTTCGAAATGGCCAGAAAATAATCGTTCTCTTTATTTCTTCAATAATAATTTGAGTTTATCTGCACAAAATAACAACCATCAGTATTTTAAATGACATTGAATTTACACGTTAAACTTAAATTTGGTTCTCATTTGATAGCTGGACTTATTGTCAAAGGTGGCTTAGCGAAAACGCAAAAAAAAACTAGAATATCTCAAGAACGGCTAGTCCTAGAGTAATGGGGTCAGTCTTATTCTTTTTGTTGTCAAAAATCACGTATAAAATAGGAATTTAATTGATATAATTGAGCACACGTAGTCTTTTATTTTTATATATAACAATTTTTGCGGGCCATTTCGCAAAAATAGCCCGTTCCTTTTTCTCGAATCGTACTAGAATAACCTACAAATGATTTATATACAAAATTTTGTTAAATTTGGTATATAAAACACTTGTAGGTTATTGAAATATTATACACCAAATTTTGTTAAATTTGTTCCATTAGTTTTTAGCTAGAGTGGATAAAGGCAATTTCTGAGACCATTTCGCAAAGAAGTCAGATTCTTTTATTAAGAATCGTACTATAATCTAATGAACATCAGGATTTCCCCCAACAAACATACCTACCAAATTGTATGAAGTTCGGTCCATTAGTTTTTCAATTAGAGTGGATGTAATATCCACACAGACACACAGAAACATACACAGATGCACCCTTACACACACAGACGTCTTCCTAAAAATAGTTTTTTCGTGTTCTAGAAGTCCCAAAACATGTAGATCCTTTGAAAATTCGAGTTCCGATCTTCGGCACGATTCCAGTACTTTGAGTACATACACATACACACATATATTATCTGTGCATCTGTGTATTATCTGTGTATCTAAATTCCGTGCCTATGCAATTACAATAGTTGTGATTTTAAATGATCCCTAAACTTTTATTATTTCTTCAACGAAGCCTAATTTTAACATATGCAGAATGCAAATAACTCAAGCGATTGTAAGATGAATTACATAAGAATTGCTGAATTTTTTTTCACACAAAATTATTTAGCTCTGGGGTCTGGAATACAAGTTATATGAATGAAATATTCATTGATTTTGCATAAAGAATCAGATGATTTATATTTCGATACAGTTTTAAATATTTAAGTATAATAAATTACTGTAATACTGTGATAATGTAAAAAATATCACCACTGAATGTATCACGTTTTAGAAATTTTTAAATGAAATTACATTTCAGTTGAAAAGTGTTTCATAATCAATGCTTATGCATGATTGATCTTTCTTGTTTTAATTTGCATTATGAATAAGTAATTAAAATTTTCTCTTACATAAGAGATAAAATATTTCTATTGGATAAGAAATAAAATCTGCTTTGGAGCGGTGACGTCATTCTGTGAACTTTGGATAGATGACTTCATCTTAGATTAGATCTTAGATTAGATAAGAACTGATAAGATCTCATTTTTTAGTACTCTAATTAGTGTGTATGCCGTTCATTTCTAGTTTGGATGGTTGTTGTCGAAGACCACATTCTGTAAGTTATTTTCATGTTTTTGCTATCATTTTTTTTGTCCTATATTCTGAGCGATGTGACAAACATTTCCACTAAAGTTATAAAATTATGCAAAATGTTCCAAAGTATTTAATGTCGCTGTGATTAAGAATTATGTTTGCTATATATTTTCACTTTATGATTTCAAAGATGAATAAAATAACATGTGGGTAAAAATTGCGTTTTACACAATCCAATGCAGTACAATTCACATAAATTACAAGATCTAAAAACTTCGTATCTTATCTTACGTAATCAGTTTGCACACGACACTCAATTTAGTGACGTGGGCCGATAAGACATTTCGACCTTGCCTGTTCCGTGGATAGGTTTGGTTCATTCATAGATGTGACAAATTTATAGAGTTTTAAGATCTTAGTGTTTTAGAAATAAATCTTATATTGCAAACGTAACACTTAGATATTACAATCCTCAAATAATGTCTAAATTTCAAAGTATGCCAACACTCGAACAGCTAACTTCTAGTGAAAATGCTGTGAATTTGCTAGTTCATGTCCTAGATGAAATACAATCTATGGGTATCGCCGCAGATGTGCTAAATTTACCCTCACCAAAGTTTGCGGTGGATTGGTTAGGCACCTACTTTATGTCTTTCATAGCCCCATGGGGCTATGAAAGGCATACTCCAATTTAAAAAATCTTAGACCCCTTAGTGATCGGAAAATTCACTAAGTGTCGTTTCATTCTGAAGATAAAGGCGCCATTTAATCAGAAAACCCAAGTCGTTATCACAATTTAAAACAAAAAAAGAGTCTTAGGACGTCTCAGTTTCCCAAAAATCCGTTAAGAATCGAGGAATTTACTAAATTCATTCAAAATCTTTTTTCGTGTAGGACTCTTTGGAATACCGAATGCAAAGTTATGGTAGATTTGAAGAGAGAAGGTTCTGTTTATTTACTGGTTTATTTTAGTAATATAATTTAATTAAACAATTAAAAAGAATAAATTTTAAAATTAAAAAAATCAGATATCATTAAAAATAATCGCTAAGTGCCAGTCTATACATTAAATTCGTGAAATATTTTAAAATACACCAACTTAAGGATCTTATGCCTCCCAGTTCGCCGATAATTTATAAGTCTCATTTTATTCACTAAATTAATTCAGAAATCAAAATTATTGAAAGAAAATGGGTCTTAGGCCCCTTGAAATACCGAAAACGCATCCCCTAATTCATCGAAAATTCACTAAGTATTACATAATTCACTAAATTCATTAAAAAATTACAATTTTAGGATCTTAGGGTCCTTGAAATACCGAAAACGCATCCCTAGTTCCCCCAAACATTCGCTAGGGAGCAGCACCTTTTGTAAATTTACACACTCGCTGTGTCGGGAATGTCAAATACTGTCATTACGTCAGCGTTTCAATATTGATACAGCCAAAGTTCGCATTATGTCACTGATTAAAATTTCACATGATGACGTCATCGGTTCAAAGTTCCATGATAACGTCCTCGGTCAAAGGTTACCTCATTTTCCAACACTTGAGACTCCTCAATGAGTCATAGGCCAATGATCTAAGACGTCATCGGCAGGAGCAGCTGCTGCTCTTGCTGAGACAAAACACCCACTATATCCCTACTGATGTCCGTCTGCCTGATGTTTGTGGTCAATTTCTTGTGTACACAATAGTTGCTACAAACATTATAGGATTTTCACAACAACTTTATATCCGGCTTTGCGATCGAAAAATCTATCGAGAAGCTAGTTAGAATATTTTTTAAATTCGAGCGAAAACTTCGAAATTATTCAACATTTTATATATTTTTTAACATGGCAGCATAGGACAAAATTTGACATAACCGTGCATAAAATATATTATTTACGGCTCAATAATCAGGAGACTTAATAGTTTCATTGTAGTCAAAAATCGCCGCGATACAATTTTTGTGTTCGTAATGTCATCCCCCCCCCCCGAGGATACATTGTCAAGTATGGTATCAATCGTAAGATTTTATCGAGCCCTTTAGAGTGAAGGGTAACAGTCTTTAAGGAGCGATTAATTAAAATCACGGTTAATCATTAACATTCATAAACCATAATAGTTATTCTAGATTTCAATCTAAAGTTTAGGATTCAAAGTTCCCGGACTGAGTCTATAACTTAAAAAATGTTATCAACTAAAATGCTGAAACACATCCTCCTTCGAAATAAGACCCTTGCGCAACAACACACTTTTACCATCGCTTGTGAAGGTCATCGAAACACTTCTGGAATCCATTTTTAGCCATGTCCTTTAATCCAGCCTGCGATGAACTTTTAACTTCATCTGCCGATTAAATTCGACGACCCTGCAAGCGACTTGCCAGTTCAGGAAATAGACTGAAGTCGCAGGGGGCGAGATCAGGGGAGTAAGGAGGATGTGGCGAAACAGTTGTTTGTGTTTTTACAAGAAAGTTAGCGACGAGTAGGAATCGGGGCGCAGGAGTGTTGTCATGCAAAAGCACCCATGATCGAACCCCTTTTGGTCTTCGGTTAACATGCGGGGAACGATGTGTTGACACACCCTATGCATGTTAAGATCCGTTGACATGTGGCTTCGGATATCCCAACTGATTCTGCTATTTCCGCTATTGTTTGTTGACTGTTTCCACGTACCGTCGCAGAAACCTGTTTTCAGCTGTGCGGGAAGTCTTCGGTCGACCAACACGTTCGTCGTCATCGGCACTTTCCCTGCCTTCTCTGAAACGTCGATACCACTCAAAAGCTTGCGTTCGCGATAATGTATCACTGCCGTACACATGCTTCAACATTTCGCAAATCTCCGTAGCACTCTTTCCCAAGCGAATACAAACTTTTATATTTATTCTCTGTTCAACAAACGCCATTTCTTTTAATCGCCGGTTACTAAGTGCACCCGTCTACAAAATACGACGCCGCGGCGAGCCACCGACAACGTGATTTGGGTCAAACCATTTTTAAAAGAGGGGGTGGAAGTAGTAACACAAAAAAGGTATCGAAGCAAATCGCAAATCAATCGCAAATACAAATGAAGAGCAACAATTGAAAGGTCATGAAAAGCACAAATTAGCAGTCACAACCCCTCAATATTTACATTTACAAAACCAAGGAGTGAGTGGTCTCCAAATCCAGGAATTTTTTAGTTTGTTTTCCTGTAGTATGTGTATTCGAGGAGGAGTCGATATCTCAATATTCCCCTCTCTCGATTCCATTTGTAGAGAGTGTATTCTTCTCTCAACATGATTTATTTTGTTATAATATTTCATTTTATTATTTCTTTATAATTTCATTTATAATATTTCATGAATTTTTATATTGTTATATTTTTTATATTATTATATATACAAGATTTATAGTATTTCATTTATTTTTATGTTGTTATATTAATATATTATTATATGTACAAGATTTATAATATCTCATTAATGTGTTCGTTCTCTCCAAACACCATATCTTCTATTCATATGGAATCTGTTATATTCTCATTTATAATTTTGTTTTGTATATTTTATCTCTTTTAAGTTATTTATATCGAGGTACTGGAGACGCACTCACGAATCAAGCACATCCAAGAACAAATACAGGAACAACCCAGGAGCAGTAAGACAAACATTGATCACATTCAATTGAAAGCAGTAATGTATCACATCATTGTCACTTCACCTTATTAGAGATTTCTCTCGCAACTCGAACACAGTTCTGTAATTTATTTAGTAGTGTTTTGTTTTTGCAGACATTGGAAAACCAAGCTGCACGATGAGCAGGGGAAAGACGAACAAGGTGGAAATTTTGAGTATGAGGACAGGAGAATATATAATGATCCGCATCACCGAAAGCATTACACGTACAATTGGATGTATTTTTATGCTTAAAATATTTTAAGTAATCTAAAAAGGGTCCGTGCCCTGTTATAAAATAAGTCAGATTTTTGTTAAAAATTTGGAGGGAGGGATTAACATGAGGGAGGAAGTCTAGAATACGCGCCGGATCATGTGTTCGGGGGGATATATAGTCATTTAAGTACTGCTGCCAGGAGTTTAGAAGATATTTTTTGCAATAGGCAGTTAAGAGTGAGTAAGGATAGGGGACCGAAAATGGGAGTCCAGAATTAGCAGCTTCTTTAGTAAGGGTATCAGCAGCTTCATTTCCCAATATTCCAGCGTGGGCCTTAACCCATCGGAGGTTAATTAATTTAGATGCCGAATGTGCCAAATGTTTAATATCTCTAAGAAGTTTAGTTTTATTTTTTGCAGATTTGAGTGCCAGAATAGAGGACAAGCTATCAGAGAAAATATTGACCTTTAAGTTTTTGTCCATGGCCCATTGAATAGCTATCTTAATGGCTGAAATTTCAGCTTGAAATACTGTGTTCCCATTGGAGAGTTTATATGAAAATGTTTCAACCAGGTCATTTTTGCAATAAATACAGACGGCAAAGCCGATTCTATCTTCCATCCTCGATCCGTCTGTATATATGTTATATTCAGAGAAGGTCGATGGTTCAGAGGTTCGGAGATTTACAATTCGTCGAGAGGGGTGAGTAAGTGAAAAAGGGATCTTGGAGTCAAAGAGGGAGGGCGAAGGAAGGGAGGAAGAGGGGAAAAGATCTGTCTGGAGATGCCAAAATTGGAATTTTTTGTATAGGGTGTGTATAACCAAATGGACAGGGGGAATTCCTGTGATTGAATAAAGAGAGATGCTCGAAGTTGTTCTAAAACCGGTTGATATTTTTAATAGGAAAATCCTTTGCAGAGAAATAAGACGTGTAATTTGTTCCCCCGTTAAGTTTTTACCCCATACCCCTGAGCTAAAAGTAATAATCTTCTCTATAACAGTAAGATACCAGATTTTAAGGTATGCCTTGTTTGCACCCCAGTTATTGCCCGAGATTTTCCCGAAAGTAGTAGAGAGCTTAAAGCATTTCTCTTTAAGATAAAATATATGAGGACTCCAAGTAAGATTATCATCTATAATAATGCCTAAATATTTAAGGTGACGTGTAATTTTGATCGGTTTGTTTAAAATTTTTATCCTAGGATTTTGTCGGCGTTTTGTTCTTGTTTTATTAAAAATTATGCACTGGGATTTGTTTGGAGAGATCGAAAGTCGAAGAGATGAAAGGGAGGAGGTCAGGGAGGACAAGAGAGAGTTTGTGCGGAGAGTAACCTGAGAAAGGGAGTCACCAAAAGTCACCACCGCGAGATCATCTGCGAAGGCCTGCAGATAATGGATGTCGTTGTTCAAATGTAAGGTTTTGTTGAAGTAGATGTTCCACAGGATCGGGGATAAACACGATCCCTGTGGAGCACCAAGAGAAATAGTTTTAGATGTTGAATAAATTCCATCTGAGTATGTTATCTGTCGGGAGCTTAGGTAAGAGTAGATAAAGGTTTGAAATTCATGAGGTATATGGATGTTTTCCAATGTGGAGGGAAGGATATTCCAATCCAAAAAAGGTATCGTAGTTGTTCTACTATAAATATTTTTTAAGTTATAGACTCAGTCCGGGAACTTTTGAATCCTACCTCCTATATAAATTATTAAGAAACAAGTAATTGCAGATTTAAGGAGTAAGTAATTGTAGGAGTTAATTAGGAAAATCCCTATAGCTACTATACATCAATATATAAAAAATACAATTGATTTTAATATAAGCATTAACTAGTAGCATAGCTGTTTTAATAAATCGAAAATTTTTGAAAGCAAATACAAGTTAACATGTAGTATTAACTCCTTAACTACTTATCAGCTGATTTTGATTCGATAATGTATAACAGTGAACACCGCAGTCATATAAAAGTATCCTACACACTATTGTCTTAATTTTTTTTTAAATTTAAATATTTTTAAATTATATATCTAAATAAATTTACCTGTATAACCACAAATTTAGCTGAATTAAAAAATCTTTGAAACGAAACAATTTATAAAATTATAATAAAGCAATTTTTTATGCAAAATTTGGATTACATGTTAGATGATATTTCATATCACTACCAAAAATTTAATATTTTATCAGGGGGGGATGAGTATACCACTTGGGGGGGCGGCGGCTCAACCCCCCCGGTCCTTACTTGGCTATGGCCCCCGACCCGTGCAGGTCTGTACTACAAATATATTTGTATAAACCCTCGGTCCTTTTAGCACTCTCAAATATGATCTAGATTATTCTCGAAATACGTGCATGCTGTATTTATTTTAATTTCTGTTTAATTGCACTGTATATTTTCTCTTATCCTTTTCACAAAGTGTTTTAATTCTTTTTATAGTCACATGTATATAAGCCGAACCTAAATGAACTACTAAATGCTAAATATATCAGAAAGAACATACGATGTAAACAGCAGCATGTAAACTCTTTTAGAACAAAGATATATCCTTTTCTTTGTTATAAAAATAACCATTATCAAAATTGTGTGAAATGGCAGAAAAATACAAAGAATTTTGCTTATGAATGAAAAATACATTAAGTACTTGAATTCAAAGTTATTTCCTTAATACGTAGCGTATTTAACGACTTAAAAGATAACCTTTTCAAAATTTGATATAAAATATTTGATTTCAATTCAATGCGGATTTCATTAAGAAAAGAGGAAAAATTGAAAAGAATGCGATTTAATTTAGGTTCACTATATGCGACAAAACTATAAGATAAATTTGTGTTTAAAGAGTTTTATGTTGCATTATTGATTCAAAATTATTTATTTTTGTTATGAATATTTAATTTGAAAGGTGAATGCAATGAAATTTATAACATTAAAGGACTTAGTATAGGATATTCGCATATACCACATTGTTATTGCAAGGAAGTAATGACTATGACGTTTTGAGTGAACGAAAGTAACAATTGCGTATGTCAATAACGTAAAATACACTTTGTACAAAGGCTAAGAAAAACTAGAGCAACGTAAATAAGCACAAATAACACAATAATGCAGCATATAGCTGTTTCGAGGAGACGCTGGATCTCCTTCGTCAATGTGAGAACCAACAAACCCGAAGTCCAAAAGAGGAATGAGTTACCAAATTTTTTGCTAAATTTATTGCCAATTGTTATATATTTTCAATACTTTATTACTTGTTGAAATATTATTTTAAAATATTATTTTATCTTAAGTACCATTTTCGCAAAAAAAAAAAAAAAAAAAAAAAAAAAAAAAAAAAAATTTCCTAAATTTTGACTCTTATGAGTCGACCGAAAGCAAAAAGAGACGCTTAAACGAAACTGTAGATTGCAGCTAGTTTTGTAACTGAAATATTTAATAACTATAAAATATTTTAGTACAAAGTAAAGTCGTAAAATCCTTACACGTGCCCCCCATTTCCTCAACCGTTAGTCATAGATATATACTTCCAATTACAAAAGTGTTTCAAATAAAATAAAGAAAAATATACACACTCTCTCTCTCTCTCTGTGTATATATATATATATATATATATATAAAGGGTGTCTCAAAAACATTGACCTCGGCTTTTATTCCTTAAATATTGATCTTAAGCGTATGTAATAAATTACAAAGTTGCGATAAAAAAGGTACAGAATTTTAAGAATTCGACAAAATTTTCAAGGGATTAAATTTGAAGAAATACAAAATTTAAATTTTTAAACGGCCCCCGTACAAAAACATTTTCAACGAGTAAAATATGCCCCAGACACTAATAAGGTGATGTACAAAATTTCAGCATTTTATCATAAAAAGTCCCAGAGATATGTTTAAACAAAGTTGGTGAGGGAGTAATCACAAATTAAAATGTAAATGTTGAAAGCAAGAGTGCAAATGACGCAACGCAGAAATGCATCATAGGCAAATAATATCTGGCTCTTATCTTTAATGGATCTTTGGTATGGATGGAAAAGATTTTGAACAAGCTTTTGTAACCTTTGTGTAAAGTTATTATTTCTACACAGTGTAGATACTTTTGTACTAATAAATAGCAAAATTATTATTTATTTATGTAATCATTGTTTTCTTTCGTAATTTGTGTATGACCCCGGAAACGCGATCTGGAAAATGACTCTCATTTTTTAGTATTATATAAGTCCATTTTCGGCGAAGATAATTAATAGAACCATGTTTGACCCAAAATGACGGATCCATTCACCTCGCCCAAGAAATTTTCATTCATGGAACGTCACGTCCTATATCCAATCATTGTCTGTCATTACGTTGTTTAAAAAGGGTTGAAAATAGGGGAAGGAATGGTCACACCTTCCTGTAAGCTAGCTTATAGTTCTAACTTATCAGCCAGAGAGGAGTTTAAGTGGGCGGGACTAATACCATACTTCTCTCAATGAACCGTAAAAGCCAGATAATTTCAGCTTCTAGATGTGCGTTTTAATGGGGAAGATACTTTGAACTGTGGTACACTAATAGAGAAATTATTAGAACTTAAATTAATGATTAACGAACTTAAATTAATGACATCATTACGTTGTTTTGCGTTGTGTTTTGCAATAACCCTCCAATTATTTAACCTCTGTGTGAGTCCTGTAAAAGAATTATTAATTAATATTTTACCAAAATGATGACACCAATTTAACATTAACAATAACATTTATTAAAAAAAACCCATAAATCTTTAACTACTCAATTATAACAATTTATCATATTATTACTTAAATGCCTTACAACAATTCTTCTCATTAATTACTGGGGCGGCGGGGCTATATGAGACCAGTACTATTAAATTTACTTAAAATGTATCTTTGACCTTTGATTAATGATGGGCACATACCTTCAAGTCTGTCTTGGGTTTTGTCACTGTAACGTAAGTTGCCGATCATCTCACCGAAATAACTCGCAGTATTCTTTCACCGACTCGTAATATTGACGATAACTTTTACTCGTGGCGCGCACACCCGCACTTATTGCTTTCTCTTATTAGCTGCACAAGTCATACTTTCATGTCACCATCTAATGTCACCATGCTAATAATACAAGTCGTGTCTGTTAAGTCATAATGTTATCTCACCATCTAATACCTCGTTGCTCATCATAATAGTGTCGAACTCCTTCTGTAGTCACATCTCAAATCTTATTATTAGTTCTCAGTGTCATTCTCAAGTCACCAGTTGTGGCCATATTCCTCTCTCGTGGTGTCAGTCCCCCTTTTCTTCCATTTCCCGCATTGAGTTTGACGTAACAGGCATCCTTTTTTATTGGATAATTTTTATCCAATGGCGTGGTTCACATCCTCGTAAGGGCCAGCTCGGCCCCCTCTGTCATAGCGCTCCTAAATTTATGATTTTGTGACCTCCAGGTTCACGGATTGTAAAACCCGGCGTCACCCAGACTTACAGTATTGTTTGTCGTCTTGGCCACAATAAATTACACATATAAACCTGTCTCATCAAATGTGAGATCTATTTCTGGTCTCACAGAAACGTCTCATTTTAAATAAGTAAGTATAACAGTTTTCTAAAAAAAGACATATATATTCAAAGTTATATTAAAAATATAATAAATAAAAATATCTTTAAATTAGATTTTAAACAGGAGAGACTCAGCTTTTGAGCCTCTATGCTACTGGTAATACCTACAACTACAATCTTAAAAGCATTTTAAGAAGGCAAATATACCTAAAAAGCACAGATATTGTGAATGTAGAAAAATTAATAGGTCATTTTCGATTGCAAATAAAATCCTTTGCAAATGAAAAGTATAAACATTTTATGTGATAATTGAAGAATTCTTTGCACAATCTGTGATGGTCTACAAAGATTTAAATCCTACCTTTGGAATGTTTGCTGGACACAGTCGGTGATGTTGAAGACCCATACCCTCTTTTGTGGGATTCTAGTTTCGCAGGAACACTGGGTGAGGCTGGCAAGGTCTTCCCAACAGAACCAGGCGTTACCGGAGAAACACCACCAGTGCCAGTGGCGCAAAGGTCTAAGTTGTAGCCCGAACTTGAAGACTCGAGCAAACTGTCTATACTGTTTGCCTTCCGTAACGAAGCTCTAGGAAAAAATTATATTAAAATAAGTTACTAATAAAATAATTGAAAATATATGCAATTGAAGAATAAGTGTAATTGTAGGATATATGTGTAATAATAAAATAAAATGTTTAATTATTTGTTTTTTGGTCATGTAGTCGAAAATCTAAGCGATCAACAGCCACGAAATTTGGTACAGATGTGTTTCGACCCAAAAAGAAAACATTTCGTCTAGATTTCTTTTAAATTCGAATTATTTTAAAAGCTATGCATTTAATAGTCAAAATTCGAGCTTGTTGCAATACATCAGCCAATTTTGTTGGTAGCGCCATCTATTGCACGTTATTTAAACAAAAACTATCTTTGGATTATACGTGCAGCTTAAACAACTGTTAATGTTACAAAACTAAAATAACATTGTTTAGAGCAACATACAGCACAAAATAATAGTCTCGTCAGGTTTTGAAGACAGGAAACAGTCTTCTTCGCGACCAAGAAAGAGATCGGTAGATGTCACGCTTCTACAGAAACCCACAAAAGTCCAATAACTTAAAATTTTCTTCATTTCTGGAGTTGCCCGTAATTAACTACAGGGTTTCATTTATCCAATATCAGCTTTGTCGTCTTTTGAAAACTTAATAAATTAATTCATTGAATTTCTGTTTTAAATCTCGGGCAACGACGGGTACATTTTCTAGTGTATAGTAATTGAAGGATGTAAGTATATCTTTTACAAATTTACATCATTATCTTTCAGCATTTCTATTGTACTTTCATGCATGTACTTTGATAAAATTATTTGATTTTTCTGAATGATATACGATTCCTGTGGAAAAGTAAAATTTATATCTCAAGAACGTATGATGTTAACTGCCAAACAAAGGTATATTTATTAAAAGTACTTGCAAAATGTTCACTCATTTGATAATAGGGAGTCGAAAACCTAGACCACTCGACTCGCCCAAAAGCATGAGTAGCAACTTGAGTGGCTGGGAACGGGATAATAGGGAATGTCTGAACTAGTTCATGATTCTTCTTAAATATTCCTGATAAAAGATGTGCAATGTAACGAGAAAATTGGGGTTAGCATAAACGGTGTCGTTTGCTTAAAAAAGTCACAAATACTAGGTTTATTCCTGTAACATTTTAAGCAATTGTTTTAGGAGTTTTGATTCAATTGTTTTTCGAAAAATTAAAGGTTTTACCAGGATCCGAATAATTGAAAATAATAATCCTCTGGCGTTTATCGATTGAAATAATGGTTTCATTTTTTTTTTCAAACGGTTCAATTTTGCTCAATAAAATATCGTGTCCAAAGACAGACAGACACACAAACATGATTGAAAAAATGGTTGATGAAACATGTAAATCCATGCAAGTTAGAGATATGGATAAACAAAACTTGAGCAGTGCATATAAGCACAAATCATACAATAATGCAGCATACAGCTGTTTCGAGGATACGCTGGATCTCCCGCGTCAGTACAGGAGATCCAACAAACCAGAAGTCCAAAAGGGGAATAGACGCAAAAGGAAAAAAAAAACAGACGGGGTGCGCCTATTTCTCTATTGGTTTGGGGGTATTGACTTTGGGTTTGTTGGTGCTTTTGCACTGACAAAGGGAGATCCAGTGTATCTTCAAAACGGCTGTCTGTTGCATTATTGTATTATGTGTGCTTATTATTATTTGTGGGTCACTCAAGTTTTCCTTATCCTTCGTACACAGTGTATTTTACTTATTGATATGGATTTTAATATGGATGTTTGAAATAATACTTTTCTTTATATACAGTTTATATTAATACATAGTTTGTATTACAGGAAAAGTAATAGCGAATATATATCCCAAGGTTAAAGTAAAGTCACAAATTTCTACTTGGAAATTGCTGCAAGCATGATCTAAAATATTTTCTGTTGTGCATTTAAATATATTATTTTGCTGGTGTGAGTAGCAACGCCAGAAGAAAATTTGGGAGAGGGGAATAATAAAATATCTCGTTTCCCATTTCTCTAAATATCATTTCTACGAACTTCAATAGGTTCATTGGGATGGTTATGACCCCCCCCCCCCAAATTCCCCCCTTGGTGATGGTGTTACAGGACTGGTGTTGCAGGACTAGACTTCCCCCAGACTGACTGGTGTTACAGGAAAAATTTAAATAAAATATCGAAGAGAAATTTGCATTACATCTGTTGATAAATGGTTTTTGTGTTTCAACTTACTATAGATCACCATAACAGCAAAATTCGATATTGTAGGAGAGCCGCACAAATTAAGTATTTCATTTTATATGGAGATATCGTTGAAAATAAACAGATTTTTAATTGTTTCCGTTTGAAATAAGGATACCAAGCTTTATTGAACCTGCTTGATTATTTCGAAAAATACAATGCTTTTTGTGCAAGAGTAAATATTTTAATGTTTTGGGAGATATTATAATATGATACTTTCTGAAAATGATATATATAACATGATATTTCATAATATTGAGTATATTTAAGTTTATCCTTTTTTGTATTTTAGCTTATTCAATAGTCTTAAATATGATGTCTTTTTTCAGAAGTCTTATATATGATGTCATTCTCTTTAGAAAGAGAAAATAACATAATAAAATAGCCATTTTTATAACATGTTAAAACATAATTACATTTCATAACTTTTTTTTTTATTTCGAAACAAAAAATTAACTGGATTGTGTCTCAACTTGATCTTTTCATACTAGAATCTGTTTTTAGAAGTTTTTTCGTATTTTACAAGGAAAATTTGGAAATATCGGTATCATGGGTCTAAATAATTACAATTATAGCGTGTTACCCATCAATTTAAAGGGTTTTAAAAACTCTTACGATTGATACCATAGTTGAAAATGTAACCCCGGGGGTGGGGGGTAACTTGCTCCCGGAAGGGGCTAATAACATCACGAACATAAAACTTGTATCACGACTATTTTTCAAAACAATGCTTGAAATTATTAAGTTCCGTAATCATTGAGCCATAAATAATTCTGTTTATGCATGATTATGTCGAATTTTTGTCCCATGCTGCCATGTTAAATAATATAAAATTTCGTATAAATTTAGAAGTTTTCTGTCAAATTTAAAATGATTCTATCCAGTTCTAGACTTTTTGATAACAAAGTAGGATATAAAGTTTCGTAATAATTCCTTAATATTTGTGGCCGCTATGTGCATAAGAAATTGACCACATACATACACACAGACATTATTCTAAAAATAGTCAAAACGTGTTCAGGAGGTCTTAAAACATGTATTTGCATTAAAATTGCAAATTCAAAAAATTTCGTAATAAGAGTACTTTCTCTACACTATATTATATAGCATGAGAAAGAAAAAACATTCGGAAAATTAAGGATCTTCCGTGTTCCGTCCACCCTAAAAATCAATAGTCCTTTGACATTCATCGATTAAAAGAATGTTTTCCAAATTTCATTTGATTACACCAATTTGATCGATTTGGCATACATCACTGAAGAAATGGTCGATCCGTATTCCCCGACGCTCAAAACATGTAGATCCACGAAATTCCGAGAGTCATATTTTTGTGACACCGTCCCAATACTATCCCTTTACTTATGCTATACTTTACATATGCTATATGTTACATATGCTACATATTACATATGCTTTACATATGCAAGCATAATTATATCTTAAATATATTTTCTTATGAACTATTTCACAAAATCGATATTCCCCGGAATTCTTTTGTAACCCAAGTGGAGCTAGCTGTCCGTTAGAATGAAATCTGAAACCGCTGAAGTTTTCCCGGAAGATAATACATCAAGCAATTTGAATAGAAAATAAAAGATAATTTCCGAGACGTTTCTGGTAACCATAAACTCTGAAAACTGTTTTTGAAGTCATTCTCGCTTTTTGGCGGATGGGATTTAATATCTTGAACACCAAAGACTTCATTTTTATTGTGTTTAATTGGTAAAATGCATAAAAGAGATAGAACGGAGAACGAGGTCTGAAACGACCCTGTAAGACAATTCTTTTATATTTAAATTTTTTAAATACATTGCCATATCATTGAGTACAATACACTTCTTGCGAAGGATAGGAAAATCAAAAGCACAGATAACACAATAATGTAGTATACAGCTGTTTGCAGGATACCCCTTCGTCAGTGCAAAATACCCAACAAATCTGAAGTCCAAAAGAGAAATGTGCACGAAAGGAAGGTTCCTCCTGCTTTTTTCCTCCGCGCCCATTCCTCCTTTGTTGGTTATTTTGCACTAACAAAGGAGACTGGCGTATCCTGGAAACAGCTGTATGCTTGTGTTATTTGTGCTTTTTTACACTGACATATGCCTATTTTATGTAATTTCATTTATGTTTTCTTGCACCAAAGCTTTGAAGATTCCCACGATTCTAATTTCTGGCATGAATATAGAGTGATGTCTTTGCATTCTAATTATTGGATCGAATACGTTTAGGTGAAAATGTTCATAGCTTTTCCACTAAAAAAAACGGTTCGACAGGTCTTGACTATTTTTGTATATAGTTAGAGGGCATGACACTGAAAAGAAAATCAAAGATAAGGGATGTTGTTGAGGAATTATCTTATCACCCAAAATAGACTGCCTAGTCCAATATATGTGTTAGACAGATAAACATGAATTCAATCTCTAAAAACATCAAACATCAGATGCAAAATTTGCATTTCTAAACATTTATATATATATATAAAAAAACCGTTTCTTTTCAGACATCATTTCCAGACATATTTACAAATGTCTTACGAAAGACATGTTGCATACGTAAACACAGTCTATTAAACGGAGTATATTTTGTATTACGTTTTAAATAAATCCGGCAATTGAGCAGTGCTATTGACCGTTGACTAGACGTATAAAATAAGATTAATTGAAGCAAACGACTGCTTTTCCGATAATTGATTTTTGAAGTCTGCTTTCCTGACGACTTGCGAAATTTTTGTAATAATGCAGATTATCAGTTCGTTGACATATGAAGAAAAATACCGATTTTCTCGAATCTTCACTTTTAAAAAGCTTCCGATCATGTTAGTACGTATGCATGTAAGCATGTAATATCGTACTTTTGTAATGCCGAAGAATATCAGTTCGTTGACATATGGAGAAAAAAACAATTTTCTCCACTCTTCACTATTAAAACGCTTTCGATCATGTTAGACTGTATATATGTAAGCATTTAATATCGTAAGTATATTCTTTTTTAATGCCGAAGAATATAAATTCGTGGATTTATGGAGAAAAATACCGATTTCCTATAATCTTCAATATTAAAACGTTTTTGATTGTGTTAGTATGTATGTATGTATGTATGTATATATGTACGTATGTATATAAGCATATAATGACATAAGTATGTACTTTTGTTATGCCGAAAAATATAAGTTCGTTGACATATGGAGAAAAATACCAATTTTCTCCGCTCTTCACTATTAAACCGTTTTCGATCATGTTAGTATGTATGTATGTATGTAAGCATGTAATGTCGAAAATATATAATTTTTAATGCCGAAGAATATCAGTTTGTTGACATATGGAGAAAACAGTCAATTTTCTCCACTTTTCACTATTAAAACGCGTTCGATCATGTTAGTATGTATGTATGTAAGCATGTAATGTCGTAAGCATATACTTTTGTAATGCCGAAGAATATAAGTTACTTGACATATGGAAAAAAATACCGATTTCCTCCAATCTTCACTGTTAAAACGCTTTTGGTCGTGTTAGTATGTATGTATGTACGCATGTTATGACGTATGTATGTACTTTTCTAATGCCGATGAATATCAGCTAGTTAACATGTGGAGGAAAATACCGATTTTCTCCAATTTTCACTATTGAAACGCTTCCGATCATGCTAGTATGTATGTATGTAAACATTCAATGCCGTAGGTATGCACTTTTGTAATGCCTAAAAATACCAATTCGTTTACATAGAGAAAATACCGAATTTCTCCAATCTTCACTATTAAAACGTTTCCGATTGTGTTAGTATGTATGTAAGCAAGCAATGCCGTAAACACATACTTTTGTAATGCTGAAGAATATCAGTTCGTTGGCATATGCAGAAAAGTACCAATTTATTCCTATCTTCTATTTAAAAATATTTCGACCATGTTTGTATGTATGTATGTATGTATGTATGTAAGCATGTAATGTCATATGTATATACTTTTGTAATGCCTAAGAATATTCAGTTCGTTGACATATGGAGAAAAATACAGATTTCCTCCAATCTTCACTATTAAAATGCTTTCGATCATGTTAGTATGTATGTATGTATGTATGTATGTAAGCATGTAATGTTGTAAGTATATACTTTTTAATGCCGAAGAAAATAAGTTTGTTGACATATGATGAAAAATACCGATTTCCTCCAATCTTCACTATTAGAACGCCTTTGATCGTGTTAGTATGTATGTATGTAAGCATGTAATGTCGTATGTATATACTTTTCTAATGCCGAAGAATATCAGTTCGTTGACATATGGAGAAAAATACCGATTTTCTCCAATCTTCACCATTAAAATGCTTTCGATTATGTTAGTATGTGTGTATTTATGTATGTAAGTATGTATGTATGTATGTATGTAAGCATGTAGTGTCGTATGTATATACTTTTGTAATACCGAAAAGTATAATTTCGTTGACATATGGAGAAAATACCGATTTTCTGTAATCTTTACTATTAAAACGTTTCCGATCGTATTAGCATGTATGTATGCAAGCATATAATGCTGTAAGTATGTACTTTTGTAATGAAGAATATCAGTTCGCTGACATATGGAGAAGAATACCGATTTTCTTCAATCTTTACTTTTAAAACGCTTCCGATCATGTTAGTATGTAAGTATGTAAGCATGCAATGCCGTAAGCATGTGCTTTTGTATTGCATATGTTTACGGCATGGAAAATATCAGTTTGTTGACATATTTGGAGATAAGATTTTCTTCAATCTTCACTATTAAACCGTTTTCGATCATATATGCATGCAAGCATATAAGGGGTATTCATAAAACAACTCCCTCTATTCACAAGCTTCTATAGACGGCAAATACGGCAGCTAGGACTATGAAAGTAAGTAATCCGGATAGCAAAGGGACTCTGCGCTACTAAGTGAGACCGACGGAAGCGTTCCTAGCGTTAAAATTGTGAAGTTAGAACTCACATCTCGGAAACTATGAGATATACAGTAAAAAATCAATTAGAAATTTGTAGATCATCATCGAATAAGTGAGAAAGGACATTTTTCAACAAAAGATCATGGCAGGCTATTGGCAGGCTATTGGAAGATTATAGCGAGATGGAACTGCTATACGGCGAATTCAAACAAAATGTTTGAGAAATTGAAAGGCAGTATGCCTTAGGAGTTCCTACTGCTCAACATTCACCTGTAATGCAGGCGAACCTTCAACAGGAAGTTATTTCCTGCATAGAAACACGTATTGCGGTAGACAGTGGGCATATTACATATACTTTACGTTAAAGTGTACGTTATGTAAATAGCTCCTTTGCAATAAACGAAATGGTGATTTCCACTAATTTGGTGATGCGCTACAACTTTCTGATTGACTCTTTTTCTGAATCTCTCATAGTTTCTGAGACAGAAGTACTAGCTTCCTAATTTGATTGCTAGGGTCGCTGTATTCAATTTAATCAGGTAGCACATGGCCACTTTACCAATGCCTTAATTCTATATCTATAGGAACCATCGTTCGCTTTCTAGAGGCATAATAGGGCAAGTTATTTTATGACTACCCTGTATTTTAATTAAAAACACCAATTGTTGCCGTAGAAAATAGTTGTTTTTATGGGAGGTTCAGATAGATATTTGCATGTATTTCAAACATTCAAAAATTATTACATAAAATTAATAGATTTCTAATTATTCACAAAGAACCTACTCAGAATTTAAGAAACTTGATTGTGTACATCAGTGGTTTTCCGCCAGTGCCCAGCGCCGGCCTGGGGTGCCTTGGATAATTGTTAGGTTTGATAGTTGCCATGGTTGCCCATCCATGTTCACATCCTCATGGACTGGCATGATTATTACGTTTTGTTCCAAAAGTATTAAATATCAGAATGTTTTCGATTACCAAAAATTTTGCTTCCTGAATCCATTTTAAACACTTTAGCAAAATGTGTGTGAGCTTGTATATGTGTGCGTGCTTGTGTATGCGTGTATGTGTATGTTAGTCTGTTTGTGTATATTAGTGTGTGTGTGTTAGTGTGTGTGTATGTTAGTGTGTGTGTATGTTAGTGTGTGTGTATGTTAGTGTGTGTGTATGTTAGTGTGTGTGTATGTTAGTATGTGTATGTTAGTGTGTGTGTGTATGCGTATGTCAGTGTGTGTGTATGTTAGTGTGTGTGTATGTTAGTGTGTGTGTGTGGACGCGACATATCACCAACGAATAAAGTGTATCGAAATTAATGTGGTACTAATATTACAATCGGTGAATATTGAAACCCTATTGATTTTATACGCAATCGAATGTTCGACTCCCCACTGCTTTAGAATAATTAAAAAAAAATCCTTAAAAGTCAGGTCCTTCCATAAAGATAAGTAAATGATCATTTTCAGAATAATTTTTTATCTGAAAATAAGTGATACAAATATTAAAACGTTAGTACGAACCGTACTCAAGATATTACACGATTTTGGAATGAATTTTTGAAAAAATCATCAACAATTAAATCTTTTAATACTATTAATTAAATAATAATTTGATGATTAATTTTTCATTAGAAAACGAATGGCAAAAATTTTAAAACGCTGGCATGAACCGCTCTCGAGAAGATAATGTACGTTTCTCAAATAAGTTTATTAAAAATATTACAAAAAATTAAAAATGTAGTAAGTATTGTCAAATATGCTCACTTTTCATACGAAATGTTATGCTCTTAACATTATTTTTCTGGATTTGTTACTTTTTGCAATAGTATTATATTCTAACGCAGATTTTAACGTAAGTAGTGTTATATAATTAAATGCTAAAAAACTGTGGATTTTGTACCCCATTATTTTGCTGCGAAAGATGTAAGGTATTCGCATTAAATAAGGGAAAGCATGTTGTCCTAATGATTGCCCTTACTTAATACCCAATTGGGAACATTTAATAAAAGTTATTTATACAAAATTATTTTTTAGATTTTACATAATAACTAATTTTACCCAATCAATATTTGAGTGAAACTAATTTTTAAAATAATTATTTCAATAACAACAACAAAAAAAAAATCTGATGTGGGCAACACATGACTTTCCTTATATAATGCAATAAATTTACAACTTTTACAGTACAAAAAATAGGTTTTTCTTATAGTAGATACTTATATTCTTTAGAAGATATTGAATTTTCGACAATTGATCTTCATTTTCATTGATTTAGCGTCATTTTAATCCATTTGGCAAGATTTTCGTTAATTTGACAACATTTCAAAAAGTCGCCAAGTTGGCGACATTCAACCAAATTCGTCGCCAAAATCTCGCCAAGCTTTACTGACGGAGAAATAAGTTAATTTTATAACAGATAAATGACTATTGGCGTTCAAATACAAAAGTATTACTCGAAGTATCTTTTCTCATGAATGGAACGAGCTAAATCCACGAGAATGATGTCACCCAATTTATTGCATGGTATTACATATGAAAAGTGAACATATTTCTCAATAGGAAATGTATATTTTTTATTTTATATGACTTTTTGATAATTTTTTTTAAAAATGTGAAATATCTCGAGAACGGTTCATGTTAGCGTTCTAAATTTTATGTTAATCGTTTTCTAATAAAAAATTACATAAGAAATGTCTATTTGCGTAACTTTATTAGCGGTTTTGATTTTTTGACGATTTTTTCAAAATTTCACTCGAAAATTTAGGCGGGTTCTGTACATTCGATTGCTTATAAAAACAATAGGCTTCCACTGTTTACAGATTGTGAGTTTTGTACCAAATTTGGTTCGAATCGGTCCATTCGTTCGTCAGTTATCGTCTCCACAGGCTCACTGACACACACACACACACACACACACACACACACACAGGCGTCACTTCAAAAATGTTTGATTCGTGATCAGGGATGCTTGAAACGTGCTCTCCCGTCGAAAACTCGAATTCGAATTTTCGACCCCGTCACAATACTTTCCTTATACATTATGTATATATGGAAAGTAATAATATAAACGTTATTATTTATTACAAATAGTCAATTTTGGGGTCATCTCATGTCGTTTAAATCTCTCGATGTGGAAGCGACAGAAATTAAAAATTTTAAGATTATATTTCTTTCATTTGGATAATGATTGTGGACAATTGGAATTTATCACTATGAAATATGATTGTAAGAGAAAGTCGAGTGGAGAATCACATTTCAGTTATTTTACATATATAAGATATATAAGATAAACTTTTATATATATAAGATAAACTTACATGTCCTGTGATAGTGAGTTATCTGATCCATGGCTAGCAGGCCTATCTCCGGCAACAGACTTTTCACGAGGTTGTAGTAATCTGGCTAACTTTGCTAAGCCCGCTCTGGATCCTTGACTGCCATGGTCGGATCTGGAAGAAAGAAAATATAACTTTGAATTACAAACATTCAAGGTAGAAAGCAGTATGATAGCCTTTACTGCCAACGAATGTCTTGGAAAGATTTCTCACTAGGTTTAGCAGAGAAAAACATTTGGTTGGGGATGCTTGTGGTTGAGGACGTTTTGTTGTTTTCGTGGTTGGGAACGTTTGGTTGTTCCCGTGATTTCATTTACATTTTAACAGCCTATATTGACTAAAATTTTGTCTTTTAAATATGCGGCCATTTTGCAGTGCGATAGCGCTATATTAAATCTCACTCCGTTTCATAATTGCTGATATCAATTCATTATAATATACTCACTTTGATGAAATAGGATAAAAAGCAAAAGTGGCTATTAGATGTACGTACAAGTTTTAAAAAACGCGACGTTGTTATTCCTGTACAGTGAAACCTGTACATGCCTCGCACCCTCGAAAAAGTGTTTTTACTTTCCTTATATACATAATGTATAAGGAAAGTATTGTGAGGAGTCGAAAATTCGAATTCGAGTTTTCGACAGGAGAGCACGTTTCAAGCATCCCTGATCACGAATCAAACATTTTTGAAATGATGTGTGTGTGTGTGTGTGTGTGTGAAAGTATGTGTGTGTGTGTGAAAGTATGTGTGTGTGTGTCAGTGAGTCTGTGGAGACGATAACTAACGAACGAATGGACCGATTCGAACGAAATTTGGTACAAAAATCCCAAGCCGTAAACACTGGAAGCCTATTGTTTTTATACGCAATTGAATGTTCAGAACCCGCCTAAATTTTCGAGTGAAATTTTGAAAAAATCGTCAAAAAATCAAAACCACTAATAAAGTTACGCAAATAGACATTTCTTTAGAAAACGATTGACATAAATTTTAGAACGCTAACACGAACCGTTCTCGAGATATTGCACATTTTTCAAAACAATTATCAAAAAGTCATATAAAATTAAGAAGGATATTTCCTATTGCGAAACATGTTCACTTTTCATATGTAATACCATGCGATAAATTGGGTGACATCATTTTCGGGAATCTAGCTTGTTCCATTCATGAAAAAAGATACTTTGAGTAATACTTTTGTATTTGAACGCCAATAGTCATTTATCTGCTATAAGAATAACTAATTTCTTCGTCCATAACGCTTGGCGAGATTTTGGCGATGAATTTGGTGGAATGTCGCCAACTTGGCGACTATTTTATATGTTGCCAAATTCACGGAAATATAGTCAAATGGATAGTAATGATGATTAATTGACGAAAATTGAATATCTTGGAAAGAATATTCGTATCTACTATAAGAAAAACCTATTTTTGTACTGTAAAAGTAGTATATTCATTGCATTATATAAGGAAAGTCATGTGTTGCCCACATCAGATTTTTTTTACAGGTGGACGTTGAATACAGGTATAATAAAAAGCAAAACTTACAGTGAAACAGATGCCAATCGAATTAAAGTTAAAATCAATATAAATCCGTAAAGAAATTTTCAACCGTTTTCCTGATAATTTTCAGAACTGGGAACATTTAATAAAAGTTATTTAGAATAATTATTTTTCAGATTTTACATAATAACTAATTTCAATCACTCTTTGAGTGGAACTAATTTTTAAAATAAATATTTCAACAACAAAGAATTAATATATTATTCCTCATTGTAAATAGATAATTTGGGGCGCTATTCATTTTGTTTAAATTTCTTGATGCGAAAACCACAGAAACTAAAATTGAACGATAATTACTTGGTAATCCCTTAATGCCATTCTAGTGAACAGATTTATGAATGCGTAGTAAAAATGAATTACCCCAATTTTAATTAATTTTAAAATTTTTAATCAAAAATTTTCGCCTATGATAGTTATATTTTTTCTAACTAGTTGGTAATGAAATACAGAAGCAAAAAGAAAATTGAAGTCGTGCGAGTAAACAGTTAATTACAATGTATCTAAAAGGACTTACAGTACAGTGAAAATTCTTTAATAAGACACTTCTGAAAAATAGCCATTTTTCGATCCTCTTGAAAATCCTTAAGAAAAAAAAAGCGTCACCATATGAGAAAATAATCTGATGTGGGCAACATATGACTTTTCTTATATAATGTAATGAATTTACTACTTTTACAGTAAAAAAAATAGGTTTTTCTTATAGTAGATACTTATATCCTTTACAAGATATTGAATTTTCTTTGGTATGATTCGGATTTTTGGTATGATTCGGGATAAAAGAATCCGCCTGTGTTTTTGCGAAATGGTCCGCAAACATTTCATGTATCCACTGTATACACTCTAGCTAAAAAACTAAGTGTCCAAATTTTACAAAATTTAGTAGATAAGTCACTTGTGGGATACCCTGGTGTGCTAATTAGATTTTGGCATGATTTGGAAAAGGAAAACCTGCCTTTTTATTACGAAATGGCCCGCAAAATCCCCAAAATCTAAAATGAAAGACTACGTAACTAAAATGTATCAATTAAATGCTTGCCTTACACGTAATTTTTGACGAGGGAAAACAATAAAATCAACCCCAATATTCTAATATTACCCGTTTTCCAGATATTTTAGTTTTTTGTGCATTTTTGCTACGTTGCTTTTGAAAATACGTGCAGTTATGAAATGGAAACAAAACTTGAATTAAAAGTGCAAATTCAGTATTATTTTGTACAATTAAACTCAATTTAAAGAATTATTAAAGAAATAAAGAGAACATGAATTTGAGTCTGCAGTGAGAGTTGATGTGCTGCCCACATCAGATATTTCTTTCGTCTGAAGTGGTCATTTTTACAATTCGACGCAAAAAACTTTTTGTCAGATTTCTACGTTTAGGGAAATTTTATTATCTCAGAAGCAATTTTATTATCTCAGAAGCAATTTTATTATCTGAGAAGCAATTTATGCTAAACACTTACACCAACAACCATTCTTGGTGCTCTAAGTCTTCGGACGAGTCGGCTGGCCTGGGCTTTCGACCAACAACCATTCTGTTCATTACAAATTAAAATGAGTACTTTGCAAAATATCACAAATGTTAAAATTTCATATTTCTAAATTTGAAGTTTTTAAACATATTTTTCTCAAAAAAACTGTTTTTGAGCTGAATTTTGGGGAATCAAAGAAAAAAATATGATTTGTATCTAGATCTTGTCTCTTGATTTGTATCCAGACCAGGTAAAAATCAAGCCCATTTTTCTAGAAGTCGGCAAATGTGGCTTTTTAAAAATGGATTTCAATTATATCGGATGGGGCATATCATAAATATATGAAACACACTGGGTGTATAGTATTATAGTAAAGCAATATTCAGCAAAAATTTTGGGTTTGATGCTTGATTGGTTAGAAAATAAATCTATGGTAAATACATAATAATTGTCTAACGTGTTTTGCATTTCCACAAGTTTTTGCATTTGACCAAGATTTTGCACCTGGCTTATGACTTAGAGGTGGGTGGGTCAAATAGGCACAGCGACCAGAGGTTTATTGTACTTTCCTCATAAGATGAAACAGTCCCTAAGAGAAAAGACCAGTGCGCCGAAGCAAAGATCAGCAGGCACTTGACAAGAATATCCTGTAATTCCCAGGGCTCGATCACATATCGAAAGTCTTTGCATACTTATAATGTAGATCCACGAGATAGTACCTAATAGTTCCAGATTTTAGAACGCCCCCTCGAAAGAGAAAATAGGGGGGGGGATGAAAAGTTCATCCAGACTTCCGGTGACCTAAAAGGCTGAATTTTAGCAAACATGTGTTGGCAATTTGACAAATTCTAACGGAACCAGATTTTCGGCCCAAAACGTGGTGAAGAAAATGTTTTTTTACTTTCGAAAATGATCTCCAGGTTCTTTAGAAAACCCCTTTTTACTTAGAAGGCTGAATCTTTGCACACTTACAGTTAGTGGTGTAGTCGTAAAATAACTAGTGCCTGGGCGCTTTACAGACTGTACCACAATGGCATGAAATTCTAGTAGTAAATACCTGAAGCTACACTATATGGTGGTTGAAGAGTGTTGAAGACCCAGACAGTCCGACTAATCCTAAGACTTGAGCAGTCACTGTATGGTGGTGTCATAGTTGTTAACATGGTGTTTATTATTATTATTATTATTATAACTTTGAGTTCAGCGTAAGCAAGACCACAAAGGTGCACATAACAGACGGGGCGCCAGTTAGTTAGTGTAGTACTATTCGCGTTATTTTGCTTTATTATTTTGTGCTCTTTGTTGACTAGCCGAAGGTAATATGGTAGTATAGTTTCATCTGAAGTGCCTGCTAATAGAACAATTATTTTTCCGTTGCTACAACCACGAAGGAGTCCTTGTTTAGGTAGACACATAACAAATTAATGAAAAAAAAAACCCTAGATATTTACTGTCATTTTTTGAGGCAGGGAGAGCTCTTGCTACATAAAAATGTGCTGGAGCAGATCTCTGGCACAAGTATACCACTGCTAATAGCTTTGTCCAGGAGACAGCTTTTAACATAGCAGAATTTTAGATTTCTCCCCTGGGGAGAACTAAATGGAGGCGTGTCTTTCCAGACCTCTTAACCTTACAAACTGAAAACTCACACAATTATAGTATTAACCACGGGGCAAAATTGAGCTGATTTTCAATTAAAACGACCACTTTCGACGCGAAGCGCCATATGTTGGTAAACAAAATTTAACTTATTAAAAAAAAGTTGGAACTTTAATTTTTAAGTGTGTTAGTTTCCCTGTCTTTGATAGGCTTACATACTAGTTATGAAGGATGAGGAAAATTAATCCAATCGTATCTAATGCTTTTTGTAGCTTTGAAGGCTTTTATATTCTTTTAATCGATGTGATAAATAAAAGTTATAAAATATCATTTTCAAACTCTGGGGGATGTTGTAAGACTGTCCTAAAAATCTGAGAACAATAAAAGTTAAATAGAAGCGATATTGAATAGTCGAAATGTGTAGGAATAAATGTGTAAAAAATAAAGCAATTTAAAAAGGGTCATGTAACTACTCAACTTTAATTTAGGTGGTTTGATATGAAATAACCAACAATATGTAACTATAAAATTTACAGTGTCCTAAATAACTGGTATTTATAACAGTTAATTTTTTAGAAGGGTTATGTAAAATTCAATCTGTTGAAAAAAATTCTTTCTCGGCTGAGTCATTTCGAAGGTAACCAAAATGCATTTTTCAGTATGACCCTCGACGTAGGAGAAAATATTTGGAGAAAATATTTGGCGGCTTAAAATCGCATTCATACAACAACTTACTTTTGTAGCAAATCTACATGAATGATTTCACCATATTGGGAAATAATGTGAAGTGTTTATATGTAATTTTCATACACATATAACACATACAATGTGAAGCAAATGTGGCTTCAATAGTTTAAAGTTTTAACATCTTAAAAATATAACTTTTAACTATATGAACTTTTGAACTATATATTATCTATATATACTAATTGCCAAGTGTCCGCCTGTCTGTCTGTCACGCTTTTTAGGCACTTCCCGAATAGATAGAGACTTGCAATTTGGTACACGGCTCGATCGTTCGATAAAACCCCCTGGAAAAATCGAATTTTTCGAAAATGTTCTCTAGAGGGGATACTCCACACCAAAACGTTCGAAAAATGAAATGATAGGAAAGCAGACTTTGTCATAAGATAGAGACTTCAAATTTGGTGTATGGATAAATCGTTCGAAAGGAAGAAAGTATGCACTTTCGGATTTCTATTATTTTCTACTTACGGAGGTGCCGCACACCAAAACGTTCGATTTACCCAATAAATGAGAAACGGCTCCTTCAAAATTTGATAGAGGCTTGAAATTAGGTATGTGGACTAATCATTTGATGAAAACACCCAAGATGAATATAGTTTTTCAAAAAATTTGGTTTAAGGGGGTGCTTGCTCCACAGAAAAACATTCAAAAGGTGAAATGATAGAAAAAGCATGTTTCGCGATGAGTAAGGGACTTCAAATTTGGTATACGGTAGATAGTTGGAAAGAAAGAAAATGGCCTATTTCAGTTTTGCAACATTTTCTATTGTAGGGGGTGTCGCACATTAAAATGTTCAGTTTGACGAACAAATGAAAACAGCCTCCTTTACAATGCGATAAAGGCTTGAATTTAGTATATGGGCTAATCATTTGATAAAAAAACCAAGATTATTAAGGATTTTCAAAAATGATCATTTTAGGGGGTGAAACACAGAAAAACTTTTGAAAGATGAAGTGATAGGAAAGCATGCTTCACGATAGGATAGAGACACCAAATTTGTTGTACGGGTAGATAGTTTGAAAGGAAGAAAGTGTGCAATTCCAGATTTCCAATATTTGCAACTTTAGGGGGTGCCGAACACCAATATGTTCGATTTTCGGAATAAATGAGACACGCTTCCTTTTAAATGTGATAGAGGTTTGATATTTGGTATATGGACCAATCATCTGATAAGAAAGCCAAGACGAACAGAGGTTTTCAAAAATGTTCATTTATGGGTGTGCTCCACAGAAAAACGTTCGAAAGGGGAGAGGATAAAATAGTATACAGCGGGATGAGATAGAGACTTTAATTTGGTGTACTGGTAGATAGTTCGAAAAGAAGACGTCCGCAATTTAAAATTTACAATATTTTCTTCTTTAGGAGGTTCTGCACACTAAAATATCCGATTTGCCGAATAAATGTGAAACGCGAATTATTAAAAAAAATGGCAATATTCAGGGATTGCTTATTGCGAGACTGTTGATTTTCAACGGGTATTCGGCTAGTTTAATCAATTGCGATGAAAGCTGAGATACTACAACAGTTATTTCAATAGTCATATAATAGTCATCCAGAATATGCTATAGTACATTACGCAAAAGAAATTTATTTTCGAATATGATAAATTAAAATTTTAAAAATCTTCAACACAATTTCACCGTTTTTATAAATAAATTTTCTGTTAAAATATTGAATTCTATTGCAAATAATACCTGAGTTATAAACCTTGTAAAGCAACATATTCAAAGGTTTAAAGGCTTTTTTATTTATAAATTTAATGCTGATGAAACATCTCAATCTATTTATTTCACTGTAAACTAGTTCTAAAAATTTTAAAAAACTGACTTATATTTTTATCCAAACTTATATTACTTATATATTTTATCGAAAGTTGAACTGGATGTTTGAATTATTTAAAAAATTTAAGTGTTTTTATTTACATTGGGGATTTCATTTATTCATTAAAATGGATTTAAAACTAAAAGCTGATAACAAAAAATTCCCAAGAAAATTTCTTAAACTAAAACTGTTTGGAAATTTAATCCCTCTATGATATATTTAAAAGTTTAGTATATAGTTAGTTGGATGAAATAAAGTTATGTGCGATATATTTTTGTCTTCTCTTAAAAAGAAGCATCACATTCTTTTCCCTTTATTAAAATTTTTATTTTATTAAAATAGATGCTATAATATGAGGGCTGTTTAAAATGCGAAAATAATATAAAATAAAAGCTTACATAAAATTATGTATCCATTTTTAAGAAAAAACTGATATATCTAATGTGCTGCTTAAAAGAGAATTAGAAATTAGATAATTGAGCAGATAGGGAAATGTCACAAAACAAAATATCCGATACGTGCAACACATAATTTTACCTACAAATGAACAAAATTCCATATTCAGGAAAATAACTAAAATTAGAGCTGTTTTATGGCTTGATCTCGGTGAACAACATTATAGTTTTTAATGATTAAACTGAGCGTACCAAATTTCATAAAAACCGCTTGATCATTTCGAGCGATCTTACGATGTCCGTGGTGTGTAAAATGTGTAATATCTTGAGAACGGCACATGATGATTCTTAAATTAGTTTTATATAATTTCCGGAGAAAAGTATCCACATACCATCTTACACAATAAAAATATATTCGTCGGTTTTTCTGTCTATCTGTGTGGTATGCGGCGTACGGCCACAAAATTCGTTACTAGGTTTGCTAAGCTCCCGGTACTAGGTTACTAAGCGATATTTTTAAAAATTCGGATTTGTGTTTTTAGTTATTTTATGTTGAAGCACGACTTCGAGCGATATGAACACGTATCAGTTCCTTGGCGAATGAAAATACTGTCACAGAGTTTCCATATCGACATCATCGGAAAGATCGTAGATAGTTCTTTCTAACGATGTTTGAACCGAATGCGTAAGAAATTTTGTAAAGAGCCTTACTGCCCTAACCGGGAATCGAACCCTGGATCTCCGAACTAGTCGATCGAAGCTCTACCTTTGAGCTAGTAGGACAAAGTTGCAAGCTTCGGTTATATTTTTTTGAATCATGTCAAAATATAATCAGTATCAGGATAATCCTCAAGAGACGTAACTACTAAATGTTAAGAAATTTTATTAAATAGACTTTTAACTATAGCGAAAAACGTCTTCAGTTCCTCAAAATTAGAAACTTAAATATCTTAATCTTAAAACTATAAGAATGGCCCATCTTAGAGTGGTGTTGGTCTCATCCTTTTTGTCGTCAAATTTATGTTTAGAACAAGCATTTAATTGATACATTTGTAATATATTATTTTAGATCTTGGAGATTTTTGCGGGCTATTTCGCAAGAAAAGGCAGATTTTTTTACTTTCCTTATATACATAGTATAATGTATAAGGAAAGTATTGTGACGGGGTCGAAATTTTGAATTCGAGTTTTCGACGGGGGAGCACGTTTCAAGCATCCCCGATCACGAATCAAACATTTTTGAGGTGATGTTTGTGTGTGTGCGTGTGAACGTATGTATCTGTGTGTGTGAAAGTATGTGTGTGTGTCAGTGAGGCTGTGGAGACAATATCTCAAGAACGAATGGAGCAATGCGAATGATATTTAGTACAAAAATTACAATCCGTGAATACTGGAAGCCCATAGTTTTTTAACACAATCGAATATTCAAAATCCACCTAAATTTCCGAGTGAAATTTTGAAAACATTGTCAAAAAATCAAAACTTTTAGTAATGTTACGCAAATAGACATTTCTTATGTAATTTTTCTTAGTAAACGATTGACATAAACTTTAGAACGCTAGCATGAACCGTTCTCGAGATATTGCATATTTTTCATATAAATGTATCAAAAAATCCCATGAATTAAAAAAATATTAACTATTGAGAAACATGTTCACTTTTCATATGTAATATCGTGCGATAAATTGGGTGATCTCATTCTCGTGCATCTAGCTCTTTCCATTCACGAGAAAAATACTTTGAGTAATACTTTTATATTTGAACGCCAATAGTCTTTTATCTGCTATAAGAATTAAGCTTATTTTTCCGTCCATAAGACTTGGCAAGATTTTGGCGACGAATATGGCGCAATGTTGCCAACTTTGCGACTTTTATAAGCGTTGCCAAATGACGAAAATCTCGCCAAATGGATAAAAATGATGCTAAATCAATGAAAATGACGACTCATTGACGATAATTCAATATATTAGAAAGAATATAAGTATCTACTATAAGAATAACCTATTTTTTTTATTGTAAAAGTAGTAATTTCATTGAATTATATAAGGAAAGTCATGTGCTGCTCACATCAGATTTTTTTTTCCGAATCGTACCAAAATCTAACCAGCACCACGATAATCAATAGACTTCTCTACCAATTTTTGTGAAATTTAGTCAATTAGTTTCTCAGCTAGAATAGATATATACGATTTTTGCTGGCTATTTTGCTAAAAAAGACAGGCCGTTTTCTCTCGAAACGTACCAAAATTTAATCAGCACAAGGATAACACATTTAAAATTTTTGACAATTAGGTTTTTAGCTACAATGGACCAGCTACCTGCCCATTTCGCAAAAAAGGGCAGGTTACTTTTTTTTTCTGAATCGCACTAAAATTTAATCAGCACCAGGGTAATCCACAAATGAGTTATTTACCAAATTTTATTAAATTTGGTCAATTAGTTTTGAAGTTTGCGTGTATATACATACATTGCAAACACAGACATCACGCTAAAAACGGTATTTCCGTCTTCTAGGGTGCTCGTAACACGTAGATGCGTCGAAAACTCCAGTTGCGATTTTCGACACGATTTCAATACTTTCTCTATTCATTACCATGTATTGCAAGGAAAATAAAAAATCTGATGTGGGCAAGATATGACTTTCCTTACAAACTCAAATTCTTTTTCTCTTTATTTCTTTAATAATTCATTAAATTGAATTTCATTGCACGAAATAATACGCATAATTATTTGAAATTAAGCTGAATTTGTACTTTTAACTCAATTTTCGTTTTTATTTGGTAACTGGACGTGTTTTCAAAGGTGGTGTAGAAAATATGCGGAAAAACTACAATATCCCAAGAACGGCTAGTCCTAGAGGGATGGGGTTGGCTGTGTTCTTTTTATCGTCAAAAATTTCGTATAAAACAAGCATTTAATTGACGTATTTAAGCATAGTCTTTTATTTCAGATTTTGACGATTCTTTTTTGGGGTGGGGGAAGGGCGCATTTCGAAAGAAATAGATTCTTTTATCCCGAATCGTACTAAAATTTAATCAGCACCAGTGTAACCCACAAGTAACTTTCTTATAAAATTTTATAAAATTTGGTCGATTATCTTTTGAGTTAGAGTGGAAATATACATTGTGCAAGCGCGCGCGCACACACACGCACACACGCACACACAGCTAAACATAGTTTCTCGTGTTCTGCAGGTCCTCAAACATGTAGATCTGCAAAAACTCGAGTTGTGATTTTCGAAGCGATTCCAATGCTTTCTCTATACATTACTATGTATTGTATGGGAAGTAAAAAGTGAGGTCTGTAATGAATGTCTGTCGTATAAAAAACAGCAGACGATATTTCTGATATATTTTTATGGGCATATTAAGGCCACCTAACTGAAAAAAATTCTGCTATTTCAATTTTCCCCATACATTATGTGGTTTTAAATTTTGACGTATGCGATTTTTCAATCCTCCTGTACTATGTATTGTGCAGAAAGTAATTTTTTTAAATAAAATAAATATATAAGTATCTTTATTCTTGAAATTCGAGTACAAATGTTCTGAACTTGACGATAGAATGCTGTAGTTCGAAAATAAAATTAGAAGAAGCCAGATAAAAGTTTCCCAGACAAGTAAAGTTACTATCAATTTGTCGAAAAACTTTCATTCATCAATTCACAGCGTTGCAGAAACAGCCGAGGACAGTTTCATTTTTCAAAACTTTGGGCGATGTCCAACTTTGGTATTTGAGCGAAGATTATTCGACGAGAAATTTGAGCTTAGAATTTATCACGTGCTTTAGCCAATGATGCTTGACATCTTTGTAATCCTCAACGGGGTAAATTGTAAATTGTCGGCTTAAGGCCAGAAATGTTTGAAATTCAGCAGCGAATAAATATCTCGTTTGTCGAATAATTATTAAATTTGTCATTATTAAGTACTGTTTTTTACTTTATTAAGTTCTATTTTTTACTTAATTAAGTACTATTTTTTACTTTCTCATAGAATATAGTATAGAGAAAATATTGTTTTCACTAGAATTTTCAATTTCGAGATTTTAATGCGAATATATGTTTTAGTACCTCCTGAACGTGTTTTGACTATTTTTAAAGTGATGTCTGTTTGTCTATCGTCTGTCTCTGGTCGAGTTCTTGTGTACGCAATAGCTGCCATAAATATAAATGGATTTTTACGAAACTTTTTATCCTGCTTTTCAACGAAAAACCTAGAACTAGACAGAATTTTTTGAAATTCGAGCGGAAATTTATTCGAGATTTTATATTTTCTTAAAATGGCAGCACAGAATAATTATGCTTAAAAGGGGCTATTTATGACTCAATGATTACAAACTCAACAGTTTCAAACGTTGTAGTGCAAAATAGCCGCAATATAATTTTTGTGTTCGTGACGTCACCAGCTCCCCCTCGGGAGGGGGGGGGGGTGCGAAGTTACCTCCCCGAGGGGGTGCATTGCCAAATTTAGTATCGACCGAAATATTTTTCCAAGCTTTCTAAAGTGAAGGGCAACATGCTAAAATTGTGATCATTTGATACAGATTATTCAAAAATATTCTGGCAAAATTTGCAAAAAAAAAAAATAAATAAAGACACAAGCTACTTAAATATGGATTCTAGTATGAAGAGGTCAAGTTGAGTCACATTCTAGTCAATATACTTTTCTTACATACAGAGTTTCCCAGAAAGGCCTCAAACACCTCAATAACATTCTAAGGAAAAGTACACGGTAGGTCTATTAATAGTAAAGTGAAGATGTCCAATAGAATGAAAATGATTGCAACGCCCCAAGCGGAGAATTTACAGGGGTTAAGTTAGTATGATCAACTCGGCAACTATGCGAGATAGACAAGATGCCAATTACAAAGTTGTATAGCACCGTCTAATTAATAGGAATCGACACCAGGAACGCAGCAAAGCGCGTATGGGGAAGATCATAAATATCGGCCATACTTTACCGATTGCTAGACGAGCAGACACACATCATTACTGTGTTAGTCTTTTTTTCGAATTTAAATATGCATTGTCGATAGCGGAGAGCATTTTAAACAGACTCTAGATGAGCTTCCCCTGCATTTAAATTTTGTTTATTGTATTATTCCTGAATATGACATCCATTCGCCTATAACTTAATTGTGTCAAATAAATGTCGTTCCTAACAGTTTTTTTTATTGTCGATTCCTACTCATTAAAGATTTTTATTGTCGATTAATATACATGAAGGTTTTTTTAATTAGCGATTCCTATTCATTAAAGTTTTTTTATTGTCGATTCCTACTCATTAAAGTTTTTTATTGTCGATTCCTACTCATTAAAGTTTTTTTATTGTCGATTCCTACTCATTAACAATTTTTTATTGTCGATTCTTATTCATTAAAGTTTTTTTATTGTCGATTTCTATTCATTAAAGTTTTTTTATTGTCGATTCCTACTTAATAAAGTATTTTATTGTCGATTCCTACTCATTAAGCGTATTTTATACATTTTGGGTAGAGGAACCCTTTTAAATTGCAATTTGATGGCAGAACCCCAACACGAGATAAAGACAATTGTGGTCCAAATTATGTGTTAAAATTTTAAGAGTTTATTTCTTAATCTTTAAGAAATTGTACGTGAAAGTATCGCTTCACGGAAGCCTTGTAATAATGTCGCGGAACCAACAGGATTTCGAGGAACACACTTTTATTAGATCGGGCATGGACATTTTAATGCAAATAGACCTAATGTGTACACTCCTGGAAGTAGTATATATATGTACGTATGAGCGCACATGTACTTTATACACTAAAAACTATATTTTATAGCTTATTATTATCTTTTTTATATATAAAAAAAAGGTATCGATCCATTTTAATATTAAAAACATGATTTTATATCTAAATAAGGCCTTTTTTACATTTAGACCAAATTTTAGATAAATGCGTGAAAAAAGATAGGCTGCCCCATATTGGGGCTACCTCATACATAGGATGAAATTAAATAAATGCGTGACCAAAATGAATCCTCTAAGCTTTAAAATAAATGGGGGGACCGTTAGTCCCCCCATAAAATTACGGTGAAATTAAATAAATGTGTGAAAGGACTTCCAAATGAATCCTCCAAATATAATTTGTTGCGCCGCGCGTTGACAGATATGTGCTCGCACTTTGTCCTATCAAGGAGAAACCTTCGCGCTAAACAAAATTAAAAAAATATGTCCGTCTTAGATAAAGAATAAAAAAAAAAAGACTTCCTCATTCATCCATTAGCGACTGCGTGCTATCTGAAAAATATCAGTCTTAATGAGGTTTATCTAAAAACATTTCCCACTTCACGGGGATTTTTTACCAACGCGTCCGGAAAAATAATATTTTGACCCGCTTAGTGGAACAAATACTACACACCGGGATGTGGTCTGACTGATAAACTTTCTCCTTCAAAGCAGAATGAAAATGCCGTTTTGTCAGTTCTCAAAGAGATTTAATAAATGATATATGAAAAACGAAGAGATTTTTAAACGTATAAGTAATGATTTAATTTCTATTGAAGAACTGTAGAAAATTGGAAAAAACTATAAATCAAGCTAATGTTATTAAAACTCTCTAAAAGAATCTCAGAAAAATATATTATAAAAATGATTCCTCTAATTCATATTCATATTTATCATTAATCATACCTGAATACTTAAATATATATCTACCTATATTGATTTCATTTATCGATTTATCAGAAAGTTGTCCATGTATATTTGCTAGATAATAATCCCTTTCTTCATCTATCACATATAATTTTGCGATTACTGTATATCCATATTTAGTTTTAATTTTTTTCAATGATATTAGATCATATTCCCCGGGATATAAATCATTTAATTTAAACGTCTTGGGATAACCTCTCAGTCTATTGAACTCTTCCATTTATTAGTAAACATTTTTTTATAAATTCATGACCAATAGAATAAATTCTTTGAAATAACATATAAAACTCCTAATCCTTTCAATTTAATATCTTCATTTTCTTCTTTTTCAATTAATTCAGTCAACCTATGAAAACTTTCTGATAATAGTTTTTTATCATATTTTATATCATACAATTCATTACAAAGATTAGTCATATAGTAAATTTCTTCAGAATTTGTAAAATTTAAAGCTCGAATATCCCCTAAGCACTCATCCATTTATTAGTAAACATTTTTATAATGTCCTAAAGCTCTAGTATTCATACCATCTTCTAATATAAATATTTTATCATCTTTTGCTGATAAAGCTATCTTGTTCACTTGAATTGAATACAATTCATGTTTCTTACTTCTAATTAAATTCTGTGTTCTATATTGATCTTTTTTATTTAATAAACAGTCTTTATAATCTTCAAATGATATTCTGTTTTTAACGGTACTAGTCTTAGTACCTTTAGACTTCTTAATCTCAAAATTTTTATCTTCAACACTCTGTTTTTCTAATCTTATTGAATACATTTTACTTCTTAAACCTACAAATTCTTCCATAATCACACCGTTATTTTCATCTTTCATTTTACCTAATACTTTTTTATTACATCTAGGCATATTATACAGATTATTTACTTGATAATCAGATGTATCGAAATAATCAATCATAGACTTCATATCTTCATAAAAGTCATCTGTTTTAATATCATATATAAAACTATCTGTATCCATATATAATAACTTAATATTATCTTTATATCTCGGTTTCATAACATTATAATGAAAATCATACATTAAATGTTTAGATAAATCTAATATACTCATTCCAACATAAATCGGTTTATTAAAATATAGTTTTGTTTTTTTCATATGAACAGCTACCAAATTTTCATCAAAAATAGTTCTACATTTGAAATTAGGTTTAGCAATTAATTTTTTAACTTGATCATAATTACAACATAATCTTACATCGATTCGTTTTCTTATATCTTCCATAGTTTTTCCAAATATGGAATTATTCATTAATTTATAAAAATCTTTCTCAAAATCATTAGCAGCTTTCTTTCTCATTTCAGTGTTTAAATCTATATATTTTTTCAACCAATTCGATTGTTTAAATTGCAATACTCTATGTACTCTTACAGCCTTTAAACCCATTTTCAAATATTGTTTTAAACTTCTATAATGAACTACATATTTCTCTTTATCGTGTAAAGTTGTTAATAACTTACCTTGTTTCGAATTTTCAGGAATTCTATTTTCAGGACATAATGGTAAATCTGAATGATAATCATGTAACTCTTTTGGATATCTTAAACTAATTTCAAATATATATCCAATCTCATATTTTATTTTATTATTATATAATTCGCGTTTAACGTAATTTTTTTCATAATCATTACACCATTTAAATTCTCCATATGGTAAATATTGACTCATAGCCCATCCATATAAATTATTAGCATCTAAATACATTAAATAATTGGATTCTTTACTATTATCATAATTTTTCATATATTTATTATTAGCTTTTCCATATCTATTACAACATTGTGAAACACCTCCTCTTAAACCTTTTTCTATCATGAGAATCATATCATAATCATTTAATAAATCTAATTTAACATTTGTTATTTTTAACATAGCATCCCAAGATAAACCAGGAGCAGTAAAATACCAATCTGGATCTAATTTATAAGTTTTTAAATAAACATCTCTAAAATTTTCAAATACATCTGTTAAAATTAATACATCTGTTTTGACATATAAATCTGTATATTCACCTAAATTTTTTATATTAAATTCTTTCCAAACACGTTGAGCATGTTTATATTCTTCATCAGTTATATTACATTCATTCAATTTATTATAAAATTTATCTTTTGAAGGTAATTCTGTTTCTTTGTATTTATCTCTAGAATCCATATAATCATAAGGATATACACCTTTTCTTGTAATGAGATCTAATTTATCATCAGGAAAATGTAATGATGTCTCTTTAAATTTTGATTTTAAGTATTTAATATATTTCATTTTTCGTATTTTTGGAGGATATCAATTTATTTCTTTCTCTGGTCTCAAGTTTTTTGATAAATTATCTAAACTGCAAGACATAAATTTAAATGAATCAATAAATCTCAATTTCATACCTCCTATTTTTTTGCTGAAAGATATATATTTTTCTTCAGTATTAGGTATAACATCTATTTTTGATTGATCAAATCCAAGTTCTTTTATAAACAAATGAAAATCATAACCTGTTAAATTATGAATTTTTACTGGAATAAATTTTGGAATTTGATAATTTAAATTACAAACATTATGAGCTGGACCTCTATATTTTCCAGTTATATGACAATGATCAATTACTTTTTCATCATTTAAGATTTGATTTTCACATATATGACAAATATTAGTTCTTTTATAATGATTTTCATCGAACTCTATCATTGATTTGATACTTTCATATTTTTTAGTTTTGTCTTCTATCATTTTTTCAATTTTAAGAGTATCCTCTTTTAACATAGATACAAACTTTTTGATTGTATCTGGTCCTCTATAAACAACAGGAGGTTTAAAGTATTCCTTTTCATATTTGATATAATAACAAAATGCATCTGCTACATGTTTTTGATATTTCACAGTATATGATTTAGTTTGATCTTGCTCACATGTATCAATTTTAGGTAAGAGAGATTCAAAATCAGCATATATAGTATATGGTACTCTCATTTTTCTTACATGATTTTTAAATTGAATAACTTCATCTTTTTTAGGCATATTAATTGTGACAGCATCTTTACAGTATTCCACATGTATCTTTAATCTTTCCTCAGAATAAAAATAATTTAAACATCTATCACATAAAAATATACGATGATTAGTAATTTGTGATCTGATCAAACTATTCATATTTTTAATCCAACAATAATGATCTTTCATATAAAACAAGTTTACATGTTTTTCTAATTTATTGTTAGTTATTCTAAGTGGATAAATTGAACCATCATAACTATAAACATTTACAGATATATTATTTAGTTTTTCAAATTTCTTAATATTGTCTAATGAAACAGGAAAATCAATACCTTTAAAATTTAATTCATCTTTATATTGTTCATATTTTGACACTCTTTGAGGATCTTTTTTTACAGGATGAATTGCTGATAATATTGACCACATAAAACATTTATTATCTTTATTTTTTACATTTATTATGGCTTGTTTAGATTTAATTTTTTCAGGTAAATCAATATAACTTGATCCTCTCAAGGGTTGATACTTATTTATTCTCAATTCCAAAAATTTAATTTCTTCAAGACTCCAACCAGATCCTTTTGATATAAAATCATCAGATTCATTTATTAAGTTGTCAATAACATAATCATAAAAAGTATGTAAATCATTAGATTTTAATATAATTTGATTCTCAGTTTTGAATGTAAATTCTTGAATTTCTTCATTCAATTTATACAAACAAAACAATTTAAAATTTACCTTTATTCCATTAAATTCTTTCATAATATGCTTTATTTTTTCTATTACAACCTTTATTTTCTCTTCTAAAAATTCTAGAGGGATTTTAATATTATTATAATTATTAATTCTGTATGATCTTAATCTAGATTTATAAGCAGTTTCATATTCCTTAATTTCTACATTACCTTCATCTAATGCTTTTTTATGTTTTCGACTTGATATGTGATTATCTAAATGTTTATAATATATACCGCAAATAATACATTTTCTTTTTTGTTTTGATCTTTTAATCATTAAGTCTTTCTTTATATGTTCTTCTTCATCTTCATAATATTTACCACATATACGACATTTTCTATCTTCTGTAAATAACTTTTCAAGATTTTCTTCTACTGTAAATACATTTTCTTCAGGAAAGACAGATTTAAAATCATTTCTATCAAATCTTAAATTAAAAGAATCAAAAATCTTTTTAATTTTTTTACGTTTTTTAGGTTTATCAATAAATATTTTTTTCTTTTTTTCCAAGTATGCTGACTAATCTAAATTTAATAAATCTACTAAAACAGGTTTATATTCACCTGTTTTTCTGATATATTTAGTTAATAATTTAATTAAATCAACCTTCTTACAACCTTTAGGTTGTTTAATATTCAATAATTTTACTACTTTTCTAAGTTCACCAATAGTCTTTGACTTCAAACCAAATATATCCTCATTAATAACTGTAAATAATTTTTTAAGATTCACTTCTGTTTTAATCTTTTTTTCTTCTTTTAGCTTAAATTCCTTATTATCAAATTTCAAATTAAAAGAATCAAAAACCTTTTTAATTTTATTACGTTTTTGAGGTTTTCTAATAAATATTTTCTTCTTTTTTTCCAAGTATTTTGATATATCTAAATTTAATAAATCTACTAAAACATATTTATATTCTCCAGTTTCTTTTATATATTTAATTAATAATCTAATTAAATCATTCTTCTTACAGTCTTTAGGTTGTTTAATATTCAATAATTTTACTACTTTTCTAAGTTCATCAATAGTCTTTGACTTTAAGTTGAGCTCCATTTATTAGGAAACATTTTTTACAATATTTTTTCCATGCTTACTGTGATAAATACTTTTTAAATGTCTCTTTTTATGTGTATAGGTATATTGCATACCACATTCACATTTAAATTTTTTATATTTGATTATGGAATCACAACATTTGCAATGACTTTGGAAATAAATTTTTTCATTTCTATGATATATGTAAAACTCATTTACTGATTTCATAGTCAAACAGTGTATACACTTTTTTGTAAGCTCCATTTATTAAGAAACATTTCTTGAAATACTTTGTAAGAAATCATTCCATATTTTTTCATATTTCTTTTTAACTTTTTGAACTTTTATATTATTTTCAATATTAAAAATATCACAAATCTTTTTCATAAAATAGTAATAGTTAATTGATTTCTCATAATACATAAAATCTAAAAATTTTAAAAACATATCCTCAACTTCTTGAGAAATATTATATCTCCTTCTTAATCGATTAAAATAACAAACTCTACTATTATATCTTTGTTTTAAACTTTCGTAATCAATAACATAAAAATATTCTTCTTCTTCCGAATCATAGATTAATTTCATCTTATTCATTTATACTAATTCAGATGTCCAACTATTAAATTCATCCGGATATCCTAGCCATTTTACAAAATACTTATTTCCTTTCTTTTTTATGATTTTTTCAATTTTATATACATCATCTTTTTTATTATATTTTACCATTTCATTTTCATAAAAAGTTCCTTCAATTTCTTTACTGTTTAAATCTTTTAATCGATAAGTAATTGGATCTGTTTTCAATACTTCAGAAACTATAAAAATCTCTTCAGTGAATGTAGAATCATCTACTTTCCTGAATGTTTTCTTAATTGTAGATATTCTAACACTATCTCCTGTCTTAAATTTAGGTTTTTTCATGATCTTTTTAGTATATAAATTTTTATAAACTTGAGATTCATTTTCTCTAGCTTCAACAGGTGTCATTTTTATAGATCTATGATATGAATTGTTATAATTTTTAAGTAATTTAGGTAATACATCAATATATCTTTTAGTATTGTTAGCATGCATATATTTTATAATTTTTTCTCTTATACTTCTATTAAATCTCTCAGCTATTGCAGATTTTATTTCTTTATTTTTAGTTGTAAACCAATGTATATTATTATCTTTAAATAATTTTTGTGTCTGTTTTCCTGTAAATTCAGTACCTTCATCTGTCAAAATGAATTTTGGTATTCTTTCTTTAAAAACTTGTTTAAAACCTTGTACAACTTCTTCAGATGTTTTTCTTTTTATAGGAAAAGCCCAAGCATATTTATTAAAAGCATCTATAACCGTTAACAAATAATTAGTTCCATCATTATATTTGCTATAATTTTTTATAAATAACAAATCAGCGTCAAATTGATTATTACTGTTTGGAACATAAACTCTTCTTCTTTTAAATTTACGAATGACAGGTTTATATCTAGTATATACATCTTGTTCATGTAAAAATTCTTCAACATTAGGTAACCCTGTTTTTCTTTTCAATTCTTGAGTACTACAATAACCTGTTTCTGGATTATAATATGTCTCTTTTAACTCCCTAAAAAAGTATTCTTTTTACTTCCACAAATAGTACAGATACCTTTACCAACTGGTTTATTATTTTTAGAAGTAGTTTTATGATAATTTTTAGTTGGGGTTTTATCTTTACACTTGACACAATATATAGAAAGACCTAATCCTAAAGTTTTTTTAGCTTTAATAATAGGTTTAATAATTCCTCTAGCTAATCTTTCTTGAAATGTTGGATCTTGTATAGCATTTAAATTATCTATTAATTTTTGATCAGCAACATGTCTCAGTTTTGTATCTTTTGTTTTATTGTAATCAATATCATGTTCTTTACATGCTTTATCAACTCTATTTATTCCAGGATCACCTCTTTTTAATCTTTTTTCTAATTTTGTATTTGGACCACAATATTGATATCCTGGTAAATGCATTTCTGGAAGATTTACATTATCTTGTACCCATCCAACAATATCACCACCTTTTTTACAAACCATTTATTTATTTAGAAATTTATATCCATTCAATTGCATTTGTTTTGCGTATTTTTCAACTGGATTAAATTTTAAACTTTTTATGAAATCCTTTTCACACATATAAATTTCTTCTTCTGTCATATCCTTAGCTTTAAACGAATTAATGAGTTCTTTATAAAAATTATAACAATGTCTATATTCTTCTTTCCTTTCTGCTATTTTTAATGTGAGATCTATGACTTCTACTATACCAACTGATAAACTTAAAAATGCAAGAGGTAGAAAGGCTATTGCTGATAAACCTGTTCCACTTAGAATAACCTTACTTACTGATAATGAAATACTTATCTTTTGATACATATTTCTACTCTTTCTGTAAACATATAATCTTTTTTCTAAATATACATCCATTTATATAGGATTAAATTTTTTCCTGTATCTCATTTCAGGATTCACTAAATCTAACATAAAAAAATCATATTTTTCTTGAACACTTTTATTATACATTTGTTTGAATTCTTCAGTACTTAATAAACCATCTATCTCTCTTATAATCTGTTGAATTTCTTTTGGTTGTAGAGTGAAAAATATATCGTAATTACAGTTCCTTCTTATATTAATAGGTGTTAAAAAATATGACTGAGTTAAATAAATAAAGGATGCGTTTTTCTTTCTACCTCTGATAAATAATTCTTCGATGTTTTTTTGATCTTTCTCAATCACACAATCATCAAAAATAACTAAATTCTTTAATGTAGGATTTAAATCATCTACATTAATAAAATTTTGATCTGAAGAAAATAATACTTTTTTTTTGAATTTATCATATAATTTTAATAATTTTTTCTTATTCTTTATATTCTTACATTTCAAAATATCTTCTCTTTCTATATCTTCAAACAATGTATATTTTTCTTGTAATTTAGAATATTTAGGTTCGTATAAATCTTTTGCACATATATATAATGTATTAAAAAATAATAAATCATAAATCAAATTTAACAGTAAATTTGTTTTACCTGAACCTGAAGATCCTACTATAAGCAATCTAAATGGATGTTTAGGTAACAAAGGATGTTGTTTAGGATCAGGTAATTCTTCTGGTTCTGTGTAATCTTTAATTTTTATCATAATTTACTAGCAGTAAAAATAAAATTTGCTGCAGTAAAAAAATTAATATTATATAAATGAACTTAGAAAAAGAACGGAAACATAAGTTTTTAAAGCAAATAAAAGATTCAATTAAAATAGTAAAAATAGAAAAAGAAATAAGAAAGAATAATGAAGATCAACTAAAAGAAAAAATAGGTATTCAAAAAACCTTAGAGGAATTTCATAAACCAGTCACTCAAGAAATTGAAAAATATGAAAAATCAAATAAAGAAGTTGTGAAAAGTATTCAAAATGTTGTAGAAAATATTACATTTCCATCTATAGAAGAGCCTATTGAAGCTGTTGTTGTTGTTGAAACCCAGACCGTCCGACCTACCAGAAAGGTGTAAGGTAACTGTTTGGACGGTCGGGAAGTGCCACCCAATTTAGACCGGAACCCAGTGGGGGAGGCATCCACAGGGACCGTACCCTCCTTCCCCTACCACCAACCTCTCGGAAGGCCTATTGAAGCTGTGAAAGAATTAGTATCTTATACTTATGATATCGATCAAAATTTAAATTTAAAATATTTAAAAGAGGAAAAATTATACAGACCGTCAGTATTTTTAAACGATCAAGAAAAATTAGAGGAGATGTATGGAAGAGCTAAACAGTTAAAAGAAGGATTATCTAAGAAAAGAGGCAACTTAAAAAGTACAATTTCTAGGGCTAAAAATTTTTCAGAGGAGGAATTAAACCAGAAAAAGAATGATATAAAAGAAATTAAAAATAAAGAAAATATGTTGCAAAATTATATGCATAGATTAAATATGATTCGAAGTAGTAAAGAAATGAAGGTAGGTAAAGGATTGAATGTATTATCAAATTTAACAGAAAAAATATGTAACGGAAGTAAATCAAAGAAATTATATAATCAAGTAACTTTATTGTTAGATATGTTATTAAAAAATAAAGAAATGACTTATAATGATGTACAACGATATCATAAACAATTTCTCTGTTAATAAATGATAAAATATAAAGTTTATTTGAGTGAAGGTCAGAAAAATAAACTTAAATCAGCTTTTAAAAATAAAGTAGAAGTAACATTACAAATAGATACATCTAAAACTCCTAATCATGAGATGTATTTAACTAAAACTCAAATTAATCATATTAATGATAAAAAAAGAATTACAATTAGTAAAACTCAATTAGATAAAAATGGAGGATTTTTACCATTTCTAGCGGCACTTATACCCTCTTTAATAACCGCTGCTAAAATTGCAGTTCCAGCATTAGCAACAGGTGCTTTACATGGATTAGCTAGTTCAGCTGTGCAAAAAAAGGGGTCTGGGAAAAAAAAAACTTGGAAAGGGAATATATCAACAGTGGGAATCAGTGACAAAATGATTATAGAAAATATGAAAAATGAAAAAGGATTTAGAGGTGTGTTTACCTCCGATTTATTACCTAAAACAATAGGAAAATTTGAAAATGGAATCATTAATTTAGATGTATCAACAGGTCCTGGAACTCATTGGGTTTGTTATTATAATGATCCTAAATATAAATATGTGGAATATTTTGATCCGTTTGGTGAATATGACAATATGAAGAAGGACTATATTCCTAAAAATATTAAATCATTTCTTGTTACATCCAATAAAAAAATAGGTTATAATGATAGTTTTTTACAGAAACCTTCATCTGTGAAATGTGGTATATTTTGTATGAAATATATAAGAGAGAGGAATAAAGGTATATCACCTAAAAATGTTCTCAAATCATTTCCTACACAAAAACCTAGTGACTATAATGAAAATTTTGTTATGTATAAATGATAATATTAAAATCTGAAGGTCATGAGAGATCAGAGGAATTTACTGTAAATTTTATTACACCTCTTAAAATAAAAAAATTAGCTTTACACTCATTCTCTATGGAAGTTTCCTGGTTTAATATAAGTAAGAATTATGGAAATAACATATTTAGATTGTATACATTAGACACATATATAACAATTATTATCTCAAATGGTAATTATACTGTAAGAGGTTTAAATGAGTATATGATGAAAATATTCGGTAAGGATCCACCTGTGAAATTTGGTGTTATTGAAGCAAGACAAAGAATATCTATTAAACTGAAAAAAAATTGGGTAATTGATTTTACAGAAAGTAACTTTCATAAAATTATAGGCTTTTTAAAACCGACATATGGAAGTTATGATGAAGAAACAGAGATTGAAGGTGAACATATTGCTGATATATCTAATGGAAATGATAATATTTATATTCACTGTGATGTTGTAAAAGGATCTTTAATAAATCAATATAATTCAGAAGTCATATATTCTTTCACTAATAAAAACCCTCCAGGTAGTATAATTTCAAAAGAATTTAATAATTGGATATTTTTTCCTGTTAAAGTAGATCCTGTTGAAAGAATAAAAATGAGGATTACTAATCAAAAAGGTGAATTAATAGATTTAAATAAAGGAGCTGTAGAATTTAATTTTATTTCTTCTTAAATAAATGAATAGAAGAAAAAGTAAAAAAATACAAGGATGTTTAAAGGTTTTATTGAAACCTAAGAATATATTAAATGAAATATTTTCTATGAAAAAGAAAGGAGGTGGTTTAAAAATTCTTCCTAAATAAATGATTTATGATTTAAGTGATACTCGTTATTATTATAATGATCACATTAAAAGTTATGAATTAAGAGAAATTCATCCAAAAGAACATAGTTCAGATGAGAATGCTACCTATGTTTTTCATATTAATGATACTAAAGCAAAAATTTTATATTCTAGAGGATATCTTGAACTAAAATTAAAAATTACAAAAAATGATAAATCATCCATTGGAAACGAAAATGTGAGTCTGGTAAATGGTGGAGGTTTTATCAAAACTTTAAAAGTACATATAGGAGATACTGAAATTGAATCAAATACACAGTCAAATTTTTCAATCATGAATCATGTTTTAAGATTAATTCATTATACTCCTGATTATGTAACATCACAAGCTCAAAATGAATTTTTTTATCTAGATACATCTGATTCAGCTGACCGTAATGAGTTCAAATATGATGGTACTTTAGAAGATACTACTAAAATAACTGAATTTTTTAATAATTTGAAAATGAATAAAGATTATAACGAAGGATTCGTAAAGAGATGGGAACTAACGAAAGATAGCAATGTCATTAAAATATGGACACCTTTAAAAGATATAATCGATTTCTTTAGAGAATATGAAAAGATAATTTCAGGTTTTGAAGTGAAAATAGAAATTCAAAGAAATGAAAATAAAAATATGATATATACTAATATAAGAAACGAAAATTATAAGGTAGTAGTTGAAGGTTTAACCTTACATTTACCTTATATAGAATTAAAAAATTCTGCAGAAAGCTTGTTTCTGGAATCATATCTATCTAATAAAGATATAGAGGTAAATTGGGATCGATATAGATTTAAGATGGTAGGTCCCTATAGAAGCAACAGTGGATCTGTGACAGCAACTACAGCGTCAGATGAAGTTTTAAGTGTCTATGTTATTCCTCAATATGTTGAAAGAGATAATAATTATGAAAAAAATAATATGATATTTGATCATATAGATATGACAGAATGCTGGTTGATGATTAATAATAAACAAGTTCCTCTTATGCGTTATAAAACAAATTTTGCCAATAAAGATTATAATAGAGTGTATGAAGCTCTTTTACATGAAGGATTTTACGATAATAATACAGAAACAGGACCTTTGATAAATAAGGAGAATTTTGGTAAACTGTATCCTATTTTTCTTTTGACTCATCAAATCATGAAAACTATACCGATTTAAATAATTTAGATATTGAATTTAATTGGATAACGAATAGTCAAAAGGAATATAAGTTTTATTTTATTTTTAAAGAAAGAAAGAGATGTGTTATAAATTTAAAAAATAAAACTATAACAATGGTTAAGAAATTAAAATCTTAAAATTAAATAAATGAGTGCTTATTATCCACCTTATGATGATCAAATGAAAGAAGGACCAATTGGACCTCCTGGTATAGGTTTTAAATTAATGAATGATGGAAATTATGATATGGAAAATAGAATTTTAAAAAATTGTGAAAATCCTATAGATGATTTAGATTTAACCACTAAAAGTTTTGTTTTGAATAAAATAGAGAATAATCATCATGAATTGAGAGATCATATAGAAACTAAATATGATGAGAGTTTTTTATCCTTTACTGTAGAAACAGGCAAGAGAATAAAAGAATTAAATGATACAACTTTACATTCTTTAGAAGGAAAAGTTTTTGATGCAAAAGGAAAAGGAATAGGAAATGTTGCAGATCCTAAAGATGAAAAAAATGTTGTGAATAAAAGATATTTTGAAAAAAATTCGTTAATATTACAGAATGATAAATTTGATGCAAAAAATAAAATAATTACGAATGTTTCTGAACCTGAAAATGATAACGATATTGTTAATAAAATATATTTAGATAATAGAGATATCTGGGTTACTATACTAGATGATTTTCATACAGATGGGGATTATAAAAAAGTAAATTTCAACATGATGAGCTCAAAATTACTAGATCAAGAGATGCGATTATCTACCGATATGTATATGAAAATTTCTATATATATAGATATATATGATACAGTAGAAAGTAAATATATATATAATAAAAGTCCACTGATATCTCTGGAAATCAATGGTAAGGAAATTTTAAATGTTAATAGAGATGTAGTAACCTGTTTTGCTTATGGTAAACGTGATGATATCATCACATTAAAGATAAAATGTGATGGTAACGCTTTAAAACCTTATATGCATATTGAAAAAATTTCTTTCTAATAAATGGATATTGATTGGAATGAATTTTCTAGAAAAAATTTATCTGAAGATGTAATTAGAAATCTTATTAATCATGTAAATTGGGATTTAGTTTTACAATATTCAACACTGTCTGAATCTTTTATTGAAGAATTTGCTCAACCTGATGATTGGCCTAAAATTTCTAGATATCAAAAATTATCAGAAGATTTTATAGAAAAATGTAAAGATATAGTAGATTGGGTAAACATATCTCAATATCAAACTTTAAGTAACGAATTTATCATAAAATTTTCTGATAATTTAGATTTATATAAAGTATCAATATTTCAAAAACTTACAGAAGATACCATGAGAGAATTAAAAGATGATTTAAATTGGTTGTATATAACTAGATATCAAACATTTAGTGAAAATTTTATAGAAGAATTTATGCATAAATTAGATTTTTGTTATTTGATTAAATATAAATTTGAGCTATTACCTGATCACTTTTTTAATGTTTATTGGAAAAAAGTACAAGCAATACAGATGAGTGAATTAAATAAAAAGTTTGGTCATCATGAAATAGAAACTTACCAAGAGAAAATTATTGAAGAGATATATGAAGTTAAATCAGTCTTGAGAGAGTGTGTTTATATTTTGAGACAATTAACTAGCAAAGATGATAAATTTAATAAAAATGTTTCTATATAAATGGATGTTACATATAATAATGGTATGGGAAAAAAAACTATGTCTTTCTTAAATATAGAAAATCCTACTGAAGTGAAATCTATTTTTATATATAATTGTTCTCTTGAAGGAATAGAAAATTTAACTAATTTAAAAGAATTATATTGTGTGGGAAATAAATTAAAATCTCTTGAAGGAATAGAAAATTTAATAAATATGGAAACATTAGATTGTAGCGAAAATGATATTACATCTCTTGAAGGTATAAAAATTTAACTAATTTAAAAAAATATATTGTGATTTAAATAAATTAACATCCCTTGAAGGAATAGAAAATTTAACTAATTTAGAAACATTAAATTGTAGCATAAATGATATTACATCTCTTGAAGGTATAAAAAATTTAACTAATTTAAAAAAATTATATTGTGGAGGAAATACATTAACATCTCTTGAAGGTATAAAAAATTTAACTAATTTAAAAGAATTATATTGTGAGGGAAATAAATTAACATCCCTTGAAGGAATAGAAAATGTAACTAATTTAGAAACATTATATTGTAGCGAAAATGATATTACATCTCTAAATGGATTAATATTTTTACCTAGAATAAATGATATATGGTATGATGTAGATAAAATAAGAAGAAATAATGTAGGATTTCCATATCGATGGTCTTAAAAAAATGTTTACTAATAAATGGAAGAGTTCAATAGTCTGAGTGGTTATCGTCAAACATATGTATTAGATGATTTATATCCTGGAAAATATGATCTGATATCATTGAAAAAAATTAAAAATATGATTGCAGGTACAGCAATCGTAAAGTTAATTGTAGAAGCTGAAGAAAAAGAGTATTACTTTTCGAATAAACATGGACAACTTTCTAATAGATCGATAAATAAAATCAATAAAGGAAGATATATATTTTTATATTTAGGTGATAATAAATACATATTAGAGAAAGCTTAATATATTTTTAGAGTAAAAAATAATTCTAAATAAATGGATCTTTATAAGATTAAAAAATCTCTAGAAAAGAAAGGAATTAGTGTAATAGCAAGATTTATAGAATCAAACGGTGATACTGGAACAGCATTTTTAAGTAATTATAATGATAAAGATCTTAAAAAAATTAGTAAGAATATTAAGTCATATTATAATTTTGGTGGAGAGAAAAAATTTAGTAAAGATTGTATACAACTTACTTTTGTTGAAAAAAAGTGATTATATTTTATGTATGGAAATATTTTTTTTTAACATCTTCTTCTAAAAAAATTTATATTATAACTTCAAAATTATTAATACTATCAAGATTTTATGATAAAACACGTCCGTAATTTACGGACAGAAGGATTTTTACAATTTGTTAGATTTTTTTTTGACGCCATTTAAAATGGCATTATATATTTTTTATTTTTTAGATTGTATACAACTTACTTTTGTTGAAAAAAAAAGTAATTATATTTTATATGATTTTCCAAGTATGCTTTTTTTTAACATCTTCTTCTAAAATATTTATATTATAACTTCAAAATTATTAATACTATCAAGATTTTATGATAAAACGCGTCCATAAATTACGTTTCGATATATTTTGAATCACTATTTTAGGATCTCTTTTAAAGTTTATTTCCTCTTTTTTTTTCACGCATTTTATTTAATTTCATCCTTTTACCGTAATTTACCTATGTATGGGGGGACTAACGGTCCCCCCATTTATTTTAAAGCTTAGAAGATTCATTTTGGTCACGCATTTATTTAATTTCATCCTATGTATGGGGTAGCCCCAATATGGGGCAGCCTATCTTTTTTCACGCATTTATCTAAAATTTGGTCTAAATGTAAAAAAGGCCTTATTTAGATATAAAATCATGTTTTTAATATTAAAATGGATCGATACCTTTTTTTTATATATAAAAAAGATAATAATAAGCTATAAAATATAGTTTTTAGTGTATAAAGTACATGTGCGCTCATACGTACATATATATACTACTCCTGGAACTTTCTTTTGGGGTGCTGAAGAACTATTCTAGTAACTCTGTACAGGGACGGGACAGCCCAGTGGTTAGAGCACGGGGATTGCGCCTGAAGGACCCAAGGCTTTGTCCAACGTGATGTTTATTCCAGGATTTGTCCAATCCGTATTCGTGTTTACGTGGAGTACGGGCACGTTAAATATGTGGGTCTAAAAATCCTTCCAAGAATTTGATGGTTGGGGAGGGAGAGCACAGGTCCTTTTGGATGTCGCCCCACACTGGCTTCCGGTCTAAATTGCGGGCCACTGTCTCGGCTGCTCAAACAGGTAACTTACACCTTCGAGTAAGTCGGACGGTCTGGGTCGAAAGAAAGAAAAGTAACACTATATATAATATTTATGGCGTTTTGCAGGCCGAATCTAGAGTACGAAACCTTACTTTATGGCCCGCGATCATTGTGATCCAGAAGCTGGCTAAGGCAATGTACAGCATGTTTCAATACGCAGGATGTTCCACTGCCTATATATTAAAATGCTCTATACCTTCGGTTGAGTCGTGCGGGTTAGGTCACGGAGGGTGTTCCAAAGAGATTGCAAAAATAAATATCGCTTAAACAATAGGTCACCGGCCATGGTTCCAATTTAAGAAATGCTTCAAATAAAATGAATTTTTAAACCACAATAGTTTTGATCAAGTGTAAAAAGTGTCTTAGTAAAAAGATGTAAGATTTAATATTTTATACGGAACTTTTACAAAAGAAATTACCATTAGCAAAATGTTTTGTATTCATTTAAAGATCTGTTGAAAGAGAACTTGCCTCATTAGTACACAAAGTTCGACGTGAAAAAATTGTCAAATTTATCGAATTTAAACTATTTTGACCCTACAAAAAGAAACGGATAGAACACAAATTTCAGGGGGTCCTTCAAGAACTGAATTTCGTTCGATAAAAGTTCCATGTGAAAACTTTACATATGTATAAATTTTTAGTAAAAGCTTTATATAATCCCCAATTATCCGCCAGAAAAATTAATTAGAAATATATCAGGTAAATTTGATCGTATGACAATGGAAGTTTTTTGTGTGACTAATTGGGATATCAAAATATTTCTATAATCGAAATTTAATTTTTTAGGGGACAGTATAAGGAGTTACATTTTGCACTGTTTTACTAATTAGTGTCACGTGATCAAAAATTGCATATAATGATAGTCTATCTGAACTTAAGCATTTTTGAAATTGACACCGTGGCTCTACGATAAATCGTTAAAAATATATTTTGACGTGCAATCTTTTTGAATCATCCTGTAAAACTGAATTACAGAGTTATACTTCGTATGCATTTTAGGGATAATATAAATGAGAAAACCAATATATCCGTCTGTCCAAATGTTTGTCGACAGATCTGGCGCAATATCACCAATTAGACGATTTTTGGAAAATTTTGAAAAGATGTAGATAATTCAATGGCCTTGAAAATAAAATTTAATGTCTATGACAATCCTTGAGGCTCTGTTGGAATTATTAACTTAATATTCTTAAAAATATTGCGAATTTTACTGTTCGTGGGATAGGTACATTCTGTCAGGAGATGGGATAATTGTTATACTTTGTTAAAGGGTCATATAGTAATTAATAATATTGATCGGGGTGGTGCATAATCCGCGTATGTCCGCTAATTTTAGAAGCACAGATACTATCATGGGGTGGATGCCAGAGTTAAACTTCCTTTGCGCACATAATATAATTCATGTCAACACCAAGCTATTTTTTTTATATTTATGAAAACAATCACGCACATTTAACAACATGCAACTTAAACTATCTCGGTGTATTCAGTACACTGTTACATTCCTTTTCCCAAGTGTCACCCACCCCATCATCTTCCGAGTCGAAAACTCGATCACACCTCGTTACATATGAGACAAAATTAAAAATCTGATGTGAGCAGCACATGACTTTCCCTGCAGACTTATATCCACGTTCTCTTTATTTTAATTAAATTTTATTCACTTGTAATTCAATTTTCGCTCTCATTTGGTAACTGGATTTATTTTCAAAGATGGCGTAGAGAAAATACGAAACAACTAAAATATCTCGAGAACGGCTAGTCCTAGTGTAATGGGGTTGGTATTATTCTTTTCTTCGTTAAAAATTACGTATAAAACTAGCATTCAATGGATATATTTGAGCATACGTAGTTTTTTATTTTAGATTTTGACGATGTTTGCGGGCCATTTTGCATAAAAAAAAAGGTCATTTTTTTCCGAATCTTATCAAAATCTAATCGGCATCATAGTTTCCCACAAGTAACATATCTACCAAATTTTGTGAAATTTGGTCAATTAGTATTTTAGCTAGAACGAATAAATAAAATTTTTAAGGGCCATTTCGCAAAAAAGGCGGGTTTTGTTTTTACGAATCGTGCCAAAAACTAATCAGCACCAGGGTCACATCCAAACGACCTACCTACCAAATTTTATGAAATTCTGTCCATTAGTTTTTGACTTAGAGTGGATACATACATTGCACAGACAGACAGACAGACAAACACACACACAGACGTCACGCTAAAAATGGTTGCGAGCAGATCCGTCGAAAACTCGAGTTGCGATTTTCGACATGATTCCAATATTTTCCCTATACATTACCACGTATTGCAGGGAAAGTAAAAAAGGCAGAAATACGTATGTTTCTAGGCATTTAAATAGAAATAAATATGAAGGAACAGTTATGGAAACGGTTCAAAGCTCGTTGGAAAGACCGTTCATCAAACTTTCAAAGGTGTCAAGACGGAAATTCCGTAATAATATTTTCGATCGCTAAAATCTGATTTGCAGGAAAATTTCTTAAAATCTACCTCTCTGTCTGTCTGTCTGACTGTCTGTCTCTCTCTCTCTCACACACACACGTAACCGCACACACATACACATCGCTACAAAAACATCCAATTCGAGTTTAGGGATGTTTGAAACGTGCTCTTCCGTTGAAAACTCGAATTCGAATTTTTAAAACCGCCACAATACTTTCCACTTTCCCTATACATTACACTATGTATATAGGGAAATATAAAAGTCATAATTACTCCTCATCAGAAAAACCCTAAAAATCTTTATCAACTTTATCGTAGTTGAGAGAGAGCGCGGGTCCAGCATAATGGGGAAAGGGGCATTGATGAATAAGAGAAAGAAAAGTTAATTTGGGTTTTCAGGAAAAATCATATGCTATTCACATAAGATTTTTTTACTTGAGTGTATAACCTGGCTAAAAATTTTACCTATTGTCTTTGCTACTAGACGCTTGTGATGTGACAGATCCTGTGGAACTAAAGCTATTTCTCGGAGAATTGCCTGGTGATTTCCCAGACGTCGAATCATCATCAACCAACAGTTGCCACTCTGAAAAGAAATAAATTGATAAATAAATTGTGAATATTTTGAAGAAAAAAAGTGATTGCTAAAAGATATAAAAAATTATTTATCAGGTAATTATATATGGTGAATATCAAACATGTGCGTTTTTTATGTTGCTTATTTATAAAATAAAAAAAGCGCCACATTATTTTCTTACAGACATTAGATGGCCACTTTTAAGCATGAAAATATTTATCAAATTTCTATTTCAGTTAGACGAAACTTCATATTACTTATAAATGCATATTGGTTCAGAGGACGAAAACTGCATATTCATGGAAGAGAACTGCATTCAGAAGTTTTATTGAAAAGTAAAATTAACATCTTCTATGTAAAGTAATTCTGGCAATTCCTTACCGGACCAGAGTTGTGCTATACTCAGAACTTCTGAGCGGAACTCAGAAAATACTGCTCGAACTCTGGTCAATTGTTTTTTCTGTTCATACGAATTTATAGTTTTCCATGACAGTGAATAAGCATTTCTAGGCTAAAGGGATTGCAAGATGTTAAGAAAAACCACAAAATAACATTGAGCAGGCGATCTTTCAGGCGCTTTACTTAACAAACATTATATTGTATTGAGCTGCTGTAAAATATGTTAATCAGTCAAATGTGATGCTAACTGCACGATTTTAGCTCAATTCAATTTATCGGATTAAAATAATAATCGATAGCAAATAATTAATAGAGAATGATATTATATTTTAGACTTTTGTCTTATTCGGTTGTTGCCACGGTATAAAATAAAATTACGAGAATTATTGATCGGGAATTATTGCTGGCCAGTTGATTTCTGAAGTTATTTACTTTACTTTGGCAAATAGTTCTCAGATTTATATATCTCCGATTGTATTTCACTGAGTTTTTCGAAATGAAAATAATATCTTTCAGCATGCCTTTATTTTGGTGTATAATGAAAAATCATATTTTTTGAAAATTAGTTTACAAAGCGAGGGCAAAGATTCTTAATTTTGTATAGGGGAATTAAATATGTTTCATATCTTTAATAGCAATGATTTAGAATTCTATAATAATTTGCACTACAATAATCGGTAAGTGAATATTTATAAATTAAAGAAAAAAAAATCATTTGAAAATTGGACGAGCCTTTCTAACATTAGATTGCGTTTAAAATCAACAGAGTTATAGTATTCACGGATAGTAATAACTGTACCAAAATATTTTCGAAAAGCTTTATTCGTTCGTGAGATATCTCCCTCCCCCCCACACACGCCCGTACGCATGCACACACACACACCCGTACGCACATACATACATCCACACACACACGCCCGTACGTACACACACACCCGTATGTGAACACACATGCAAACACACACGCACACACATATGCACACACGCTTAAACGTACTAATCGTCGAAAAATCGAATTCAAATTTTTGATCCTATCATATTATTTTTCTTATACATTGTACCATATTAGTAGCAAAAGTAAAAACAAGCCAGCAAAAAAATCTAATAAATATAATATGCTGAAGGATGTATTTGTAAAATTTTCTTTAACTTTAATACATACAGATTTGAATATAGAAAACTGAATATGAGAATAAAAATAGACTTTTTAAAATAAACAGGAATAAATTTATGTGCCACTGTAAAATCAGATCAGAAAAGTTAGATTGTCTGTTTTGAAACTCAAAAGCATAATGTTCCAATTCTGAGGAGGAAAAAAAAAATTCCAATTTGATTAATAAAAGGAGGAATTTCTTTTCCGTTTAGAAGAAACAGTGTTTTCTATTTTTAGAAACATAATCCGAACAATTTTTTTTTTATTTCATGAAAAAAGTGAAAGTTGAAGTATTTATGAAGGTCTGGCGAAAATATTAGTAATGTCAATTCAGCGTAGTAAAAGTTTAAAATTATCTTTCAAAGACATACGTATCTGTATTCGTTGAAATATATCAAATTTGCACGCAGAGATTTCCATTGATGCAATTTATGAAAGTTTAAGTTTTGTGCTGCTATATGTTGCAATATTTATTTAACAATAGAATTACTTTTAAAAGTTTCCTTGGATATTTAACATAATACTGACTGTATATGTAACAGAATCATAACATATAGAAGGGAATTCATTGTCACCATGCATAATTAAATAAATTAAAGTTGGTAATTACATACTTTTATTTATGTTAATTTTTCATTTCACTTTAATTGCATTAGAAATTGCACAAGTTAATAAAATTAAATGTGCTATTCATAAATATGTTTCCTTTTTCGGTAAGCTTTTTTATTGTGGTTCTGATATCACATTGAAAGAAGGTAAACAACATTAAATTGGAAAGCACAGCCTGTTGATTTGCGAGGTATGTTTGTTTCTTAAGTAGATCACAGATTGGTGTATTACAAAGTTTTTATGAATTTTTCCATTTTTCTCCTGAATGGCAACATTTTGACGAAGTTGGGAACAACTATTATTTCTTCATCTGTGCATCATTCTGAAAAACACATCTTTATAACTTGCAGAATGATGCACGGTTGCAGAATGCCTCGTCTTAGCTTAACTATCCATTTTTAAATACTTTGTTTTTAATCCAACGATGACAGACCCATCGCAATTCTAACAACCTTAATAAATGTACTAATAACCTTAATGTATTAACATTAACTTCTTTCTTTCGGTAATGCATTGTTACAGTGCCCCTAAAGGCAACTTATATCGATATTAACAATGCCGTTATTTGAATTGATTAGGCCTGAAAAATGAGCTTCTAGCAGGTTTTTAGTTTCTTTCATGGAGTTTTTCGTTTGATTAACTCAATTGATATGGAGCGGTAAATATATTTTTCCGGATAAGAAAAGTGGGTTGACGATTAATGTTACGCTCATTAATTAGTATGATAACAATTTTGAAGTCAAGTGCAAACTGTTTAACGCATTCACTAAGACCGGTGCGGTCTCGAATTTGGCGACTTTTTTGGCGCCAATTCTCTTACTGCGTCCGATGTTTTTAAAATGCATCTTTAGCTTATAGAAAGGCATTTCATGTAATTTTTTATGCAAATTTAACAATATTCTAACGATTTAAAACACGCAAATTATTTTTTTTTAAAGTTGATACAAGAAATTTAATAAAAAACGATACTTAGAAGAAATTTGATAAAAACGAAACTTAGAAGAAATTTATAAAGATTGATACTTAAAAAAAATTTAGGTACTTTTCGGCCAGTCGTTCTCTGGCGAAGATCGCTATGTGAAAACAACCGTTTGTGCAACAGCTGATCTATCGTAATTCGAACATGGTTCTACAATCGCTTTGCGGGCTTACTTAGCCCGCTAAAAAAAATCGCAGAATCCGGCCCCGCTGGCTGTCGGGGGTTGCACGTAGCAACAGCTTTTTGTGCAACAGATGTTCCGTGGGTAATAGAGTGATGTAGCAATTCGAACATGGATCTACGCCCGCTTTTCGGGCTTACCTCCCTACGCCCGCCCGCTAAAAAAAATCACAGAATCTGGTCCCCCCTGGCTGTCGAAGGTCGCACGTAGCAACAGATGTTCAGTGGCTCATAGAGTGATGTAACAATTCGAACATGGATCTACGCCCGCTAAAAAACATAACAGAATCTAACCCCGCTGGCTGTCGGAGGTCACACGTAGCAACAGCTGTTTGTTCAACAGGTGTTCTGCGGCTCATAGAGTGATGTAGCAATTCAAACATGGATCTAGGCCCGCTTCGCGGGGTTACCTCGCTACGCTCATCCGCTTAAAAACATCCCAGAATCAGGCCCCGCTGGCTGTCGAAGGCCGCACGTAGCAACAGCTATTTGTGCAACAGGTATTCAGTGGCTCATAGAGTGATTTTCATGTTACGTCCGCTACCGGACGTAAGCCTATGCTCTATGAGCCATAGAAGACCTGTTGCACAAACAGCTTTTGCTATGTGCGAGCTCCAGCAGCCAGCGAAGCTAGACCGTTGGTAAGACCGGGAAGCGGTAGCAGGTCCATGTTCGAATTGCTACGTACCAACTGTTGCCACATTGTAACTAAATCCGACTCTCGTCCAGTTAACCGAAAAGTACCGAAATTTGTTAAATAATGATACGTACTTAAAAGAAATTTGATAAAAAACGATACTTAAAAAAAAAATGCGATAAAAAATGGAACTTAGAACATTCGTACCCACTTGCAATCAACCACTAATTCATACACCATTCAATCACATTCATTTTACCACTATCAATTAAACATAAAAAAAAAATCTAAATCTTTCACTCTTCCCAGCCATTTAGCAGCACACACAACACAAATCACAAACCAAGGAGACTTGAGAAACGATGAAAAAAGATCTCCAAACTTAGCTCCAATCTGTCAAATTTCAAAATCAACATGTAGTTGTATCCAAAAATCCAAAATCAACATGTAGTTGTATCCAAAAATCCAAAATCAACGTGGCTGATTAATAAAAAACGTCCGAAACAACCGAGAATCACAACAGAAGCAAGAAATTCCCTTATGTTCTGTGCAAGTTTCTCAAAAGAGGATTGCCAGAGTTACTAAAGAGTCGCCAAGGTACAATATAGCACTCCGCTTATCGTCAATTTGGCGCGATAAAAAAAAAAACGACCGGACCGGTCTCTGGGATTGAACCAACATTACATATAAATATCTATAAAGAATTTTTTTATGTTTGTTTACATCTTATTGTATGCAAATTCAAATCACATTTAATTTCATAATAACCCTGAGCGAAGCTGGAATTTCTGTCTAAGAATGTATTTATCTATCTATCTATCAAAATATCAAATTCACATTGTCTACGTGCTTTTAAATCTTCCTCTTGTTCTAGCTATTATCGCTAGATGGCGATACTTAACATGTTTTATAGGTACCACTTTTTAACAATAAAAAAGAGGGAAATGAAAGGGCATTTTAGATAAAGGTGGCCATGGATAAACAGACCGATAAATCAAGGTGTTTATATTATTAATGCCGTTATTTGAATTAATTAGGGCTGAAGAATGAGCTTTCAGTAGGTTTTTAGTTTCTTTCATGGAGTTTTTCGCTTGATTAACTCAATTGATATGGCACGGTAAAGTAAACATATTTTCCCAGATAAGAAAACTGGGTTGACGATTAATGTTACGCTCATTAATTAGTATGATTAAATTTTTGAATTCAAGTATAAAAATGAGGTCATGATTAAAAACAATCTAATTTGCAGGGTTTGGAGGCAAAGAGGGAAGGTGCCATATCTTCATGTCGAATTAAATGCCAAAATCGTTTGGGACAATAATGCAGGTGGCACTGGAATAAGATAAGTCCCACTGCCCTGCATGTATTTTTATAGAGAAAGGCTCGTGTGGAATTAAATAACATTTATTTAATTAATTTATTAATGTGAAGAACATTTTGAAGTATAATCTGCTAATTCTGAAGAAAAAATATCAGTTATATGCAAATTAGAACTCAAACAAAAATATAAAAGTAGCAATAAATTGGAATTATTACTTATATTAATAGTTAATTCCCAAATTATCAGAAGTAATAGTTTAAAGTTGAACAAAAATGCACGTACTAAACACTGCGCTTTAGTATTGTTGTTGAGACCCAAACCGTCTGACCTACCAGAAAGGTGTAAGGTAACCGTTTGGACGGTCGGGATGTGCCACACAATTTAGACCGGAACCCAGTGGGGGAGGCATCCACAGGACAGTACCCTCCTTCCCCTACCATCAACCTCTCGGAAGAACTTACGGACCCACATGTTTAACGTGATCGTACTCCGCATGAACACGGCGGCAGTTGCGGCAGCGTGCAAATCCAGAGCGCAAACCACCGGGCTACCGCGCCCGAAATGTGCCAACAGCACGCGGTGTTCCCAGGTGGCCACCCACCCAAGTATTAACTGCGCCCAATGCTGCTTGACTTCGGTGATCTAACGAGAACCGGTGTTTTCAGTACTGTAGGGCCGTTGGCTGTGCGCTTTAGTATTGTGTCAAATGAGAATAGATAGGACTTTACCAACACTAGCAGCACTTACACATAATTCTCAAAACATTGTGGGATTCTCAAGCTTTTAATACATAGGAATTTTATATCCTTCTACCTTACTCCATGTTGCGTAACAATATGAGTTCTATGATTTTTAGATAGGTCCTTAATTTTTCAGAAAATTCCTTTTCCAAAAACCAAAGAAAATTATAAAAAATAAATATGCTAAATATTCTTACAAAAGTCATCATGTTAATTTTTTAGAGGAATATTAATTTTGTGTGTAATTTCTCATTTACTAGCAAATAATACCACTGATATCATTTACAGAACATGATATTTTGCAAATCGAGAAGTTTTGTTATACTCGAAATATTGCACGTTTTTAATCTGAAATAGAAAAAAATCATAAAATATTTAAATATGATCACTATAATCAAATGAGTAAATGCTCTGTAAATAATTTAAACCAGAAATCAATGGGCATCATTGTTTAATAGTTATGACGAGTCGTTCTCGAGATATTAGAAATTCCACCTTCTCTTGGGGAACCTTATATCACTGAAAATAATCAGTAGAATTATATGAAATTTGGTAGGCTTATTCTGATCGGTAATAATAAAAGTACTATTGATTTTCACCGAGAAATGGATATAAGAAAGATTTCTCTTACGACATCAAAAGCTGTTAATCTATAGAGAAAATTATGTGTTGGATGTGTCCGATTTTTTAATGCTTAATCGAATGAATCTAATCCAATTGCGCTGGAATTAACTTTCCTCAAATAACGTTCGCTTTTTTTAACCTTGACGTTATTCCGGCTATGTATTTAACTACTCCAAATAATCAGATGAGTCGCACTGTCTGGATTCTTCAATCCTAGCGTCGTTGGAAAATGTGTCAAGCGTTCCGCGAAGACGGAAATGACTTCAAATTACAAATTTTTTCTACTTAAAAATAAATAATAATACGTAAATAAATACGCAAATAAATACGTAAATAAATAATAATACGTAATAAAAAAATAAATAAAATAAGTAATAATAGTAATAAGTAATAATATTCAATTTAAATGATAATTGCCACAAAAAGGGAAAAAAATGATGTGGGCAGCACATGGCTTTCCCTGCAATAATGCAATGATTTTTTTTTAAGTTCACAGTGAAATTATGATGTACAAGATCTACGGCACATTGTATTTGACAAATTAACACAGCTTAAATTAAAATATTTCGCTAATGGTAAATTACTAGTCAAAATAAAGTGTCTTATTCATACTCATGTATAAAATCCTTATCAAAATACAATCAATATTTAATTAACACACTATGAAATAAATAAGTATTGTCAAAATCTTTGACTTCAAAATATAAAATCATTACAAGAAGTATCTTCTACCGTGAATGGAATGAACTATATTCACGAGACTGATTTTAACAGATTTTTTTCATAATACTGCATATGAAAAGTGAGCGGATTGGATAATACTAGCTATTTTTTGATTTTATAAAATTTTTTGCTTAATTTATTTAAAAAACGTGCAGTACTTTCAAAACTGTTCATATTAGTATTCTAAAGCTTGTTCCATTCGTTTTAGAATGATAAATAATGTTTGAAATGGATATTTATTTAACAGTATTAAAGGTACAGGCTTTTTAATGATTTTTCAAGAATGCATTCGTAAATCGTGCAATATACGTATATAGAACGGTTCTAAACAAGCCTTATAAAGTGTATATCATTCGTTTTCTAATTAAAAATTACATTTGAAATAATAATTTATTTATAATTATTAAAAGTCTTGATTTTTTACTAAATATTTTCAAAAATTCATTCGAAAATTGGGAGAATTTTGGAATATTCGATTCTCTTAAAACTAACAGGGATTCAGTATTGACCGATTTTAATGATTGGACCAACTTGATTTCAAAACACTCTATTCGTTCGTGAGATATAGCGTCTGCAGACTAACGAACATGCACAGCAGCATACAAATAACAACACACGAACATACATACATATGCAGCCATCACCTAAAAATTTTCGAGTTTAGTTCAGGGATGCTTGAAACGTGTTCTTCGAAGGAAAACTCCAATTGAACATCGTCACAATGTTTTTCCTATATATTATACTATGTATGTAGGGAAAATAATAATCAATTTCAATTTCTGGAGCAACTGAGTAGTTATACATTCCTTACTACAAAATTGTCTTTTAACCTGGAAAATTTAATGAAAAACTCATTTTAAAATTTCTAATACCAAGCCATTTTTATCGTTTTATCCAATTCAATAATCTTTGCCAAACAAAATTGACTCATTTTTCGAGGCAAATATGCTTAAATAATTTAAAAGTATGTTAAAACTATTTCGTAAATTCTCCTTTGTTTTATAAAAAAAGAGTTCTTTTGAGTACAATATCGTTAATATCCTCCGTCAGATTTACTTTGAATAAATCTATTTTTAGATGCTTTGTCTTTATTTAAACAGTAAATATCGCACAAACCAAACAACCTTCATAAAAGCATTAACTTTCACTTTTTCCCTTCATTTCCCCCTTTTCCCTTTCGGCAGAGCACGGTTTCCGTGGCTTAAGGGCTTTTTTCAATATTAACAATGGCATATTTTTGTGATTTGAATTAATTAAGCTTGAAAAATGAATTTTCATAAAGCTTTCCGCTTGATTAAATTAATAGTCTATGTGGCATAATACATATACCAAAATAATACTGCACTTTATCATGCAAGCAACTCGCTTTGCAGGAATGTCTATCAGACACAAGGGGTGACTTTGAGAAGGAAACCTGAAAATAGGTTCCCTTAGGATTCAATTCGTGCAACCTTTTTCATTCTAGAAAACTTTTTCAGTCGTGCAATCTTTTTGAGCCTATATAACGCATATAGAACATCAAAATCAGTATAACGCATGCAAAACATCAAAATCAGTATAACGCATATAGAACATCAAAATCAGTATAACGTATATAGAAAATCAAAATCAGTATAACGTATATAGAACATCAAAATCAGTATAACGCATGCAAAACATCAAAATCAGTATAACGCATATAGAACATCAAAATCAGTATAACGTATATAGAACATCAAAATCAGTATAACGTATATAGAACATCAAAATCAGTATAACGTAGATAAAAAGGCAGACTTTTTGCAATCGAATGCTGATGACAAAATTATACCAAACATCAAGAAATTAAAATCCTTCTATTGCAAAACAAAGCTGAATGACTAGTAATTAGTTTAATTTTTCTTTATCATAAATGTCTTTAAAATCTGTCCTAGCAATAGATTCTAGAAGATAAAAAACATTAACCTATTATTGATTTTTTCAGTTATGGCATGGCCACATGCCATTCTTTTCTCTCTCGATTTTTAATTTATTTTAGTACTATGTTTCACCCCATTCTATCTTTAGACATACTAGAAGGCGCCACTATTGGTGTATTTAAATGCTTTGACGTGCACATGTTTCTCATTTTGCGTTCATCGCACAGAAGGGAAATATTTACAAAGTGGCGTCATGTGGTGGGGCAACCCAGTGGTTAGTGCGTGGGGATTGCACTCTGACAACTCAAGTTCGATTCTCGGCTCCGTCCAAAACTGTCCTAGTGGAGTACGGACATGTTAAATATGTGTGCCCGTAAGTCCTTTCGAGAGGTTGGTGGTAGGGGAAGGAGGGTACAGTTCTTGTAAATGCCTGCCTCACGGGATTCCGGTTAAAACTATGTGGCACTTTACGCCATCCAAATAGATACTTTACACATTTGTCGGACTCCCGGCCGTCCAAACAGTTGCTCTTAGTCCTCTGGACGAGTCGGACGGTCTGGGTCTTCAACACATTTGTCGGACGGTCTGGGTCGAAGAAGACCTGACGTCACGTTTTTATTATTTTATGAATATTTCAACGGAACAATTAAGGTTTTATTCTTTAAATGTCTAGCATTTCATTATTTTATACAAATTTTTATTACTTCTATGATAGAAATTAGGCGTAAGAAAACTAGATAACTCAAGGAAGCAATAAGACGATAAGGAAGTAAAAAAAAAAGAAACTTTTATCAAGGAAGTAATATGAATTTGAATTTTCACAAGCAACATTTATATTTATTATTTTACTATAACAAATTCTCATCATATTGAAATCACTGCTGAACTATAACTACCCTGATGATATTCTGAGACTGGTATGTTTTAGAAAATTCTTAAAGTACCTATTAAGAAAACACCTTTGAAATTTAATTTAATCCGATATGCATTATAGTATACAGAAACGACATTTATATATAATAAATCTTGATGTTAAAAAAGCGAAGTATGCAAGAAAAAGCGAGTTAATTAATCCATCAATAAAAAAAACATTTTTTTATAAATAAAATTTGCCCGGAGAGTTTTAGCGTGTCATGCGATATACTTAATATGTTTAAATTAAGGCGAGTTCTTGATCACAATGAAACGGATAATGGATGTTTTTGAGTTCGAAATGTGATAGTAATAATGATTTAAGGAACAAAATATAATAAGATTTTTAATTTTTTCAATAAAAATAATATTTCAGTTTCAGCGAAATTGATTATATATACATATAAGAGATAAGAATGACGACAAGTTACAACAATACAATGCGTCTGTTGCAAATATATAAATTACGTGAAAATACATGTAATATATTTGCAGCAGACTCACTGGATATCCAGTGTCATTGGTATACACTTTCAGTGTGTACAGTGAGTCTGTTGCAAATATATTACATGTAAGTACATGTAATATATTTGCAATTGACTCACCGAATCTCCAATGTCATTGATAAATACAAAAGATATAATAATATAGACATGCTACAATAGTAATACTTTGCAGATGCCACTTAATTTTCAAATTTAAATTTCATTTCATTTTTTACATATTTATTAACTTTTTCACACCAGCATTTTTTAAATTGGAGAAATAAATATATTTACTGTTCATTTTACATTCATCATTTCATTTAAAAAAATCTGATGTGGGCAACACATGACTTTCCTTATATTATATAATGAATTTACTACTTTTACAGTAAAGTAAATAGGTTTTTCTTATAGTAGATACTAATATTCTTTCCAAGATATTGAATTTTCAACAATTAGTCGTCATTTTCATTGATTTAGCGTCATTTTTATCCATTTGGCGAGATTTTCGTTAATTTAGCAACATTTCAAAAAGTCGCCAAGTTGGCGACATTCCGCCAAATTCGTCGCCAAGATCTCGACAAGCGTTATGGACGAAGAAATAAGTTATTCTTTCTGCAGATAAATGACTATTGGCGTTCAAATACAAAAGTATTACTCAAAGTATATTTTTCATGAATAGAACGAGCTAGATCCACGAGAATGATGTCATCCAATTTATCGCATGGTATTACATATGAAAAGTGAACATGTTTCTCAATAGGAAATATTTTTTTTTTCATTTTATATGACTTTTTAATAATTTTTTTGAAAAATGTGCAATATCTCGAGAACGGTTCATGTTAGCGTTCTAAAATTTATGTCAATCATTCTCTAATGAAAAATTACATAAGAAATGTCTATTTGCGTAACTTTATTAGTGGTTTTGATTTTTTGACGATTTTTTCAAAATTTTATTCGAAAATTTAAGGGGGTTCTGAACATTCGATTACGAATAAAAACAATAGGCTTCCAGTGTTTACAGATTGTGATTTTTGTACCAAATTTGGTTCGAATCGGTCCATTCGTTCGTCAGTTATCGTCTCCACAGACTCACTGACACACACACACACACACAGATAGACAGACATCACTTCAAAAATGTTTTATTCGTGATCAGGGATGCTTGAAACGTGCTCTCCCGTCGAAAACTCGATTTCGAATTTTCGACCCCGTCACAATACTTTCCTTATTCATTATGTATATAAGGAAAGTAAAAATATATAGTAGCGCAATAAATTTTATGCGATACATTTCTTTTTGCGATAAATAAGTTAAAATATATGGTATTTGATAAGTAAGGAAAATTCAATAAAAGGAAAAAATAATAGAAATCCGTATCACCCTTTTTACATCTTTATAATTTTATAGTTCGGTGAGTAATAGAATCACACCCACGCTTATCGTTACGTAATAAAAAGCCAAATAATTGTTACAGCAGAAATAATTATGAATGAAATTTCTGGAAAAGAAATTAAGAACAAATTTACGTCAAATAAAGCTTAATTAGAAAAGCCCACATGCAGATTCTGATACAATGCCGTCATGAAGATTCTAAAAAAGTATTTTCATTAGGTTCGTGCCATTCACTTGCACTTCGACATTTAAAAGCTAAATATTAGACGTTTTGATCGGAAAGTGAAAAACAAATGTGGACCACATACGAATGTCTCTACAAACTCTTCTTTTTTTTCTTTTTGCTTGCTTTATTCCACAAAAATAATATCATTTAAATTAATATTAAAATTTTTATTAATTTTCTTTATTACTTAAATTAATCTTTAAATTATTATTTAAATTTTTAATTATTTAAATTATTATTTAAATTCTTAATTAAAATTATTTAAATTTTTAATTAAAATTATTTAAATTTTCATTAGTTTTTCTTTAAATGATAATTAAAAATTAAAATTTAAGTTAGCATTTTAACTTTTATCCGACAAACTGAGTTTCATCTGGGTTTTACTATGTCAACAAAATTTTCATACACAATCACATTTGAGTCGCTGTGGAGGAAGCTACACTCAGAACTATTTTCGCTTCATTAAAATATTTTAATAGTTCTATTGATTAGTTTAGTGTGCATTTTATTCATATTTTTGAATTTTTATTATTTTTATTTTATTAGAAACTTTAATTTAACTCGTTATGACCGATGCGTGGGTGTCTATTTCAACTTCTTTGATGACATTTTAAATATACTTTTCTACGTCCTAAAGAGCTGAAATTTAGTACACAGTTTAGTCTAGCAGAACACTTTAATCTATTAAAATTGGCTGATCCTAAAAAAATAGAACCCGCATTTATATTTTTTGCGAAATGTCCGGCAAAATCCTATTGTTTAAGGTAGCTAAAAAGATTGCAATATTAAGCTTCGCTTCTCTCTCTCTGTGTATATTATATATATATATATATATATATATATATATATATATATATATATATATATATATATATATATATATATATATATATATATATATATATATATATATATATATATATATATATATATATATATATATATATATATGAGACAAAAATTTCGATACATGATAATGGAAAGTTAAATACTGCTAAGTTTCTAATATCAACCATTTAACAATGATCAACTTGATTTCCTATCATAAGCACCCATTGTAATTATTCATGGCGAGTTATGAATAAAATCTTTTACATAAAACACGAAGGTTTAATCATTATTTTATTATTATTGGGCCTCTAAATCTGCATCTGCTTATGGTGAGTTATGCGCAATAGCTTTGACCACAAACACGAAGTTTAATCTTTACTACTTTCCTTATATACAATAATGTATAAGGAAAGTATTGTGATGGGGTCGAAAATTCGAATTCGAGTTTTCGACGGGAGAGCACGTTTCAAGCATCCCTGATCACGAATCAAACATTTTTGAAGTGATGTCTGTGTCTGTCTGCGTGTGTGAATGCGTGTGTGTGCGTGCGTGTGTGTGTGTGTGTGCGTGTGTGTGTGTGTGAGAGAAAGTATATGTGTGTGTGAAAGTATATGTGTGTGTGAAAGTATGTGTGTGTGTGTGTGTGTGTGAAAGAATATGTGTGTGTGTGTGTGTCAGTGAGTCTGTGGAGACGATAACTGACGAGCGAATGGACCGATTCGAGCGAAATTTCGTACAAAAATTACAATCCGTAAACACTGAAAGCCTATTGTTTTTATACGCAATCGAATGTTCAGAAGCCCCCTAAATTTTCGAGTAAAATTTTGAAAAAATCGTCAAAAAATCAAAACCTCTAATAAAGTTACGTAAATAGACATTTCTTATATAATTTTTTCATTAGAAAACGATTTACATAAATTTTAGAACGCTAACATGAACCGTTCTTGAGATATTGCATATTTTTCAAAAAAAAAATATCAAAACGTCATATAAAAATTTTTTTATTGAGAAATATGTTCACTTTTCATATGTAATACCATGCGATAAATTGGGTGACATCATTCTCGTGGATCTAGCTCGTTTCATTCATGAAAAAAGATACTTTTTGAAGTGATGTCTGTGTCTGTCTGCGTGTGTGAATGCGTGTGTGTGCGTGTGTGTGTGTGTGTGTGTGTGTGTGTGTGAGAAAGTATATGTGTGTGTGAAAGTATATGTGTGTGTGAAAGTATGTGTGTGTGTGTGTGTGTGTGAAAGAATATGTGTGTGTGTCAGTGAGTCTGTGGAGACGATAACTGACGAGCGAATGGACCGATTCGAGCGAAATTTGGTACAAAAATTACAATCCGTAAACACTGAAAGCCTATTGTTTTTATACGCAATCGAATGTTCAGAAGCCCCCTAAATTTTCGAGTAAAATTTTGAAAAAATCGTCAAAAAATCAAAACCTCTAATAAAGTTACGTAAATAGACATTTCTTATATAATTTTTTCATTAGAAAACGATTTACATAAATTTTAGAACGCTAACATGAACCGTTCTTGAGATATTGCATATTTTTCAAAAAAAAAATATCAAAACGTCATATAAAAAATTTTTTTATTGAGAAATATGTTCACTTTTCATATGTAATACCATGCGATAAATTGGGTGACATCATTCTCGTGGATCTAGCTCGTTTCATTCATGAAAAAAGATACTTTGAGTAATACTTTTGTATTTGAACGCCAATAGACATTTATCTGCTGTAAGAATAACTTATTTCTCCGTCCACAATGCTTGGCGAGATTTTGGCGACGAATTTAGTGGACTGTCGCCAACTTGGCGATCTTTTTAAATATTGCTAAATTAACGAAAACTCGTCAAATGGTATCAAAATGACGCTATATCAATGAAAATGACGACTCATTGACGAAAATTTAATATCTTGGAAAGAATATAAATATCTACTATAAAAATAATATCTTTTTTTTACTGTAAAAGTAGTAAATTCATTGCATTATATAAAGGAAATCATATGCTGCCCACATCAGATTTTTTTATTATTATTGGGCTCTAATCTATAGCTGCATGCCCGATTTCAAAACTGTCTGTTAAACGGGTCAAATTTTAAAGATGAGAAATGTGGTCAGACAGCGTGATACTACACTCTACTGAAATCTAAAAATAAATTTGATTATCTAATAAAAGCCATGTGCCACCCACACTAGCTCTATAGACGTGAGTATAGCATTGTAACACCCACATTAATTTTAGACAGCAGACAAAATAATGTTAAAATATTCTATCTTCTGGAAGAGATTCTAAAAATATTAATTTCGCCCCATCACTAAAAACTAATAGAAAATCCCCCGCCCCCCATACAGCTTCCAGTGCATGATTTTTGTAAAGTATTGCAATTGAGTTCCTAACATTCACTTGCACTTCGACATTTAGAAGAGAATAAGGAATTCAAATTCTATCGGAACAAATACAATTCGGAAGATTCAAATAGTCTGAAGGACTTGGGAGTTTAAGAGCTTTATTGTTCATGAGTATTTTGTGTCAAGATCAACACTCATTATTGGTAGGATCGAACTTAAAGGAAAAACAAACAAACAATCAGTTTGCAACTTTACGTTATAAAATATGTTTGTGTCTGTTTCTGTCTGTTTGTCTGCGCAGCGGATGAGTGCCGTATGTAGCGGCGAATCAAAGCGTCGGTGAGTTGCGAAATTTAATATAGAGGTATTTCAGTTCCCTGTATGATGTAGTACCTCGGCGAGATTAAAAAAAAACAAAATCGAATTAGTTTTTTAAATATTTTATGTTGAAGCACGATTTTAAGCGATTTTAGAACGAATCGGTTCTTTAGCGATCAAAAGTATTATCACAGAGTTCCCATCTTGACATCATTGAAAAGATCAAAGGATGTTCTTTATATCGGTCTTTGAACCGAATGTATATTGATCTGACGTAGGGCATTTTTACCAGTCGCCCATTGAATCCCTGTGCATGAAATATTGTTTATTTAAGCATTTCTGAATATGCGAAATATTCACTAATGAGATTGTAATTCTACCGATTGTGTGCAAAAATAAAGTTTATTATTATTGTTATTATATTCGCCAATATACTATATTCGCCACATATGATTGCGTATTTATTTGTATTGAATTAATTTAATTTTTATGGCGTTGATATATTGTGTTAACCTTTTGCTTACAGGTTGGACAGCGCCCATCCCAAACAAAGAACCTCTCAAAAAGACAAGTATTTGACATACCCTATCTCAAACAGTTCGATCCCCTTTTGCAGACATTGGTGTCCATGGACGTCAATGTCTGCAAAGGGGGGGGGGTCGAACATGGTTTTTCGTTTGGGATGGACGCTGTCCCACCCGTAAGTAAAAGGTTAACCTCCTGTTTGACTGAGTTGAATGTGGTTAAATAAATGCGTTGTGTAATAGTTTTATTGTTGATTCTTAACTCAATAAACAATGTTCTATAACTTCGTAATTGTTTTTTACGTCTATCTCTGTTGCCGAGTTAATTTGTCCTAACTTTTCAAATTCACCGCTAGTGGAGCTACAATTACTTTTATTTGATCGGCTATGGTGACTTTACGATAAATAGAATTAACGCGTTGTCTTCTGGATCTTTCCTTACAACGTTATTGGGGTGCGTCAGGGGTTTTCTACCCACTGTAACAAACATGAAAACTGCCTTTACTTGAACTCTTGAGAGCCAGAAGGGAGAAGCAACATACAAGTAGCCAATTTTATGACGGAATTTAGGGTTGCCATGTTAGGACTGTCGGAGTAGGGTTTCCAGATTTGGCACTTTATCTCAAATGTAGAGATTTTGGCAACATTTCGAATGTTCGAGAATCTTTTCGAAAAAACGAATATTCTGCGAGATACGGGTCCCAACTGAAACTTTCTGAGAGTATATGAAAAAAGTCATCGGTCAATTGGAGCAGTTGACGTGATACGAGCTACATTGAATTGTACGATGCGTTAAAGTTTTGAGAATAGTATTGGCTGTTTTGTGAAATTTAATTGCTTTTTTTTACTGTACCTGAGAGTTGTTTAGTGATCTTGTGAGACGATTATCCAGCTATGTGCTGTATAGTGTTGCTATTTACGTTGCGCTTGTAAATAAAAGAGTTAATTATGCAGACATTTGAACTCATTTTTGACTCCTGAGAGTACACCCATGATTTCAAAAGATACGTCGTAACAATCCTATGACGAGTTTAACATCTTTCTGAAGAATAAGAAAAGGACGAATAGTCGTGAGACCGGAAAGGACACTTTCATTTTTTTCTATGTTTCATATTATTTTATGTTTCATGCTTTTGTGTATCATGTTTTTTATGTTTTTATGTTTTTTTTTTATGTTTAATGTTTTTTATGTTTCGTGTCTTTTTATGTTTCATGTTTTTTATATTTCATGTTTTTTTATGTTTCATGTTTTTTGTGTTTCATGTTTTTTATGTTTCATGTTATTTTATGTTTCATCTTATTTTATGTTTCATGTTTTCTTATGTTTCATGTGTTTTATGCTACATTTTTTTCTGTGTTTTTTTTTTCTGTTTCGAAATTTTTCCATAATGAAAACAATTAAAGAGTCTTTAATCATGAAATTGAGCTTGAAGTTCATTTTTATAACATTTTTTTTTATTTAGCGGGATTCACAGCCAGTTCGAATTATACAACCAATTATTCTCCTGGAATATAATCAACTTCACAACTTGAAGATAACTTCATCCAAAGTCTTAATTGAATAGAAAGCAATCCACATTCATTGAACAAATATAATTTACTTTAAAATCCGGCAGAATTCATTAACGGTAAACAGCATGAAAGAAAAGAAAAAAAAACTTTCACTTTAATTAGTGCTCCATCCTCTTCGGAAAATATATGGTGAGTAAGTACCTAACAATATAAATTTCTTAAATCGTTCGGATTTCCTGTTGCAACTCCTGATGGCAAGCAAAGATTTAGGAGCCTCATTAAAATGTACATCAATTTGTGAACACAATTTTCAGTGGTTATTAGAGCTTAACAGCTTGCATTTTGAAAGAATCTTTAATTGAAACATTTACCTGGAATTTTGCAAAAAGGATGGAGATGGTTTGATTATTTTTTTACTGAATTTCAGTGTTTAAAGTAATTAGATGATTGTATGTAATAACCTCGCTTGATTGCATTTTTATCTGTTCTCACTTGATTTAATTGTTATGGAGTTCTATAATAATAAAGAAATATGTCTATTTGTGTGTTTGTGTTGTCTGTAGTGGAAAAAATCTAAGCATCGTACGGCCATGTAATTTGGTAGACAGGTACTTCAAGACCGGGGAGTGTGTTTATAAGGACTTTTTGTTGGGAAAAACGAATGGAATTTTAGGGGGGGGGGCAAGTTTTCTATTTGCCCTATATAAATATATCTAAATGCTGTCTAGGTTAACATAAAATATGTTTCTGGGGGGGGGGCGAGTAATCGTCACCGGAGGAAGGGACGAAGCCCCCCGGATGTGTGCCTGAAATAGACACTGCCCGGGACGATGCGCCTCGGTGAGATTTTTCTTTTAAATTCGAATCGTTTTATGTTGTAGTACGATTTTGGGCAATTTTCACATAAATCGGTTCCTTAGGGACTGAAAAAATTATTACAACGTTTCTATCTTAACACCATCAGAAAGCACTTTAAAATATATAGCAAATACAACCAAGTGTTTTGTAAAAAAAGTCTTTAATATTAACACTATTAATGACGTACATTAAATTACAAAGTGCGTCATTGATGGTGTTAATATTAAAGACTTTTTTACGAAACACCTGGACGTCTTTGCTATATATTTTAAAGTACTTACTAAATTGGCGTGTTTCAATTCTTATTGACCATCAGAAAGATCGAAAAATTCTCTATTTTGAACGGAGTTCTTACTACTTAATAGATGAATTTTAGTGAATTAAAAAATATATATATATATATATGTTTTTCGTGTGTTGAAAACGAAATTCAACGAGATGCAAAGTTTCCATCGGAACACCATCGGCGTACTGTTTCTCATTTTTTTGTGTGTGTGTGTGTGAATTTTGTTATAAGAAGGCATATTATTAAAGTGTTCTCATATTTTCGAGAATTCGCTGCGAATTCCTTTATAGTTTTAATCAAAGGTTTGCATCTCAAATACCGGGAAACGTCGTGTACATTTTCTAATATCGAAAATAAATTCAATTCAATTCAATAAGTCGAGTTTGTTATTTAGCCACCACCATATGATTGCTGCAGTTAAAAGATCTAATATTTCTTCTGTATTATATTATGAATGTAAATGATGTAAATGCTGTTAATGTTACATAATATATTAATGAAGTTAAGAAATTCCAATGAAGTCCTAGTTAACTACATTATGTGACAATTTAGGTAGTGTTGTGCTGCATCAGCAAATAGGTGGGTTACTCAAAACACAGCCCAATTGAACAATATATCTTAACTGATAACTATACTCCACTGATTAATTTTTATCATAATTTTATCCCTCTAACTTCCATTGTGTCTTTTGTAATTTTACTCCGGCAGAATTCATAAACGGTAAACAGCGTGACAAAGAAAAACTGCACTTTAATTACCGCCCTTTAATTAGCGTAATTTCCGATGGTAAGTCGTGTTTAACAGCTTAAATTTTGAAAGAACTGTGCGCGAAATCCTCAAATGAAACTTTTACTTGGAATTTTGCGATGAATGGATATGGATGGCTTCATTACCTTTCATTATATTCTGAGAAGTTCAAAGTAACTAGATAGAAGTATTTACACTGCTCACAACTGAAATCGCAACACCATAAAGTTGTAGATGTAGCTTTATGTAAATCAGGCAATGGAAACAGTTACGCGAGATAAGCAAATGATCATAGTTTCGTTACGCACAGTGACGTAACACCTTGTCGAGGAGCATAAAAGCGTCAGGTCAAGGAAGAGCGATATCACAGCTAAATTGTAGCGTCATTGGTTTCAGGTTGTAAAAATTATCACAGTATGCCAAGAGTACGTTGGCGTACCGCATACGTTCAGGACAACGGAAAGGCAGCAAGTCATTGTTTCACGTGAGGGTTGAATGTGCTTTCGAAGGATCGCTGAACTATTGGGTCGTGATGTAAGCATAGTTCAAAAGTGTGTGTTACGGTTTGTGAGAGACAACGAAACGACATGAAGATTAAGTAATGAAGCTTCCAGGTGTACCACACTACATGAAGATCGTATGCTTCTGAGAAGCGTTGCGCGGGAGCCGTTTACCACAGCAACCGTATTACGACATTTATCCCACACTACAGGTAACGTGGTTTCGACGCAAACAATTCGAAACCATTTGCATGACGCAGGACTCCCAGGTAGACGACCTTTTCGACACCTACCGTTTCAATGTCATCAGCGGTTACGTCGCCTCCAGTGACGGAGGCGACGTAATATATATGATTTGGAAATTCCAATTTATAATAATAATAATTTAGAAATTCCAAATTATCTGTTTACCCTCAACTTAATCCACGATCTTCTGTCGCATTTGAAAGGGTGGATAGACAGAAACCTGCATTTTTTTTTAGCAAAAGATTCCCAGTAAGCACCCCACAACCTTTTTCGTACTTGAAGGGGCGAATCGACGAAATTCTACACTGTAAAACATTTTGAAACCTTTTCTTATTTTTTTTTCAGCAATTTTGCTGATAATTGGGGCAAACTATCATAAAATACATTACAGGCGTTCATGAAAATTCCAGCTTCATTTATGAAATATTTAGCTGATTATAGTCTGTTGAAGAGTTATTTTTGCATATATATATATATATATATATATAATCATAACTATCAGAAACCTTACTCTTCATTACGGACAGCCGGTTCCCCTAAAACTTTCAGTAACATGCTTGCAAATGTTTTACAGTGTACGGCAGTCTTTTATAGGGAAACTAAGATTCTTAAAAAAATTTCAATTGCAATTTTTTCTAATAAGTTTTATTTTTTTAACAATGCATGGCGTTTAGCATCGAAAATAGTGACCTTAATCGAAAATGGAATCAGATAGGTTATGTCTCGTAGTTGATACTATAAGTATGCAAAGTTTCACATTTAAATGTCACTGGAGGAATTCTGGATGGTCTGAAAATCCTTTACGACCCTCTCCCATTTAGTCCGTCGCAGGAGAAAACTCGGAAATGCGATCCAGTTACATTCTGTTCTGTACTTGATACTATAAGTGTGCAAAGATTAAGTCTGCTAAGTCACCAGGGGGCTTCTGAAGAAGGAGTTTTCGACACCTCTCGCTTTTTACTGCCCAAGGCTGAGTAGTGGAAGTCGAAAAGCCGACTTCGCTAAGTTCTGTCACGTGAACGATACCATAAATGTGGAAAATTCAGACTCCTAGGTCGCTGGGTTTTTTTTTAGAGGGTCGAGAAAGACTTGATTAATTTCGTCATTTGGACTAAGAAGTCGATTGCGCGACTCTCTGCATATCATATATATATATATATAAAGCCAAAGCATCCACACTAAAATCTGCCAAGCCGTAAGCCGCAGCTATATTTCGAGCACATACCTGTAAACAGAAGATACAAACTGTATGGATGAAAAATATCCAATTAAAAAAATTCTACCAAAGCCACTTTGAACTTGGTCGTCCTATTGATGCTAATGAAAATTTCTTTTCCGGCGCCTTATAAATGGAGTGCAAAAACAAATTTTGATATTTAGTTAAATAGCTTTTATAGATTTTGAATCTCTTTCGAAAAATATAGGTCACTATGCTGAGAATAATGATAAAATATATTTTTCAATAACGGCCTCCGCCAGATGGCGCTTACTCGCATGTGATATAATTGAAAGTGTAGTAAGTGTAGCGTATAAAAGGGCATGTGTGCAATAAATATCGCTAAAATTACATTGTCACGAATTCTAACGTTTAAATATGTTTTTATTATTACTTTACTTATATACATAATGTATAAGGAAAGTATTGTGACGTGGTCAAAAATTCGAATACGAGTTTTCGAAGGGAGAGCACGTTTCAAGCATCCCTGATCACGAATCATACATTTTTGAAGTGATGTCTGTGTGTGTGTGTGTGTGTGAAAGTGTGTGTGTGTGAAAGTATGTGTGTGTGTGTGTGTGTCAGTAAGCCTGTGGAGACGATAACTGACGAACGAATGGACCGATTCGAATGAAATTTGATACAAAAATCACAATCCGTAAACGCTGGAAGCCTATTGTTTTTAAGCGTAATCGAATGTTCAGAACCCCCTAAATTTTCAAGTGAAATTTTGAAAACATCGTCAAAAAATCAAAACCGCTAAAAAAGTTACGCAAATAGACATTTCTTATGTAATTTTTCATTAGAAAACGATTAACATAAATTTTAGAACGCTAACATGAACCGTTCTCGAGATATTGTACATTTTTCAAAAAACATTATCGAAAAGTCATATAAAATAAAAAAAAACTATTTCTTATTGAGAAACATGTTCACTTTTCATATGTAATACCATGCGATACATTTTGTGACATCATTCTCGTGGATCTAGCTCGTTCCATTCATGAGAAAAGATACTTCGAGTAATACTTTTGTATTTGAACGCCAATAGTCATTTATCTGCTATAAGAATAGCTTATTTTTCCGTCAGTAAAGCTTGGCGAGATTTTGGCGACGAATTTGGCAGAATGTCGTCAACTTGGCGACTTTTTGAAATGTTGTCAAATTAACGAAAATCTCGCCAAATGGATTAAAATGACGCTAAATCAATGAAAATGACGACTAATTGTCGAAAATTCAATATCTTGGAACGAATATAAGTTTCTACTATAAGAAAAACCTATTTTTTTACTGTAAAAGTAGTAATTTCATTGCATTATATAAGGAAAGTCATGTGTTGCCCGTATCAGATTTTTTTTATATTACTTTTTGTAAACAAAAGTTGATACGAATCGCAATTTAAACTTGATTAAATCACATATTTATTGCTCGAGATAAGACGTAATTTTATTTAACTTATTATTAACAGTCGTTGTCGCGTATTCTAACTTTAAAATTTTGCATTTTGATTTTGCAGTAAGCGTCAACCGGGAACTATTTATTTTTTCTTCTGTAACTTTGCTCTAGCAGCACGCTTGAGTCACGTGATGTTCTACCACAATATACTTTAATGCTCGATGTGATGCGATTCGATGTTATCGTAATTTTAATATTTCGATACGATGTATATAATACATATTTTTTTTTACTTACGCTAGAAATTATTTAACTGCAATTCTTCTGCCTTATACATCCTTACATTATCAGAAGTGGGATGAATCTATGAACAATTTCAATGATTTGTGTTGAATTTGTGTTTTGTTTCTGCTCGTCGTTTATTTCCTACAAACAAAGAAGGAAATCGGTGAGACGAGAAAATGTATAGTCAGTGTACTGCTATAATGAAAACTGTCTTCGGAAGGTAAATTAATGCTTTTGAGTATTTTCGATTTGGATGTAAAATATTGCGATGCTGGCGTAGTTTATAATGCAGTGCTCGGTTTGGATTAGAAAATTATTACTTATCTGCAATACATGGTAATGTATAGGGGAAGTATTGGAATCATGCCGAAAATCGCAACTCGAGTTTTCGAAGGATCTACAAGTTTTGGGGCGTCTAGAATACGAAAAAATAATTTTTAGCTTGACGTCTCTGTGTGTGCCTGCCTGTCTGTGTGTCTGTGCAATGCATGTATCCACTCTAACTCAAAAACTAATGGCTCGAATTACATAAAATTTGGTAAGTCACTTGTGGGTGACCCTGGTGCTGATTAGTTTTGGGTACGATTCGGGGTAAAAGAACCCGCCTTTTTATGCGAAATGGCCCTCAAATTGCCTGTATCCACTTAAAAAATAATGTATCAAATTTTACGAAATTTGGTAGATAAGTGGGTTGTGGATTGTCCTGGTGCTGATTAGATTTTGGTACGATTCGAAAAAAAAAATAATCTGCCTTTTTTTGCGAAATGGTCCGCAAAAATCGTCAAAATCTGAAATAAAAAGCTACGTATTCTCAAATATATCAATTAAATGTTTGTTTTATACATAATGTTTAACGATAAAAAGAATAAGATCAACTTCATGGCACTAGGACTAGCGGTTCTCGAGATATTTTAGTTTTTTCGTATTTTCGCTACGCTACCTTTGAAAATAAGCCCAGTTGCCAAAAGAGAACGGAAATTGAATTAGAAAAACCAATCCAGTGTAATTTTATATAATTATGGGTGTTATTGTGTGCAATTAAACTCAATTTAAGGAATTATTGAAGAAATAAAGAGAATGTGAATATGAGTCTGCAGGGAAAGTCATGTGCTTGCCACATCAGATTTTTTTAAATTTATTATTGTATATATTGATGTAATAGCAAGAAAGAAACATGACGTATTTAGCAAAAGGAAGAAAGTGCGATTTGATATTGTTAGTACGGCAAGTTGGGAAATCTATTCTCCCAGAAGATACAATTGCACAATTAAAAACAAAAATATTAAGTAGTAAATAAAAAATGAAGAATTTGTAAAAGAAATGTTAGAAACAATAATTTCTGATAGAAAAGAAAAAGAAGAATTTGAGCAAGGTAAAGAAAAATTAGCTTAAGATAAGGAGTTGGAAAGTAAAAATTTAAATATGAATTTGAGCTGAAAAATTAAAGATTGAGACTTTGAATAAAATAAACATTGATGATTTGAATTTAAATTCAAATAATGTTGAAAATCTTGTAAATAAAGGCACGCCTTGCAGTTTACAATTTTTAATGTTGACATTTGAGATTAAAGAAGATGATATTAGTTTTTATTTAACATTATTTGAAAGACAGGTGAGTACAGCAAACATATTTGAAGAGAATCTAGTAGCTCATTTACCAGTACTATCACCGTACGAAATAACACAATTAATTGCACGTTAACCCAATGAATGGCCAAATAACTAAGAACATGTCAAGAATTTATTATTAAAGCAGTTTGGAGACATTTCATCAAAAGTTTGTTTATCATCAAAAATCTCCTAAAGATACTTGGCGCGATTTTACTTTTGAATTGAAACACTATTTCGAAGAATGGATCAAAATATTACATATAAACAGAAGAGAAAGAATTGATTAAGAGTTAATTGTTTGTTTCAGTTTAATTGAATATTTCGGATCAATTAAATAGAAAAGTTCCAAATAAAATAAAGATCATTTTTGGATGACTGGTCGATATTTGTATCTTCCAATGAATTTTCAGACAAATTAGATGAGTACGAAAGTGTTAGGGGATGAGGGGAGGGGGTAGAAGAATTGAGCGGTGAGTTGAACACCATCTGTATTTTGAAAACGTGAGGAAAAACAACCAACCAAATAAATTTAGTATATCAAAAGAAGTAAAAGACGAAGTTCAAACAGTAAAAGAATGGGATAGGAGAAAACTTGCTGGTCCAGATACTTTATATATCTGCGATGAAGGGGGACATTTTTCGCGTGACTGCATAAAACCTGAACGCTATGAATAAGAAAGGTCATGGCACTAAAGATTGTACTGAAACCAAATATTCAACTTCTTTATGTGTTTCGAATGTTATACCTCTACATCAGTCATTTAAATTCATAAGGGTTGACAGATTAAGTTCAATTTCATCTATTATCGACACAGGTTCGAATGTGATTTTAATGAAACTTAAATTAGTATCAGATTTTAATAAAACTATTGAGAAAGAAGCACCAGAAAACTTGAAGGGTGTTGGAGGTTATTTAACACCTTATAGTGTAGTTTATTGCAATATTGTTATTGATGACATAGCTTTAAAATCGATTCGTTTTCTTGTTCCTAATGACAGTTTCAATGGACCTGATGTACTTATAGGGACAAATGACATTGGTCTTCTAAACGTAGCATTAGTACGAAGACAAGGACATTCTGCGTTAATAAATGAAAATAATTCTGATTTATTAGAACGTTTTAATCCTGAAAATGATTCTAATTACAAAGCAACACTTAAAGTGAAAAAGCTGTGATCGTGAAACCTCATAGTGTACAGTGATATAAATTTAAATTCCTTTATTATTGAAGAGCAGAACTTTCACGCTAATGAAATATATGTTCAAAATGGCGTAGCATGTGTTCCAGTCATAAATTTTACCAATAGTAAAATTTACATAAAAGAAAATTAAGTCGTACTTAGAGGGAGTATGATTCCAGTTACAGTAGTAGAGAACAATGTAAAAGAAAATTTTGATGAAAATTACGTAAAAACTATAAATATTAATTGTAAAGAAAATGAAACCTTTGATAATTCTTTATAATTTAGTGAAAGTTCATATATCTAACTAGAAGATCACGAACCATCATTTCGTGAATGTTAAGACAAGTTTAAGTCGAATCTCAGCTCACGGAATCAGAAGCAAAAAAGGTGCGTGATCTTTTAAATGAATTCAGAGACTGTATTGCAGTGAAAACCAACGAGTTGGGATGCATCAAAACCACGACTATGAAAATAGCGGAAGTTCCCTGGAAGCAAACTGGTTTCCCATGCTCCATACCGTGCGTCATATCACAAGCGTGAAATTTTACGAGAAATTATTTCCGAATTAAAAGAACAAGGTGTCATTCAAAACAGTACTTTGGATTATAGTAGTCCTCAATTGTAAGTGAAGACGATAACAGGGGATTGCCGGATGGTCATAGATTATCGAAGTTTAAACGCACAAACGGTGAAAGATAAATTTCTTTTGCCGCACATTAATGATTTACTTGATAGATTAAATGGATACAATCTTTTCTGTTTTCTTAATGCTGCACGGGGTTTTAACCCGATTTCTCTACATCCAGAATCAAAACACAAAGAAACATTTGTTACACCCGATGGTTATTATGAGCCAACGAGATTACTTTTTGAATTGACAAATGGAAATATTGATTTTTAAAGAGCCATGAAAATGGCGCTACGAGATCTCTTGTGGAATGTCATAACCTGCTTTGTCGATGATGTGCTCAAAAGAGCTAAAGCATTCGATGATCTGATGACTCGATTACGTAAAGTTCTGACGAAACTTCGTGAAGCAAGATTGACGCTCAAACTATCAAAATGTGAATTTGCAATGGAAGACATATAATATTTGGGTTTCTAAATATCAAAGGAAGGAATAAAACCTGGATCCCGAAAACTTGCTGCAATCTCAAAAAAAATTCCACCACCACGGAATGTAAGGGAATTGAGGTTTCTAAGACTTTCTAGTTTCTTTCGTAGATTTATAGAACGCTATGCTTTATTAGCATCTCCGTTAACCCAATTGTTGAAGAAAAATTCTGCATTTGAATAGACTGCGGATCATCAAAAAGAGTTAGAGGAATTAAAGTTATGATTAAGTTCTAAAGCCGTACTAAAACTTTATAGCAACTGCGATGAAACTGAACTCCACACAGATGCAAATTCATTCGGATTATCTGGAATGCTCCTGCAGTATGATAAGGATAAAATGTTACGTCTAGTATACTGTGTAAGCCGTTAAATGAGTCCAGATGATGCAGTGTACCATTCCAGTCGTTTAGAATTAATTTCTTCTGTTTGATCAATGGCAAGTTTGTCAATGATACCATTTCTTATTGGTAAACATTTTAGTTTAGTAACGGAGAGCGACAACATTTCTGGCAACTCAAAGGAATCTCAAGCCTCAGATTCTCAAAGGAATCTCAAGCCTCTCAAGCTCAGTGGGTTGAACTCTTCAGCGAGTTCGACTATGAAGTAAAACATCATACAGGGGATGAAATGTGCCATGTTTATGTCTTTAGTAGAGCACCAGTAGAAGAACGAAATTCACACTAAATGCTGAATTTGATCTAACAAGTCATGTTGAAGTAACAGATTCAACAGTACTGTATATTGCTACTGAAAACGATCAGGTAACCTTCCTTATTTCAATCTCAGGATAAGGAAGTAAAATATTTTGGAAACAAAAACAAAATCCTCAATTCATGAAACCCAGCAAAACGTCAACTTATCAATAAGTAAAGTCTAGAAAACGGAATTATTTATAGAGTAATTACAGATCGTGATGTAACCAAGAAATTGTTATGCCTCGACCCATGCGGAAATATTTAGTTGTCCGCAATTAGGATTTTGCTGGACACTTTGGGGTCGATAATGTTAGATAGCTAATTCAATTCAAGAGAAAATTTGCCTGCAGAATGCCTCTTGGTTGCATTAGTGTCTGTAAACTCCATTAACAAGCTTATATTAAGAAGTAAAATAAAACGTTTTAAAAATGTAGCTATCTGTAATTAATCTTTTAATCTCTGCAAATGCATTATTGCCTTTTCTGGTGCGGTTGCTGCCTCGCTATCCTGAATAAAGAGTCTATCCTTTGAAATAGATTGCTACTTTTAATAAAAATTTTATAATGTTACTGAAGTATTTTTACTGCAGTTCCATCTAAGAATGCTACATAGATATAGTGGAGAAAATAAAATAAATTAGAGCTATTTTACATATCCACTTGGCTGAAAATTAATCTGTCAATAAATCATACTCTTGATTGAACTAATATGTTTTCACTTGGCTGGTATTTACCGATAACGTAAATATTTCTCATTATCCATTTTCCGATATTATACATGATTAGTGCAACACGTGGCAAATATTTAGCTAACTCTTATACTCTTCTTCTATGTAAAGCTATAAACAAAGGAACTGAGGTTTCATATCTTTAAGCACGCGATCTTAAGTGAAGATTGTTTGTATAGGCAATTAGTAGAACTTTCCTTGAAAGATTTAGAAAATGTTAGCAAGCCTTTTCAATAAAAATTCATCTCCGCAAGGCATAACTATTTTGTTAAGCTAATTAATATACGTATATGGGTTAATGATAATACCCAAAACGTCTAGTGATGATTGTGTTGATAGCCACTAAATCTATTGATCTTGCAATATATGATTTTAATATTTTATATATATATATATATATATATATATAATTCTGAAAAGATTATGTGATAAATAGATGAATTGCGATAGTAAATCATTAAATGGATATAATATAAATTATAAAATGAATATATGATAGATTATAAAATGAATACATGAGGATTCAAGGAATGAATAATATATAAGTTGAAAAATGAATATAAGATGCATCATAAAAGAATGCATAAAAATCATGCAATGAATATAAATTCGATGAATTATGCAATGAACATAAATGGATCACAAAATGAATATATAAATGGATATATGATGGATCACAAAATGAATATAAAATGGAAAATGATGGATCATAAAATGAATATATGATCTATTACGAAATGAATTCATAGGGAATTATGGAATGAATATATAATGATTGATAGAATGAAGATAAGATGCATCATTAAAATAATATATGATACATTATGAAATGAAAATATGATTTCAATCAAGGTAAAACAGATTATTAATAAATAAATTGTCAATATGTAAGAATAATGGTATGTATTGGAGAGTGAATAAATACAATAAAGGGGTTTGTTATAGGTAAATGTGCAAATAAAAACTTCAAAATGTAAGTGGTTGTGAAAAAGAATGTTAAAATCTCAGTTAAAAGTTCTCATTGCTTACGGATAGATTAAACAGGTATTTAGACACAATGACGCGTACATCATATTTTTAATGTGATATGTAAAAGTCATAGAACTCTTAAATTATTCCCGTCTATACTTGTGAGTAATTAAGTAACATAACACCACAAACTTCACAAAATAGGAAAGCATTCGAAATAGCCTTCACATCAAACTCATTCAGATCTCTAATATCAATACCCCTGCTGAATTTGAGCCTGGTACAGTGCAATATTATGATAATGGACATCGAAATTATAGAAAAGTGCTTCAATATGAAACTTATAATTAGGGATTCCGATGACATTTGCGATTAAACTGTCAGGTACATTATCTGAAATGGAGAATTATCGTATTTCAAACCCATGCTGATGTACATCAGACTGATTTGCAGTATCTTATAAAATGAGCAAAATGAACGGATTCTTGATGCTGAGGCAATATAATATATTGGTTGTATTTAAGAGTCATTATATTTTATGACGGCAAGTATTAGGAGTATAAGGTTATATATTCGAATTACTTATGTACTCATATTCCACTTTTTACTTTCCCTGCAATACATGGTAATGTACAGGGAATGTATTGGAATCATGTCGAAAATCGCAACTCGAGTTTTCGACGAATCTACACGTTTCAAGACCTCTAGAACACGAAAAAACTATTTTTAGCGTGACGTCTGTGTAGATTTTGTATCCACTCTAACTAAAAAACTAATGGACCGAATTTCATAAAATTTGGTAGGTAAGTCACTTGTGGGCGAATCTGGTGCTGATTAGTTTTGGGTACGATTTGGGATAAAAGAACCCGCCTTTTTTTACGAAATGGCCAGCAAAAGCTTGTATCCACTCTAGCTGAAAATCTAATGGACAGAATTTCACAAAATTTGGTAGATAAGTCGCTTGTGTATTACCCTGGTGCTGATTAGATTTTGGTATGATTCGGAAAAAAATAACCTGCCTTTTTTTGCAAAATGGCCCGCAAAAACGACAAAACCTAAAATAAAAAACTACGTATGCTGAAATATATCCATTAAATGCTTGTTTTATACGTAATTTTTAGCGATGAAAAGAATAAGACCAACCCCATTACACTAGGACTAGCCGTTCTCGAGATATTTTAGTTTTTTCGTATTTTCTTTACGCCACCTTTGAAAATAAGTCCACTTAATAAATGAGAACGAAAAGTAAATTAAAAGTGAATTAAATTTAATTAAAATAAAGAGAAAGTGGATATAAGGCTGCAGGGAAAGTGATGTGCTGCCCACAACAGATTTTGAGATCCACTAACAGTATTAGAACTTAAGAATAAATCTTGTATGGGCAGCACAGGACTTTCTCTATATAATGCAATAACTTTACTTCTTTTAATGAGAAATAATGATGCGCAAGGCTCATAGTACTATGCTTTTGAGATTGAATTAAGATTGCCTGAATTGAAATTTGGCGCTTTTGTAGCAACTGTTATAAAAAAACGTTGAGGTCACCATTTGTTATAAAACGTGGTGGGCATCATTATGTTGTATGACGTAGGTTATCATATGTTGTAAAAAGATATTCACGGCATTTGTAATAGGATTGCACAAGCAATTGGAGCGCGATCGCTGCGGGCGGTTTCTCTCGGGCATCGGAGAAGATGGGAGATCCGCGCTGAAGTGACAAGGGTTGTACACAGCGATTGGTGCTGATGGTGGCGTGATGATAGTATAAGATAAGCAATGATGACTCAAACCTTTTGAATTTACCTTTTTCTTTATTTGATGAGAAATTACCATGTTCCAAATCATATACATCAAGAAGTATTAGACATCGAATTTGTTGACGATGATACTTGAAATTACACTTGGATTTCCGACATTACAGAACAATATTCGTCGAATACAACGGCGGATCCGATAGTGGTTTGCGCCGGTTAGACATCTCCAAGTAATCAATCTATGATGAACAAATCTCGTGACTCTTTGAAATTACATTAAAACGCGACTTAAACAATTTACTTCATTATTAATTTAATTTTAGATACATTCTATTAAAATACATTCTGTTCTTTGCCCCGCGGGCAAGAACACGTCCGACTGCTTTGGAATTACATCGCCAACTAAATTTATTCACCGAAAACAGACTTAAGCATCTTTAATGTTATTACGCGTTCATGACGCAAAGAAAAAGAGTTCCAATGTTAAGGAATATGAAATGCAAATACGAAGTACATGTACTAAAACGCGTGACAAATTACTACGCCAAGGTTTACCGAAACTGGCGGGAAATATCCAAAAGGGCCGAATACAGAAATGGCGCTTTATCAAATTTGGAATAAATTTCTGAGAACAAGTTTTAGAATCGAAAGTGAATTAGAATTTGCGGGAAGTTAAATTTTGAAAGAAAATAATTATTAACGAGGTCAAGCATTTCACAACACAACTTATGAGGCCAAAGAGCATGATTTATATAATAAACGACTATTAGCGAATCCCTTGCCACCCAAATACTAAAAATATTTCCAAAAGTATATTCTTTTGTAAATAAAGCGAAATAGATCAGCGAGAATAATGTTAAAATATTTGTTGTATAATATAGTCTATGGAAAGGGATGGATGATACTTGTGCTTTTTTAACTTTATATAATTTATAATTTTATATAAATATTAATTAATTTTATAATATTTTTTAATTTTAAGTAAATATTATAGGTTCTAATTTTTAATGAGTTTTCACTTTCCCTGCAATACATGGTAACGTATAGGGAAAGTATTGGAATCATGCCTAGTTTTCGACGGATGTACACGTTTTGAGACCTCTAGAATACGAAAAAACTATTTTTAGCGTGACGTCTGTGTGTGTGTCTCTCTGTTTGCCTGTGCAATGTGTGTATCCACTCTAACTCAAAACCTAATGGATCGAATTTCATAACATTTGGTAGGTAAGTCACTCGGATTTGATCCTGGTGCTGATTAGTTTCTGGTACGATTCGGAAAAACAGAACCCGCCCTTTTTAGCGAAATATCCCATAAAAATTTCATGTATCCACACTAGCTAAAATACTAATTGACCAAATTTCACAAACTTCGGTAGATAAGTTACTTGTGAGATACTCTGGTGCTGATTAGATTTTGGTACGATTCGGAAAAGAATCTGCCTTTTTTTATGAATTGGCCCGGAAAAATCGCCAAAATCTATAATAAAAAAAACAAAAAAAAACTACAAATGATCAAATGCATCAATTCAATACTTGTTTTATACGTAATTTTTGACGAAGAAAAAAATAAGACCAAGTCCATTACTTTAGGACTAACTGTTCTCAAAATATTTGAGATTTCTTGCATTTTTGTTACGCCGCTCTCGGAAAAATGTCCAATTACCAAAAAAAAAAAAAAAAAGTGAATTAAAAATGCAAATTTAGTGTTATTTTGTGTAATGGTTCTATTTTTCTATTTCTCCCTATGATCATGTTTGTTGGTGAAAACATAATAACGCGATAGGTCCGTAAAGAATCCCGATTGGTGGTCAAACCTTGCTTAAGCTACAAGAGATATAGCTTGAAGTACAGTACTCCAAATTATTAATACTAACTACAGTAAAACAAATTGCTGCTTGTAAGATAAAAACTTGCAAATTTTCTTGAAGAAAGAAGGCATATGCCAGTAAGATGACGACTATTGTTTCGAGGGCGTTATAAGACCCCTTCTTCAGGTCAAATGAACAGGTTAGACAGTATGCGTCTTTAACCATACTGCTAAGAACGAACTGCGTTGAAACAGATGATGAGCACTTCATATAGAGCTATAACACACACAGCAAAAAATTCGCAAACAGGATGGTATCCGCTATTGAGTAAAACAACCATAAACCTATCACCACGGATTGATAAAGGATCAATCCTATATAAGTGGCGGCTCGTGAGATGAAGCAGTTGGCGCAGGATAAACACAGCTTTATTTAAAGTTATCGGCTGAATGGGTTATTATTGTTATTTGGCAGAATTTTCGACTCATTTGGCTATATTGGGGTAATATTTCACAGTTCTTGTGTTAGTAGCGTAATGTGTTCTGATAATGCTCGTTGTCGAGGAGGAGGGAAAATCCTGTCGCTGAATCTGCTTCACCCATTCCTGAAGTCAAGAGCCGCCACTGTCCTGTATTTTTTTAACGGTTCATATAATTTTCTGTCTCTGTTTTATTTTAAATCTATCAATTTCATTTTCAGAATCTTCCCTCGTCTATTTGCGGAGAAGAAATTATCAATCAACCCGCGGTGATAGGTCTATAACTGGGGTAGTAGACCTTTTTATACCTACCGCCCACTTTTGTATCTTCGTTGGTAGTAAAATTTTTTAGCCGCCCACCGGTTCCGCAGTAACTTAATTTAGCGCAACTGCAAAGTACTCGTAATTTTTGAGTAGAGGTTTAGTAAATTATGTAGTTAAATTTATCTTTTATTTATACTTTGCATATGTTTATAATACATAGAAAATTTAATTTAATGCTGCATTTCTGCATCTCCATCGATATAGGACCTACTAGTGCGGAAGCTGCTTAAATTGGCGCCTATGGACGCCAATGTCTGCAAAGGGGGATCGAACTGTTTGGGATAGGGTATGTCAAATACCTGTCTTTTTGAGAGGTTCTTTGTTTGGGATGGACGCTGTCCCACCCGTAAGCAAAAGGTTAATACTGATATAATTTGAATTTTTAATATTTGAAAAGGAATACTTAATCATTTTAACGGGCAGCTTTATCCATTAACTTATATAATTTAGAATTTACTTAAATCGATATCTGCAAGGATGAAAATGTGCGTTTTGTGTTTGTGTAGTAAATTGCATTTATGTGTGCAAATTAAATTTAAATTTACGATGATGCAAAGCGACGCTGGGCGTGCCAACTACTTTACCGCTATTTAATATATTTAAAGAAATTTATTTTACTGTAGATTTACATTGTATATTTAAAGCTATTTAGAATATGTTTTGTAATTTTGATATAAAATAGATAGCTGCACATAATTTTCTGATATTTTATACTTATATAGCAACTTGGAAGAAAATAAAACTATATGCAGTTCATTTATGAGATTTAATGATTCACAATTTTACCGTTTTATTTATAGTTGTCTAACTCAAACCATTTATTTGTATTATACAAATAAAAATGAAGAAGTTGATAAGTTAGCGCTTCAAATAAGAAAACCCTGCCTTAGAAAAAATGGAAAAGGTAGTGGGCGAAATATGCTTAATGCTTTTAACTTTTATTTTAATACATTTTTTTTTCATTTGTTAAGGTTTTTAATCATCTTGGTTTCAAGCGTTAAAACAACAATTCTTGGAATTTTAGAATACCGCATGAACGAAAGGAATTATACAATTTAAAACATTAAAGCTTTTTTTCTTGGGGTGGAGGCTGGGGACTTAGGAATGTGACAGTTGAATGCATTTGTGACTTACATTCATGTATTTTTATTATTGTCTAGGTTTATTAAGATAAAACTTTTTTTTAGTACCGAAATCTTTCACTTTGTAATGCAACTTGTCCGGTTTCACATTTTTTAACCAATCAATAGCACGAAATAGCAGATTACTGCAGGATTAATCCAGAAGTGACCGAGAGGACCATTTTTAAATTTTACTTTATTACACATAGTATTGAAAAAGTATTGTTTTCACGAAAATTTCTGATTTGCAGATTTTGATGCCGATATATGTTTGAAGACCTCCTGAACACGTTTCGATTATTTTTGGAGTGATACCAGCCTGTTTGTCTGTCTGGAGCCGATTTCTTGTGTACACAATTACCACTACATTTATTATTGAATTTTCACGAGACTTTATATATGGTTGAATAGAAATTTTTGAATAATAGATAGAAATTGATAGAAATTTTTTTAATTCGATTACATGATAATTATGCATGAAAGGGACTATTTATGGCTCAATGATCACGAGACTTAATAGTTTCAACCATTGTTGTTAAAATCTAATTCGAGCGAAAACTTCGAAATTTATTCGAACTTTACATTTTCTTAACATGACAGTATAGTACAAAATTTGACATAATTATGCATGTAAAAGGGATTATTTACGGCTCAATCACAAGACTTAATAGTTGTAATCATTGTTGTCAAAAATAGCAGCGATACAATTTCTGTGTTCGTGGCGTCACTGGCACCCCTCGGGGATTGGGGGGTGGGGGTAAACTTCCCGGGGGTATAGTGTCAAGTTAAGTATCAATCGAAACAGTTTGTCAAACCCTTTAAAGTGAAGGGTAACAAGCTATAATTGTATTCATTTGGATGAACGATACTCATTTTTCTAAATTTTACTGAAATTTTGGAGGGGGGGGGGGCACATGCTACTTAAAATGGATTATTGTATGAGAAAGTCGAGTCGAGCCACATTGCAGTTAACATTTTTTTTTGTGTATGTGTAAGTGATTATTCCAATGTCTAGCTGTTAAAACTACGATTATTTCATTTTTGAGATTTTTTATTTAGAGAAAGCGACCCTATTTGTGTCATGGTATACGGCGTTTTCAGCCATTTTAGACCTTTCACAAACCACTTTTTCTCAGCTTCTTTCCGTCTTGGGATTGTGGTTCAGAAATCATTGTCTTCAGCTGAACCCAGCTAAAACTTTGACTCAAACTGTCTAGATCAGGGGTGCACAACCTTTTAGCGCCAATTTCACATAGACTAAGCGACGGCGTGCCGCAATTGGGAGGGCGGGGAGGGTACCACCCAGCAATATATTTTTAGTAAATACCGAAACAAAAAATTAAAAGTGAAAATTAGAAACAAATACAAAAATGAACAAAACAGCTCACTTGCTTCAAAAACGTACAGACATCGCCAAAATCCTTTTATTTTTTTGTAGAGCTAGTGGGAAATTTGACATTGTTTGTTTTCCATTATTCTTTCAATGTCTGGTTCAGTGTTGGATATAGCGATCCATAGGTTTCCCTCCAAGTGTTCATCAGTTAGACGAGAACGACCTTCTGATTTCACTTGTTTCATTAATGAAAATGATTGTTCACATAAATAGGTGCTCCCGAATAATGTTATCGTTTATCGACCGTGAATTTTCAATTTTTCCATTTCACAAGGCAAGGAATTTCTGTAAAATTCTTGCAAAGAGACTTCGAAAAATTTAGCTTTCAATTCGGAGTTACTCTAAATTTCGATAAGCTCCATCTGAAAATTGACGGGCGCTGTTTCAATATTTGTCGCGAATGGTATTGCAAATACTTCCAACGATTTCTCAAGTTTTTTGATATCTTGAAATCGACGACTGAACTCATTTTGCAGATTTTATACTAGTCTTAAAGAAAATGTGATATAAATTTTTTATAATAGTTTATATAATAGTTAAGCTGAGGCTGGCGGCGGGCCGCACACTATTAAGCTGAGGGCTGCATGCGGGCCGCGGGTTGTGCACGACTGGTCTAGATTATTTTCTTGCGACCGGAATTTAGGTCTAAAATTCACTCTTATATTTGTTAAAAAGAACATTACTTTTCAAGGCATAATTTTTGCAGGAAGGGGGTAAGTTCCTAATTTGAATTTTTTTTCCACGAACATTTTTGTACTAGTACTCTGTGTCCATTCAGTTGTTGTTGTTGAGACCCAGACCGTCCGACCTACCAGAAAGGTGTAAGGTAACCATTTGGACTGCCGGAAGTGCCACCCAATTTAGACCGGAACCCACTGGTGGAGGCATTCACAGGGACCGTACCCTCCTTCCCCTACTACCAAGCTCTCTGCGTCCATTCAGTGTAAAATCTGAGACTAGTCGTATTCTCTTTCTGTGAGTATTTGAAATTGAACATTTCTCCACTATATTTAGGATCAAATGTCTCTATATAATATTATAATGTTACATATAGGCTAATATGAACTCGCAGATTGTATATAAATTGAGAACTGAATCGTAAATTATTTAGTCATTATAATAAGCTACAAAATGCTGTTTTTAGAAACAAAACATTTACAGTAAACGGAAGAATAAGAACCGTTGAGGCTATGCAGATTGGCGCGCTATTGAAATTTTAAGGGTCGAATTTAGCAGGGTACCAACACTGGGAGATAACTCATTGCTAGATTCTTAAAGGAAAACGGCTAGCCTGCCAGCTTTTATGATTAAATCAGAAGTTTCATATTTTAATTACAAAAATAAATTATTGATGTCATCACCTTCACAAAAGTTAGCCACTTTACTGTACCCAGATATATTTAAGATACCAAAAAGAAATTTAGCTTTGAAATAAAGTTTTATATCACCATCGTTTAATGTTACCTATTATATTTTATTATTCGTAAGTTATCTTATTAGATTTGAATATAAAAGGTATTACACAATTACAATTTTCCAATATCACAAGATAAACAAAACATATTACTATGAAAATCTTGAGAGGATAGTAAAAATATAGATCCACAGGAAGAGTTAAAACCATATTTGGGCCACGTCATCTTTATAATTTAGGCATAGATCCACACTAACACCACTTTAAAACACATTCAATGTACCAATTTCACTGGGCGATTTTTTTGTAAGCACTTGTATACTTTTTTCATTTAAGGTCCGTTTCGAATGGTTAGATGGTATTAACCACACCCAATTTAATGCGATTATGAAGTACATGCAACTGACTAAAATGCACTCTGTTTACCCTTTTGGAATGCAGGAGAACTAATACGGTTAAAACAAAGTAAAGAAATACGTTATGAAGTTCGCTATTCGAATTCCTGAACGTGACCACTTCTGTGTCCAGAAATGCTATGTGGTTTCAGTCAAATTTGTCTGCTGAACAACATTAAAATATTCTCCTGATTTTCCATTTTAAAATTTAATTTAGCTATAGTTCAAACTTCTTCAACAGAGGAACTAAGCAACGTTTTATATTTCTGAGATCTTTGGCAGAAGGAGGCATTGAAATACATTTAAAAATAAATTTTCAGTATTTCCTTGATATACCTTTTAGCCCGTACTAAAATAGTAATTGCGGGCAAAACCATCTTCATTAAAATTTACAAAACCTTAAATCCAGCCATTGTTTATCGCACATAAGCATTAAAATATAAAAATATATGTAACATCTGATTTAAATAAATGATGTTGGTCTAGTTATGGGAGTGCCAGGGGATTTGACTTTTAATCCTTTCATTTAAATATATAAATTATTTTTAAAAGTTTAAAATTAATTTAATTGCCTGTCTTCAGGAGGTAGACAACGCAAAATAATTAGTAACGAAGAATGAATTACAGCTATGGTCATAAAATAATATTTAATGGTCTTATAAATGATGATGATTTGTATTTTACAAAAATCAAAATACCCAAATCTTCAAATCTATTGATAATCTTAATGACAATTTTAACAAAATGAAACTACATTTAAAATGTCATTCGAAAACTCATTTAGGTACAATTTTATTTTAAGTATCTCAGGTACTAAGAATTATTTTATTTAATATCTGACTCTTCAAGAGAATATTAATAATATCAGATTATAAATGAAGGCTAAATATGTAATTGTAATATGCATTGGCATTAGGGCGCTATTAATATATCCATAGAACTCCAAAGAATTTCAGCCATTTCTTTTACCATGAAATTTTAAACTATCATTTTCAGATAGTGCTAATGCATCTTTTACACTTATATTTCGGAAAATTGCATAAAAGATGTATATACATATAAAAAATAATAAAGCAATTATTCAATAAATTAGAAAAATTCGCTGACTTTGGATTAAAATTCTAAATAATCCAAGTTTTGACCTCAACTTAATGGCTACTATGCAACTGTTAATGGCTCTATGTTAATCGCAATCTATTCTATCCATTTCGATTTGCTTTCTGGATAGTATGCTTTTCGGTTTCATTTTTTCTCTATCTATTAAACGAAATTATTTATTGTATAAAATAAATTTTTATAATATTATCGGTACATATGAACGATACTCAAAAATATTTTGTTTCGATTTTTCATTTTTTACGATCTCAATTTTGTGGGGCGATAGAATAATGTTATTCGTTCCGAGTTTAAAGGTCTTATTGCACAGAAAATGTTTTATTGCCTGAACTTCGGCAATTTCTCCTGTCAATCCTGTGTTAGGACCCTACTATCGAGCAGCTGATCGTAGAGTTGTCAGTAATTTGCTGCATATTTGTATTTAGCTTGTTTAGCATCAGGGCATATAATCGCTAGAATTTCACCCATTCTCCTTCATTAAGCATTTCTAGGTGTTTCTATTATTATCGTGAACTTTAATGTACCGTATATTTATGTAATTAGATAAAATGTCGTAGAATTGTTATTCCATATCCACTGTCCATCATAGAACTGCAGCTATAGCCATAGCTGCAAGACAGAGAGGTGTGGCATCAAATTTTGTCTCGTCTGACTGGATCACACTTTGGAGTTTGTCTTACTGTGCATGAAAAAAATGCTGCAATTCGGGAATAAGTTTTCTTTCCATTGAAATGTATGGTATTACTACAAGATTGTTCAAAAGGAAGATCTCTGTACAATAGGCACTTAAGTAAGGGCTGATCAAATGAAAGTCGTCGAAAAAAATTACCTGTAACCTATCGAACTATGAATAAAATCAAATCAAAATTTGACTTGAGAAGGGAGAATTATTGCCAACATAAAATCCACAGCGGAATGTTATTACAATTTCAATATTTTTCATTGGTCACTTTAGCACCTGCAGAAATAGAGATTCTGAATGAACCAATTTGTTTAAAAATTTACCCCCTTTTTTATAGTTATTTCAAATAAACCCTATTTCAATTCCCCAAGAGAAGATTGAATGCGAAAAATGGGAGAAGTCTAATGTGGGCATGGCCATAAACTTTTCTGATACATGGCCCGGTTATACAAAAATAAATATTGTCGACATTTCCTAAATAATAACTATTTTCTATAATTGAACATAATTCTTAGGATTTTCAATTTGCTTAATTTCATACAGACGGCAGAGGCGCCGTCTGTATGAAATTAAACTTACTGTATTAACTTTTTTTCTAATGCTGTCTGTCTGCGATTTTTATACGAAGGTCACACTGGAGTTTTTGAGACTGGGTCAGACGATATGCGATAGATAAAAATTATTGGTCGGATATTTAAATTTGAACTCTTATGTCTGCAGGCGATAATTTGTGGCAACAATTACAATTTATTTATTGTAGAATAAATTTTGAAAGAAAAGGAAAGGGAGTTGACGCGAGAACGTTATCGAGCTATGATTCTCTATGACTTTAAAGTGGGGCTAAATCAAGAAGAATATCTTCAACGTCAACAATTAGCATATGGAAATGATGCTCCATCTCGTGCCACTGTATTCAATGGTTTACAGAGTTTAGAAGACCTTGTAATTCTCTCCTGGATGAAAAACACACAGGAAGATCTTTGTCAGCTATAGTACGATGTTAATTGCTGTACCTATCAAATGATACAGAAGGAATTTAACATTGGATCCGCAGCTATACATAAAACTATTCATGAAAATCTGCATATGAAAAAATTAGTTTGTCGTTGGGTCCCTCATAATTTAACAGAACACCAAAAGGCGGAGCGTGTCAGAATCAGTAAAGAAACCCTAAAATTACCTAATGATGATGGACACCACATCATTTCTAAAATTATAATTGGTGATAAAACGTACATGTCGTTTTCTGACGTTTCAACACGTCAAGAAAGTTAAAGTACTGGTCTTTGAAGATGACCTCAAACCAACAATGGTGAAAAGGCAACGAGCAATGAAAAAAGTAATGTATGCCGCGTTCTTCAGAAGTACAGGTCTGGTCAAAGCCATAAAGCTAAAGGGACAGAAGACAATTACAGCTAATTGGTACACCACTAAGTGTCTTCCAGAAATTCTTCAGGAAGTGAATGTTAGGGGACTCATGCTTCACCATGATAATACATCTTCTCATTCAACAAGTATGACAGTCGAATTTCTTAAACAAAAAATATCAAAGTGATAGAACATCAACCCTATTCTTTTGATCTTGCTATGTGTGACTTTTGTCTATCTTTTAATGCAAAAAAAAAATATGTGGGCGTTGTTTTCATTCCGAAGACGAGATTGATGATGCTATAAAAGCATATTTTTCATCGATTGCGAGAAATGTATGGCTTGAAGTATTTAATCGTTAGAAAATTCGTCTACAAAATTTCATTGATGTTGGAGAGGAGTACTTTGACCACTCCTAAAAGTTGGTAAATTTAACTTGTACCACTTAGCCGTATCTCAAAAATTTCAATGTGATCCTCGTACAAGGAGCATTTTACAATTATTAGACGATGCATCCAGACGGGCGCTTTCGAATATTTTATGAGCAATAAAAATTTATAAATGCATGTAATATTTTAATATAGAGATGACTCGAGCCGAACACATTCACTTTTTAAATTATTTTATTTCAAAATGGTTTTAAGTAGCTACGGAAAGTTTTACATAAAGGCACGCAGTGAGTAGAACAAGGGACTGTTCCGTTCAGTTGGCAAAATAGATTTGAAACGTACAGTTGGTCAGAAAAATAATACCAACACCGGATTTTATTTCGGCTCCTTGGATCATAAAGTCAAACAAAAAGTATCATTAGATTCGGAATAATGCCTACTATAAATAAATGGGTATTTAATTTTCATAAGCGGTCGATTTAATATTTAATTCATTTCCAAAAATCCATTTTTTCCCATAATAAGATTTCTTATGTTAACAATATGCGAAATATAAATTTGTGCGAAATTCTGACGAAAAATAAGGAAGATATATAAAAAAAAAGCAGAAACATTTGGGGTCCGTCTCTATATTTAAGGTAGTAAATTGAAGGTCACGACTACTCTGAGGTTATACCTTTTCCATGTTGTTTATATGGCACATTTTTTACAAAACCATCTTAGCAATAAGCTTGTAGGGTCCCGAACTTGTGAATTTTAGGGGCAGCTTAAACGCCATTTTTAACCAGTAATATGTTAACATTAAATGAGGTTTTTTTGAAGTCTCAAAATATAGTGTCCTTGGATTCGCTAATAAATTTTTCTCACGTGAAAAATCATTGGCATTTTACTCGAATCATTCGAGCATTTTTTTTCACTTTCTACTTTCATTGAATTAGAAATTTTATAATATTTCTTTGACTATTGGCTTTTCTTTCTGTAGCACAGAGATGCGTATGGCATTAAAACAGTAAACGACATTAATACATTTGTTTTTTGTTCTTGGCACAATTTGTTTTAACTTATTAACCAAAAGACTTACAATACTTACAATATATAAAGGGTGTAACATAATTCCCTCCGGGGTTTGGAAAGGTCATATTTAAAAAACTATTACGAATACAACGAAAAGTTTCATACCACCATATAAAGAATCACTTCATGTTTATACTTGTAAAGCTTATAGCTTGAAGTTATTCTTTATATGGTGGTATGAACCTTTTTGCTATATCCGTAATAGCTTTTTAAATATGACCTTTCTAAACCCCGGAGGGAATTATGTTACACCCTGCATAAAGAATTTCAATAGTATTTAATTTCACACAACATATTAATAATACCTAATATATACATGAAATCTTACAACTCAATAAGACGTATGGTGTCACTTGTTGAATACGTTACGGCAAAGAATTTCAGCGATGCTAAAAAAAAATATATCCCGAAAAATTCAGTATTAATTAAAGTTAGTGTTTAATATTGCGTAATAAACCCGAATGTGGCATTTCCAGTGAATTGGCTATTATATGAAAATTTCAAGTATCATTAGTCTCTAGTTGGAATTTTTTTTCTGCATTAACATCTACATAATATATGAAATTTGCCACCCAAATTCGGTCTAAATTTCTTCAGTTGTAAAATTCAGTGGTATGATACCAATAATTTTGTAATGAATTTTTAATCAGATATCCACACCACATTCAAACTTTTTAAAAAATATTTTATTGAATTCGTCATGACCTATGGTTATCTATTTCAACTTCTTCGGTGGCATTTTTAAGATACTTCCCTACGTTCTAAAGACCTGCATTTTCGTACACAGTTCAGTCCAATGGAGAATTTTAATGTATTAAAATTTAGCATATCCTCGAAAAATAGAACGGAATTATTTTGTGAAATGCGCCGCAAAAATTATCCTTTGCTTTAAGTAAGCCCATTGATGTAAGATATTTAAAAGCCGTTCAATATGCAGCCTCACTTTTATACAAAAAACCCATTGTTGTTAGATAATTAATAAAACGTCCAATATTCGGCTTGATATATATATATATATATATATATATAAATAAAATTGAAAATCTGTCTGTCTGTCTGTCTGTCTGTCTGTCTGTCTGTCTGTCTGTTTGTCCCATCATCACGGGAGAACGGCTGAACCGAATTTGATGAAATTTGGTGGGTAGCCTAGAAATAGCCCCACTTAAAATTTAGTCCATGTTTGGAGTTTCCACAACCAGTGGTTCTCGAGATATTAGTGAAAAACGAATATTTCGTTTGTCTCATCATCACGAGAGAACGGCTGAATCGAATTTAATGAAATTTTGTGAGTAGCCTTAAAATAGCCCCCCATAAATTTTGCCCAAGTTTCGAGTTTCTAATACCAGGGGTTGTCGAGATATTAATGAAAAACGGAACTTTTTCTTAGGAGATCTACTCTCCAACTCCGTGGTTTATCCAAAAGGAAAGGATGAAAATCGTTTGTTTAAAACGTCAACGTGAATTAAAACTTCATTTCTGAGCTTAGTGCAGGATTTTTGCATTAATTAGTCACTATCTGAAAGCATGACTTGTTTGAAACATGAATTTAAATGGAAAATCTAACTCCATGGTCAAGCATTTACTAAACAATGGAAAGTATAAAGAAATCAAAATGGTTATTATTTTTGCATTTTATGGGGAAGAGATCAAAATGGTTATTTCATTTCGCAGTTTATGAGGAAGATTCTTTATTATATTATGTTGCTCAGCAATGCAATTAAATTAAATGTGTTTCTTAATATTTGTTATTATTTTTTCTATTTGAATAATAAATAAATAGATGTAAAAATATATTTTGTAAATGAACGGTTTGATTTTTCTTTTAATTATATTAATTACGGACTGCGTACATCACTTTCATTTGACAAAGAGTTTTTAAGCTTTTATATTGTGTTTAGCTAATAAACTCATATTGTGTTTAGCTAATAAACTAATATTGTGTTTACCAATAAATTCATTTATCCGATTTTGAAACAGAAAAAGAGTAGAAAGGGTATATCTTCTACTACAATTTTAGTGTTTGCAATTAGTATATACAAACGAGATCAGGATGTTTTATTCTTCAGATCTGCAATTTCAGAGCTACGAATTTGGCGGAATATCGCTAACTTGGCAACTTTTCTTAAACTTTGCCAAATTGACGGAAATATCGCCAAATTGCTAAAAACGACGCAAATCAATGAAATTAAATTAGTTTTTTTAGAAGACAGTACTGAAATGATGTTTCGGTAGCATTTGTGGGTCAGTCTATCCATCCTACTTAGTAACACATTTATCGAATTTTTAAAATATCACCAAATTGATAAAAATGTTTGTAAATCTATAAAAATGTCATGAAATTGACAAAATTGCGCTTAATAAATGAAATTAATTGTGTTTTGTTAGGGGATAATATTATGATGATGTTTCGTCAATTTGTCGCAAAATGGGACTATCAGGTTTACAGTCCTACTTGGCGATAAATTTGGCGATTTTTTAAGTCATCGCTAAATTAAAGAAAATATCGCCAAACCTTTCATGGAGATAGCATTATTCAGACGATATGATTTCCATCAATTTATTTGAAGCAACTGATATCATGTCGTTTAGCAATGGATGTAAATCCAATGTGTTATGTGGCATACGATTTTAATTAAATCTTTTCCGATTTGAATAATAAAGATATGTATATAAAATAAATTTCATTGGCATTGCATTTTTGACTAGATAATATCGATTACGGTCTTCAGGTTACGCATTATTATTATTGATATTTTCGGGGATTACTGATTCAGGGATTATTATGTTCAAATTATTATACCATTGTTTTATTATGACAAAAATTGTTGAAACTCACATCTTGCACGTTGTGCGAGTAATCTTCTATAAATGCACGTGTTATCTTCTAATCTACGAGAATATAAGTAGTACAGGTTCATAGGTATATATTTTGATATATATTGGCATATATTGGAATCAATTACGACCTTCTGGTATAAATATTACGTACGGGGATAATTGAAATTTTCAATTTATAATGTCATCTGTTTTATTTCGGCAAAGATTTTTTAGACTCATATTGTAATAAGGGTAATCTTCTACTAACATACAGGCATATTTTCTAATCAGCGACAATATAAGTAGTATGGGGATATATATATATATATATATATATATATATATATATATATATATATATATATATATATATATATATATATTCCCATATAATTTTAGTGCTTTCATTCTGGCATATATTGGAATCAATTACGGGTTTATTGATATTTTCAATTTATACATGCAATCTACTAATACAGGTTATATCTTCTAATATTCGCGTATATAAGTAGTACCGGTCCTATACAATTTTAATGCTTTCATTTTGCATATATTGATTCAATTCCTTTTTTTGTAAATTTGCTTTCGAAAGGGGCCAGGATGTTTTATTCTTTAGATCTGCCCGTGACGATAATTTTGCATGATGAGAACAGATATTCATAAACTTCTCTTTAGGAGCAATAAATTTAATATTTTAACATAATTTGCATATGATTCTGAATTATAAGTTTCTTTATATATTATACTCCGTACGAAGAACGGGTATGCTGCTAGTATATAATAATAATAATAATAAAGATAAAAATAAATAAAAATAGTAAGACTAAATTAAACCATGATCAGTGTCATACTCTGGTTCAAAAACAATATGGAGGAAAATTAAGTAAGGAGGATATGAAAGGAAATATCTAACAGAAGGAACACAATGGTACCATATAAGGTAAAGTGATCTTAATTTTAAATTATCAATAATACACATAAATATATCAACATTCAAGTGCGATACATACAAATCAAGTTCAAACATCAAAGGATTATCAAAATCTGGAAGCTCAAAATATTAAAATGACAAAAATAAAAATAAGAGAAAAGATGCAATCCGAAAATCTGAAATTGGATAGAACCTCTGTAGATCCAGCTTTTTAAGGATCTTTGCATCCCCAGAGGTTCCAAATGTGTTTCGCTCAACGATACAGCTACATGGCCGAAACATCGTCAATATATATATATATATATATATATATATATATATATATATATATATATATATATATATATATATATATATATATATATATATATATATATATATGAGAAAAAAATTAAAACTATTTTACAACAACGGGATTTTTACGGGCTGTACTGGGCATATTTTTTGGGGGGGGGGGTAGGTCAGAATCCAAGGAGGAAATCAACTTAAATTTGATGAAATGTTGTATTATCATCACAAGTATGTATGTGCGTAAAATTTCAAGGATATCGGCTTTGTAGAAGTGGGTCAAAAATTGATTTCAAGATTTGACCCAAACAAACAGAGAAACCTACCTATATAAACCAGCATAATAAAGAACATACATGCTCAGGGTCATCATAAAATAAAAATGGGGCTATTTTTGTGGAGCATAATGTTTACGGGAAAATATTAAAGCAGGTGGTTCTGAAACAACTTTTCACAACTTCCCAGTTTTAGAAACTACTTTATGAGTATGTCTATAAATAGTCTTGTTTTCTTGCTATTCACATTTTTGTCTAGTTTTTTCCCTCTAGTATCTACAGAGCCAGATTTTACTTTGCAAGCTGAATACTTAGTACATGTATTATGAAACGTAACGGGATGTGAAAGAACATTTAAAAATGCGAGATTATTTTGCACTTTTGGTTACACTAGAAAATGAATAAACAATTTGTATTGTTCTGTCTATAAGTGTATGTGCCTATAATGCATACATATGTACTCTAAGCCAAACAACGTTGTCCAACTAGTACATATTAAAGTCTGCAAAGACAGGGAAACTAACATTAATAAATGTAATCAATTCTAATTTCTATTTAACAAATAATATTATTTTAAAAAGTTGCAATATAATGTATATTTTCTTTATAATGATTGCCACTTAGCGTCAAAAAAAAGCTATTTTATATCGAAATTGGTTCAGTTAGGTTCTGTTATATGGCCGATGCTGTAAGTGTGCAAAGTTTCAGTCTTCTGGGTTATCGAAAGGCTTCTGGAACGTCTGAAAATCGCCCCCTCCTCCCTATTTTGTCTACCTCAGGGGGGAAATCGAAAATTTGGCCCCGTTAGGTTCGGGTCCATGCTCCATACTATAAGTATTCAGGGATTCAGCATCTTACGTCATCAGTGGGGGATGAGCTTCTGGAACGTTTAAAGAGACTAATTGCACCTCTCACCATTTTGTCCGCCCTCCGGCTTCGTTAGGTTCTCGGCTCATAGTCAATATTATAATTGTTTAGAGCCGATCCGGTGGTCGAGCGGTCAGGGACATGCGTTTCCGTCTGATCGTTGGATTACCGGATTGCAGGTTCGAATCCCGCCAGCGGGCATGGGTGTTGTCATGTCGAAGCCAAGTCAGACTTCCGCCCTTCGGGGTGCTTCTATAAAAAAGAGAAGCTTGCAATTCTCCTCCCCTTCACCATGGGATACCTTGGGGGGTTTCGTGGACGTGGTGCCCCTTCACCACGGTGGAATTAGTAAAAAAAAAAAGAATTGTTTAGTGATTCCGATCGCTAAGAACCCGATTTGTGTGAAAATCGCTCAAAATGGTGCCTCAATATAAAAAAAAATAAGAAAGATAGTTCGAAGTTTTCGAAAATCTCGCTGAGGTCTATCATATTGGGAGTTTAGCTAACCCAGTATCGAATTTTGAGGCTGTCTAAAGCTTAGATTTTCTGCCACATGCGGCACACACCGACAGACAGACAAAATAATAACACAAGACAGACGAGATGTAAGATAGAAATATAGCTCTTCTCCATGAGTGCGAAACTTTCACCTATCGTAAAGACTGTAATCATTGAATGTCAAAATGTTTATTTGCCTCATTGATTTCGTATTCAGGTAATTACGACGATAAATATGTCAAATTGAATTTAGAAAATACTCTCAACGTAAGTACACCTTAAATATCGAACAGTTTCCACAATTATTTGACTAGAGAGTGTTACCTGATTCATCCAATAAACTAATTATATTATTCATGCAGTGAAAAAGATTAGTTCTTATCATCCCACTAATAATGAAATTAAATTTTGCTCTACTTCTGACAGTAGCGTCTGAGCTGGATTATTTAAAAACCGTCATTTAAGATCATGGATTCTCACCTGAAATCATTGATAGTGCTTTTAACTAATTTTCTACGCCAACGCAGAGAAAGGAAAATCCAGTTAAAATGTTTAGTAATGATGTTTCCTTTCCATTTTATCCAAAATGTATTTATATAATTACTACTCTGCTATATATTTAGATTAGTTTTCTGTCCTCTAGTTTATATTTAGATTAGTTTTCTGTCCTATCAATAAGATAATTTTTCTTCTTTAGAGAATCCGATTGAAATGAAAAGCTTAACCATTGGTGTATTTGTCAAATTTCTTGTCAATGCGGACTATCGTATATCAATTGAACTAAACGGGCGCTAAAATACTGCTGGAAAAAAATGACACCAGCATATTGTTAAAAATTGAGAAATAAATGATCAGTCATATTTTAAAAATTTTTTTCTGCTTCAATTATTTGGAAATATCCATCAATTTTTTATCTGAATTTTCTTAAAACTTTCCACATCAATACAAATTACAACAATCTGTGAAACCATATTTCTCCCAGTTTGGGTTTGAACAGGTTTAAATGTTTTTTCTCATTTTTTATCCTCTATCTTTGTGGGGGTTTTAGTTCATATTTTTCTGGCTTTCTATTGATTGGGATATGTATTAGTTAATGGCAAACGCGTTCTGTCTTTGTCCATGCGGTTGTTATGTTCTTATCCTGAGGAAGGAAGCTGTTCATTGCCTTTGAAACCAGTCGAAAATTTTAACAACTTTCTATGCTGCCACAAATGAATCATGTCTATTGTAGATTAATACATACAGCACGTTTAAGAGAATTTATATATATATATATATATATATTCATATTTTAAAAATTCGATAGATCTATATTGGAATTCCAAAATTTTATTTTTAACTTACGTTTTTTCCCCTCAAAATTTTAAACTAATAAATGAAAATGAATAGTGTGCAATTGATGTATATGAAAGAATCTTAAACAGACCCTACGAAGTAAATATTCCTTTAAATTATTTTCTAAAACATGTATAATGCGTCAGCTCTCTGCATGGAACACACAAAATATAATAAATGAAGCACCATTGTCAGCTTTAATTTTGAAATTCACGCAAGGTTAATTTCAGAGCTTATTTGGGTTAAACTTCCTTTATACGAAATGCCTGTCAGGTTACTCACCAGCTGTTGTTAATGATAGTCAGTTCGACGTGAGTTTGCAATTTCATAGTCTGCAGACACCTGTTCTCCCAAATCCGGAAATTAACGATATATTTAGTTTATTTCACTAAGTATTTGACAAAGCATGTATGAATTAACTGCAGTGTGTCTCAACCCGACTTTCTCATACTAGAAATCATTTTCAGTAGTTTTATTTTTTTTTTCAAATTTTACAAGAAAAATTTTGAAAAATCGGTATCAAGTGCCCATATTAGACCTGAAAATAGGCACTCGCCACAGGTCGATTAAACAACGTAATTTGGCGATTAAATAAAACAACTAACCGACCGCCACGTTCAACGTAAGAAAAAATAATTAAAGAATAGAAATGTGAAGAATGTTAACTAAACCAATTTCCTCTTCCAACAGATAAAACTTTTAAACAAATTTTGTTAAATTATTCTATGTTTACTATGCATTTAGGATCAAGAGTTCTAAAGACTTGAACTCTGTAAGCATTTTTGCTAAAACCAGATATTTAAAAGCATAGCTTTCTGAACTAAGGTGTTTTAGAACCGTCATGTGTTGGACGGTTCAAAAGAATGTGTGTGTGTTTATGAATGTATTTATGTTGAGTCTGTCAAAATACAGGATGATTGAAGAAAAATAGTTATGTCTAGATTAGCGCGTTGCAGTAACTTTAATAAAATATAGGATAATTTATTTTTCTCATATTATTTAATTACCGCTTTCAATGACCAGCCATATCTCTTTTTATAAAAGCTTTTAACTTACAATAGCTTTCTTGCAGTAGCTGTCGATTGCGCACATCTGCTACGCGTGCAAATCACAGCTAACAATGCAGGTGATGAAGTAGTTGTCGATCGCACACCTTAGCTACGAGCGCAAGTCTCGAATAAAGGTTTAGTTCATGAAGTAGCTATCAAATGCACGCATCCGCTATATGCGCAATTCATGGCTAACAGCGCAGATCATGAAGCAGCTGTCAATGGCACGCCTCCTCTATGCGCGCAAGTCACGGCTAGAGGTGCAGTTTATGAAGTAGCTGTTGATCACACTCCTCATTTACACGCGTAAGACACGGCTAACAGTGCAGTTCACGAAGTAGCTGCCAATCGTACCCCTCAGCTACGCGCGCAAGTCACGGTTAACGGTGAAGTTGATGAAGCAGCTGTCTATCATACGCTTCCGCTATCCTCACAAGTCACGGATAATGCGGCAGTTCATGAAGTGTCGATTACACTCCTCAGCTACGTACATTTCCAAACAGTACAGTTCATTAAGTAACTGTTAATCGCGTATCCAACCGATATGCCGGCACACAGGTAATGATACGGCTGCTACGTACAAAATGAATGGCCTTTTATTAGCTGGTGTATGACGATACATGCAATAATGCCAATTCCACTACATGTAATAACGCGGGCACATACAATCTACGCAGCTTGGAAATAGCTTTTAATATACACGGGTTCAAGACTAACAGATAAACCCGTTTTGCTGAGCATTCGATCCGCGTAGAAAATGTACAAAATAATTTGTCATTTATTAGCGGATTTAACTTAAGTCCGTTACGCGGGCGCATGCAACCCACGTACGTTACATGTAATAACTAATAATTTACAGATAGACTTTTGCTCTTAACGCCATACGTTGCTTTTTTCCAGTTTTTTAAAACTTCATACGGTGATTTTATGGAGCTTTTTAGAATTATATTTGGTTCATTAAATTAAGTTTTTTCTCTTCTGTTTATAATAAAGTAGTTTGAAAACGAAACTAATATTTTCACTAATAATCATTATATATATATATATATATATATATATATTCACAAAAAAAATCCATGATAAAGTGTCCACAAAACTTAAACTATTTACAGGCCACAGGCTACTAAGTAAAGATTTGAATTTCCAGGTCTAGTCCATATTATTACAGTTATATAGTATACCGTTAATATTTGAAGAGAACATTTTATATAATAAATGATTTCATTTAATCACTGGCAAAACTGAACACAGCAGAGTACATATAGAAAGCTGGGCCGAACAAGGTTGTAGCGAATTGGCCTTCTTCCTCATTAGCGTCCCAAGACAGCTTTGGCTGGCTGTGGGAAAACGTTTTTCGTGCTTTAGCATGAAAATCAGCTGTGCGAGGTTGCCTAAAATATCGTCAAAGTTAATTTCCATATAACTGTTTACAATCGATTTGGCTGCCGAGCATTGGCTGTTTGTGATTCGAACAATACCATTACTATTTTATTGTAATTACTATTTACTTTAAACTATAGGGCTTTCTGGTTGCAGTTTGCGAAAAAAATTTTGTTCTAGTACAATATAGTAATGTTTAGGCGGGATTTTCATAAGCGTCATAGTATGTTCTCCCAAGTGGATAGCGTCAATAAACTGGTTTCACCCTCATTAGGAATCATTAAAGATGAATACTCCTCAACTACACGGGCAGTACTACTAAAACCCAAGGTTCTTTAATATAAGGTTGGGAGCTCAGCCCGGCAACCAATAAATAAGTTGTCGGCCTGACGTCGACGAACTCATTATTTCGCCATTCGTGACGCCACGGACCAGAGAGGACTTTGAGAGCCGTTGCAAAAACAAAGTTGTCCCATTAATATATTGATTGTTCATTCTGAAAGGGCAATATCCAAACGTAAACAACCTGTCAATATATTTTTAATTGTGCTGTGCGCGCTTTCATCAGTGACGTCCAAAAATATTCTTAGTCTCTTCATAGAGCCCAAGAACAAAATGCGCGCGTTCGCTATTCCCGTAACATCACATGCGCAGAGCCATGTAAAAAAAATCTGATGTAGGCAACACATGACTTTCCTTATATAATGTAATGAATTTACTACTTTTACAGTAAAAAAAAATAGGTTTTTCTTATAGTAGATACTAATATTCTTTCCAAGATATTGAATTTTCGACAATTAGTCGTCATTTTCATTGATTTAGCGTCAGTTTTATCTATTTGGCGAGATTTTCGTTAATTTGGCAACATTTCAAAAAGTCGCCAAGTTGGCGACATTCCGCCAAATTCGTCGCCAAAATTTCGCCAAGCGTTATGGACGGAGAAATAAGTTATTCTTACAGCAGATAAATGACTATTGTCGTTCAAATACAAAAGTATTACTCAAAGTACCTTTTTTCATGAATGAAACGAGCTAGATCCAAGAGAATGATGTCACCCAATTTATCGCATGGTATTACACATGAAAAGTGAAAATGTTTCTCAATAAGAAATATTATTTTTTATATTTTATATGACTTTTTGATAATTTTTTTGAAAAATGTGCAATATCTGGAAAACGGTTCATGTTAGCGTTCTAAAATTTGTGCCAATCGTTTTCTAATGAAAAATTACATAAGAAATCTCTATTTGCGTAACTTTATTAGTGATTTTGATTTTTTGACGATTTTTTCAAAATTTCATTCGAAAATTTAGGGGTGTTCTGAACATTCGATTGCGTATAAAACCAATAGACTTCCAGTGTTTACAGATTGTGATTTTTGTACCAAATTTAGTTCGAATCGGTCCATTCGTTCGTTAGTTATCGTCTCCACAGACTCACTGACACACACACACACACAGACATCACTTCAAAAATGTTTGATTCGTGATCAGGGATGCTTGAAACGTGCTCTCCCGTCGAAAACTCGAATTCGAATTTTCGACCCCGTCACAATACTTTCCTTATACATTATGTATATAAGGAAAGTAAAAATATCATGCCCCTTATAGCTCCCCGGACTAAAACGAATTGTACAGCAGTTATATATTTCACTTCACTCCTATCGGCGGATTTTATAACTAGGAACCTTACCCATCGTCTCGTGTAGTTCGAGATTACATCTATAAATTTCAAGTTCCACTGTGTTTAATGTATTACGACACACATATGAGATATAATAACCTTTACACAGATGCTGTTAGTAGATTGTGCTCATGAGCTATAACATGATCAAAAGTTGCAGGTATGTCTCATGTTGTATTATTAAAAGTTTGAAATTATATTTATATATTTGTGTGAAGTATTCAATTCATTCATATGCATTATTTTCCCGAAAATTTTTAATCTCTGGATTTTGATGGAAATGATCCGTTTTAAAAGATCCTGAACACATATCTTGAACAATTTTGGAAATATGTCCGTCAGTGGGTGTTTATGGGGTGGGGGCGCGACGATTGAAGAGCGATGCACGTATTGCTATTAAATTTTATAGGTACATAAATTACTTAAAAAACTGAAATTAGATTTAAATCATTTGGCGACATTTCGCCAAACTCGTCGCCAAAACCTCGTCAAGCGTTACGGACGGAGAAATGAGTTATTCATATAACAGATTGCCATTCAAATACAAAAGTATTACTTAAAGTATCTTTCCTCATGAATGGAACGAGCTAGATCCACTAGAATGATGTCACCAAATTTATCGTGTGATATTACATATGAAAAGTGAACATGTTTCTCAACAGTTTATTTTTATTCAATTTATGGGATTTTTTTTATAAATTTATTTGAAAAATGTGCAGTATCTCGAGAACTGTTCATGATAGCGTTCTAAAGTTTATGTCAATCATTTTCTAAGGAAATATTACATAAGAAATCTCTATTTGCGTAACTTTATTAAAGGTTTTGATTTTCTGGTGAATTTCTCAAAATTTCACTCAAAATTTCAGGTGGGGGGCGGGGTTCTGAACATTCTACTGTGTATAAAAACAATAGGTTTCCAGTATTCAGGGATTGTAATTTTTGCACCAAATTCCATTCGAATCACTATTTGTTCGTGAGATGTCGTCTCTAAAGACTCACTGACACGCACACACACACACACACGCACATCACCTCAAAAATGTTCGATTCGTGATCGGAGTTGCTTGAAACGTGCTCTTCCGTCTTGAAAACTTCAAACTTATCGAAAAAAATGAACATTATTATAATTAAGTCATCGAAATATAAATCGCCTGGCTCTCTATGTAAAAGTAGTGAATATTTCATTCATACACCTTTATTCCAGACTGCAAAGTTAAATAATTTTTCATTAAAAAATTCAGCAATTCTTATGCAACTCATCTTACAATCACTTGTTTACATTATGCATCCATTAAAAAATTAGGCTTCGTTATAGAAATAATCAAAGTTTAATGGTCATTTAAACTAAACAATACTGTACAACAATGAGTTGGCACAGAATACAAATGCACAGGAAATAAGCAAAAATAAAGCGGTTTTAGGACGGATGGAACACTAAATATGATTTTAAAAGACCTTTAAAAATCGCGATTTTTACTTTGGGAAAAAAAGATGGATGCCATATTTTATTTCGAAGTAGGTCACGTGATCTCTTCATATCATATGTGTGTAATTATTATTTAAATTTTTAACTACCGAACTACCGAACATATTTTGCTGAACTTTTTTATATATTTTATGGGATAATTTGAATATTTCCTAACATGTTCGAAGCAATTTGTGAATTTTAACTTCGCTTAAAACATGTTTGAAAAATTAGGTCACGTAGGGTGTAACGTATATCATTTTTTTAACCCGGGTTCAATCCAAAACTAATTGAGAGATATTATTCATTTACATTCCCGTATGTCCCACAGACCGTCTCAACAACATACTAAAATTTTATTATGATAAAGTCAATTTTACGGCAGTTCTCGTGCGAACGGACAGACAGACAGAATAACCAAAGTCATAAACACTTTTCAACTATGTTGTAAAATGATAAAAAATGAAAGAAAATATAGAATCTAAAAACTAAAAAATTTAAAACTAATAGGATTTAGAAACTAATAGAATTAAAAAAAAAACTACGCAAATAAAACTACGGTACTAAGTACCCAATAATAAATTAAATTGAGAAACAATCGGTTTCTGAAGCTACATAATCATCAACTGAAAAAAATGCACAAACATTATAGTAAAAAACTTGTGAATAAGATTATAAAATTATGCAGTACAAAATAAAAATAAAGGAAACAAGCTATTTCAGGAGCTAAATGAAATAATTTCATCAAAAACCTTAAAATAATATTTTTTAAAAATTATTGTAAAAAAAAACAGTTCACACAAAACTAATAAAATAGAAAAAAATAGACAAACAATCCGTTTTGGGAAAACTAAACTACATGAGCTACTTCATCAATTACGTTCAAATAACATTTGATTAAACTACTTTAAAAATATCAATTAATAAAAATCCGCAGACTTAAGAAGTGTATAACAAACAAGAAATATCAATTATGCATAAAGCATTGATTATGAAACACTTTCCAACTGAAACACAATTTTATTTAAACAACTCTAAAATGCGATGCATTCAGCACTGATATTTTTAAATCATCACAGTACTACAATGATTTATTAAACTTGGAAACTTAAAATTTCATCAAAAAAGTCAATGCTATAAATCGTCTGCCTCTCTATGTAAAATCAATGAATGTTTTACTTATATCACTTATATTTTAGACTCCAGAGCTAAATAATTTTGTGAAGAAAATTCTGCACGCTACAGAAATTAGGCTTCGTTGTAGGAATAATCAAAGTTTAGTGATCATTTAAAATAAAAAATATTGTAATTGCGTAGGCACGGAAATTAGATACACAGATAATTACGCAAAAACAAAGCGGTTTTATGACGGAATCAACATTAAATATAAATTTGACAGATTCTTAAATATCACGATCTTTATACACGGAAATATTATTTTGTTTTGAGTCACGTGATCTCTTCATATATCATGGGTGTAATTATTATTTCAATTTTTATTTAAAAAACTACCTAGCGTATTTTACTGAAAACATTTTTCTACATTTTATGTGATATTGTAAATATTTCCCAAAAGTTTCAAAACAATTTGTGAATTTTAACTGCTCTAAAAAATATTTGAATAATTAGGTCCCACGGGGTTGAATTTGTTTCATTTTTTCAACCTGGGTCAAATCCAAAACTAATTGAGCAATATTATTTATTTATATTCCCATATGATCCACGGTAGTCTTAACAACATACCAAAATTTTATTTCGATAAAAGTCATTCTTACGGTAGTTATCGTGCGAACAGACAGACAGACACAATGAATAAAAATCATAAACACTTTTACACTATGTTAGAAAATCTTTAAATGACATTTAATCATATGCATTAAGTATTTTTGCAAATTTTTCAGCTATGTAAAAATAAATGTTTTGTAACTCTTTTTAACTTGACATATGTTGAACAGAATTATGGTTTTGGCGCATTTAGAAAAATCCGATTTGACGGGGCTCCGCACTTATATTTGAAAATACCTTTTGTAAGGGCTGCTCATAGGGGGACGAACGCAACTCGAGTGTGTGTGCGTTTGTGTGTGTGTGTGTGGGGGGGGGACTACAGAGGTGATCTGGATCCCCAATATTTTTTGAGGATGAGAAGACATTAAAAATTCACAAAAATAAATAAAAGAGGGGAAGGGGCGTAATAAACATCTGTAAGGAGCCCACAATTTGCATTGGCGACCCTGAATTAGGTAATGGTGATGTTGGGCCAGTCAGGTTTAATTATAGTCACACAATTTTAATATGTTTGCTTCTTTCAAGGAAATACAAGGAATTTGTATTCATAAATGAATCACCATGATCCATAGACATGTATATGTCTCGTAACTGTGCATACACATGTTCGGTTTTGAATATAATTTATCAAAGAACAAGAACATGTTTGAACCATAATTTATGAATGAACATGGCATTCGTAAAGTTGTTTGATTCCATGAATATGCGACATAGCAGACATGTTTACGTCCTTTGTCACGTAAATTTAACAGATTTATATGCGTGGGCATACAAACCAGTGTAAAGAGGCTTCACAGAGTCGTTGTTTGTTCGGTGACATTCCAGCGTATGATCAGGTATTTTATCTATGTGCTAAATAAATTGCGACACTTTTTAATGAAAGTATTTGGACTGTAAAGCTCCATTAGGTTTTATATATTCAAATTCCATCTTGTTAAAGACAACTGATGTGACAGCTAATTTTATACCAGACCTCAGGTATTTAATGAAAAAATCTGTAGATTAAATGTTGCAAGAAACTTTGCTATTAACGCATTTTGCAAACTTATTAATACTTGTTGTTAGAAAAATAGCATCTCTTATTTCTTATATAGGGTGAGTGTATAAGGATTCACAGAATCTATATGCATATGTCACAGAATTTAGATACACAGATAATATGCAAAAATAAGGCGGTTTTACGACAGATGAAACACTAAATACAAATTTAAAATATTTTCAAACATCACTATTTTTACACAGGGGGAAAAATAGATGCCATATTTTATTTTGACGTGATATATGAAGATTCACGTGATCTCTTCCTATATCATTGGTGTAATTATTATTTCAATTTTTATTTAAAATACTACCTAACATATTTTGATGAAATTTTTGTTACACATTTTACGTAACAATTTGAGTATTTTCTGAAATTTGCGAATTTCATCTCTACTTAAAAATGTTTCAAAATTATGTGCCATAGGGTTCAATGCATTTCATTTCTTTAACCCGGGTTAAATTCGAACTAATTCGGTGACATTATTTATTTTTATTCCCGTATGTCCCACAGACCTCTTTTTGTCGAACATCAACTCTTTGTCGAACATTGACATGGAGAGACATTGTGGAACAGGTCCCTCCTGAACAATCGATACACGCATGCGCTTTCAACTCTTTGTCGAATATTGATGTGGAGAGACACTTTGAAACACGTCTCTCCTGAGCAATCGGAGGACAAACGAGATTTTAAATCTTTGAACATTGACGTGGAAAGCCACTTTGAAACAGGTCTCTTCTGAACAATCAGCGCGGGTATGCGCTTTCAAATCTTTGCCGAACATTAACGTAGATAGACACTTTGAAGCGAGTCTCTCCTAAACAATGAGCGCGAGCTCTTTTGCATCTCTAAAAGCAGGGACGAAAGGAAACAGACGCTAAGCGGATCAAAAATTTGTCGACACATTCCTTCATTTATCCACTTAGAAAACATACTATACATTATTTCAAATAATATATGATTATAATAAAAGTTACTTTGTCTTACATTAATTGGGTTGATATTGTCTGCCTTGATTTCTTTGACGCTTGGCCACTGTTTATCAATATAATCCAACTTGCATTTTTCTCAGTTCAAAGATATCCACTTGACGATCACAGAAGTTTACATATCCTACTCAGTTTCAATATGGTTATAGAAACATTAAAGGTGACAAGTTCTAATAATACAGGGTGGTTTTGTAATCTCAGTCCATGTATCTTACCGAAAAAATCCTAAAAACAAAATTTCATTCTTTGCCACAGAACCTTTTTACACAGATGGGAACAAAAATTTTCATTTTCTTATGTTAATTTGTTCTAAAATATTTTCAGTCGCAATTCAATGGAACATGTATCTAGTTAAATCATCTTTGCTTTAATATGCGTTGTTTGGTCACCCCCCCCCCCCCCAAAAAAAAATGTTGAAAATAACATGTTATGGTTTAAAATGAGTTTTTCTAATTTCACACAAAATAGATCGGTTGTGAAAATAGTAAACTATAATATATCACTTTTCTTAGAATCATAATATTAGTTTTCAGTTCTCACGTTTACCCCCTTATTTAATTGAAAACGAGTTAAAGAAATACTGCAAAATAAATTCTTCTAAGTCATCGAACTACACATTTCAAAGCAAAAGTTATTTAAATAGGCAAATTTTGTCATTGAGATATGGCTAAAAATGTCTTGGAACAAATTAATCTTACATCCATATTTTTCTGTTAAAAAGTTTCTGTTGCAAAAGCTTAACAGGTGCACAAGGAACACCATTTTTACTCGCAATTGCCGTTTTAATGAAGAAAAAAAATATCACGAAAATCATTTCAATATTGAGTACAAAATGTTATTTTAAAAAACTGATATTTTTACTCTATGTTTGAAAATTATTTGAACACAATTCTTTCGTACGAAAACCCCACATATTTTCTAAATAAAGTTTTATACTGGTTCCTCCTCCAGTCTTTATGAGACTCTTCAGTATTTTTTTTAATACCCTTTGCAGTTTTGTTTCTGATTACGATTCTAGTACCGTATTTTCTAAAACTATTCGAGTCTTGATTATTCGTTATATACATACATAATACATTGGTTAAAAAAAAATCAGTAAGCAAGAATAGTTGTATGGTAATTTAAGTTTACATAATTTAAGAAAACTTTCTCAACTTCTTTTAAACTTTAAGATACAAATCGACAAAATTTTCTGCATTTAATTCACATAGATCAACACCCCAACAAAACTTAAATCAAAATTAATATTTATTTTTGAACTACTCACGCAGAGGTGGTCCAGGTAATTGGCAGGACAAACTTCTGGGTCTACCGTCAGGTGGAACAGTAGGCTGATGCACTACCCACGGATACACAAGTGCCTCGGACAAGGACCCTGTGGAAGCCCCCAGGTCCATCGAGTTGACCTTATGCGGGCTCCATCTATATCTCACTTTTTTCCATATAGACGGAAGGGCAAGAGCCAGTCGGCCCGGACTGCTATCTCTCCGGCCCGGGCTGCTATCACTCCGGCCCGTAGCCATGACTGGGACTGGAGGCATACTGTGTGAATGCAAAGAAAGACTTGGACGTTCTGGCCCACGCCACCTTGCGGTTGCTATGGTTACAGGAGGCGGGAAGATGCTAAGCTTGGGGGCGTACAGATTGAACAGAAGAGTTTGTAGTATATAACATCGGTGCTTTCAGAACATCGCTGAATTAAACGGAAATTGGTTGATGGGGACACTTAGAGAAAGTACGGCGAAGTATATTTTTGAACATTTTATTTTCCACAAAATACATACATAGCAAAGGGAAAGTATTGTAATGGGTAAAAATCGGACTCACAGAATTTTGATGAATTAGACACATTATAAGCATCACTGAAAAGAATCAATCATTTTGTCAATGATGCATTTGTATGTCCCGCGGGCTTGATATCTTTTGAAAAAATTGCCCTAGTCAAGTTACATTAGGTACAATTATTTTAATAAATAAAACCTTTGCTGGTAGGAAAATAGCTTAAAAAATTCTGAAGAAAATAGGCATATGTCAGTTAGGTCACGATAATTGTTTCGACTGAGTTATAATCCCCCCCTTTTCGGGCTAAAAGAACAGTATGCGTCCTTAACAACCGATGTGAATGAATTGCCTTCATTCTGAGTAATTCGTTCTTAGCGGTTGTTAAGATCGCATATTGAAATTTTGGCCTGAAGAAGCGGGATTTTAACGTCCTCGAAACAATTTCCATCACCTAATTGACATAAGCGTGCTTTCTTTAAGGATAATTTTGCAAGCTATTTATAATTATTTCATTTGTCTCATGTAAGTGACATTTTTTTTTAGAAAAATCTAACAAGGAGAAGGGGGGATGAACAATTTTTGAAGAAGACAAATTAAAAAATATTGAAAAAAATAACTAGGCTGTCTCTCTAGAACCTAAACAGAAGAGAAGCAGGACATCTAGATACATGTTTACTACTACTTTTATGAAATAAGTCTTTGTTATTAAACATGTATTTCATAAAAGTGGTAGTAAACAACTCAAAATATTAAATACAAAATATTGAATATTAAATAATTAATATACAAGACAGCTTAGCAACCTGTACAACTGTATAAGTAATTTGCACAACTGTACAAGTCATACCAAACAAACTGTATGGCACGACATTTTTTAAAATTAATTTTTTTTTATAGAATTCACTTTATCTAATCTTTGACCTTATATATATATAAATATATATATATATATATTTACAGATATATATATATATATATATATATATATCTGTAAATATATCGAAATTTAAAATCCTGATTTCCTCATGACCTAAGAGATGACTAGTTTAAGCTATGTACAAAATTATATTCAAATCGGTTGAGTTTTACTGTGTCAATGACAGTTTAGCACACAATCAGATTTAAGTCTGAATTAAGTTCGATTTTAATTAAATTAACAAGTAGCGGGTATACCCGTTCTTCGTACGAAATATATGAAGAATCCGAAAATTCACAATTTGTGTCGAACTTTTGTTACTTGGAATATTTTTAAAAAATTTAAAATAATTGTAACAAAAAGGAAAAAGCTGACTTCCCTGCAGACTCAAATTCATATTTTCTTTATTTCTTTAATAATTCATTAGATTGAGTTTAATTGCACCAAATAACACTAAATTTGCATTTTTAATTCAATTTTTGTTTTTATTTGGTAATTGGCCATTTTTCCAATAGCGGCGTATCAAAAATGCAAGATATCTCAAATATCTTGATAGCGATTAGTCCTAAAGTATAACGGAGTGTTGTTGTTGTTGAGACCCAGACCGTCCGACCTACCAGAAAGGTGTAAGGCAACTGTTTGGACGGCCGGGAAGTGCCACCCAGTTTAGACCGGAACCCAGTGGGGGAGGCATCCACAGGGACCGTACCCTCCTTTCCCTACCACCAACCTCTCGTAAGTTCACGCGGAGTACGATCACGTTAAACATGTGGGTCCGTATAACGGAGTGTGTTATATTCTCTTCCTCGTCAAAAATTGGGTATAAAACAAGAATTTAATTGATACATTTCAGCATACGTAGTTTTTTTTTTTTTTTTTTTTAGATTTTTGCGGGCTATTTCGTAAAAAGAAGGCAGGTTGTCCTTTTCCGAATCGTACCAAAATTCAATCAGAACCAGAGTGTCCCACAAGTAACTTATCCACAAAGTTTTGTGAAATTTGGTCAATCTGTATTTCAGCAAGGGTGGATACATGAAATTTTTGCGGTCCATTTCGTAAAAAAATGCAGGTTGCTCTTTTCCTAATCGTACCAATATCTAATCAGAACCAGAGCATCCTACAAGTAACTTATCTATCAATTTTTCTGAAATTTAGTCAATTAGTATTTTAGCTAGGGTGGATACATGAAATTTTTAAGGGCCATTTCGCAAAAAAAGGCGGGTTCCGTTTTTACGAATCCTACCCAAAACTAATCAGCACCAGGATCTCACTTAAGTGACTTACATACCAACTGTCATGAAATTCGGTCAATTAGTTTTTTAGTTAGAGTGGATACATTCATTGCACAGACAGACAGACACACACAGACGTCACGCTAAAAATAATTTTTTCGTATTCTAGGGGCCTCGAAAACACGAGTTGTGATTTTCGGTATGATTCCAATACTTTTTCTATACATTACCATGTATTGCAGGGAAAGTAAAAATCTGATGTGGGCAGCACATGACTTTCTCTGCAGACTTATATTCACTTTCTCTTTACTTTTATTACATTTAATTCACTTTTAATTCAATATTCGTTTTCATTTGATAACTGGACTTCTTTTCAAAGGTGGCGTAGAGAAAATACGAAAAAACTAAAATATCTCGAGAACGGCTAGTCCTAGTGTAAGAGTTGGTCTTATTCTTTTCTTCGTTAAAAATTACGTATTAAACAAGCATTTTATGGATATATTTGAGCATACGTAGTTTTTTATTTTAGATTTTGGCGATTTTTGCGGGCCATTTTGCAAAAAAAGGCAGATTATTTTTCTCCAAATCATGCCAAAATCTAATCAGCAACAGAGTGCCCCACAAGTGATTTACCTACCGAATTTTGTGTGGAATTCGGTCCATTAGTTTTTCAGCTAGAGTGGATACAAGCTTTTGCGGGTCGTTTCGCAAAAAAAGGCGGGTTCTTTTATCTCGAATCGTACTCAAAACTAATCAGCACCAGATTCGCCCACAAGTGACTTACCTACCAAATTTTATGAAATTCGGCCAATTACTTTTTTAGTTAGAGTGGATACAAAATCTGCACAGACAGACAGACACACAAACAGACAGACACACAGACAGACACACACACAGACGTCAAGCTAAAAATAGTTTTTTCGTATTCTAGAGGTCTCGAAACGTGTAGATCCGTCGAAAACTCGAGTTGTGATTTTCGGCATGATTCCAATACTTTCCTTATACATTACCATGTATTGCAGGGAAAGTAAAAAGGTGAATTCTCCAGGGCTGAGATAATAAACGCACGATTTACAATACCATTTATAGGATTAATCGCAAATATACCCATGTTGCTTGCGATTTAAAATAAGTGCAAATATAATATTCTAAATGACATAGATATTTAAAATATTCTATTAAAATATTTAATTTAATTATCCTGAAAAGAAGTAGAAGAATCTTTGTTCGAGATGTACAAAATTATCTTCCCACAATTGGCTGAACATAATATGAGTTTAAAAAATATTTGCCAAAATAAAACAGGTGAAGTAAGAAATTGAAAATATCAATAATTCCCGTAAATGCAGTCAAAAATGCAATACCATTCGTTTACAATTTTTTTATATCAATTTCTTTATTGTTAAAATAGGAAAAAAATAATAACAAGAAAGATCAATCATGCATAAAGCATTGATTATGAAACACTTTCCAACTGAAATGCAATTTCATTTAAACACCTCTAAAATGCGATACATTCAACGCTGGTATATTTTAAAGTATCACAGTACTACAGTAATTTATTATATTTAAAAACTTGAAACTTCGTCGAAAAAAAGGAACTTTATTCAACTGACGTTATCAAAATATAAATCGTCTGGCTCTCTATGTAAAAGCAATGAATTCAGATCACTTTTATTCCAGACTCCAGAGCTAAATAATTTTGCTTGAAAAAAATTCAGTAATTCTTTTACAACACATCTTATAATCCCTTGTTTACATTCTGCATCAATTAAAATTAGGCTTCGTGGTTGAAATAATCAAAGTTTGATGATCATTTAAACTCAATTACACTCATTTAAACTAAAAAATATTGTAATTGCATTGGCACAGAAAATACGCAAAAAATAAAGCGGTTTTAGGACGGATGCAACACTAAATATAAATATAAAAGAACTTTAAAAATCACGATTTGACACTGGGAAAAAAGACGGATGCCATATTTTATTTTAAAGTGGGTCACGTGATCTCTTCATATAATGTGGGCGTAACTATTATTTTAATTTTTATTTAAAAATTAAAATACCGAACATATTTTGCTAAAAAATTTGTTTATAAATTTTATGGGATAATTTAAATATTTCCTAAAATTTTCGAAGCAATTTGAGAATTTTAACTTTGTTTGAAAGATGTTTGAAAGATTAGGTCCCATAAGGCTCAATGTATTTCACTTTTTCAACCCGGGCTCAATCCAAAACTAATTGGGTGATATTATTAATTTATATTCCCATATGTCGCACAGACCGTCTCAACAACCTACTAAAATTTTTGTTTGACAAAGCCATTTTTATGGCAGTTATCGTGCGAACGGACAGACAGACAGATAACATTAACAAAGTCATAAACACTTTTCAACTATGTTGGGAAATTTTAAAAATAGTCTGCTGAATAACATTTAAAAAAATATCACCTGCATAATGCTATTTTTATGAAATACTTATTTTTTATTATATCTATACAACTCGAAACATGGACTAAATTTTAAGTAGGCCCATTCCGAGGCTATCCACAAAATTCAATAAAATTCGGTGCAGCCGTTTTTCCATGGTGATGTGATAAATACACAAACAGATATTCAATTGCACTGACACAAACAAACAGCCATTTAGAGACATATATTTTGTGTAACAGCTACTGACATTATATGACTCTCACCTGCAATGTTATTAAGATATTGCACTGTTTTGAAAATGAAAAATTTCTAATATATTGGATAAACCCATTATTAAACATATTATTATTTCTATAATAATATGTTTGTCAAAAGTTATTATATTTTTTTTTTCAGTTTTGAAAAAGAAAATTCAAGATACTTACTTTATTTTAAGGAAACCATTTAGCCTTATATATTTAATGGTTCAAATGATGTATTCTGAGAAATGCAGTGATGTATTTTGGGAAATGTAGTGATGTACTCTGGGAAATGTAGTCATGTACTCTGGGGAATATGAAAGTATGTGATTCGTCTATCGAACAAAGTCAGATTTTTAACTCCATCCCAATATATTCTCTTTATTATGAAGGGTAAAATTGTAATTATGTGGAATATGTTATTTCCCGAAAATCTATGAATACAGAAATGCATTAATGCAGCAATTTACAAGACTCCCGGTAATTGTGTTATCAAGTGACTTTCGCGTCTATTTCTGAATGCTAAGAGGTGGAACGGTCAATTACGAATCGATATGAAATGTATCATCCATGTTTCATCAATGCCAAGAAATGATGGTGGGAGTTTCGCTACCTTTTAACTTTCATGAATAATTTTTGGCATTTTTGGCATGTGGGCAGCAGATGTCTTTCCCTGCAGACTCATGTCCACATTCTCTTTATTTATTCAATAATTTATTATATTGAGTTTAACTGCACAACATAACACCCGTAATTATTTGAAATTACACAAAATTTGCACTTTTAATTCTATTTCCGTTCTCATTTGTTAACTGGATTTATTTTCAAAAAAGTCGTAGCGAAAATGAGAAAAAACTAAAATATCTCGAGAACGGCTAATCCTAATGTAATGGAGCTGGTCTTATACTTTTCATCGTTAAAAATTACGTATAAAACAAGTATTTTATTGATATATTTGAGCATACGTAGTTTTTTATTATAGATTTTGATGATTTTTGCGGGCCATTTCGACAAAAAAGACAGGTTATTTTTTCCGAATCGTACCAAAGTCTAATCAGTACCAGAGGAACCCACAAGCGACTTATCTATCAAATTTTGTAAAATCTGATTTATTAGTTTTTCAGCTAGAGTGGATACAGTCAATTTTGCGGCCATTTTGTAAAAAAAAGCGGGTTCTTTTATCCCGAATCATACCAAAAACTAATCAGCACCAGGGTCAGACACAAGTGACTCACCTACCAAATTTTATTAAATTTGGTCTATTAGGTTTTGAGTTAAAGTGGTTACATATTGCACAGACACACAGGCAGACAGACAGACAAGCATACAGACGTCACGCTAAAAATAATTCTTTCGCATTCTAGAGGTCCCAAAACGTGTAGATCCGTCGAAATCTCGAGTTGCGATTTTCGGCATGATTCCAATATTTTCCCTATACATTACCATATATTGCAGGGAAAGTAAAAATATATGCTTCTGATCACATTCCAGAGATTTTGCAGGATAAGAGATTTTTCAAAACGCTACCGGGCTGGTCACCAATAGGGATTGCTTTATGTTCTATATATTATTTGAAAAAATGGACAGCACATAAACTGTTACCCTCTTTAGTTCCTTTAAAAGAAAACAGCCGGAAAATATTGATGCTGAAATCTCCCTTATGAATGGGTACACACTTCGGTATAAATAGGCAAAACAAAATCATTAGCAAAACATTTCAGAAAAACCGTCCCTTTTCTGAATACCTGATATGCACGGATGGGTTAAATCCACGCCACCTGGTGGTTTCTATGGCAACCGGGGAAATGAAAATGCGGGGGCGCTGGGGTTCAGAAGTGGGAAGGAGGGTTAAATGTGGATTATCTATGGATGTGAAGATGGGAAATACATGTTTAGTTATATTCATCATAAGGTTTGAGATGGTGATATTTGTCAGGGATTTTGCCAACATATTTTAGTCACGCTTCCCAACAGCATGAGTCGATTAGCACCGATATTGGATATTGCACGCGGATTTAACAAATGGTGCAATATGAGCTGTTAGGCTGAAATTGCTAAGGTAGTGGCGATAAAACATATATGTCATATATGAGCTCCATAACTCACCGTAATCTCTGAAAGTGTGCATGTTCGAATACCGTCGATATTTGATATCGTGATTATGAAGGGAGCGTGAAGTAAATTTGCTACATCAAAAATTCAAACTATCGAAAATTGAGGAAAAATGGATAATGCTTCTAATTATATAGGAGCATACGTATCATAGGATTTAAGTATAATTGGCTTATCTTACAGAGAGACGATCACAATAATTTGATTTTTTTTATTGACAACGCAGTAGATTAAGCATTTGAATATGTATACATACAGTACAAAACTATATGTGCGTACTGTATATGTTGTTGTTGAGACCCAGACCGTCGACCTACCAGAAAGGTGTAAGGCGGTTTGGACGGCCGGGAAGTGCCACCCAATTTAGACCGGAACCCAGTGGGGGAGGCATCCACAGGGACCGTACCCTCCTTCCCCTACCACCAACCTCTCGGAAGGACTTTCGGACCCACATGTTTAACGTGATAGTACTCCGCATGAACACGGCGGCAGTTGTGGCAGCGTGCAAATCCAGCGCGCAAACCACCGGGCTACCGCGCCCGAAATGTGCCAACAGCTACTATATATGTGAACATGTTGATTTCTTGCCTATTTTTGGATCTCTGGCGATCAATACTTTCAAAGAGCGCAATTGTTGAAAAATATTAAAAATCATATCCGGTCTAGATTCGATGCATGTTCGCTTAGTGTTCATTGAAGATTATGCTTAAGGGAACGGTAGACGTTGAAATTTTTTTTTATTTATTTATTGACTTTGAAACATGAAAATGTGTATAAATATTTCTCTTAACATTACTATATGAAATACCATTAAATTTTTTTCAATTTTGTTATAACTTTGTATTTTTTTTTTAAATTTAATTTTTTTTAACAAAAATTTGAAAATGCTCCTTGCGTGCCATTTGTTCACATTTTTGATTAATGTTGCATTATGCTCACTCAAAAACACATTATGAACAAATTTGGGTATTTATTTTTAAATCCCTTAGAAAGTCAATTTTTTAAAAATATTTTTCTGCATTGAAACTTAATTTTCATCATTTAATTAGGTTTTTATTCACTTTTAATTACCTTAATGAAGTCCAATTATAAAATGCATACCCAGTGTTACTAAAAAGTATGAAAGGTGTCTTCTTGCCAAATCTCCTGCATCTCAAACAAAAATTAAGACGCATGGCGCATTTTAAAAATGTAAAACCTTTGAAAATTCCGTTTCGAAAAAAAAATGCATTCAACCTTTTTCTTGCGGGTGGAACAGCGTTCATCCCAAACAAAGAACCTCCCAAAAAAAAACAGGTATTCGACATTGTAGACATTGACATTGACATCCCCCTTTGTAGGCATTGGCGTCCATGGAAATTGCCGACAGAAACATTGCACCTGCTGCAATATTTCTGGAATGATCTAGGAGAAAGATGAAATTGGAAAGATTAAAATTATTTTGGAACCGTGATAGAAAAATGAACGAGTAGTTTGGGAAAGCTTCACCTGGGTTTGTAAAAACTTCTTGGGCAACAAAAATGGTGCTGATTTTAAACATGGTGTTCAAAAATTGTTGATACATATTCGTAAATGGGATGTCGAATGTCTTTAGATGCATTTATTGCATTCCCGTATAGATTTATTTCCCGACAATCTTGGACATGTGAGCGACAAACAAGGTGAGCATTTTCACCAAGACAGAGTTAATGGAGCATGGCTATCAAAGTTTTTGGAATGATTCTATGATGGCCGATTATTGTTGGATACTGCATCACGATGCTCCAGGTATATATAACAGGGAGACAGAATTAACCCAGTTTAAATTTTTTCTTTTCTCAAATTATTATAAAAAAGTCTCTCATGTATTGTAAGTTTTGCTTTGTAATCACGTTTTAGTCATTAATTATGTTCCAAAACCTATATGTGCGACGTGAAAATTAAACTAATTTTCGTAATCAGCACCTACTATTTATATAAAAAATTGTATTTATATTTATGATGATTAAAACATATCTTATTTGTAGACCAGTGTAATCCTATTGCGTCGTATAAATTTCTACTGTAACAGTTTTTCGACTTTTAGTTATTGGACAGTGTACTACAACATTGCAATTGGCTTTATTTGGCTAACTGGCTTTGTTGCTGATTTCGCTTTCTTAAACTTTTAATTTCTCCGCTAGGGGCTCTGCAATCCCTTTTATTCGATCGGGCTTGGCCACTATACCAACGTGTAATCTCATGAGTATTTCCTTGTAAAGTGATTTGGGAGCTTAAGCAATTTTCTGGGAACCCTGTGTAATTTAGTTAAGGTGTATTTTTAGTGGGGTTGCTGTAAACTCCCAAATACCCAAATTCATAGTTATGCAACAACTCAGGTCAATATACTGAAGAATATCACAGTATAAATATAAAAATCTATCATTTTCTCTTAATTCTCATTCGCTGCAGTGCGAGTAACTCAGATGAACAACCTGTGAATGATTTTTTTTTTCTAATTTTTTCGAAGTTAATGTGATAATAATCTTTGTCTAACTTTAAAGGCAGCGGCGCCAATAAACTATTTGCTCTATACTGTGGACGATTAAATAGTAACTAAAGAACGAATTAGCTATATATTCCTAAGATCTAGAATTTTAAGTGTGAGCTGGGCTCAGACAACCTGTATTTAGATTCGTCTGATCCCTTAGTTGAAATTTTTGCTTGTGAGAAGGCTCTGGTGGTGGTGGTGACTCTCACAGCATCTTAATCTGAAGGGCACTGCAACTTAATCTGTTTAAATGGAACGCAGGAACAAAGTTTAAAATAAATAATTTAAGCTGATTACATTATAATACATTTCTGAAAAATTCCAAATTCTTACAAAACGGCATTAAGTAATAACAAAAGAAATATCAATATAAAACATTACTTTCTACAATAGCAAGTGGAAAAATCACGACAAAATTTTTTGCGAAAATAAAATGATAAGAAGATCGCTTCAGAAATGTTCGGATTTTCTTCTTCAACGCCAACAAGAGTTCAAAACCAAAGAAAACTAGTAGTTAATGAAATGCAAAATTCCATAAGTTATAGCGCTCGCAGGACCAAAAAAAGAGTAGAAAAATACAAAACAGAAATTCTGTAAATACTAATAAGAAATAGAGTGCAGAAAAATAATAAAACAGGCAGAGACAAAATAATCACGATCATAGTACTACGCAGTGAAATAAGATATCAAATCCATTCGAATGGAATTTTAATGATATAAAAAGATTCAAAGAAAAATTGGCCTTAAAATGTCTTTTATAGCTATTTTTCTACTTTCTAGTGCATTTTATAAAATGTATGAATCCTTAAACCTTTCCCACAAGTTGGGCAGATGAGATTTAAATTGCAAAAAATCAGAATATACAACGAAAGGCAAGATATTGCAAATTTGAGTTTTCTATCTGTTTCGGTTTTCGAGTTATTCTCTAAATAAACCCGTTATCTTGTGGCGGGCCAAAGATAAGCTGAACCAGTAAATTTAAAGATCAAAAGAATTCGGGAATCAACTACATGCCAAGCTTGACTTTTTAAGTTCTCATGTAATTTCCAAAAATGTGTACGTTCCTAAGGCGGGCTCAAGACGGGCTGGACCAGAGATATTACAAATCCAAAGAATTAAAATATACTACTGTAAAATCTACGTTTCACGCTGAATTTGAGTTTTCTATATGGTGCGGTTCTCAAGCTATTCCCACCAAAACTAGTTTCAACCTATGGCGAACCCAGAACGGGCTAGACAGATACAGTTCAAAATCTATATCACGAAATGCAATGATATGCAAAGTTTAAGTTTTTTTAACTGTTCAGGTTCTTGAGTTGTTCCCTAAAAGTATGTATATTCTTATTGCGTGACCAGGATCGTTTGTACTGATACCAGGATCGGTTGGACTGATTTCGAAATCAAATGAATTAAACTATACCACAAGAAATGAAAAATGTTATGTCATTACGAATAGTGAACCCTGGTTAAATGAAGTTACAGATATTTAAAATAAATACAGACATATATACACTGGTGTATAAAAGTTAAGCATAATTCATACAACGTGCAAAGTAAAGGGTTAACGCTGACATAACAGCAGAAATTTGAATGCAAGTTATCCACTAACCTACATTCAAATTTTTGTGCGCATTTAAATTCTATCAGTTTTAAGGTGCATGCGCAAATTCGATGAGTATACTGCAACTTCATAAATTCTGCTGACCGTATCGAGCATGCCTTATTTCAGTTTTTTTATTTTATTTTTTTATTTTGCAATTCTCATAAAAATGGTGTTTTTATTGTTAAATAGGAGCCAATTATGATACAAAGATGTCAAGTTGGCATCTTTTAATGGTATAATCATCGTAATGATTGAATTAGGACAAACATAGACAGTAGTTTCCTGAGCACTGAATGTGCCCTTTGAGACAGTGGAGAATGTTCAAAACCACTGGAGATGTTAGACGAAAACAAGTACAAAGTTAGTTTAAAGGTGTTGAAATCTTGGCATGTGCAGACATAATATTGAACGGGTAGCCCAGAGCTCCACATCGTCGACAGAGGTTGTGTTACTGGTATCAGGTAAAAAGACGGAATAATGGAACCCCATGTTTGGCGTTTTCAAATCTATGATTCATGACCCAGACGGCGTAGCTAGTCCGAAGGTCTGAAACAGCAAGATACACCGCTGAGGGTCTACGATTTGCATTTATGGACGTTAATACGTGCAACACGGCTCTCAATCGGCTGGTGAATTTCTTAAATGAATATATCTAGTGAAGGGAGGTAGCCATCGAAGTGTCTGGATACGAATTCCATTGAGCATGTTTGAGATATACTAGGCATGCAAACTGCATTAGGACAGCCTACACCAAAGGACATTCTGGAGCTAAAACAGCTCTCATGTAGGAGTGGGACTTTTTGCCCCCACAGTTCATGGACAACCTCATAGAGAGCCTGAAAAATTGATCTGAGGCTTGCGCGGCAGAGAGGTGATCACATGCCTTAATAATGTTCATGAACCACAGTTGTTTCAGTTTTTTCTACGGAAAATGAAAATCACGTTTTGGCATCTTCTTTGCAAGTGCATAATTCCTGCATAAAATTCCTTTTTATTCTTGATTTTCTGTTGTACTTGCCTTACCTTATTACATACGCATATATGCAGTTTCTTTCCATTCCGACTTTTGGTTTGTGAAATGTCCATATGTACACTCATGTCCAAAAGATAAGTATAGTTGCTGTTTATGTAAAAATTTCAGGAAATCTGCATCGGTATGGAGGAAATGCGGTATGCGGGTTGTAATAGCGTTATACAAGAATAAAACAATGTAAAACAAGGATAATTACAACTTTTATTATCCAAAGAAAAGGTTTGAAAGAAAAAGGGTCACAACACGAGTGTCAACCTCAGTGAAATGGAATGATTAAAACAATGTGATGCTGCAGTTTAATACGGCGTGTGGGAACCTCGGGTAGCCACGCATGTTGCACAACGATTTCCCATACTTTCGATGAGGGTTTGGATGAGCTGTGCGCTCAAAGAGTTCCAAGCCTCACGGAGAGCAGTTTGCAATCCCGAAACGGAGCTTGATGGGTAGAGGAGGGCTGAAAGATGTCTCCCGATCATATCCCAGTCATGCTCTATTTGATTTAGGTCAGAAGAGTTGGCAGTCCACTGCATGTGCTGGATATCTTCAGTTGGAAGGACGTCGTCGACCAAGGCCGAAAGGTGGGGAGGCGCGTTATCAGCCATGGATATGAAATCAGAACCAACAGCACCTCGAAACAATCGAACGGTAGGCTCAAGGACTTCGTCTCTGTATCTTTGACCTGTAACCGACCCCGTGTCAAAGATGTGGATGTTGGTGCGGCCGTCCATCATGATGCCTGCCCAGACCATGACACCCCAAACGGAAAACGATGTCGTTCCGTGATGTTTCCCAGGTGAAAACGCGTTCCACGTTCTCTCCAGATCGTGGTACGACGAGAATCAGTTTGCAGGCTAAACCTGGACTTGTCACTGAACATGACATTGCTCCACTATTGTCCACTCCACTGCCGATGTTCCAAACTCCACTGTAAACGAGCGAATTTCTGTGCAGATGTCAGGGGGATGTAAACTGCTGGTCGTCTGGCATAGAGACCAACGTGTCTGAGTCTCCTGTACACAGTTTGTCTCGAAACAGACTTGTCAGAAAACTTGTGGCGGCTGTCATGGCTGATCCCAGTTGTCTGGCAGAACGGTTCCTCTAACATCGCGCAGTTATCACCAAATATCGGTCTTGCCGAGCGGTTGTTACCCTTGGCCGATCTGATGTTGGTCGTCGGGTAACATCTCCAGTGGTTTGGAGCCTCTGCCATAGTCTGGAGATCACACACTGAGTCACATTCAGAATTCGAGACGCTTCTTAAAACTTTTGGAATCGACCGGATTCTAACATTCCAATAATTCGTCACTTTAAAAACATGTCCAGTTGGCATCTTTGTGATATCTTTCATCCTTTTTTATTGTTAACAAAGCTCCGTACCACATCAATTGCGAAATTCTGCCTCAACTGGCCATGCCGCTCGAGGCCGTTTTATACTCGTTCCGACGTGCGCGGGAGCTTTGCGTATGTCGACGTCGACTAAACTGTTTTACATAAGCACAATGATTTACCTTCGTCCCACGATTCTAAACAAATAATTGTGAACCATTGTATCCATATTAACTCCGAATTTTTCGCATTTTACTAATTATGCTTAACTTTAGACATGAGTGTATAGCGATTACGTAAAACTTTTGGACACTAGTGTATGTATACTCAGATTGAAGTTAAATAAAAGTATGTAAAAAAGAAGAAAAAAGTCGGAAGTCCCCTAAAAGAGTCCTATGCATTATTTATTTTGAGACGATGTTATTTAAATAAAAAATTCAAAATAAAAATTTGAAGTGTTGAAGTAACATGTTTTGTCACATCTCACATGATGTTTCTCATATTTTAGTAAACGTGTTCGTTTAAATGCGAAAAACGTCTAAAGGTGTCACAACAAATGCAACATGTCTTCGTAGATTATTGAGACTATTCCTAGAGACATACGGAGGAAAAGAAATATTTTATTCTCATAAAAAGTGTATAGAAATACACTCTTTTGCAAAAATAAAAAAAACGAAACACCCCTAAAAATAATTCGATCCTCTCGAAATTTCGCATGCAAATTCCTTTATACCAAGTATGCAAATGATTAAATTTGCAAGGCCAATGAGTGTTAACTTCGGTCATAGCGCGTGTTTATACTGCGCAACTACCATCCTATAAAACAGGTTAAAAATGTGGACGGTTTATCTTTGCTCGTTATCGGCGTTGCAGTTCCGAGAAGACACAACCAATAATGCCGTTACGACGTTGTCGAAGACCTAAGCAATTAGGCGAGTTCAAACGTGGTCGTATAGTCGGGATGCGTGAAGCTGGTTGGTCATACCGGGCAATAGACCGCCACCGCCACATGCACCGAACGGACACTGTTGTGCAAAGGTGCTGGCAGCAATGGTTGCTGAAAGGCAGCCTCTGACATACCACCCGTGGTACCTTCCACCATCTCACGGCGCTTGACTTAGGTGGAGTTACGCTCACGGAGACCTTTAAGACGTTTGCCCATAACCCCACGACGTATACGTACCTAGACGTACACAAGCATGCATTACCGCCAAGGGGGTTTCACCAATTACTGATTTGAAAATTCAATGTGCAATTGCTAACTATTGATGGGTCCTGAAGCCCTGATTGTGTAATCATTTCATTACCTGTGTATGAGCTATACTCGTATGTAATTTCAATAAAAACAGTCACTTTCTTCATGGTGCTTCGTTTTTTCGCAAAAGAGTGTATGACTGTCTTTTATTGTAATACAAGGAAAAAGTTGTATGTAGTTAAAAGTTGTTAATGATAATGCAACGATGAAGAAAATGCGATTAGATTAATTTTTGCACAAAAAGCCTGATTCTGAGTGGTGTCCCAAAGAAAATTATTTTTGGTTTGGAATAAAAAAAAAATTACTTTTTATATTATAGTTTGATGCCTTTTGATTTTATGCACTATGAACCATGTATTTATTCTACGTTTAATCTAAAATCGAGCAAATTATACCTTTATCATATTGTTGCATAGAGAGATTATTGTTTTTCCGAAATATCTTAAAATCGAGATTATGAGGAATAAGGTATGTTTTTAAATTTTTTGAAACCATTTTGAATGCTTTTAGAAAGATGTCCGAATGTGAGTCTGTATGTGTGTGTGTGCGTGTTATATACATACATTATGTGAACAAGAAAGATCAATCCTGAATAAAGCGTTGAATATAAAACAATTTCCAACTGAAATGCAATTTTATTTAAAAATCTGTAAAATGCGATACATTCAGCGCTGATTGTATCACAGTACTACAATAATTTATTGTAATTGAAAACAATAATTTATTATATACAACAACTACAATAATTTATAACTACAATAATTTATTATATTGAATTGACGTCATTGAAATATAAATCGTCTGGCTCTCTATGTAAAGTAAGGAATATTTCATCTATATTACTTTTATTCCAGACTCCAGAGCTAAATAATTTTGAGTGAAAAAAATTCAGCGATTCCTATACAACTCATCTTACAATCACTTGCTTACATACTGCATCTATTAAAATAAGGCTTCGTTGTAAAAATAATCAAATTGTGTTGATCATTTAAACTCAAAAATATTCTAATTGCGTTGGCACAAAATATAGATGCACATAAAATAAGCAAAAATAAAGCCGTTTTAGGACGGATGCAAAATTAAATATAAATTAAACAGAACTTTAAAAATCACGATTTTAACACTGGGGAAAAAAGATGGATGCCATATGTTATTTTGAACTGGATCACGTGATCTCTTCATATCATGTGGATGTAATTATTATACTAATTTTTATTTTAAAAAATATCGAACATATTTTGCTCAAATTTTTACTTTCCTTATATACATACTGTATAAGGAAAGTATTGTGGCGGGGTCGAAAATTCGAATTCGAGTTTTCGACGGGAGAGCACGTTTCAAGCATCCCTGATCACGAATCGAACATTTTTGAAGTGATGTCTGTGTGTGTGTGTGTGTGTGTGTGTGTGTGTCAGTGGGTCTGTGGAGACGATAACTGACGAACGAATGTACCGATTCGAACCAAATTTGGTACAAAAATCACAATCTGTAAACACTGGAAGCTTATTGTTTTTATACGCAATCGAATGTTCAGAACCCCCTAAATTTTCGAATGAAATTTTGAAAAATCGTCAAAAAATCAAAACCAATAATAAAGTTACGTAATTAGACATTTCTTATGTAATTTTTTATTAGAAAACGATTGACATAAATTTTAGAACGCTAACATGAACCGTTCTCGAGATATTGCACATTTTTCAAAAAAATTATCAAAAAGTCATATAAAATAGAAAAAAAAAATATTTCCTATTGAGAAACATGTTCACGTTTCATATATAATATCATGCGATAAATTGGGTGACATCATTCTCGTGGATCTAGCTCGTTCCATTTATGAAAAAAGATACTTTGAGTAATACTTTTGCATTTGAACGCCAATTTATCTGCTGTAAGAATAACTTTTTTCTTCGTCCATAACGCATGGCAAGATTTTGGCGACGAAATTGGCGGAATGTCGCCAACTTGGCGACTTTTTGAAATGTTGCCAAATTAACGAAAATCTCGCCAAATGGATAAAAATGACGCTAAATCAATGAAAATGACGACTAATTGTGGAAAATTCAATATCTAATAAGTTATATAATATATAAATATATAGTAATAGTTATATAATATATGTCGAAAATTTAATATCTAATAAGTTATATATATATATATATATAACTTATTTCTTCGTCCATAACGCTTGGCGAGATTTTGGCGACGAAATTGGCGGAATGTTGCCAACTTGGCGACTTTTTGAAATGTTGCCAAATTAACGAAAATCTCGCCAAATGGATAAAAATGACGATAAATCAATGATAATGACGACTAATTGTCGTAAATTCAATATCTTGGAAAGGATATTAGTATCTACTAGAAGAAAAACCTATTTATTTTACTGTAAAAGTAGTAAGTTCATTTCATTATATAAGGAAAGTCATGTGTTGCCCACATCAGATTTTTATAATATATTTTATGGAATAATTTGAATATTTCCTAAAATTTTCGAAGCAATTTGTGAATTTTAACTTTGCTTAAAAAATGTTTGAAAAATTAGGTACCATAGGGTTCAATGTATTTCACTTTTTCAACCCGGGTTCAAAACAAAATTAATTGGGTGATATATCGTAATTGTGTTGGCACAGAATTTAGAAGCACAGATAATGTGCAAAAATGAAGCGGTTTTATGACGGATGAAACACTAAATACAAATTTAAAATATTTTCAAACATCACTATTTTTACACAGGAAGAAAAATGGATGTCATATTTTATTTTGAAATGAGTCACGTGATCTCCTCATTTATCATGGGTGTAATTATTATTTCAATTTTTATTTAAAAAATTACCTAGCATATTTTGTTGAAATTTTTTTTACACATTTTACGTAATAGTTTGAATATTTTCCGAAATTTTCGAAGCAATTTGTGAATTTTAACTCCACTTAAAAATGTTTCAAAATTAGGTTCCATAGGGTGCAATAAAATTCATTTTTTTAACCCGGGTTAAATCCGAAACTAATTGGGTGCCATTATTTATTTACATTCTCATATGTCCCACAGACCGTCTCTACAACATACTAGAATTTCATTTTGATAAAGTCATTTTTACGGCAGTTATCGTGCGAAAGAATAGACAGACAGACAGAATGAACAAAATCATAAACACTTTTCGACTATGTTGGAAAGTGTTAATAAAAACGTGAACTAGATAGAACGTTTGACAGTATTCATCATTAGAATTCGGGTGATTCTTATTTTAAGATTTTTATAGCATTATTTCGTATAGGAAAACAATAATAATTCCTAAAACAGAGATAGTGGTATCTATATAAAATGCACTGAATCAACTGATTGATTGTTTTATGCATCAAAAGTATGGACCACTTTCACTATGGCATGAATCTTGGTTTTGGTGTCATTTGATCTGTCTCAGCTTTTAGAACAAGGAAAAAATCGAATTAGGGGTAACGGCGCGGAAAAAGAATCAAAACATTTAAAACTCTTTTTCAAAATTATCGAGCATTTCCACTCGAGCCAAAGACTCGATATTAGTTTCATTTAATCTATTTCAGCTTCTAGGTAAACGAAAAAATTGAAATTTTTAATTAGGTGTGTCGATACAAAATAAAATTACACCCCATTTGTTTTTCAAAAGTAATAAATAAAGAGTTTGATATCTTTGCTGACAACAATTAAAACTAGAAAAATTAAATAACTTTTTAAATATATCGCGATATAATTTGTCTAATTGTTAAAAATTGTTTCACAATAAATACATTTTTTTTCCAATGGCCAGGCATTGACTCTTTTATCTTCGCCTATACATCGGCCAGAACAGTGAACCTCTTAGCCGTCAAAGACGTCGCCCCATCGCACCAGTGGGCGTTGGAACACATTGCGCCCAACAACATAAACATCCATGTCTTACGTGGGACTCGAACCCACAACGTGGCGGCCGATCGATCGCTGGAAACGCTCACCTTGACCGTTCGGCCACCACGTCGACTGAAATGAGCCAACAGTACGTGGTGTTCCCAGGTGGTCACCCACCCAAGTACTAACTGCGCCCGATGCTGCTTAACTTCGGTGATCTAACGGGAACCGTTGTTTTCAGCACGGTACAGCCGTTGGCTCTTATAAATAAATAATTTTGTCGCATGGAAATTATATGCAAGATGTTCACGAGCGAAAAAAAATAAAAACAAAATTTTATATCCTTTCGCTGGCAATATTGAAAAATTAAATCATTCTGTCACGTGTGAAAATAAGATTTAATATATTTTCCCATGCTAACAAAACTATAAATCGTGCGCCATTTTCTATTTTTATGCTGATGAAAGAGCTTCTGATATTCAGAAAAGTTATCAACAACTTTGATTTAGTGTGTAAGTGTCACATTTATTGACCACTAGATATTGAAAACTCGCGATATGCGGTTAAGTTGGATAGTATTGTATATAGGGATTGAACATTTGAACAATGCTATGGATGATAATGGTATCACAATACTTAACGATGTTGTATACAAGTCACAAATGTGGCGTCACATTGTGAGGTGTTAGTGAGGTTGCAGAAACGTCGCAAAATATAGTCACAATTAGGTTAAAGTAATACAACGTGGCCATGTATCAATGTAAAATGTCATATAGAAGTCACATCTGTAACATCACATTGTGACTCAGATGTGACCTGATTCAGACTTCACTATCACACTTGTGATGATCTTTGCTGTATGGATAGTTTCTTTTAACACGGAAAAACTAAATGAACATTAGTCACATGCTCATTAGTGGTTCGAAATCTAAATGTACCTGCTAGCTAAAATATTTCACGAGGATGAAAATAACAGATTCTAATTCAGTTCAATACGAAATTTGCAAGCTATCAACTGAAGCTTAATTTCATTAAAGGGCTAGACGATTTTCTTCATCTTATAGAACAGCAGGAATTTTTTATTCTATACGACATCTGATTGCATATTCTTTACAGAGTAGGATTTTTAATAAAGTTTTTGAAATTCCTTAAATTTTAAGAGATTCTCATAAAAGGTAAATAATGAGACATACGAATTCCCTCCATGGAAGGGTTATTCAGTTCTTCAGACGGGAGTAAATATCGAAGGTAAATTCAAAAATGCAGCAAAAGAATTGCTGGAAAGAGATGAATTATTTATTTTTTAAAGTGATGTTATTTGGCAAAAAGGTTCAAAATAAAATATAAAAGGTTTGAGGTAAAAGAAAAATATTATAACACTTATTTTATTTTATTTTATTTAATAAGAATTGCAATATTAATTACGCTGAGATGCGAAAATTATCATTACTACTGAACCAAATATCAACGAGCAACTATAAAATTGTACAATGGTGTAAGTTTTTGGAAAAGGATTTAACAATCGAAATTGAGTTTATAGTGGTAGTTATTGCTTAGCAATTCTTAAACCAATGGATAGTTCTCAAACGGAGCTGTTTATCAAATATAATTGTTCAATGTATGACCTTTAAGTCATATTTTTCTTTCGAAAAAGAGCAAGAAACAGTATTTCACACAATATATGGAACAAAATCGACAATGTAAGTTATTAAAAAAAACTTACTGGTCATTTAACCAATTTGTTCACGAATATAATATATAAAAATTTTGAAGTGGGCAGCACATGACTTTCCTTATATAATGCAATGTATTTACTACTTTTACAGTAAAAACAAAATAGGTTATTCTTATAGTAGATATTTATATTTTTTCCAAGATAATGAATTTTCGTTAAATAGTCGTTACTTTCATTGATTTAGCATCATTTTTATCCATTTGGCGAAATTTTCTTTGATGTGGTAACATTTAAAAAGTCGCCAAGTTGGTGACATTTCTCCAAATTCGTTGCCAAAATCTCGCTAAGCATTATGGACGGAGAAATAATTTATTCTTATAGCAGATAAATGACTTTTGGCGTTCAAATACAAAAGTATTGCTCAAAGTATTTTTTTCCATGAATGGAACGAGCTAGATCCACGAGAATGATGTTACCAAATTTATCGCATGATATTACATACGAAAAGTGAACATGTTTCTTAATAGGAAATTTTTTTTTATTTTATATAATTTTTTGATAATGTTTTTGAAAAATGTGCAATAATTCGAGAACGCTTCATGCTAGCGTTCTAAAATTTATGTTAATCGTTTTATATTGAAAAATTGCATAAGAAATGTCTATTTGCGCAACTTTATTAGAAGTACTGATTTTTTGATGATTTTTTCAAAATTTCACTCCAAACTTTAGGGGGGCTCTGAACATTCGATTGCGTATAACAACAATAGGCTTCCAGTATTCACGGATTGTAATTTTTGTACCAAATGTCGTTTGAATCGGTCCATTCGTTCGTCAGTTATCGTCTCTCTCCACCCACCCACCCACCCACCCACCCACACACACCCACACACACACACACACACACACACACACACACACTTCAAAAATGTTCGATTCGTGATCAGGGATGCTTGAAACGTGCTCTCCCGTCGTAAACTCAAATTCGAATTTTCGACCCCGTCACAATTTTTTCCTTATACATTATTGTATATAAGGAAAGTAAAAATGGAAAAATCCTTTTGTATTCGCTTCAAACTTGAATATTCCCTCATGCAACGGATTTTAAGGGGATTTTTTCAGCCAATGGGGATGAGTCTAGAGAATATTCAAATGGAAATTTTATTATCCTACAGTAAAATGAAGAATAACTAGAAATAGAAATCTCTTTCCTTCTATCTAATTAACAGGACCGCTTATAACACGACGGATCAGCGAATTTATATACATCTTTCAATGACTGTTAAGCAGCAACAGATTTTTTGTTTTTATTAATATGCAGCAGATTTATGGCTAACAAATTTTAAATTTCCTATCCGTTAATTTATATAAGAAAAAATGCGAAATCATGCTTGAAAGTTAAATATCTCCTAAAATACCTGACCTATTTCAATGAAACTTATTCAATAAGTGAGACTCAGTCAGGGGAATGATTTTGGTTGACGTCTTATCCTTCTACACCTGCTTGTGTAGTAAGGGGAATGAAATATCTTTTTCATGAGTGCAATGTCCACTTATACCCTAAAAGTCCCTCTCAAAGGATTTGCATATATTTTTCACTGGTTCGTTAAGTTTATCGGGAGCAGATTTATGATCAAGAATTTTTCAAACTTTATACTATGCTAATTTTGTTTCAGTAATTTTTTCTGGAAACACCGGGTGTTGCGATATTGTTCCTTCTCTTAAGGAAGAGTGTGTTTTAGTTATCTGGAGAAAAAAAATTTCAAAAGCGATTTTCATGAACCACATAGAATGATTCTAAAACCTGAACGCTTAATGCATTAAAAGAAAAAAAGGATTTAGAGTGACAGATTTCAAAAGCGATTTTCATGAACCACAGAGCATGATTCTAAAACCTGGACGTTTAATGCATTCCAGAAGCAACCACGTCTGGTGAGTTCTTTCGTCTACGAACACAGTTACAACAGATAAATTTTCATGAATTTTGACAAGACTTGTGACCTTTTCTCCTTTGTTACATATCACATATCATATTCGTATGTGTTGAACAAGCATCACAGTATTTACACATAAAACTTACAAACACCTCGCCTAAATAAACAAATTCCTGTAGTGATTTCGAAAACAGATTTTAAAAATATCGTGACTTTTAAGGGAACTCTCATAAAAGCAAAAGATCATCCGATTCATGGTATTCCTCTGTTGACTTATCTCATTCTTGAGACCTAAAGTATATCTCTAGGGAAAATTTAAACATTCCGGAAAAGAGTGACATATACTATTTATTTCAGAGGGATCTTATATAGAGAGAAATTCAAAATAAAAGTTTGAATAAAATATTTTCTGACTTACACTGTTTACTTTTTGTGTATTTCAATGAAAATATATTTTTTGTAAATCGTAAATACAATCCAAGTATCTACCAGTAAATGCAAAATAAGCAGGAATATTTGATATTTTGGAAAACACATAATGTAAATGAAGATGAATCTTAAAAATAGAGCGCTATTTGGTAAAAATATAAAAATATAGAAACTAGATAGTTTTAGCGTTTAACCAGTATTTTTTATCACATTTTTTGTGTATACTCCAGATTAGTGCTTTGCCAACTGGGTAATTTGGAAGCAAAGGTATAGGTAGAGGTTCACAACCTGCTACGACCACCAGAGTGATCGAGCTCGGTAATTTAGTATTCTCCTTGTTCATTGAATGGACTGTGAAAGTATATATGCCAATAATAAACTAAATTTTAACTTAAAATGCTGCTTAAATATGATTTATTAAATATACGTATGTTACGGAAACCTTTGGATTTCACTCTTCAGTGCGAACGGTATAATGTTTTTGAACCACGTTATCTCTAAAGTAAAATTACTAACAACTGGATATCTATTTATTAAACCATCACATATTTCTGTTTACGAAAAAGCAACTGCACATAATGTTTTGAGTTCTGACAGAATGGTGGTAACTTATACATTACTTCACTTTCTTTTGACAGTATCTTTCGCTGCAAAAATTTTCCACATTGATGGTTTGAACATTTCCTTTTCGATAAGTAGATTTAGTGAAATATAAATCAAAATAATCCATCGTAAATTCAAGCATATTCTGCAATGAATGTCTAAATATACTTTACAACCGGGGAGAACCGCCTACATAAATTTAAAATCGCGTATAGTACGGAGGTGTTTTACTTTAACATTTTTATTCCCCTCCCTTTACTGAAAGAAATTTGCAGGTTTTTACAGACCACAGTAATGTCGAAACTGCACATAAAGACAAAAATCCCATGTCATAAATAAACTAGTATTTAAAGTTTATTCAGTTTTATAATAATTCTATTTTCAGCAACAAATAACCAACTGAATTCAAAAAGGTTGTAGTGTTATAAAGTAAATTTAGTCCCTTCTGTTTGATCGAGTAAACAAGATACAGCAAAAAATAAAGTAAATGCATTACAAATATTTAAAAATATATATATTCATATAAAGTATAATCCTTCGATTACTCACTTCTAAAGATTACATTTTAATGCTTTTATATACGGAGAAGAAAAACGACTGTTTTTTGGAAAATTGTAAAACTAGATATTTTATTTGTGAGACCAGAAATAGATCTCCCACTTTGGTGAGACAGTTTTATGTGCATATTTATTATGTCCGAAACATCGAACAATACTTCCAGTCTGAATGGCTCCGAGGTTTACAGCAAACCATAAATTTAGGAGCGTCAAGGCAGAGGGGGTCGAACGAACCCTTATGAGGATGCGAATTAGTTCCATTGGATAAATGATTAACCAATGGAGAAAGTGCTTGCTGGGTCACATTCAATGGTGTGATCCATTTAGTACTATATTAATTAATAATTCTTTTACAGAATTCGCGCGAGAGTTAAATAATTGGAGGGTTTTATATAGCGGCACAACAAAGCAATGTACAATAATAAACAAGTCCACTATGTACGAATTTACGACCATGTATAATAAGTTTAATTTAACAATATTAGTATAATAATAAGTAATAGTTCTTAATATTTCATTTGTCGTGCCACATTATTTATTTATTTATGTAAATTAAAGTGCACTGAACATGTTATATAGAGTTTTTCACTAAGTAGTCCCACTCCCCTAGGGAACCAACTATATTTTTCTTTCCAAGCTTCAAAGAAACATGCTATTTGGTTTACAATTGATTTTGATCCTTCAGAAATGCGTGGTAATGATTTTTCTAATAACGCGGTGACTCATTGTGACATCACTCCTCCAGATGGACGGGCGCCCTATTTTGGTCCGATGTCAATGTGTACTTGACTGTGTTATTGAACGTCATTCAGGGTGGCTGAACGTCATTAAGGGTGTTGATTGTGAAGCGTTATTGGATAACAAAATCCTTACAGGTAACACAGAACGATTACCTCAATAAGTTTAAGGTAAGAAAAGCTCTTTGGGGGAGACTACGGCTCTATATAACAACTTGATTATACTGGCACAAAAGTACAAATAAATAGCTAAAATAGCTCAATAAAAAGCCGCAAAATATATATTCAAATAAAAATACAAAGTATTTTGTCAGAATCATGCATTCTTATTATGTACATTCTGTGCGAAGCATGTATTTTAAGAAAGTACACACACACCTATGGCACTTCCCGGCCGTCCAAACAGTTACCTTACACCTTTCTGATAGGTCGGACGGTTTGGGTCTCAACAACAACAACACACACCTATGGCACACAGGAAGTAGAAGAGGTTGCACAGTTTGCAGAGAGGCCATAGACAATTGAATATTATAGACCTGCCATAGACGATTGAAGTTAAATATCAAATTTCTATACCTTATGGTCATAGAAAACTTTCTCAAAATCTCAATTGCGTTTACTGAAATCAATTTTTGAAAATAGGTTGTCATGATATCTCGGGTAATTTTCCATTGAAATTTAGCATGCTACTTCTAGACAGTAACTCGATATTAGCAACTAATTCGATTTATGACAGAGGATTTCTTTTAATTTTATCACAAAGAGAAAAAAAAATACTATTTTATGAGTGAAAATCATTTATTTTTTCGCTACTGCTTTTCTATAGCCCCCACTTTTTTTTTCACTTTATATATCGCACAAATTCTATGTTGCTAACTGCGCGTAGTCCTAAACTTTAAAGGAAATGTTTGTTTTCGAGGATAAAAATGACGTATTTTACTGTGGTGACTTTGATTTTGAATAAAGGAACAGGGTTTTCATATTTATAAACAAACATCTTTATGGTTCAATCTTTATGGCATATTATCAATATGAAAATATTACTGTTTTATTAAAACATATCTTGGATGATTTTAAAATATGTGATTTCGAAGATATGTCATAACTCAATACATATTAGAATTCATTGTCAGCAACATTATATTTTAACTAGCTCAACATATTTTTTGTTTCATTAATGTGAAGTTATTTAATGTTGCTATACACTAAACTTTAAACAGTCGAAAATATTTTACAAAAAGTATTTTAGAAAAACACTTAAGTGATAATTTTCATATTTTCTTTATTTGAATCAGATAAAAATATTTTTTATTATTATTTGTATTTTCGAAAATTAAAACCTTTATGTTTAGTGCATGCATGGTTATTATTTCAATATGCATATTCCTTTTCAAGCAAAAATAATAACATTTATTGTAATTATGTGGACAGACGAAAAAGATTTGAAACTGAAAAAAAAGGACTTAAAGAAACGTCAATCTGGGGAGAAATTGCAATGTATGCAAATGCATTTATTATTGCGTATGCTTAATTTGCGTTTGATTTTAATGCGATTTGCTTCAATTAACCCCAGATATGTAATATAATTGTTTAATTAAAATTCAAAATAATTTTAAAGGTTATAAATTACTATCTCTTCTAGGCTTTACTCTGATGTATTGATAATTTGTAGAAGAAATCCGTAGTTCTACATGAGAAAACAGAGCTGACAAGGAACGCCACTTTTTGCAGACATTTTCGTTTTGACCACAAAAATTGCATACTTTTCATTTCATTATATGTACTTTTGAATGAATCCTTAAAAATCGTTCATAAAAATTTTACAATCTAAACTGAAAAAATCTTTTCTTTCAGGCATCATGTGTGCATGTCCCTCTTAAGACGGTGTAAATATTTTGATAGAAGAAACACACTCTCAATAAGCGTGGATCAGTTTAGATAATTCTAGCGCTCTTCAACACCGAATAGCTAATAACTGCACCAGCAGTATAAAAACTTGCTATGTGTCACAATACTGCAAGACTCTGTAGTGATCGATGAAGTTAGTCATACCACGCAGTTGGCATCCGATCTATAATATGAGCTCAAAACAGCACAAAGTAACAATGGGCACTTTCAATGCCATAAAACGCATTAATATGTTGCGTTTCGAGTGGGTCACCACAGAAGGTCGTAGATGTTCGGCATGTTTTCTAGCTGCCAGAGGAATTATCAGTTATTCTGTACTGAAGAGCAATGACACGATTGAAACCGGATAACCAAATATGGTAGATACGCTGGGAGAGCAATTACCAGCTTTTAACGCGTACTGAAATTTTAAAATCTTACTCCTTTTGAAAAATAAATATCATATCATATTGATAAGAAGGTTTTAAAGAGATATGCGCATCCCAAAATATTTTTTAAAGCAAAATTAAATGGAAATACCCCTTTATTCTGCTCTTCAGCAAGCACAATACTGTATGAAAAAGTAAATAAATATGCATAATATCTTGAGTTGTGACAAAAATTGAAATCTTGTTGTTTAATAGAAAAACGTTGTACAAGTACAAGTTTCTTTCGACACAGTTTCTTCGTGACATATTTCTTTACAATATGATATTCTGAGAGTTTCCTTTTCAGGGAAGATTTATTTAAATGCAGGTCAAAATTATTCACCGTAAATATTTTGCAAAAAATTCTAAATATAGTTTATAGTTCAAAAGAACCACCTACACAAAGTTAAATGTATGGTGGTATGGAAGTGTACTTACTCTTTCTCGGAGTATATTTTTCTTTAGAATAAAAGCGTGCTTAACTTAAAAACAGGATTTACAAACAAATTTATTACTGAAACGCTGTAGAAAGACAAATTTTATCGAACATAAACTAGGATTTAAATTATCTAGATTAAATTGTTGCTATTACACAGCATAAAATGGTTCAATAATATATAAATCAGTTTAAAAAGCAAAAACGAGCCATCTTCTTCAGGGTGAATCAGACAGAACACCAATACCAACGAGAACAAGTATGCGTCTGTCAAAAAATCTTTATATCACTTGACGCAGAAAAATAATTGTTGCCAATCGAAATCCCATACCAAAAAAAAAAAAAAATGAGATTGAAAACAGTTTAGGAGCAAATATGAGTAATAGCGTCAACTAACATAAAACTAAGCTCAAAAATTGTAAAAATATAAAAAAAAATGTAAAAATATCTCGGTCACACAAAATTATGAGATGAGATAAATATCCTATACTATGTCCAGCACTTGTCCTATATGGCCATAATGAAGATTAGGAGAACAACCAGTTTCAGAATAAACATGAGTAATAGAGTCAACTAACATAAAAACTATGCACCAAAATTATTATAAAAATATGAATGAAAAAGAAACACCCGGTTTTTCAAGTTAGATAAGCAACTTTATTAAAATGCTAGAGTACAGTAGAAATACCAGTATAGATACATAGAAATAAAAATATAATTGAAAGTACACAACTGATTTCGGAAGTCTACATAAGTAAATTCATCAAATGAATTCAAAAAGCTTTCGATATAAACCCCAGCTGGATTGGACGAAATATAACACAAAGAATCTGATGTGGGCAGCACATGACTTTCCTTATATAATGTAATGAATTTACAACTTTTACAGTTAAAAAAATGTTATTCTTATAGCAGATACTTATATTCTTTCTATGATATCGAATTTTCTTCAATTTGTCGTCATTTTCATTGATTTAGAATCATTTTTATCCATTTGGCGAGATTTTCGTTAATTTGGCAACATTTAAAAAGTCGCCAAGTTGGCAACATTCCGCCAAATTCGTTGCCAAAATCTCGCCAAGCGTTATGGACGGAGAAATAAGTTATTCTTACAGCAGATAAATGGCTATTGGTTTTCAAATACAAAAGTATTACTCAAAGTATCTTTACTCGTGAATGGAATGAGTTAGAACTACGAGAATGACGTCACCAAATATATTGCATGATATTATATATGAAAAGTGAATATGTTTCTTAACAGTTAATATATTTTTTTATTTTACTTGATTTTTTGATAAATTTATTTGAAAAATGTGCAATATCTCGAGAACCGTTAATGCTAGCGTTCTAAAGTTTGTGTCAATCGTTTTCTAAGGAAAAATTACATGAGAAATATCTATTTGCGTAACTTTAATAAAGGTTTTGATTGCTTGATGATTTTTTCAAAATTTCACTCGAAAATTTAGGGGAGTTCTGAACATTCGATTGTGTTTTAAAGCAATAGGCTTCCAGTATTCATGGATTGTGATTTTTGTACCAAATTTCACTCGAATTACTCCATTCGTGCGTGCGATATCTTCTCCACAGACTCACTGACGCACACACACACACACACACACACACACACACACACACATACACTCATACACTTTCACACACACAGACATCACTTCAAAAATGTTCGATTCGTGATCAGGGATGCTTGAAACGTGCTCTCCCGTCGAAAACTCGAATTCGAATTTTTGACTCCGTCACAATACTTTCCTTATACATTATGTATACGAGGCGCGTCCACAAAGTAAGTTTCCCACTCGTCCCACAGCTAGCAAACCTTATATTGCGCGAAACGACTGTGAGTACGTGATAGAGCAATGACGTAGCATGGCGCATGCACTAACGGTACTTCCCGCGTTCTCACAGTAGCATCGCTGCAGCTGTTGAAAATGAAGGCTCTTATTCTAGCTCCCGCCGACTGTGAAGTGCGGTCAGTGATAAAATTTTTGAATGCACAGAGCATAGCGCTGATCGAAATGCATCGTCAGCTGTGCCGGGTCTAAGGGCCTAACGTCATGAACCAGCAGATGGTGCGTCGCTGGTGCAGAGAATTTTCGGCAGGTCGACAAGGTGTGCATGATGAGAAGCGCAGTGGGAGGCCATCCATCATTACGGACGACCTTGTGGAGCTTGTGCAGGAACGCATTACGCCCACATTACCCCAGAAACAAAGCAGCAGTCAATGCATTGGCGTCACAGTGGATCTCCCTGTAGGACGAAATTCAAGCAGACGTTGTCGGCGCGGAAAGTGATGTGCATGGTGTTCTGGGACAGACGGGGCGTTCTTCACGTCGAATTCCTGACCAGAGGTGAGACGGTGATTGCTGAGCGTTACTGCGAAACACTGCAGAAATTGCGACGGGCCATTCAGAACAAGCGGCGCGGGGTGTTTAGTGCCGGTAGCCCGGACTTCGCTCCCAGTGATTTCCATCTTTTTCTACACCTCAAGATATTCCTGTCCGGTCAGCGTTAGCGTTTTGAGAATGACAGAGAGGCAGAGAAGGTTATCACACAGTGGTTCAAATCCCAGGCGGCAGACTTCTATGACACAGGTATTCAAAAGTTGGTCCCACGGTATGACAAATATCTCAATTCCGATGGTGAATATGTTGAAAAATAGCTGAACACTTGCTGTATCTGTTGCAATAAATATTTCCATGAAATTGTGTTTCTTTTCTGTAAACGACCCCAGGGAAACTTACTTTGTGGACGAGCCTCGTATAAGGGAAGTAAAAATGAAATAACGGTATAGAAGTTATATGAACCATACTTCATCCAAATAGCAATCGATCCAAATAGCAATCCAAAATAGCAATCGATGGAATAAGACATATTAAAAATACCACTGAATAAAATACTGCTGAGAGAGTAATATAATAAAAGAGGTAATGTGGACAGCACATGAATTTCTCTACATAGCGCAAGAGGTTGGTGGTAGGGGAAGGAGGGTACGGTCCTTGTGGATGCCTCCCCCACCGGCCGTCCAAACTGTTACCTTACACCTTTCTGGTAGGTCGGACGGTTTGGGTCTCAACAACAACAACATAGCGCAATGCCTTTACATCCTTCACAGTAAAATAATGGAGTGCATCCACAACACAATCTACAGCACAATATTTTTGGTATGGAATTAATACCAAGTAAATTGAAACTGGGCGTTTTTGGCAACTTATTAGTCAAAACATTCGGAGCAAATTTCTAATCAAAATGTAATTGACATTTGTATCTCTTAAAATAAATGACTATTGACGAATTCTTTGAGGTCAAAATCCAAAATTATTATAAAAAGTAACCTTTTAATTGAATGGAATGAACTCGATGCACGAGAATAGTCTTAGCAGACTGTTTGCATAAATTGAAAGTGAACATATTTGATGTAACTTACTACTTTTGTAATTTTTTAATTTTTTTGAAAAACGTGCATCATCTCGATGACAGTTCATGCTAGCGTTTTAAAGTTCCTGTCATCCGTTTACTAATATGAAAAATTACATATGAAATGACTATGTATTTATCACTATTGAAGGTCTTGATATTTTAATGAATTTTTTCAAAAAATTATTGGAAAATTGGGAAGTTTTTGATTGTGTTTAAAATCAGTAGTGTTCCAGTATTCACCGATTGTAATAATCGTACCAAATTACGTTCAAAACGCTTCATTCGTTCGTGAGATATTCACGGACACACACATACACAAAAACTTACAGAAATCACCTTAATAAAGTTTTATTCAAGTTCAGGGGTGCTTGCTCTTCCAACGACAACTCGAATTCTCGGCTCGTTGCGGTATTTTCCCTATACATTATACTATACATGTAGGAAAGTAAAAATAGTAACAGTTGTTGTTATTTCTGTGTAATCGCATCTTATTTGCAATGACTTTAGTCAATTTTGCTTTTTCGAATAATTTTACCCGGTGCCATCAACAACAGACGAAATTTGGATTAGGGAAAAACTGTTCAAAATATAGTACTGTAGATTTTGTATATGATTATTTCATTGTGAAATCGGTAATAATATTGCACTATACCGGAAAAATCGTGTGCTACAAATTATATTTAAAAAATGTATAATCAATATTTTGAAACTGTTAAAGGGATTTTAAGTAAGTATTTATTACCTAGAAATATAATTTAAAATGTACATAAAATTTGTGTTCGAATGTCATGACCCTGATATCCTGATAGGTAGTCGATTTTCACTATGAAATGTTTCTAAAAATAGCCACTTCATTTTAAGTAGAGTGAACCTACGCGAAGGTAAAAGTAGGACAGCATTGACATATCAAGACAACATTTCTTTCCATTCTCATTTCAAAATGAAAATTCAATAACATTTTGAAATCCATTTACTATTGAGTTATAACTATTCAAAGAACATATTTTGAACATATTTTGAATTTTCGAATAAAAATATATTTTAAAGGTGAAGTATAAAAATTTACAGCGTTACTGCAGTTTTATTACAAGAGTCTAGAAACATTAGCAGAGTTCGGTCATCAATAACGACTGTACATTTTTTTTTGTTTATAAAGCAGATCATTGCAGTTTTCTCTTGAAAATTCACCATGTTAGATTCAACCATTGAAAGTATGCACATGTTTTCGCAGTCAAATCTCCATTATTTAATTTAGAGCTAACTGAAATAATATCACAAAAAATATATGTGCAACTCAAATTGTTGCTTATGTGGCAAAACTGAAATAATTTCATTAAATTCAATGTACGACACAAAACTAAGTGTCAACCCATTTCGAAGGCAAGAAATAGTTTTCTTCTTCAGGGCACACAAAATGCACAGCCGTCACTCATGAGAGGTACATCAGCAACTGATTTTAAAGCAGCAAATGTGACTAGAGCAGGGATGTTTCGATAGTTTTCTTCCTGTTTCCTGAAGTTTTGTTTTTCTGGGGGTTTTGCCGACACTTTTAGCTTCTAAACTACTCGGTTTTTTAATTTTTTGTTGTACTTACTTTTCGCATTTGTTTAAAGCTATTATTTCGCCTGATTTTGAATCCGTATCAGTCATCGTCTAAGCTGTATCTATACACTGTAAAACATTCTGTACCCTTTGTTCAATGTTTTATTCAGCTATTTTGTTGATAATTTCGACAAACTTTCAGAAAAGCTGCAATTACAGGCGGTAGTGAAAATTTCAGCTTCATTTCCGAAATATTCAGCTGATTATTGTCAGTCAAGGCGTTATTCTTGTAATTATATATATTGTTGCGACTGCGCAATATTCCCTTTGGCGCCTCCTCTTTCGTCTGTCTGGAAGGCCAGGCAAAGAAAACACAGTCCATGATGTCAGCATGACGCGAGGATGAAGTGAGCAGAGGGTTACCAGGATTTCCCTATTAAAAGAAGTGTTGCCAGATTTGGCGATTTATCGCCAATTTGGCAACTTCCGGAATGTTCCAGAAACTTCCCGATAGAACGATTATTCTTTGAGATATAGAGATTTTCAGAAGTTTCTATAGAGAGACTATAAAAAACACTCATCCCTCCGTTGGAGTTGAGTTGACGTAACACGAGTTACATTGGACTCTAATTTTTGTCCATGGTTTGAGAATAGTAATTGCTATTTTGTGAAATTATTTTCGTCAACATTCTGTGAAAAATATCAGTTATTTTGTGAAATTAGTGGAACATTAAAGTGCTGTTTGATTGTATACTGTTCCTGTTTACTCTGTGCTTGTGAATAAACGTCAGTTATCCAGAAACTTGGACTCGTTCTTGTATCCTGCGTATACACCCACGATTCAAGAAGATATGTTTGTAACAATATATATATATATATATATATATATATATATATATATATATATATATATATATATATATATATATATATATATATATATATATATATATATATATATAAATATATATATATATATATATATATATATATAAATATATATATATATATATATATATATATATATAAATATATATATATATATATATATATATATATATATATAAATATATATATATATATATATATATATATATATATAAATATATATATATATATATATATATATATATATATATAAATATATATATATAAATATATATATATATATATATATATATATATATAAATATATATATATATATAAATATATATATATATATATATATAAATATATATAAATATATATATATATATATATATAAATATATATATATATATATATAAATATATATATATATATATATATATATATATATATATATATATAAATATATATATATATATATATATATATATATATTTATATATATATATATATATATATATTTATATATATATATATATATATATATTTATATATATATATATATATATATATATATATATATATATATATATATATATATATATATATATATATATATATATATATATATATATATATATATAAATATATTTATATATATATATATATATTTATATATATATATATATATATATATATATATATAAATATATATATATATATATATATATATATATATATAAATATATATATATATATATATATATATATATATATATAAATATATATATATATATATATATATATATATATATAAATATATATATATATATATATATATATATATTTATATATATATATATATATATATATATATATATATATATATATATATTTATATATATATATATATATATATATATATATATATATATATATATATATATATATATATATATATATATATATATATATATATATATATATTACCATAACTATGAGGAACCTTACTCCCCACTATGGGCAGCTAATTTCCCTGAAACTTTCATTAGCATGCTTGCAAATGTTTTACAGTGTCGTATGACCCGAGAAATATATGTTTCAAGGAAAATGCAAATTTTTGAATCGGAAGTGGGAAAGAAAGTGGGAGTGAAAAATCTTAATAAACCGCCCTACTTCCCCCAGAAGTTGATGTTAAATCCATATCAACTATCATTAAGCTCGATTTGTAGCCAAGTTTGAGAAATATCTGTTTCAAGTAAAACTATTTTTAAACGGGAAATGGAAAGAAACTGGAAATCCTTAGTGAACACTCTATGACTTCAGAATGTGTCGTTGAATCCATATTAATTATCATCTAAGTTTTATAGCAAATCTTGAAAAATAAATGTTTCAAGGAAAAATTTCTCTAAAAGACAATAGTATGCCAACATTTTTGCCACCAGAAACTGCATTTCAAATGAAAAGAAAATGTTTTTAAAATGGTGTACTGAAGTAATGATAACTAATTAACTCATTAATGTCAAATTGCGTACATTAACTTGTGTTTTTTTATAACCTAAAAAGTGATTTTTTTATAAACTAGAAAATGTACTTGGTGTTGCTTGATTTAAGATACAAACCTCTGTTTAAAATTACAGCGGAATGCTCAGCGAATTCTCGAAAACCAAACTAAGCTTTCACGATAGGTCCGTTTAAACTACAAATTATATAACTTAAATATAATAAAAATTATATAACAATCTAAATAAGCATGTGGAGTGAATAAAATCTTAGTAGTCGACCTTAGTAAGCTCAAGAACAAATTTTCAGGCTTTAAAACTAATATCTAGCTTAATTATAATCTGAGATATGATTAAATTGATGAAATGCCTCAATTTGAAGGGGGAGACGGTTAGAAAAATGTTATATTACGTTACTTTCAGAACTTCTATCATCCAGATAACAATATAATGCTATGATTAATTATTAATTTATCACAATTTCACAGACAGAAATTACGTTTATATACTCAAAATTATAAAAATAATATAATAAATAGTAATTCGATTTCATAAATAAGTTTATTAATGAAACTACGTTTATATAATAATAATTTATCTACCAGAGATTAAATATCCTCGTAAAAATGACCAAACCACCCAATTTCCAAAAATGCTTGCTTAGAATGTATGTCCTTATCAACTCTGCAAAATACGTAACTGCCAGTAGAGTAGCGTGATAATTTTTACTGGGGAGGCTGAGCGGTTGGCGTTTAAACTTGGAAAAGGTTTTGTATTGTAAGTGAAATTTATATTGGAATTCATATTTTGAGTAAGTTTAATTCCTTGGTGAGTAAAATAAAATAATTTAACATAAAATGCTAACAGTGAATAAAATGCACGATATTTTAAAATATATTACCTATGTAAGATAAATATGTACGAAATATAACATTTTAAATGTTTCCTTAATTCTAAATTAGTAGAACTATTGCAACCAATTTATTAAATATAAAGTTATGGTCGACCCCCCCCCCATCACCACCACCACCCCTCGAACAACGTTCTACAGGCGCATATGTATGAAAGAGTGCACTGAAAATTGGTTAAAAATCTGGAACATAAGCTTAATTGAAAACCAATGTAGTTAACAATGTCCAACAATATTATATATATTAATTATTCACAGATACTGTACTGTGAAAACTTTAAAATATATTATAATTACAATATGCTAAGAATTCGCTAGAAAATTATCAACCATTTTTTCTTATCTAACTGAGATTCTCCTGTAACATGGAATTTTTAAAGGGAAATCAGATTTATTCTTTCTAAAACTCCCAAATACGCAAAAGGATGCTTCGCCATATTGATGCCGATATAAAGAGCTAAGTCTACTTTGCAAACTACTTAAGTTTAATGGAAGTCATCCTTAGTATATTTCTTTGTTTTGATATTGTTTCAAGTTTGGTAAATGCTAGGTTATTTGTGAACAATGACTCAAATTCTTCAGTATTACAAATAATGAATATTTTCTGCGAATATTAATTAATAGAATCACGTTTGACCCAAAATGGAGGACCCATTAACCTTGCACTACCCACCCTCACCTACCCGACATTGATAAACCGTCACGTATCATATCCAATCATTGATTGTTAATAAAGGATTGAAAATTTGGAAGCAATAACCAATCCCTTTTATAATTTAATTTCCCATGTTAGTTGATCAGCTAGGAAGAAGTTTAACAAATGGGTGGTCTTAATGCCATACGTCTCCTTATAGACTACGAAAGTTGGATCATTTCAGCTTCTAAATCATTAAAATATGCGTTTTAATGGGAAAAACACTTTGAAACATGCCACTTTAAGCAAATAAAAGGCAACACTTTTTTAAATAATACATATGTATTTGCAAAGTTGTTTAAAAACTATAATAAATAAAAGTATGTTTAAGTAACCCTTTAAATTAAACTTTAAATAAATGAGGCTCAGCTTTTTAGCCTCAATGGACGCTACGCCACTGGTAACTGCTTTCCATAGCAAATGATACCCCCTCCCAGGTTGTGAAATCATGAAGCATAGCAAAGCATGAGAGAAAATAAGTGCCGATCTGGCTGGAAATTGAAAACGCCTACTTTTATATTATTGTTTAATAATTCATAGAACATTCAAATATAGAGTAATTAGTTCCGTTTTGTTTACGACAATACGGAAATATCAGTCCGTATTTATGCCGAATGTTAAAATTATGCAGATCTTCCATTCTTGGATGCGACAAAATGAAAATTAGATAACCAAATATATGCATATTTCGAAGCACTTAAAAATACATAATTATGGAAGGAACCGTCCTACGGATTCTGTTCAAACATTCTTGGAAATAATGTTCTTTGATCTTTCTGATGTTGTCAAGATGGATTTTCGATCGCTAAGGAACCGATTTGTGTGAAAATACATCAGAATTGCGCTTGAATATAAAATAACTAAAAAAAAGTAAATTAAAAATAAATAAAAATAAAAAATAAATTGAATTTGAAAGATATCTCGCCGAGAAAATGGAACCTGTTGTTGAAACGGAACCTGCAAGAAACGGAAAACTGTCATAAGCGAAAAATATTTTACGCCCGTCCAAACATACAGGAGATATGTGTTATTTCTCTTGTGCAAAAAGGAACCTTCACAACGCGGAAAGGTACATCGATTTAAATAATTTGTTAATAAAGCACCTGTTGTAATTGAAGGAGCGGAAACATCACACTCAATCGTCATCATGAATCAAAAAATCAATAATGTTTCAGCTACTTTCCCCAGAGAATGACAAAGTTTCATTTCTAAATGGAAACGGTACTACAAAAAAGGGACTTTCTGTTAAATCATATGGCAATTTTCTGAAAGTTGTTTTAGAACTTTTCAGTTAATCGGGAAATTGTGAAATGCTAGAAAAATTAATCAATGCATCTTTTGACTGACATCATTAGTAAGACATGTATCCAAAAAACTATGTTGGATTATTTCAAAAGTTCATCTTAATAAAAAAACAGTGTTTTTTTTTTGTTAGTTATTTGTTTCATGGTAAACAGTAATATTTTTCCGGTAAGTAAATTTATCTATTTAAGGTATGGTAATAAGCTAACAGTCAAGAACATGGTCTATACTATTTTTATATTCAGATATTCTCCTGTGATTGTATTATGCAAAAACATATGTATATACATATTTAGGATAATTAAATTAACTATAACGATATAATATAGTATTAATTAAGTGCATCTAAATAAAACTTTTCAGAAATTTTAAAGTCATATATAGGTACGCAATCACAGACTATCTGCATTCCCAGCTAAATCTTAACCTTAGCTTTTCCTGAAATAACCTGCATGCAACAGAAACCTTTTCAAGAATGATAATTCTTCCGGTCTTCTGAAATTTCGTGTAAGGCAGGTTCGACTGTATAGTCAAAATAAAAAAAAAAAAAGCTTTTACAGTAGTTGACAACAACTAGAAGCAGATTTGCGGGAATGTATTTGTTTTGACGTGTTTAATAAGAAAATTCCAAGAGCTGAAAATTTATTCATTTTATTCATGACTAGATGGGATTCCAGTCTCTCAAGTTCGAATGGTCGGTTTCAGGGGGGAAAAAAAGAAAAATTCCATAGCAGGCTGGTTGGTGGGAAAGATATTTTTACCAGAGAGGATAAAAATCGAAAAAATTGCTTTCACTTTATTTATAGTAGTAAGAGAGATAATTTTGAAATATTCCCGCTGGTTTGAAAAACAGATATTCTAAAAATAGTCGTGGTACTACTTGGAATAGACTATTTTCAAAAATAATGGGTTTTACGGTTAGGGATATCTTGAATAAGTAAATGTAATTAATTTTGATACTATAGTTTAAAATATAGAAATATTTTGTATCACGATTAATTAATACGATAATGCGATTTACTTATAATACTTATGACTAAGGAAAACTTTAGCAACATATCTTCTAACCTCCTCATATATATCATCTTAATTAATGCCAGATATTCCAAAAATAGTTATGTTACAATTCTTAAAACCTATTATTTTGCAAAATAGCCTATTAAGGGTAGGGATATCTTGAATAAGTAAAGGTATTTAATTTTGATAATATCGTTTAAAATATCAAAGTATTTTTATTACAATCAATAAATTAAAATTTCGAAAAATATAGCATGAATACAAAAATAAACTGGTCAACCGGTTTAAAAGTCAAAAAACAGACTTTTTCTTCAGGAACGACATTAAGCACGACTGCACTGCTCAAAAAAGGTCAGCAACTCAATTTATTCTGTAATTTACGAAGTTTTAATTTATCGTTATTGTTGCAGCAGTTTTTACGCGATTATTTGAGGTTTTACATGTAGAAATATTCTTTGCGTTTTCCTAATGAGAATTCAATTCGCTCAAAGAACGATTCTAAATTTAGACTTATTGAAAAAAAATCTACTGCGGATGTTTTATTGCCTAACAAATGATATTTTATAAAAAAAATCTGATGTGGGCAACACATGACATTCCTTATATAATGCAATGGATTTACTACTTCTAGAGTAAAAAAATAGATTTTTTTTATAGTAGATACTTATATTCTTTCCACGATATTGAATTTTCGACAATTACTCGTCATTTTCATTGATTTAGCGTCATTTTTATCTATTTAGCGATATTTTCGTTAATTTGGCAACATTTAAAAAAGTCGCCAAGTTGGCGACATTCAACTAAATTCGTCGCCAAAATCTGGCCAAGCGTTATGGACGGAGAAATAAGTTATTCTTATAGCCGACAAATGAATATAGGCGTTCAAATACAAAAGTGTTATTCAAAGTATCTTTTCTCATGAATGGAACGAGTTTGATCCACGACAATAATGGCACCAAATTTATCGCATGATATTACGTATGAAAAGTGAGCATGTTTCTCTACAGTTAATATTATTTTAATTTATGGGATTTTTTGCTAAATTTATTTGAAAAATGTGCAATATCCCGAGAACGGTCCATGTTAACGTTGTAAAGTTTATATCAGTCGTTTTCTAAGGAAAAATTACAAAAGAAATGTCTATTTGCGTAATTTTATTAAAGGATTTGATATTTTGATGATTTTTTCAAAACTTCACTCGACAATTTAGGGGGATTCTGAACATTCGATTGTGTTTTAAAGCAATAGGCTTCCAGGATTCACGGATTGTGATTTTTGTGCCAAATTTCATTCGAATCGGTTCATTCGTTCATGAGATATCGTCTCCATAGACTCTCACACACACACACACACACACACACACACACACACACACACACACACACACACACACACACACACACACACACACACACACACACACACACACACACACACACACACACACACACACACACACACACACACACACACACACACACACACACACACACACACACACACACAGACATCACTTCAAAAATGTTCAATTCATGATCAGGGATGCTTGAAACGTGCTTTTCCGTCGAAAACTCGAATTCAAATTTTTGACCCAGTCACAATATTTTCCTTATACGTTATGTATATAAGGAAAGTAATTAAAAAAAATCTGATGTGGGCAACACATGACTTTCCTTATATAATGTAATGAATTTACTACTCTTACAGTAAAAAAAATAGGTTTTTCTTATGGTAGATACTAATATTCTTTCCAAGATATTGAATTTTCGACAATTGGTCATCATTTTCATTGATTTAGCGTCATTTTTATCCATTAGGCGAAATTTTCGTTAATTTGGCAACACTTAAAAAAGTCGCCAAGTTGGCGACATTCCGTCAAATTCGTCGCCAAAATCTCGCCAAGCGTTATGGATGAAGAAATAAGTTATTCTTACAGCAGATAAATGACTATTGGCGTTCAAATACAAAAGTATTAATCAAAGTATCTTTTTTCCTGAATGAAAAGAGCTAGTTCCACGAGAATGATGTCACCCAATTTATCGCATGATATTACATATGAAAAGTGAACATGTTTCTCAATAGGAAGTATTTTTTTTTATTTTATATGACTTTATGATAATTTTTTTGAAAAATGTGCAATATCTCGAGAATGGTTCATGTTAACGTTCTAAAATTTACGTCAATCGTTTTCTAATGAAAAATTACATAAGAAATGTCTATCTGCGTAACGTTATTAAAGGTTTTGATTTTTTGACGATTTTTTCAATATTTCATTCGAAAATTTAGGGGGGTTCTGAACATTCGATTGCGTATAAAAACAATAGGCTTCCAGTGTATATGGATTGTGATTTTTGTACCAAATTTCGTTCGAATTGGTCCATTCGTTCGTCAGTTATCGTCTCCACAGGCTTACTGACACACACACACATCACTTCAAAAATGTTTGATTCGTGATCAGAGATGCTTGAAACGTGCTCCCCGTCGAAAACTCGAATTCGAATATTCGACCCCGTCTCAATACTTTCCTTATACATTATGTATATAAGGAAAGTAAAAAATAGATTATTCTTATTGTAGATACCTATATTCTTTCCAAGATATGGAATTTTCGTCAATTAATCGTCATTTTCAATGATTTAGTGTCATTTTTATCCATTTGGCGAGATTTCCGTTAATTTAGCAGCAATTGAAAAAGTCGCCAAGTTGGCGACATTCCGCCAAATTCGGCGTCAAAATCTCGCTAAGCGTTATGGACGGAGAAATAAGTTATTCTTATAGCAGATAAATCAAAAGTATTACTCAAATACAAAAGTATTACTCAAAGTATCTTTTCTCATGAATGGAACGAGCTAGATCCACGAGAATGATGTCACCCAATTTATCGCATGATATTACATATGAAAAAAGAACATGTTTCTCAACAGTTAATATATTTTTTTTTAATTTATGGGATTTTTTGATAAATTTATTTTAAAAATGTGCAATATCTCGAGAACGGTTCACGGTAGCGTTTTAAAGTTTATATCAATCGTTTTCTAAGACAAAATTACATTAGAAATGTCTATTTTTGCAACTTTTTAAAAGGTTTTGATTTTTTATGATTTTTTCAAAATTTCACTCGACAATTTATTTTATTTGGATTCTGGACATTCGATTATGTTTAAAAACAATAGACTTCCAGATTCACGGATTGTGATTTCTATACCAAATTTCATTCGAATCGGTCTATTTCCACACACACACACACACACACACACTCATCATTTAAAAAATGTTTGATTCGTGATCAGGGATGCTTGAAACGTATGAGAGAGAGAGAGAGAGAGATGATATTCCACGTGTAGGGGGAGATGAACTTTCCTATTGTTGGCCGCAAATGGCCGATTTGAACACTTTGGAAATGTTTTTAAATGTAATTTAGATATATAATTAAATTTTTGGAAAAAGGTTTTCGAAGTGCATTACTTAAAGTATGGGTGACATGGTGTGAAATACCTCAGATCTATAAATGTGGTAGATATCGCGCAGTATAGTGGACTGACAAACATATTTCCTTTTATTAATATATATAAGCCCCTGTGTCTCATGATCTTTGCATTTAAAATCATTTTAATTAACTGCCAACTGTATTTCACGTATCAAAACATCTTTCATGGCAATTCTTTCTGGTTTATTTCGGGACATAGCGCGTGAAGGTTTCAAGAACAACTTTCTTCATAGACATAACTTGGTGACATTTAACCTCAATGATATCAGTTCACAGATCAAATTTTGAATTCGAGCTCCGTCATGACATTTAACTTGATAAATTTGACAAATGTTCCAAATTTGGCGTAAATCGATAGAATATTCGCTAAGAAACAGAAGGGTATTTTAATCTATGGCAAGGCATAAATATATAAATAATTATTTTATTTTTCCTGAAAGTTATTTTAAACCAATAATAATTAATAAATTATTACTTATCATATATTTACTCCCTGAATATAGAGAAATCAAGTAATAAGAATCAAGTAAATATTAAAATAGCTATATAGAAAGTTTCTATGTATAGAATTAGCAGCATTGGGATTTACTTAACTTACTTGCCGTAATAATTTGTTTGTTAGGGAAATTCGTTAGATGGTAATAAGACAAGTCCTGGTATTTATTAAGAGATAAATGTGCCAGAACAAGCGATCATAAACAGTTAGATACACGAGAAGGTCGAAATTAAGAGGACATTTTCTATTCTTTTATTAATCATAATGCTAATTTTTGGCTGAGTGTATCGAAATAGCTATATCTATGTATCGATGCTCAATCGAACGACACACATCATTTTTTCTTACTACTACACTCACAGAGGATATTCACAATGTATCGATACAACATATATAAGAATACACACTGCATCTATTCCTAATTTTGTATGCTGCAATACCTTCCATAGCTTGTTGTTTTTATCTTTTGATTCGTTTATCTATATATATTTTGAAGACGGATCTTCAAACTGGCCCGCAAAAGTGGACCCTGATTTCTCGTCTTTCAGATTTCATATAAAAATAATCTTTCAAAGAAACTTTGAAACCTCCTTATTCTCTCATTTTTAATACAAGCAAGTATCCTGTCCTCTTCATTATCTTTTGTTACTTTCCTTATATACATAATGTATAAGGAAAGTATTGTGACGGGGTCGAAAATTCAAATTCGAGTTTTCGACGGGAGAGCACGTTTCAAGCATCCCTGATCACGAATCAAACATTTTTGAAGTGATGTCTGTGTGTGTGTATGTGTGTGTGTGTGTATGTGTGTGTGTGTGTGAAAGTATGTGTGTGTGTGTGTGTGTCAGTGAGTCTGTGGAGACGATAACTGATGACCGAATGGACCGATTCGAACCAAATTTGGTACAAAAATCACAATCCGTAAACACTGGAAGCCTATTGCTTTTATATGCAATAGAATGTTAAGAACCCCCCTACATTTTCGAATGAAATTTTGAAAAAATCGTCAAAAAATCAAAACCACTAATAAAGTTACGCAAATAGACATGTCTTATGTAATTTTTCATTAGAAAACGATTGAGATAAATTTTAGAACGCTAACATGAACCGTTCTCGAGATATTGTTCATTTTTTTAAAAAAAATTATCAAAAAGTCATATAAAAAAAAATTCCTATTGAGAAACATGTTCACTTTTCATATGTAATACCATGCGATAAATTGGGTTACATCATTCTCGTGGAACTAGCTCATTCCATTCATGGAAAAATATACTTTCAGTAATACTTTTGTGTTTGAACGCCAATAGTCATTTATCTGCTGTAAGAATAACTTATTTCTTAGTGCATAACGCTTGGCGAGATTTTTGCGACGAATTTGGCGGAATGTCGCCAACTTGGCGACTTTTTGAAATGTTGCCAAATTAAAAATCTCGCCAAATGGATAAAAATGACGACTAATTGTCGAAAATTTAATATCTTGGAAAGAATATTAGTATCTACTATAAGAAAAACCTACTTTTTTTTACTGTAAAAGTAGTAAATTAATTACATTATATAAGGAAAGTCATGTGTTGCCCACATCAGATTTTTTTTCTTTGTAAAGTTGTGCTATGTAATAATTATGATCTAAAAATCGTGCCATGATTCGTTGGGTCCTTAATAACAACGTAGGCTATTTCAGATCTTTTCAGATCTTAACGACAACTGAAACTAACTTGAAGGTTTTGACGAAATTTTTCTAAAAGTCACCAAATGTCTTCATAATTGCTTACAAATTTATTTCTGTTGTATATTCAAAATGTTAACTGTAAGAATAACCACCAGTAATATTAAAGTATATTTCTAATTTCTCAGGATCGGATTCTGCATTGTTTGTTTACATGCTATGTTCGTCCTTATACTATAAAGATGTATAATAAAAGGTGTTACTGTAATTTCTACATTAAATTATAAACAAGCTCGACTACAACGTCTACAATAGTTGGCGACGAGAATAGAAAGATAACAATTAGAACTTTTTTTCGCAATGGCTTCTGAGAATGATGGCGAAACTTTCGAACGTCTCGTTACACTACTAAGTGCTATTTTACGACAAAGTAAATCACCTTGTGAAATAGGTTGTAAAATTCCCACTTTCTGAGTTGCTCTGTGCGGGCGGTATTGTAAAGGTTTTTACCTCACTTAAGTTCCATTAATGATCTACAACATTTAACAAACGCATACTTTTATTCCAGCTAACTTCGCTGACAACTCAATACACAATTACATACACAGAATATTTGCAAGCTAGCACTATCATATCTATACCTCGATCACATCTTAACCTTTCGTTACTGAACTGAATTAACAATACTAACCAACTATTAAAACATAGCTATCTATACTCACAATATTGTAGAGACCATTTTTTTTACTTCGTGCTTCCATTAATGAACAGACCAACACTACACTCTCGTATAAAGATAACAGTCGAAGCTGGGGACGGCGATTCACGCTTGCATCTTGGATCTTGCCACATTTATAGTCCTGGCCGGTCGCGAGTACTTGACTCTCGAATACTGAGTTGAGGCGTTTCGCGCATAAATTAACATAATGAACAGTAGCATTAGCATACAATAATAGAATCCTCACAATGTCTACAATTTAATAATTACAGAAAAAAAATCTGATGTGGGCAGCACATGACTTTCCCTGCAGACTTATATACACATTCTCTTTATTTCAAGTAAATTTAAATCACTATTAATTCAATTTTTATTCTCACTTGGTAATTGGACTCACTTTCAAAGGTGGCTTAGAGAAAAAAACGAAAAAACAAAAGTATCTCAAGAACGGCTAGTCCCAGTGTAACAAGGTTGGTCTTATTCTTTTCTTCGTTAAGAATTACGTATAAAACAAGCATTTAATGGATATATTTCAGCATACGTAGTTTTTTATTTTAGATTTTGTCGATTTTTGCGGGCCATTTTGCAAAAAAAAAGGCAGGTTATTTTTTTCCGAATCGTACCAAAATCCAATCAGCACCAGGGTGAACCGAAAGCAACTTATTTACCAAATTTTGTTAAATTCGATTTTCAGCTGATTAGATTTTAGATTTTCAGCTAGAGTGGATACAAGCTTTTGCGGGCCATTTCGCAAAAAAAGGCGGGTTCTTTTATCCCGAATCGTACCCAAAACTAATCAGCACCATATTTACCTACAAGTGACTTACCTACCAAATTTTATGAAATTTGGCTCATTAGTTTTTTAGTTAGAGTGGATACAAAATCTGCACAGACAGACACACAGAGAGACACACAGACAGACACACACACACACACACACACACACACACACACACACACACACACACACAGACAGACGTCACGCTAAAAATAGTTTTTTCGTATTCTAGAGGTATCGAAACGTGTAGATCCGTCGAAAACTCGAGTTGCTATTTTCGACATGATTCCAATACTTTCTCTATATATTACCATGTATTGCAGGGAAAGTAAAAATCTGATGTGGGCAGCACATGACTTTCCCTGCAGACTTATATTAACGTTCTTATTATTTTAATTAAATTTATTTCACTTTTATTCAATTTTTGTTCTCATTCGGTAACCGGGCTTATTTTCAAAGGTGACGTAGGGAAAGTACGACAAACTAAAATATCTCGAGAACGGCTAGTCCTAGTGTAATGGGGTTGGTCTTATTCTTTTCGTCATTAAAAATTACGTATTAAATGGGCATTTAATGGATATATCTGAGTATACCTAGTTCTTTAGTTTAGATTTTGACGATTTTTGCGGGCCATTTTGCAAAAAAAGGCAGGTTATTTTTTTCCGAATCGTACCTAAATCTAATCAGCACCAGGGTAACCCACAAGTGACTTATCCACCGAATTTTGTGAAATTCGGTCCATTAGTTTTTCAGTTAGAGTGGATACAAGATTTTTCGGGCCATTTCGTAAAAAAAGGCGGGTTCTTTTATCCCGAATCGTACCCAAAACTAATCAGTACCAGCCCCGTCCACAAGTGACTTACCTACAAAATTTTGTGAAATTCGGTGCATTAGTTTTTTAGTTAGAGAGGATACAAAATCTGCACAGACAGACAGACACACAGACAGACAGACACACAGATAGACACACAGACACACACTCAGACGTCACGATAAAAATAGTTTTTTCGTATTCTAGAGGTCTCGAAACGTGTAGATCCGTCGAAAACTCGAGTTGCGATTTTTGACATGATTCCAATGCTTTCCCTATACATTACCATGTATTGCAGGGAAAGTAAAATGAAGAATCTTGGAGCACATTCATTCAGAGATTAGAGACTATTCTTCGTCGCGAGACCTTACCGGCGATGTGAATGAGGTGCTACAGAAGAAAAGTCCGGAAGAACTTCAACAGAAAACTTAGAGTGAACTTGGGAAATTAATTCAAGAACGTCTTGCTCCGAAACCCAGTGAGATAGCGGAACAAAATAAATTTTCGAAACGTGCATAGCATGAAGGAGAGTCAATTTCGAATTTTGGTACAGATTTAAGGAAACCGAGTAAAGACATGTGCTGTCATTGCAATACGTTTACAATTGATAATCCCCTGCGAGGGCAATTTATTTCTGGTGTTAGAAATCCAATTTTAATGGAACGTTTAATACAAATGAAAGCTCCTGGAAATACATTAAAAAATTCTTATAAATCAGCCTTAGAATCAAAAGAAATACAAAATCCGTCGTCAATACATCAGATGTAAGCAAGTGCGTTTACAGAAAAAAAATAATAATAACAACATTTAAGGGGAAAAAAACGGAGTTTTGATTTCAAATTTTCGAAGGATAGAGCTAACTTTAGAAGTACTCAATGGGTTGAAATAGTCAGTATAAATACAACAAGAAAGATCAATCATGCATAAAGCCTTGATTATAAGACACTTTCCAACCGAAATGTAATTTTACTTACATTTTAAGTTACTTCAAAAATTTCCATCGACAAAACTAATTTTAAAATTTCATTGAAAAATACATTGCTAGTTATACAAAATATATTTTATTCAAATAACGTCATCGAAAGTATAATTTGCGAAGTATTTACGATGCTTTTGCGTCACAACACTTATTACGTCACAATTGTAATATTTAATTATTATAGAAACTTGCTTATTTCAAGTTAAATTAGTTCCTAGAAAGTGTTGTAACCATGACAAACCGTTTCATTTTAAAAATCGTCTGCCTCTCTATGCAAAATCAATGAATATTTCATTCGTATCACTTATCTTTTAGACCTTAGAGCTAAATAATTTTGCATAAAACAAAATCATCAATTCTTATGCAACTCACCTTACAATCGCTTGATTTGTTTAGCGTTAAAATTAGGCTTCGTTGTAGGAATAAAGTTTAGTGATTATTTAAAATATAAAATATTGTAATTGCGTTGGCATAGAATTTAGATACATAGCAAGAAGTAAAGTGGTTTTATGACGGATGCAACACTAAATATAAATTAAAACGTCTTTAAACATCTACGGAAAAAATACACGTCGGACAAAAATGAAACCTTATTTTATTTTACAATTACATGATTTCTTCATATAATACTGGTGTAATTATTAGCTCAATTTTTATTTAAAACACTACCTAACATATTTTGCTGATTTTTTTTGCACATTTTATGTGGTAATTTGAAAATTTCCTAGAAATTTTGAAGCCATTTGTAAATTTTAACTGCTTAAAAAATGCTTGAAAAATTAAGTCCCATAAGGTTTAATGTACTTCATTTTTTTAACCCGGCTTAAATCCGAAACTAATTAGGTGATGTTATTCATTTTCATTTCCAAATATCCCACTGTCTCAACAACATACTAAAATGTCATTTCGATAAAATAATTTTTGAGGAAGTCATCATGCGAACGGACAGACCGACAGACAAAATGGCCAAAGTCATAAACACTTTTCAACAATGTTGGAAAGCGTTAAAAGGCTGGAAGTTGTTGACAACAACCAGCAGACGGTTTTCGAAAATGCATTTTTTTGGCTTGTTTAATAAGAGAATCGTAAGAGCCGAAAATGTATTCAATTTATTCATGGCTAAATGGGATACGGGTTTCTCAAGTTTAAAATTGCGTGTTCCACAAAAGAAAGAAACATTCTATAACAGTCCAGCACCCAGATGATGGGAAAGATCTTTCACAGAAAGGACGGAAATCGAAAAGAATGTTTTTACTTTATTTGGAGCAGTGAGAGAAATATTTTTAAATAATATTCTTTTTGTTTTGTGTGCGTGTGTGAAAACCAGATGTTCTAAAAATAGAGGCGGTAGGATTTAGAACCCGATATTTTGAAAATAAATGGGGTTTGCGGGTGAAGATATTTTTAAGAAATACATGTATTTATTTTTGATAGTGTGGTTATGGAAAATGTTTGGAGTGTCAGTCTCCAATCGAGTGTTTCATACATTTATACTCCGTAATGTTTACTTACCAGAATGGGAAAACAAAAACAAAAAAAAAACTTTTTTTTTTATTTTTACTCGAATTCCGTATTCAAGATTTTATATTGAAATGCATTTTGTAAAAATTACGAAAACATATTTTCTTATGTTGGCAACAAATTTACGTTGTTTGATTTTTCGAGTTGGCAACCGTTACGTTGTTTGATTTACTTAGCTTTTCCTTGCTTATAAAAACTATTGTGGTACCACATAAAAACTATTGTGATACCACATAAAAACTATTGTCATACCACATAAAAACTATTGTCATACTACATAAAAACCATTGTGATACCACATAAAAATTATTGTGATTAACATCTATAACGCAGTTTACATTATCCATCCCTCTATGTGCTAAATTAGCAGAAATATTCGGCTTCCTCCGAGATATTACTAAAATTTATGTGGTATAAAATCTGAGATAGTTTAGCCATTTATGTGTTCCTTATTAAGCTTAAAAAACTGGTCAAAAAGTATGCAAGGAGACGTTTTTCCACTCAAAAGTGGACATTACAGAACGACAGATTAGGCATTTTCTCTCTAGTCCTTTTATGGGCGTGTAAAGGGGTAAAACTTAAATTCAAGCTTTTCCTGTATTTAGTCTTATTGCTTGCAAAATTTATCAAATTAGATTACGTATTTCAGGAGATATATAGATTGGAAGCACATTTGTAATTTTCATTCATCTATTAAATCGGTACAGAATCTGAAACATTTTTAGTCATAAAAGTGCACCTTAATAAATATTAATTGTCCTAAGGTAACTTCCTTTTTAGGACACGCCCGGTAAGAGCGCGAAAAAGAATAAGGCCGTGAGTATAAACAAACATTAATTTATTTACACTATATAAATATTTACAAGAATTTGATTTAAAATATTTAAAAGACAACTTCCCATATTCCAAATGGGATGAATACCAATTTTAGATAAGCAATTAAACAAATACAAAAGTATATGTAGTCTCATAGACTAAAATGTGAAAGATGGTAATTAAAAATTAAATTTAAAAATATGAAATATTTAAATATCCTTAACCTGGAGAGAGAGGTCGAATAAAAATGATATAGGCAAAAAGTCCCAATTGGGTAACTCTCCAATTTCACTGGCCGAGTTGAGGTCGTCCATCCTCAGAAAAGGAACGCACTAAAAAGGCGCAACTTCTTGCCTTCAAGTCCCAGATCATTCTCCTCGCTCCCCTTTTTAAATTTCTGAAAACTCTCTCTCTCCAAGATTTTAAAACACGCCTCTGAGGCGCATACAAACATCCCACTGGATTCAGAGTCTTAACCCCTTGACCCCAAAGCAACGCCATTGGCTTTTAGACCCCCAGAAACAAAAGCCCCTTTTCAAGCCCCTGCGAAACCGATACCCTTTCGGCCAACTAATTCAAACAAGCCGAGAACCCTATGATCAATCCGAAAAAGCCCCACGTTAAAATCTTTCGGTACGAATCCGAGATCTAAAGAAACTTCGACATCCTGGTTTTCTATTTCGAGTGCAGCTGGCCGAACGAAAGGCTGACCCCCAAAAATAAATAAGAAGACTCTAGGTCGCATTCCCGAAAATATTGGCTCATGGGTTTACCATGCGACAATTAATAAACAAATAAAATAAGAGAAAAATATAATCCGTTTGGTCGTTCTCGTGTCATAAGCAGCCGTAACAGATGGACAGAAACATATATTTATTTCTTGTTACTTCGTGCTTCACTGCAGGATGATTATTCACACTGGAATGTTCCCTGAACATAGCCTCATTGCCTGAGAAAAAAATCATTTATATCCATCATGTGGTTCAGGAGATATTCAAGCTAGAAACGTGAATTGAAATTTTACATGTGACTGAGGCGTGTAGTCAAATATTTTTGAAATTATGTTGTTACATTACATAATAAAAGAACATGTTCGTGTGTGCGTATGTGTGTGTGTGTGTGTGTGGGGGGGGGGGTTGAACGAGAAATCTAAGTATCGTACGATCATGAAATTTAGTACACACGTACTTCTTGACGTACACAAGTGCACCCCGACACTATGTGTTTTAAATTCCGAATCCTTTTTTTAGTTATTTTATAATTTAGAACGACCGACGCGGTGGTCGAAAGGGCAAGGCGAACGTTTCCAAGCGATCGTTCGACCACCGCGCTGTGGGTTCGAGTGCCACGTAAGGCATGGATGTTGTGTCGTTGGGCGCAGTGTGTTCCGCCCCCCCCCCTCTGGTGCACCTGGGGCAACGTCCTAGGACGACTAAATGGTTCACGTTCTGGGCAGATGTATAGGTGAATCATGAAAGTCAAGTGCCTGGCCATTTGATAAAAAAAAATTAGAACGATTTTGAGCGACATTTTGCAATATTCATACAAATCGATTCCTTATCGACCTAAAATATTATCACAGAGTTTCCATCTTGACAATATCGGAAAATTCGAAAAATTGCCTACCGAACAAGCTTTGAACGGCGTCCATACTATTAATAGACGAAATTTTAATATTGCGATTTTATATGATTTTCATATCACACCGTTTTTTATATTACAATATACTAAAGTTGACGTTCCAGCCAACGTTAGTTTTCTAGCAGCTCATCAATATATCACAGACTACTCCAAGTCCCGAAGCAAGGCATTGGACCTCCTCCGGAGCTGTTTCACTCCCACAAACGGGAGAAAAAACCTTTTTACAACTTATTAGAGTCGAGAGTTGACTTCTTGAAGTACAGATCTAGAATGTTGTAGGAAGGTCAGGTACGTACGTCATCTGTCGAAACTGACGTCATCTACTTATTTGAATTGCGAGCTGTAACAGGAAGCGAAGATATTGGCTTACGTAGAGCCGGGACAAAGGCGTGTTAAGCATCCGAGCAGCGGTCTAAGGTCTAAATAGGTCTTATTTAGGGCAAGCATGTGCTCGCGTGTCTTTTGTAAATTTCTCAAAAAATTTAATGAATTTAATTAATCGTTGCTTTAAATTCCTGACAGCGCCGAGTACAGTCTGTAATAACTCGAGTTGAAATTTCTGTTTTCAAGTTTGCAGGTCCATTTAAGGTTTAAGTGTGTATTTATTATTTTCTCATAACGTGCATTTAATTTAGTACTACATTTAATTTAGTACTATATGTAATTTAATACGTTGAGCATTAAAAGACACTAGTAATACTAGCGTCTTTAAATGCTGAGCATCTGTTAGTACTTTACTACACAATGTCTGGAGTGCGAGTCTCCATTCGACTTTCTCAAACATTAATATTCCGTAGTATATAGTTTTGTTTGTCTTACAATCAGTATGAAGGTATAGTTCTTGTTCTCCTACTATCCCTAGACATATACGGATTAATTATTATAAGATAATGAAATTTTAACTGTTTGCTTGTTATGGATGAGCGAATTGAAGTCCATTCATTCTCCATTCCTAACGAAACGAAATCACCATTTGTCTGAATTTTGTTTTCCCCTTTACTCGAAAACTGCAATGTGTAGGAAGTACTTGCATAAATTGCGAAACCATTCAAAGCCAAGGCATTTGCTATTTTCAAGTAAACTAACTTCAGATCAAATAATATGTAATTTCATAGTTAAATAAAAGCTTGAAGAAAATAATAAGTATTTGAGATATAACCATGGAGATAAAAGGAACTCTTCAATAACTCTTAAGGGAACTCTCTATAACTCCATGGATATAACCATGGAGGTAAAAGGAACTCTCCAACTTCATGGATAAATTTGATGAAGTTTTTAAACCATTCATTAAAAGTCTATCTTTACCTTCATATTTTAAACAATGTAATTAAGGCTAAAGTCGTTGATATTCGGAAAACAATATGCAGTCACTTTGCAGCGCAGCGTACTTAGGAGTTTTATACATACATAGATGGTTTTGGAACGCGACATATTTTATATTATTGAAAATATTAAATATATTAATTGGTAGATATCAGGAAATTAATATTAAATGTTATATTTTAAATTCCCTTTTAACCTGCTTAAAATTACCATAGGAGAAGATCCCTTTTTAGTGCGTCTCTGTACTGTATAAAGAGCATTTTTGCCAAATTTCAAGTTTCTAACTTCAGTAGTTTTAGAGATAGGTTGATGAGTCAGTCAGTCAAGTTTTATAGATATATAGATTATAAATAAGGACATCATTGTTTAGAGATACCGTTGTTTTTCTATAGGAAATACTTTTCGAAAATCTTAAAATTCGAATTATTCAAATTCTAGTCATGAAAAATAATGAAAATTCTATCTCATTGTAGTTCTATACATAATGAATCTATACAGGGAATTTCAATTTTGGGGGTGCATTTGCTTATGAGTCATTGTGTTTACTCATCACAGAAATACACACACACATATATGGGTATATATCTAAAAGTGTTCACATTTATTCAGGAGTTCTTATGATGTGCTTGTCAGACAAAATATTACATTTGAAAATTTTCTGGAAAACAATACTTTATTTATACAATAGCGTGATAAAGTAATATAAAGGTGTATCATATAATGAAATATCATTTGCGCGTTTTTAATAAGAATTCCCTTGGATTCTAACACTTAATAAACGATTCCGTGTTCATGCGGAGTACGATCACGTTAAACATGTGGGTCCGAAAGTCCTTCCGAGAGGTTGGTGGTAGGGGAAGGAGGGTGCGGTCCCTGTGGATGCCTCCCCCACTGGGTTCCGGTCTAAATTGGGTGGCACTTCCCGACCGTCCAAACAGTTACCTTACACCTTTCTGGTAGGTCGGACGGTCTGGGTTTCAACAACAACAACTTAATAAACGATTGTGCATTTTGTCTTATTCAATAAAAACTTTTTGGGGTGTTGTATTGTCCATATAATGATTTCTTTTAGAAAAATGAGGTACATTTAATAATGATACGTTGATATGTATAGTAATTATTAGTTTGGGACATTTAACTTGTGAAGACAATAATTGCTCGTATTCGAAGATGTGTAAATGGCATTTATATCTAATTAAACAAATTAAATTCCCTATATTTAATTAATAGGTCTCATATGCATTGTGGTTAAGAAGAATATACACAATAACCCAACTTCTAAATTTCTAGATATTTACATCTACTACCTAAAAATTGCTGAATGGAATGACTTATTTTTTGAATCTTAAATAAAGAAGCAAAATATTATGGCTTTTGTCGTTATTGACGTTTTTCATCTTTATCTCTCTGTTGTAAAGTTCGTTATTTTAACTTTTTAATTCTCCGGTAGGGACGCCTATTCGTTTGGGCATTATTACTTCACTACAAATAGATTTAACATTTATACAGATGGATCTTTCCTTACAACGTTATTGGAGTGCTTAAGGAGTTTCCCAGGAACAATATATGTATATTCAAATTCAGAAATTAGCTCAATGTGCTCTTCTGTTCCCGTTAGCTTGCAGGGCATCTCACTTCTTTTATTAATTTTAAAGTTTTATCTTTTTAAGTGTTGAAATATATTGCCAAAGGAATTTTGTATGTTCATTTAAAAGAACTTTCCAAGTTGGCTTAAAGGAACTTTCCAAGTTCACTTAAAGGAACTTTGAAGAAACTTTCTTCACTTCTCCCCCTCTCTTTTCATCTTTGACCTATCAGTTACCCAAGTACCATTTTTATTATATATATATATAATATCTAACTATATCGGCGAAATATTTTAATTGTATCTTGCAAATAGAGAGATACTTCTCCTGCGTATTCAATATTTGTTGCAAAATGACTTTAGATGACTTTGTTAAATAACTTTGGCTATTTGCTTAGGTTTTAAAAAGCTGATTGGAAAATTTTACCGTATGAACTTTACTGGTGATGCTAACAAAAAATATTGATAATTGATTTTTATGTACGTCAAAGTTTGAAAGTGAGATAATTTTTGAGTACTACTATGTTTGATAAAAATAAAAAACACTTGCATTGTAACACTAAAATTGTATTGATTATGTATTGGTTTGTATAAAATACATGGTGTTTCATACAGATTCAGCGACAAAATATTTTTGAACGTTCAGTTGTAGACCGATGGTTACATTTGAGCAATGTTTAAATTATGATATATTGCTATCGTATATATAGTTTGATCAGGTGACACTTTTTAATAGAAAAAGTAACAAACTGTAACTTCTTATATGGACCTCCGAGAAAGAAATTTTCAGTTATAAAAATAATTTCGTAGCCCAATTAAACAAAAAAACATTCTTTTGTCATACAGAATTACTCGATATATCGTTAGTTAAAATGTTCGACGATGATTGGGGACTGTATAGAAATTGTGCTAAAGATAGGTATGCTTGTGAGTTTCCGAATGGAAATTTCATGTGACGAAATTCAATTTTTGTATGACCCCTGAAATCTACGTTTGTGCCATTCCTTTTAAGTTTCTTCTGTCAACGTGGATTAAGTTCTATAACTTTGAAAAATTTTCAACGTCAATTTTGAATATTAATGAACAGATTTTTTTTTCTTTGAATAATCTTTAATTAAAGAACAATTTGTTAATCGGAATATCTTTTCTAGAGAGTCCGCATAAAAAGATAGATTCTGTACTTTTTTACTAAATATATCAGGTGACCAAAACTATAGTAATCCGAAAGTCAATTTTATTTGAAGCACCTCTTACATTGAAACCGTAGATTTTGGAACAATCTTTTTAGTGGTTGCAATATTATAAAAATATTCTGGACATCGAAAAATCCGGAAGCAACTTGCAATTTATTTATTTAATTTTGCCACCCATTTTTCACCGAGTTGACAAGATGCATATCGACAAAGACTTTTCAAAAATAGAATGTTTTGTCGAATCCTTTTTAACTTAAATTTAAACCCACGCTCCAATAATAAAAGTCAGATGAAAAGTTATTCCACGTGTACAGAATTAATTCCAACACTTCTATCTAAATGTCCTTTCCTTAAGAAAAAAGAGGATGTACCTCGTAATTGAATTGTCTTAACGGCATTTTGTGCTCGACTAATTTGCGTCTTTAGGCGGTTGCCATGGTAGCGTGTCAATTATTTGCACGGACAGTGACATTTTCATGAAAGGAGCGTAAAAATTTAATACCCGGATGAAATTCTATGAGGTGCTTAAAAAAATGATTCCAAAATTTTTATGGGTTGAGTTTTTTAAAATATTAAATGAGTAGACATATTCTGATCAATACCAGAAAATTTATACTGAAAAGAGATATAAGAATAAAAATGAATATAAACGCGAATTTGGATCATGGCTTTACTGCAGTAACCAGCATTTGTGGAATGGGTTGGATTTGTTAGATATCACAAGCACAGCATGCCATTACTACAGTAGTAGCAAGAACACTTTTAAAGGGCTATAATTTTACAAACTTCTGTGACTAACTAGAAGTCAGTTATACCATGAGGCTGTTCTCAAATGATCAGATTTGTTAAATATTGAACTCAGGCAATAATAGTCGCATTCATACTTAACAAACATTCCCTAATACCTCGTTCGTACTAGAAATTTGGACCTCGATCGAGCAGGAGGAATAAATCAGCAGAAGGATCGGACGGAACAGGATCGAGTTCCAAAGACACAACAGAACAGAATCGAGTTCGGAAAGGACATCAGAAGAAACACGCTCGAATTCAGGAAGTACATCAAAAGGAACAGGATCGACTTCGAAAGACACATCAGAAGGAACAGATTACAGTTCGGGAAGACACATCAGAAGGAACAGGATTGAATTCTGAAAGTCCATGAGAAGGAACAAGATCGATTTAGGAAGGCATATCAGAAGGAACAGGATCGCGTTCAGAGGATACATTGGAAGGGACAAGATCGAGTTCAGAAGACACGTCGGAAGGAACAAGATCGAGTTCAGAAGACACGTCGGAAGGAACAAGATCGAGTTCAGAAGACACGTCGGAAGGAATAAGATCGAGTTCAGAAGACACGTCGGAAGGAACAAGATCGAGTTCAGAAGACACGTCGGAAGGAGTGGCATCAAGTTTAATACCCTTCTCCAAAAGCGATCAAAAATTTGAATCTAGATTAAAATATCAGTGCCTCAACAAAACATTGAGAGGCTAATGTTTCAACTCGGATTGAAATTTCCGATCCCCTTTGTAGAAGGGATTTGGTCCCGTTCCTTTCTACGAATTCATTCATTAATCCGATTTCTTGGGATTCCATTTGATCTAACATTATAGAGGTATACAAGTATTTCTGAAGTTCGTATCGCGTTCTCATAGCAGATAACAGCATCCGCGTTCCCATTTCACGCTTATTATGTGCTTGTCAAAGCGCTCGTTGCTTCTTATGCACTCGTCAAAAATTATTGACTGCGAAAATAGCATTACTAAAATGGCACATAATGCAATAATACCCAAAGTTAAATATACTTCGGCACATTCAAAACGTAGCTTTGCTTGTCATGTTATTACTTTCTCTACATATATACACACATAAAATATGCATTGAAAAAATTGTGATGAAATACAAAAGTATAATGTGATTTTTTTTACGGAAGAGTGCATTTAAAGCATCCCTGAACTCGAATCTAATGTTCTTGAACTGATGTGTATGTGTGTTGCTGTTGTTGAGACCCAGACCGTCCAACCTACCTAAAAGGTAACTGTTTGGACGGTCGGGAAGTGCCACACAATTTAGACCGGAACCCAGTGGGGGAGACATCCACAGGGACCGTACCCTCCTTCCCCTACCACCGACCTCTCAGAAGGACTTACGGACCCACATGTTTAACGTGATCGTACTCCGCGCGAACACGGCGGCAGTTTTGACAGTGGCGGGAATCGAACCCTGGCCTATACCGAGTGCAACTTCCCCGCGTTAACCACTGGGCTGCCGCGCCCTGATGTTTGTGTGTATATTAGTGGATATGTGAATGCGATATCTCACGAACGAATAGTACGTTTCAAACGTAATTTGTAGGATTATTACAATCAGTAAATACTGGAACCTTATTGATATTACATGCAAACGAATGTACGGATGATCGCCGAAATTTTGCAAGAAGTTTTGAAAAAAAAATCATTAAAAAACAAAATATTTCAATAACGATAAATAAATAATCATTTTAGACGTAATATTTCATTAGATAACGAATGACAAATTTTAGAACATTAGCATAAACCATTCTCAGGATAATGTACGGTTTTGAATGAATTTTTGAAAAATCATTAAAGAATCAGGACCTTAAACACGACTAAATAATTAATCTTTTCATACATAACTTTTCATTAGAAAATGAATGACCCAAACTTTAAAACTAGCATCAACCATTGTCGAGATATTGCACATTTCGAAAATAAATTTTCCACAAAAAATAGCATAAAATTAAAAAAAAATAGTAATTGTCATTCAATGTGTTGTTCACTTTCTATATGCAATATTATGCAACAAATAGTGATTCCAAGTAATTCAAAAACAGTTATTTATTTCACAAGGATATTAATTGCATTTTGATGACGATGTTGCACGTGAGTATAAATAAATCATTCTATTTGAATAAATACATAGCCAAATCAATTAACGAGATATTAATTCAATACCTAAAACACTGTGATGTAGATCTCATATATTGTTATTTTGCTGTGAAAGATGCAAGGTTATTGCATTTTGTAGGAAACGGCATGTGCTGCCCAAATTAAATTTCATTTTTCTTATGATAATCCACTCTTGTTTCAAAATATAAAAGATGCTCCTCTTCCTGTAAAGGAAGCTTTATTAGAGCATTTTCCCCGAGTGCAATTTATGTATGTCTTCGAGTGGTGGTTACCATGGGGATGAGTCCATTATACTCATCGTTGGCATTGAAGACATGTTTACCGATTACGGTTTGTTAGAAGACAGCTAAAACGGTTAACCGGTGACGTAAAATCAGGGGTAGAAAATGAAATGTGATTTAAAAGGGTAGGGCTTAGTAGGAAAATTTCTGAAAAAGAAAATCAAATGCAGGCACTACATTTTCTTACCTGCAAAACTTCAATATTTTTTGTTGTAATTTATATTCATTCATAAGATATATTTACTGTAGTTATTCAGAAATACATGCAATTTATACGGATTGCAAAACATTTTATCTGATTTTGGTGCATTTTCAAATGACACTAACTCGTTAAATTCGCAAAAACGAAAATATGTTGGAAATGTCAATAAATAAAACTGCTGTTTGTAAGAATATAACTCACAATACCTCCTTGAAGAACAACGACATATATCAGCTGTGTAATTACAACTGCTCTGAGGGCATTTTTTGCCCCTTTTCTCAGACCAAAAGTACAATATGCCCTCTTAATGACCGTCAAGAACGAACTGGTAGTTCATTTCTACCGATTGTTAAGAGCGCATACAGTTTTTTTGACCTGGGGTAGGGACTAAAAACGCCCTCGAAATAATTGTAGTCACCTAACTGGCATATGTCTGCTTTCTTCACGGATGTATTGTAAGTTACATGTTAGACATGGTTTTATCCTAGTTTAAAATGGGAGACTCATTTTGTTATAATGTCGAAGTGCCTTTTTACTCATAGGTTTAACACAGTATCGTTTTTCATTTTCTCGATGTGGAGCCGACATTTCGTGTAAAATATTTCTTGATTTGCATCAAAATATAATCAATACCATATCTACTTATAGAAAAATACCAAATTCTTGAAAATAGTTTTAATAATTTGTTAGATAGATTATACACATTTCTGATGCCTCTTCCTGTCGCATACGCACACACACACACACACAATATCGCTAGCCGTCTACCGTGAACAGCGAATTGAGCGGCGGTTCACGATAGACGATCGACTTTAGTAGCATGTGGTCTACCTTTATTCCTGACCTACCCCTGGCCTATTCCTGGTCTACAGTTATTTCTAGTATACGGCGAACAGCGGATTTTCAATGGAGTGGTGCAGTGACCAACGTGCCCGCGTTGCGGAAAAATAATTAGTGCTAAAATAGCCCCCTTTTACAAAAACTGCTATTGAAAACATCTGACTTTTTGTAAGCAAAGTACCGTTTTAAAAAATCTGATGTGGGCAACACATGACTTTCCTTATATAATGTAATGAATTTACTACTTTTACAGTGAAAAAATAGGTTTTCTTATAGTAGATACTAATATTCTTTCCAAAATATTGAATTTTCGACAATTAGTCGTCATTTTCATTGATTTAGCGTCATTCTTATCCAATTGGCGAGATTTTCGCTAATTTGGCAACATTTAAAAAACTCGCCAAGTTGGCGACATTCCGCTAAATTCGTCGCCAAAATCTCGCCAAGCGTTATGCACTAAGAAATAAGTTATTCTTACAGCAGATAAATGACTATTGGCGTTCAAATACAAAAGTATTACTCAAAGTATCTTTTTTCATGAATGGAACGAGCTAGATCCACGAGAAGGATGTCACCCAATTTATCGCATGGTATTACATATGAAAAGTGAACATGTTTATCAATAGGAAATATTATTTTTTTATTTTATATGACTTTTTGATATTTTTTTTTGAAAAATGTACAATATCTCGAGAACGGTTCGTGTTAGCGTTCTAAAATTTATGTCAATCGTTTTCTAATGAAAAATTACATAAAAAATGTCAATTTGCGTAACTTTATTAGTGGTTTTGATTTTTTGACGCTTTTTTCAAAATTTTATTCGAAAATTTAGGGGGGTTCTGAACATTCGATTGCGTATAAAAACAATTGGCTTCCAGTGTTTACAGATTGTGATTTTTGTACCAAATTTGGTTCAAATTGATCCATTGGTTCGTCAGTTATCGTCTCCACAGACCCACTTACACACACACACACACACACACACACACACACGCACACACACACGCACACACACACACACACACACACACGCACATACACACACACACACACACAGACATCACTTTAAAAATGTTTGATTCGTGATCGGGGATGCTTGAAACGTGCTCTTCCGTCGAAAACTCGAATTCGAATTTTCGACCCCGTCACAATACTTTCCTTATACATTATGTATATAAGGAAAGTAAAAGAGAGGTTTCTTAAAATTTCAAATACACTATATATACATATTCTTCATTATAGTATAGTTGAATAAAAAAAACATTCAATATAATGTTAGCAATAATCTATTTTATCAATTATCTGGTATTGTAAACAGATATAAACAGACGAGTTCTCTTTGAAATCGAATGGAATCTTTGAATGTCAAACTAGATAAAAACATTCTAAACCAAGTCATTAAAATAAAAGAATGGGAGGGGTCATTATATCCGATCGCTCCTTTTGTTGATTGCAAAATCGAGCATAAAGGAATTGGGCACAAAGGGAGAAATACTTCAGTTTTTAAGGAAGAAAGAATAACAATTTCACTTGTATTTCCATTTTGTATTCAAATTAAATAAGTATTTTCATTAAATATATCTTTTTTTTCCGTTTTTACTTTACTACCACAGTATATGTATAGAGAAAATAATATAAAGGAGAGAGAAGTTAAATTGATAGATATTTTTAAGGAATTGCAGAGCTTAAAGGATTTATTTTTATATAGTGTATCTTTTCGAACTACTTTAATGGATACCCGGCATTGCTCGGGATTAAAAGCAGCATTAAACTTTATAAATTTGAAACCTTGCATAATTGTTGCCTAAATAAGCTCCTTGCAATATCTTCTCTTCATATTCAATTTCAGCCCTCACTTATGACGTCACGAATATCCGGGAATAGAAAGAAGTCCTGAAGAAATATAGAAAGAAGTCCTGAAGTACATGCAGTGCCTCATGATAAGTTAGACTTCAGAATTAATCAAAGATTTACAAATAATGTCACATTAATCGAAGGAGAAAATATCTGCCCGCATTCACGTAAAAAACTAGAATAGCAAAAATCTTCGATTTATCGATGCATGAATGTAATTGTGATTCTTATTAATTTTTATTCTTTGGAAAAACCGAAAAGAACGTGTTTGCTTTTTGTTTATTGGGGAGTGTTTCTTCAGATATTTAAAGAGATATTCGCACGGGTTTCGTTCAAAGTTGGTTGGAAGGAACGTTCTTCAATCTTTTCGATTGTGTTGATGGAAACTGCAATAATACGTTCGATCGCTAAGGAACCAATTTGTGTAAAACCACTCAAATGTCCGCTTCAACATTAAAAACAATGTAAAACTAGTTTGATAAAAAAAATCACTCTGAAGCGTATCATTTCCTTAACTCAGATATTTGTGCATTGTGGTATGCCGTCCCCTCCCCGGGGCGGGCCACCCATAGATGGTGGTTGCCGATCTTAGCTCCGTAGCTCTGGTCCTCCAACCTGGGGGGCATAAAAATCCGGGGAATCGGCTGTCGAGGAACTGGCCGTCGTACCGGTGAGGCAGTTAGGCCTCGGACTCGTCCAGGTAGCTGTGATCGAATGGACTGTGTCAATTCATGACCTGAGCCTAGATCTGGCAGACGACCGGGGTTGAGCTCGGCGGATGTTCTTCGGACCCTGCACGGTTAATGATCCCGTTGGATACGTGGCCCTGGTCGTGGCTTTGCTGGATGAGAGATTGTAGTCATGGTCATGGAGAGCTAACGGGCGTAAACCTCACGATCGCCTTCTCCTTGGTCTTATGCCTGTGGCTGTATGCCGTTTGGACTTTGCAGCTAAACAGATTACGTGCAACACAGACAAGTATCTTCTTTTATTATTTAAGATTCTTGCCTTCGGCGACCAGCCACTTTTCTCAAAAAGCTCTTAACTTGCAATAGTTTTCTCACCGTAACTGTGCTCGCATGATAGGACGCCAGGAGGCAGTTGCACAAAGGATTCAAATTCTGCCACATCTTCTTCATTGGCCATGTGTAATTGGCAGCACCATTCCCGCAGCATGCCTCCTCACAAAGTCATAACCGCCTCTTCACTTCAGTCGCAGCCGTTAACTTATAGCTCGTAAAAGCCTCATCTATAACACAGCAACAACTCAGTTCGGAATCGGCAACTCAATGGGAGGAGTAGTACTGTAGTAAACTCTCATAAGACAGTACTAAACTGGAGACGAAGTTTGCTCAACGCTATAATTCCTACCACGTTTTGGCTCTGGGATCAAACCCTGGAGCAGCCAAGTTGGCAATTCCACGTTCTTTCTATAGCAGTTATTACAGCAAAGGTAGGGAAGTTTCAACAAAAAGTTTCCTACCTTTACAGTTAAAGGCTCCATAATCGTTAGAAAATTTTTGAGAATTTGTTTAAAATTTACATGATCTTGACCTCTAGACAAATATTTGACTAATAGATAGGTTAATACTTCTACTCTTTACCATAATAAACATTTTCAAAGATTTTACAAACTGTATTTAAAACAGAACTCCGTCATTTAACACGTTTTTAATTTTCTAATAATAAATTCCAATGCAAACGAGTGATCACTGTTCTCCTTGCTATTCCATTAATCTCCCATCCAGGCCCGCCGGGCTTTATCAATTGTCTAAAAATGCATCTAGCTAGCGGGTACATCACAGACCAAGAACTATTTTTAGGAGATTTAGAAAAATCGATGAATAAACGGCTGAAGTAGCCATAATTCAGACTTGGGGAAGAGGAAAAAAATTTTCTGCATTTTTTTTTATCATTTACAGATATTTTTCGTCATCTGCGAAAGCTTACTTTTGAAAGCCGGGAAAAACTACTGTGGGTATCACATGACTGCCTCTTTAGGAACAAATTACTTTATGTTCATTCTTTGGATAATTCATTAAAAAACAAATTTTATATATAAAGGGTGACCCTAATTAAAGTAGAGGTGTTTAGAGTCCGATAGTGAGAAAACCGGACTGGTCACTTCATAGGTTGAGTCAAACTCAACCAAATTTGCAGTAAATACTATTTAGACCATGGGGTTTTGATTTTTAAAGTTCGGATTTTTACCACCGCGGGTCAAAGTGGCGCTGTAATCCTTCTTTGGAGTAAAATAGGAATAGGAAGTACAGTAAGTTAACATGCATTTTGAAAATAATGTGACATTTACATTTAATAAGTATTTGGTACATTTTATATTTAGCACATTTGCATCTTACATTTATATACGTATGACATTAATTTTTATATTGGCACCATTTACATGTGTGATTCAATATGTTTTCCTTGCATCTCTTCCAAAAAGTGCATTCTCTACTGCAGAATGCAGCAGATTTCCATTGATTTGCTTGACGTGCAATGTTATTTGGTCCTTCAAAGTGGAAAGGTTCGATACTTCCGTTTGAAGGTTCGATACTTTGGCAAAATCGAAAAGTCTTAAGACCAGTATTTTCTCTCGTCAATGGAATGAATTATATCCACGTGAATGATATTAACTATTCATCGCTTAATAGTGCATATGAGAAACAAACATATTTGATGGTACCTGCTGCTATTTTAATTTTATGTAACGATTTTGATGAATTTATCAGAAAACAGGAAATATCTTGATAACGGTTCAAGCTAGCGTTCGGAAGCTTATCATATTCGTTTTGAAATAAAAAAATACTCATAAAATAATTAGTTATTTAACAGTATTGAATGTTATGATTTTTAATGCTTTTTCTTTAAAGATACTTTCGGAAATCGTGCAATACCCCGAGAAATGCTCTTGCTAGAGTTTTGAAATCTGATTCATTCATTTTTAAACAAAATATTTGCAGAGTCCGCTTCAAAGAATAGAACTTGCAATATCGTCCCAATAGCTCAACGGTAGAGCGTCGGCTGGCCAGTTCGGAGATCCAGGGTTCGAGTCCCGGTTGGGGCGGCAAGGTTCTTTACATACAGATTACATTAGAAATAATTATTTATTTAGTGTTATTTGAAGGTCCTGGTTCTTTTAATGACTTTTTTAAAAATTCATTCAAAATTTGGGGAAGAGGGGGTCTCCCGAACATTTGATTGCTTTTCATATTAACAGGGTTTCAGTGTTCACGAGCTGTAATTATAGTACCAAATTGTTTTCAAAGCGTTTCATACGGACATGAGAAATCGCGTCCAAAATAATGTGGGATACATACACTGACATAGGATGGTGAAACTTTTCATGTTTGAAGGCCGCATTGAAGTAAAATGTTCTCTGATAAGGGCCCCTACAGGAAATTTTATTATATATACTGCAAATGCAATCATCGCTCCAATAGAATGACCCTAGGTCCATTAACACTAGAACGACGGAAGCGGTCATTTTGACCGCATAATTACTTTTAGAAACGATTCCTTCAAAACGGCTAATCCCCACCCATTGAAATCCTATGACTTTTCTTATTTTCTTAAAGTTATTATAAAACATAGAATAGTTTTCTGTGTTTTCAATAAGTGAACAAATCAACGATCTTCCTAGAACGAGGGCAGCGGTCAAAATGATCGCTGGAGAGATTTCACATAATGATGCAATGCGTCTGCGGCGTTGCGCTACTGTAAGCCGTAAGAATGATTGCATCAACTTTTTAGCATTCTTTGGCGTGTTTCAAGAACAAATAACGACTGGTGTCCGTTCTGGATATAAATTATGGCATAAAATTTTGGCGCGATGTGTCGTGGGAAGCGACTGACTACTGATGAGTGTCTAGCACTTTTGCAGCAACTTAGCGAGAATTCCAGTGATAACGGCGGGGATAGAGATTTTTCAGTTTCGGATAAAAATGAAATTGCAGAGCACAACGTCAGCTCCTCATAGGAGCTAACAGAGTCTGACTGTAACGATACGTCCAATTCAACTGGCCTTCAACGCAATACCTCTATTCCAGCAAATCTTCGTGCCAGAGATGGTACCGAGTGGAAAATATTGGATCAAAGCACCGCTATTTCTGGGAAATGTGGTTCTCAAAACGTCGTGAAAAAAAAAAGACTGGCCCAACTTCGTATGCAAATAAAAATGTATGCAAGCACGCTTATAGCAAAAAATATGTCGAAGAAACATGTTAAATAATGTAACTATGATGTTTTGGTTTTGAATTAAAGATATGTTGTATTTTTTCCATGGCGGTCAAATTGACCGCTGTCCTTCATTCTAGGTAGTTCAAAATATCCGTCGTTCTAGTGTTAAGACAGCGTTAGTCAGGTTAAAGAGCGACCATACTAAGGATATGAAGTCTGAACGAGGAGACAAGTTTTCACTCCTTGTACTTGTTCTTCCTCCTCGGCTACGGCTTCTCATCTCCTCGTCTGCGTAGGATCCTCTTTAAATCTTCTAGTCGAGGGCCAGAAGAGGGTAGCCTCACTTCTTTATGTAAAGCGTTATTTTTTAAACTTGACGTGTGTTCTTTCTCTTCGGCTTCTCCCTCTCATCTTCTCGACTGTTGAAGCCCACTTAAATCTTCTAGTCGAGGACAAGAAGATGGTAGTCTCATTCCTTTATGGACGGCGTGATCTTTTGCACTTGACTTGTTATTTTTACTTTTACCTGTTCAACTTCCTCGACTATTCCCTCTCATCTTCTGGACTGCATGGAAACATCTTTAAATATTCTAGTCGAGGACCAAAAGAGGGTAGACTTACTGCTTTTTGGAAGGTGTGATCTTCTGCACTTGACCTGTGTTCTTCCTCCTTGGCTATCCCCTCTCATCTTCTGGATTGCACAGGAGCCTCTTTAAATCTTCTAATCGAGAACCAGAAGAGGATAGCCTTATTGCTTTATGGACGGCGTGATCTTTTGCACTTGATCTGTTCTTCTTACTTGTACCTGTTCTTCCTCCTTGGCTATTCCCTCTCATCTTCTCAACCTTCATCCTTAACAACAGTAACAAAATGCAAATCTTTAGCGGAAAATCTAATTAATACATAAAACGTAAAAAGAAGGAAGATTCATTGAGAGTTCCGCACTTGATGTCCAAAATGCTGTTAGTTCACCACCCTTGCTCTAATACACACACACACGCGCGTGAACAGAGAGAGAGAGAGAGAGAAATCACCTCAGAAACGGTGGATTAGAGTTCAGGGATGCTTAAAACGCGCTCTTCCGTTGAAAACTCGAGTTCAAATTTCCGACCCCGTCATAATACTATCCCTAAACATTATACTATGTATGTAAGGAAAGTAAAAGCTTTCAAATAAAAAGTGCACGTTTACTCGCTATCATAATGCACATTTTTGAATATCTCACAAACTTTTAATTCAGAAATCTCGATTATTTAGCGCGATTCCAATTCTATAACAATCAATTTCATTAGATTTAAGTGATCATTTTCCCCTTGCTATTCTTTTAATCGCCCATTCAGACCCGGCAGGCTGCTGCGATTGTCTAAAAATGTCTCTAGCTAGCGGGTGCAGCACAGATCAAGATCTATTTTTAGGATATTTAGAAAAATCGATAGACAAAAGGGCTGGAGTAACAAAACAATAATTCAGACTTGGGGGAAGAGAAAAATATTAATATGAAGTTTCCAGGCAATTTCTATTCTTCGGCTTTTTCTATCATTTAAAGATATTTTCTGCGACCTGAAAATGTTCAGTTTTGCAAGCTGTGAAAACTGATACGGCTTGCACATGGCTGACTCTGCAGAGACGAATTACATTACTTTCTTTCTTCGGCTATTTATATTCATTAAGATGAATTTTATCGCAGAAATACCGTATAAATCGGATGACCATTTGAAATTACACAACATTTGATTTTAAATAATTTTATTTTTTATTTGGTGACTTGGCGTATTCAAGACAATTGGAAACAGAGAACTAACACACAAGTTTGGACTGACCCCAATCACAACTTGAACTGAAGAAGGGGATCCAACGTATCCTCGAAACAGCGCTACGCTGCTTTGTTTTATTAACTTGTGCTTAATTATGTTATTTGAGTTTTCCTTATTCTTTGCACAGATTGTTTTTACTTATTGTAAAGTGTTGGTCTGATTTCTTTACAAAATAGTATTCCGGTTTATACTGAGTTTGTTTCAATCAGGTCTTACTGAAATTTCATTTTCCTATGACTATCTAGCGCTTTATTTTGGCCATTTGGCGGTAACACCTTAAAATATAAAAAAAAATAAAATTGAAATGCTTAAGCTTAAGCCAATGATTTCACACGCTTTATTGTGAAAACATATGAAAAGTTATACTATGCTGGGATATTTACTGTTTTAGTTTAGATATGATATTTTGATACATTTTGAAAAACAATTTAGTTTTGCGATGCATACTAAAATCTAATCAGTACCAGAATAACGCATAAATAATTTAACTAAAAACTTTCAAGAAAGTCATACAGATCGTCTTGATGTACATTATAAACAAATATACACACAGAAACATACACTATGCTAAACATATCACACACAGAGACATAGCGGCCACACAAATAGCTACAGTAGCGGGTCTATCGTGTGGTCTGGGTTTTTCACACAGAGACATAGAGACATACAAAATGCTAAAAATATTACACACAGAGCCATACACTATGCAAAAATTGTTACACATAGAGAAATACATAATGTTAAAAATATTACACACAGATACATACACTATGCTAAAAATATTAGACACAGAGACATACATAATAAAGGTGGTATCACGTCTATTCTAAATTCAGTTCATTGATAAAATCAACGACACAACATCATAGATAAAAAGTCATTTAATAAAATCATCCTACAAGACGTACATAGCTTTAAAAATCCAGATCCAAATTTTTTTTTTCTTCTTGCTGAAGCTGTTTTGCAGGAGCTCGAGAACGAGATTTTATCTTTTTTAGCGTTTAAACCTATTCTTTAGTACCGTTACGTTGATGATGTTTTTATTGTTTGGAATCGTGATTTTAATGATCTTCTTAATCTTTTGGATAAAGTTAATGATTTTTTACCTCTCGATTAATTTTACCGTTGAGCATGAGTCCAATTTTTCTTTGTCTTTTCTGGATGTTCTTGTTACCGGCACCTCCTTTGGTTTCCAAACTTCTGTTTTCCGTAAATCCACTTTTACTAACTCGTGTATCCTTGCAAATTCTTATCATCCTATATTCTCTAAAAAAGTTTTTTTAATGCTTAGTTTAATAGTGCATTTAATGTTTGCTCTTCTATTTCGGCTTTAAATAATTAAATTAACTTTATCTTTAATCTTGGCCGTGAGGTAGCTTATTCCTTTGAGTTTATTTATAAGATTTTTGCGCATATCCGTAGTAAATTCACTCACCCTGATACTAAACTTGTTGCTGTTATTGAACGTCTGCCGTATAAATCCAGTTTTCCCTATCATTCTAAGATTTTCCGTCCCCTTATTCAATTTTGCCATGAATTTGGTTTCAAACCCGCTCACTCTAATATTAGTACCTTATTCAATTGTATTCGCACCGATAAGATAGGAGATATTGATAACTTTAAAAGCCATGCCGGAGTGTACGTTATACCCCTGTTAACTCCTGATAATGACTATAAATTTTACATCGTAAATACTAAACGTACTGTTGGTATCCGGTTAACGGAACATGCTCGTGACGTTGGGAATAGTAAACTTTCTACGACTCTTGCTCAATGTGTTGTTAAAGATAACTTCCAGCTCAGCTCGTCTTTGAAAAAAACCTTCCTTTTAATTCGTTGTAATAACCCACATAATATCCTTCTTTACGAATCCTTGTTTATTTATATCTACCGTGATTCTATTTGTAATTTAGAGTCTGTTCAAATTTTACGTTACGCTTGGCGACTCGTTCTCATCTCTATCACAGCCGGTCTACACACAGGCCGTGGCGTCAGAATCATGACGTGACGCTAGAAGGGGAACTCTCGCTAACTCGGGAAAACTTGCAAATTGAGAGTCAAAAACTATTTCAAAATAATTACCCTTTTACTCATTTCTATGCCTAAATTTTAGTACAGTTAATTTCATAAAGATTATCTGAACTTAAATGGGTGTGTGTGTGTATATTTTTTTACTGGAGCTCCCACAAAGCAAGAACTACTCTGTCTAAATGATTACAAAATTATATACAATCTAGATTCTAGATCCTTTTACAGTTACAAACCCAGTGTTAATGAATATTAAGTAGCTTTCATTTTTTTTTCTACTACTGTAAACAATGCAATTAATATGACATCACAATTTCTACAACCATATGTATAATAGCAAAAAAATATTGTGTGACGATTCTATTTTTACATATAATTTGAAATATTTTCACATTGCTGATGAGAAAAATCACTTCAATTGATTTTTAATAAATATTAGAGTTTTGAATATTGAATACTTTTAATGCAAGGGATACTTTTTGCCTCTCAATGTTAGATGGATATAATGATTTTAATGTTAACACGTGAGAAAATTTAAGGAGTTTATGATTTTCAAAGTTGCATAAATTCCGTAAATCAGAAAGATTTGCCTCTTTAAGGTTTTCATTGTTTTGGAAATCAGGGTACTGCAATTTAGTGTACTGCATTTAAAAGTGTACTGCATTTAGTGTACTGCATTTAAATCAGGGTACTGCATTTAACCAATTATTTCTTATAGATTTTAATAAATGAACAGGATAATACATCAAATACAGAGGTATATCAGGATTACTTGTATTATATACAGCATCATTAAATTTATCGTGTTTCTTAAAAAAAGCAAACATGCTTCTATTGTTGTTATCAGTAATAACAGACAATACATTATGGTCAAGTTCTTTTAACTTGCAAATTAACATAGATGCCAAATTATAGAGCTTTTGTTCCGTAAATGTTGAAACTGGGGCAATTGCTATTACGTCTTTATAATTGGAAAACATAGATGTAATAAAAAACACTTGGGCAGTTTTTGCTTTTTCATTACTATCAAAACAATCACCGGTAACTTTACCACATTTAAACGTATACCTAGGATCAACATTCAACATAAATCTCATCAATTAAGAGAGAGACAAATTTTTGGTCTTCGTTTAAACATTGTACCCTACGTTTTAAATAACTATTACACGGATTAAAAATATCTGAATCCACATTTAACTTTTTTGAAATTCTACTTAATGTTCTCACATGAGGCAATGTCAACACCTTTGAATTTCTAAATGCCTTATAGCACGAAGAACTAGATAAGTATATTTTAAAGCATAGAATAAACAGTTCTTGTGAAAATCGAAGCTGATATTTTGGTTTTTCTAGCAGTTTTACTTGTTCAATTAAAAAGTCTAATTTGGCGGTGCAAATTTCTAAACATACCTGCTTTTTTTCTCCAACAGCTTCACTACTGCTTCGATATAATTAAGTTGTGATGGAGTAGAATGTACAGTTTCACATGCACTTATTAATAAATCCAGATCACGTTTATTTGTAATTAGGTTAAATTGTATTCCACATTTTTGTAGCTGCTTCTCACTGCACTGGAGATTTTCAAAAACACATCGAACGTTTTTTCTTGGCATATGCTGATACTCGCAATAACACATGGCACAGATGATGCATTAATGCGAACTTTAAAAAGAGACAGATCGTCATCGATTGAAAGATGGGTCCAATTTTCTCCTTGAATAGTACAAAATTAAACCTTGATATCTTCTAAAGTTGGCAGGCTGCTGTTTTGCCGCTCTTGTTGAAAAGTCATTATACTTTTAGCAATTGCCGTATAGTTCAACCGGCAACCGGGAACGGAACACATGCGAGGCATTGATAATTACGCAGATATAAACTATTTAAAAAATGGATCTAAAGCACCTATGAACGTTAGTTAACTGATAATAAAACATAAAAACAACTTACTATGCACAAAACACGATGCTATAAAACTAATAGAACATTCCGAAAACCTCAAAAACGTTTTGCATTCATCAACCACTCCACGAGGGACGCTGACCGCACTTGGAATTTTGTTCTTTTCTTTCCGAATGCTCCCCTCTTACCGTGACGTCACGGCAATTTCTCCTCAGTGGCGCCACGGCCTGTGTGTAGGCCGGCTGTGACTCTATGCATGTCAAATATCTTCACAGTTATCTGTGACGTCATTTTATTGTAATTGTGCCTGGCTGCATTTTTGAATTGTGTCTTTTCTTTGTAAAATATTTACCACTTGTTTAAATTAAATCTCTTGGGTATAACCGCTAAATTTGTATTTGTAATTGATTAATTTTAATAGCCTGCTTGTACTACCATTGTTTTGTGTTTATTTATGCAAATTTGTTTGCTGATCTGGTCTACATATAAGCATTCCGCCTTTACTGTTTTGTATAGCCACTGATGAAGGGTATAGTAATGCCCGAAAGCGCTCTGGATTTTTAAAGCTATGTACGTCTTGTAGGATAAATTTATTAAATGATCTTTTATCTATGATGTTGTGTTGTTGATTTTATAACTGAACAGAGACATACACTTAACTAAAGATATTACACAAAAAGACATACACTTTGCTGCTAAAGTATTACACACACAGACATAGTACACTATGCTAAAAATATTTAATTTGTATTTTAAGATGCCCCAAACGTGAAAATATTTCGAAAATTCACGAATTTTTTACCCTGTTATAATACGTACTTTCCTTCTACTTATATCATATACTGTAGAAAGTAAAAAAAAGAAAATCAGATATAACAAAAATTAATTCTACAATGTTGGAATTATTTTCGAATAAAACGAAAAAACACCGACGAGAAAGTTGTTTGAGTAATTTAATAAAAAAATAGAATAAAATAAGGTATTTCAAGGCAAACACTGTCTTAAAAGTGCGACAGAAAACTTAATTATTTGTAAATTAATTGCTGCCGGTAATATAATATGTTTATAATAAAAACGCGAGTTACATTCGTTTACAAATGCATTAACATATAATTTATTCGAAATGAAATATTGTAGAAAAAATATTTATTTTTCTAATTGTATTCTGGCATCCAATTGAATTGAATTTTTTGTATTCTGTTTGTGAAAATATTTTGATCAAAATTGTGGCGTGGGTGTCTTGCATTAATGATCGTAACAATATAGTAAAAAAATTATCAAGGTCACGGGTATTTGCAACTTTAATTAAATCGTTTGTTTCACAATCTCCAAAAACAAGAGAGTTTTTTTTCTTGGTTTTAGGAAAACTAGAAAAAAAAATCTATGCTACTTCATCAAGTAAATTTTTTACATGATAAAAGAAATCATGAATTTAAAGAATTACTGTTTAAACACTGCAATTGCGTCATAAAATTAAGTTTTACTGAAGGCTCAAAAATTGTTTTAACTGTTCATACACGGAGCTTCGGTAATAAACAGATTTTTGTTCCATAATTTTTTTTAATATTCACTTAAGCTATTTCATTAATTTTTTAAGGATAAATGTGGAAAAAAATTAAAACTCTCCAGTTCTTCATTTTTTGTGTATTTGTAAGTCATACAAATTTAAATTTAAAGTAAAAAAGCTAGTTGTGAATGAGAACCTTGAACTATGTTGTTCAAAACTTCCTATTTTCATTTAAGCTTCGCGAAATCGAAACGGTATTTAAATGAGTTAATAAATGAGTCAATAATGGTTCTTAAATGAGCCACCTACATGCTTAATAAAAGCTGTACATAAATGGTTTTTGTTATTCAGAAAAATTCACATTTAAGCATACAAATGGAGCACATTTTATATTTCTGTTAAGATATTAAATAATGGAAGAGTATATTGAATTTCATTTCCACACGCAACAAAATTATTTAATTGTTTAATTTTCTCCGATCAGCAGCGAAAGAATATGAAATTATTTTATTATTGACTGGCAAAAACCGGGAATATCCTTTCCACGCGGTAAAATTATATAAATGTTGTGAAATGATTTTTAACAATCAGAAAAATTATATCGCTTTAAATGGGAAACCATATTGAGTTTCATTTACATCCGTGACAAAATGATTTAAATGTTTAATTTTCTTCGATTAGCAGCGAAAGGATATAAAACTATTTTATTATTGACTCGTAAAATCCGGGAATATCACTTCCACGCAACAAAATTATATAAATGTTGTGAAACGATTTTTAATAATCAGAAAAATTATATCACTTTACATGGGAAAGCATATTGAATTTCATTTACACTCGTGACAAAATGATTTAATTGCTTAGTTTTCTCCGATTAGCAGCGAAAAGACATGAAATTATTTTATTATTTCTGATTCGTAAAGACCGGAACCACCTCCACGCGAACAAAATTATATAATTATTGTGAAACGATTTTTAACAATCAGAAAAATTATATTGCTTTATTTACAAAGTTATTTCATTTTTCGTGTTTTAATTTTTGGCAGCGAAAGGATATTAATGTGTGCATTATTTTTGATGGAGAATTAGTAGTGTAAGGTTTTGAAAATAACTTTGTTTCGTCATCCTTAATTCAAATTTTCAAAGTTTTTGATATTTGTGTTGATCTGGATGGTGAGGAGGATCGAAAGAGACTAAAACCAATATTCTGGCTAGAGTGGGGGTGCTAGATAGTTAGAAAAAGTTGTTTTGAGATTTACAGAGTCCACTTCGATGATAAGAAATTGTAATTTCGCCGCAGTAGCTCAACGGTAGAGCGTCGGCCGACCAGTTTGGAGATCCAGGATTCGATTCCCGGCTGGAGCAACAAGGTTCCGAACAAATTAACCCTGTAGGTTAGTGCAAAGATGTTGGAGGTCTGAAAGTGATCCTAGTACGACTAGTACGAATTCAGTGGACTCTGGACGCTTGAGGGTCGCTTTCAAAAGTCAAGAGGATAACGACCACGCAGGATACTAACCTGGGTAAAAATAGTAGTGTCGGGAGGCTAACTTGAGGTAAAAATAGCAGGAGGTAGTCAGTCAGACGGTCAGTTGCCCGCCAATCTGACATTAGAGGGTGATGAATGCAGAGTTCACTTTGACGATAAGAGATTGCAATTTCGTCCCAGTAGCTCAACGGTAGAGCGTCAGCTGACCAGTTCGGAGATCCATGGTTCGATTCCCGGTTGGAGCAACAAAGCCCTTTAAAGTTTCCTGATTTTACCTTTGAATTGTCAGAACTAATTCGAATTTTCGGAAATATTAGATTTTTCTGTTGCATTTTGTCAGCATTTTGTCGACATCATGTTGCGTGAATGCCGACATGATGCAGATGATACGATTAACTACAGGCTATAAGAGTAAGGCTTTTAAGATGCACATGTTAGAATCCTGTGTTTATAAACAACTAGTAATTTTAGGCATAGTATGTCATTTGGAAATCAAGACATTTTTTATGTTATTACAAGAAATAGCCGTGGGACCTAAGAAATTTGGGAGGATATGGGTTGGATTACCTCGCTGTGCCGGTATATATTAACAGTGTTGTAAATAATAGATGAAAGAGATAATTTATATTGATGGATAGTCATCCAGCAGTTATTTGCAACAGAATATTTTAATTTTGTATTTACATTTTATTTCTACATTTGATTCTATTCCTCCTTCTTTCTTTCACTGGGTAGTACTACCACTATTATTATTAAACCATTAGCCCGTAGATCTTGGCGTGCTTTCACTGAATAAATAACAGATAATGTATTTTCACAACGGCCACCTTAATTTTACATTTTATTTCAGCATGATTTTGAGTAGTTATTAATTTGTTTTCTCTAAACCTCTTATGGACTTCACAAAGACCATCTTCGTCCCTTCATTTAAAATCTGTGACGGGCTTGATCTCGGCTTCCGAACACGTAGAGAGCATGAAACTTGGCAAACGGTTTCATCTAGCAGAACAGAATCATTCATGAAGCATGCGTGTCATTACATTACGTTGTCACGTCATATCATTGGGTACGTCATGTTTTACGGAGGAGTTTGTCCTGAGGCTACGAGAGTGCCTTGAGAGCTGAAACTCAGCTTCATCTTGCCGAACATTCTCATTTATCAAATTGTTACGTCATTACGTTACCTCGTCGCGTCCTACACGTACGTCATAACTATGTTTTTTCCCTTTTCATGCGATTTCCTTGTGGATTTACAGTTCAGTGTTTTAGTGTGAAATGTCTTTCTGGTACATATAAAATAAATTGCAGAGTTGCTTAAAAAAGTTACAGAATTTTATGAAATCGATTAAAATTTTCAAGAGAATTAAATTTTAAGAAATACAAAATTTAAATTTTTATACGGCCCCCGTACAGAAACATTTTCAACTAGTAAAATATGCCCCATACACTAATAAGGTGATGTACAAAATTTCAGCATTTTATCATAAAAAGTCCCAGAGATATGTTTAAACAAAGTTGGTGAGGGATTCATCACGAATTAAAATGCAAATGTTTACAGCAAGAGTGCAAATGACGCAATGCAGAAATGCATCATAGGCAAATAATATCTGCCTCTTATCTTTAATGGATCTTTGACATGGATGGGAAACATTTTGAACAAGCTTTGTAATCTTTGTGTAAAGTTATTATTTCTAAACAGTGTATATACTTTTGTACCAATACATAGCAAAATTATTATTTATTTATATAATCATTGTTTTCTTTCGTAGTTTGTGTATGACCCCTGAAACGCGATCTGACGGCATGATTTTTCCCCTCTGAGGACCCATGTCGATGCATCGAAAAGCGGTTTAAGTCAGCATTTTTGTCTTTTCATATCTCTGGGACTTTTTACGATAAAATGTTGAAATTTTGTACATCACCTTATTAGTGTATGGGGCACATTTTACTCATTGAAAATGTTTTTGTAGGGGAGCCGTATAAGAATTTAAATTTTGTATTTCTTAAAATTTAATTCTCTTGAAAATTGTAATCGATTTCATAAAATTTTGTACCTTTTTTTTTTAAGCATAAGATCAATATTTGAGGAATAAAAAGAGGTCAATGTTTTTAGGACACCCTGTATATATTATTAAAAATATATATAACGGAGTAAAAAAGAGAAGGAAGCCAACGTAAAGTTCTTACTTAATGGCGGTAAGGGGTAGTGACCTTACACCCCAGTTATCAACATGCATGTCCCAAATGCTGCGGCATTGTACTTCTGGACGCCAGTACCGACTGAAGCCGACCCCCGTAGTGACAGTCATAATTATCACAAAACCAGGTAAAAATGAAAATGGACATAAATTGAAATAGATACCATAGTATTAACATATGTAACAACACCACTCTGATGGCACCTGCTTAAATACTCCAACTAGGTTAAAAAATACAGTACAAAGTAATGTTGCCATTACTTCCTAAATTCATATAAACTGAACTTCAAAAAGTGTTCAAAACTCACACAATTGTAAACCATAATTATCATTTTGACCATAAAAATTAATGATATAATTAATTCCTCAAAAAAGGGATAGGGTATTTTTGTCTAAAAGTTTCTTGTATAAATGTCTGATCAGTTTTCAATCTTATTACGTCATTGCTAATAATACTCTTCGTTCTTGAAAATCCTCCAATGAAAAACTTCCTGAATATATTTTTGTGTAAATTCGAAGTCCACTGGATTATACCTGTTGTAGGTATGTTATAGGTTTTTTGTTTGTCATAAATATAAAATGAGAGATTGTGATTGTTGAAGTCTATACACAGATCTAATAAACTGACACTTTTATTAACTTGTGGATTTTCTTCCAAGATTAAATTAGAAGGATAAAATTCAAAATTCATATGAAATTGCTCATTTTCATAACCAATAATCAAATCGTCAACATATCTGAGAAATATGATTTCATTATTGATGTGTGACTTATTTTCATAATAATTAAGGTATATATCTGCTAAAATTGATCAGCATCCCCACCCATGGGGATGCCTTTGATTTGCTGATAATATGTCAATCCATTAAAAAGATAGTTTTCATTAATAACAATCTTTATTATAGATCTGTATTTGTTGATATCGATATATTTATTCATTTCAAATTCTTCATATAGCATGTTCAATATGTGATATAGATCTTCGAGGTCAATATTATTAAATAATTCCTGGAATTCATAAGTTTTGAAGTATAATCTTGATGGATGATTTTTAAAAATTTCGATTACTTCGTTACTATTCTTGATAATGTAAGATCCTCTATTTTTAATTTTCTTCATAATTGGTTTTAGAATATTAAGAAGTATAGAGTTAGCTTTGGTTAGGTAAGTATTGAAACCTACCGTTACAGGTCGAAAGCGTATAGGTGTTTTATGAAGTTTTGGAATATTTATCAAATACGGATGCTCGATTATTCCCATGTACTTGACTCCGGCTTTAAGATATAAGGCTCTTATCCGATTAGTAATCACATTGGTTGACGTTTTTACAATGCGATATAAAGCATTATTTTCATAGTTAGTTATCAGGGTTTTGATGTATAGATATTTACAAGTGAAGGCATAGTTTCCTGACACTTTATCAGTGTATGTAATTATAAATTGGTTCTGTAAATTCTTTAGTTGTTGTATGTTTAGTTTACATCCATTACTATAGGAATAGTTTGTTTTATAATAGAATTTAAAATCATCAAAAAACCATAGTGCGCCATTTGTTGAAAGTACAATCTGAATGCTAAATTTAATGAACATCTTATATATAAAATCGTCCAAATCCTTCGAGAAGGTGTCATAGGCATTTCCCCTATGTGGATTACGATATTTTGTTCCCAGTTTGAATACCTTTATTAAATCACAATCATTCATTACATTCATGTTGCCGGTAACGATAGTATATAGTATATATATATATATAAATGTCATAAAACACAAAAATCGAATTTCCCTGTTGGCATTTCCCCCTTTTTGATATTTTACTTGTAGAACTGTTCTATATATACATAACCTATTATATATATATATATATATATATATATATATAACCTATTATATATATATATATATAACCTATTATATATATATATATATATATATATATAACCTATTATATATATATATATATATATATATATATAACCTATTATATATATATATATATATATATATATAACCTATTATATATATATATATATATATATATATAACCTATTATATATATATATATATATATATATATATAACCTATTATATATATATATATATATATATATATAACCTATTATATATATATATATATATATATATATAACCTATTATATATATATATATATATATATATATATATATATAACCTATTATATATATATATATATATATATATATAACCTATTATATATATATATATATATATATATATATATATAACCTATTATATATATATATATATATATATATATATATATATAACCTATTATATATATATATATATATATATATATATATATATATATAAATATATATATATATATATATATATAACCTATTATATATATATATATATATATATATATATATATATATAACCTATTATATATATATATATATATATATATATATATATAACCTATTATATATATATATATATATATATATATATATATATAACCTATTATATATATATATATATATATATATATATATATATAACCTATTATATATATATATATATATATATATATATATATATATATATATATATATATAACCTATTATATATATATATATATATATATATATATAACCTATTATATATATATATATATATATATATATATAACCTATTATATATATATATATATATATATATATATATATATATATATATATATATATATATACACAATCAACCCTCCTATAACGCGATTAGTTCTTTCCGTGTTATATGGATGCCGCGTTATAAGAAACTCACACTAGTGAAAATAAGATTAATTCGTATGGTGCTTATATGGAAACTGTATACCGTGTTGTATGGAACCAGCGTTATAAGAAACTCAGAATTAGTATAGAACAGAACAATTCTACCGCGTTACATGGAAACCGCAAAGCTGCATATTTCTGCATTTATACAGGGGGATAACTGAAATGGAAATATGATGATGTACATGTATGAAAAAACAGGGAATCTCCATTAATTTCAACCGTGTAATAGAAAAATTCATGCTATAAGGAGACTGCTTAAGCTAATTGAGTTGTATTATAAAAAAAAACGCGTCATAAGACAACCGCAGTTTATGAGTACCGCGTTAAGGGAGGGATGTCGCAATTTTTGCCCACCGTTATGAGAGTACCACGTTATAAGAGGGTTGACTGTATGTATGTATATATATATCATCTTTATCAAAACTTTATATTATGCAATATGGCCGAAGCTATTTCATCTGCATACACACTTATTTTCCTTCGATAATTTTTCATAATATGAATGATGGATAATGATAAGATTTATAGATCAGTGTTTTTAATCAAATCTGCTTGGGTATCAAATCGATTCAATTTCGTGTACGATTAAAATTTATTTTCTATTTTTCTAAGCGCTGTTAAATACAAATGAGGGTCAACATGACCACCATTCTGATGTTCCAAGAACTAACTGCATGCGTTGCATGACATTTGCCATCGGTAGTTTCAAATCGTTGAATAATGTTTCTTAAGTTTGTTAAGCTCATCGGCCCATCGGTCTTCGTCGTAACTTCTTCAACCGCCGAAATTCACGAAGAGCAGCATTGGCGTTCTCGTTCCGCTGATAATACAACTTGACTAACAAATGACAACTTGACTAACAAATGATAACTTGACTAACTTGATGTAAGGCAAGAGCCATCGAAAGGTACTAGGTAGATCGCCTCCGAATGATGAGAATTCTCCTAGCCCTTCCTTTTATCCACATGATCGCTACACGGAAAGCGATTATGCAAATTAGTGCATTTTACTCTGTAAACAGCGCCAAAATATCCCCTGGAGGCGATTTTTGAACATTTTTTTTTTTAGAAATCGAAACCGCATGTTCCACTATGTACGCCCACAGAATTTTGTTACGTCTCATCCAATACATTACTCGCTAGAGGTCTCTGAACACCTCACGTTTTTTTATGGCCACTCTGTATATAAGCTCCCTGCGATAATTATTTCATTCATGTTACGATTAAATAATTAAATTTTGTATTAATATAACCAGGTGTTTGGAATGGTATATCACACCAAACTCTCGCTTTATGTGATATATCATTCGACGTGCTACAACTGCAAGACTATTACTCTTAATAGAAAATATTTCTTTGTGAAACAAGAATTGAATGTAAATATCTTATAATGGTACCTCGTTTATCATCTGTAGTATAAATAACATAAAATGACCTTGCATACGGAATAAAAATAACGAATAGATTCTATATATAGTAGAAACCACTTTTCGTTGTTTCCCATTTTAGCATCTTCCCCATTGAATATAAGTACATTGTTATGTCACGCAATTTTCTACTTCACCACCAGATGGTGCTCGTGCGTTGGGAAAAAATGGATGTTTGTAATCCTGAGATTCGAATTTTCATTTAATATTTCACTATAGAGATGAATTATAGTTTGTTTAAATTTTCGTGTACATGCAAATAGTATTTATTACAATAGTAAATACAACTGTTGCTTGTGCATAAAAAACAAAAATCGATATTCTGGGGAAAATAACATATATTTGAAGTTTTCTCTAACTTGGTTTGGTAGAAAGTCAATGGTGTTTTTTTCATTACCCATTGAAGTAAGAAAATTAAATGTAGTGCAATATAATTCATTGTTTCCAGAGGCATCCCTGTGAAACAATAAAGTTTTTTCAAGAACGTCTCATACTAAATGCTAAGCAATGCTGTTAATTTGTTTCTGTTTATAAGTACTCACAAAACATTCACTCATTTGATAATAATGAGCAACTGTTTGTTTGTTTTTCAATTTACTTAAAAAAGTGTAATATTTTGTGTTCTAAATAGTATCATTTACTTTTAAATAAAATTTAAATAGAAAACGATTATTTTTGCAACATATTTTTACATGATAATTTTTAGAAATTCGTTATTAATTTTAAAAATCTGATGTGGGCAGCACATCAGATAATTCATATTAACTCATATTAACGTTCTCATATTGAGGTTCATAGACTCATACTGACGTTCTTTTTACAAGTGAAAATGAAACACCAAGAAGGAGTGGGCGGAAAAGTATGCAAATAGTAGACGCAGCTCATCGAGTTATGCAAATGATGCGAAATGCGCAGCTGTCCCGCGCACGTTGAGTGAAATATAAGGGAAGGAACCTGCAGAATTGGCAATAGTCGCGCCGCTCTGCTTGCTAGGGAAATTATCTTTAATTTTTTTTTTGTCTCAGAGGAAACGTGTAGTAGCAGAGAATGCTACGCGGCCGCCAACCGAGACAATTCCAGCAGACAGACGGTTTCGGACTCAAAAGGGCAGGTTGATCAATACGTCAAATCTCAGTGGAGAGCCACCTACATGCTTCTACGGTGCACCGGCTGTGGCGAAGCTGGTTGGAACAAGGGAATGTGGCTCGTTTGAAGGGTACCGGTACGCCCAGAACCACGTCAGCACGAGTGGACAGAAGCATCCACCGGCAAACGTTGGCATCCCCGCAGACCACTTCCGTCGGTTTTTTGCAACATGTGCAGGACACTTTTGATGCTCCTATGTCGATCAGGACCATTTTCCGCCGAGTGGTCGCCGGCGATCTGCACTCATGGCGCCCATTAAGAAAACTGTCATTAACCCAACAGCACAGACGCTTCAGTTTGCAATGGTTTCGGGATAGAGCCACGTGGACGGCGGAATGGCATAGGGTCGTGTTCTCACATGAGTCAAGCTTCTATTTTAGCAATGACAGTCGCCGTGTACGAGTCTGGCGCCGAAGTGGTGACAGGTCCAATCCGGCCGCATCTGTGGAACGCCACACCGAGCGATAACGCGGCATCATGGTTCGGAGCGCCATTGCCTACGATAGCAGGTCACCTCTGGTCCGTATTGAGGGCACTATGATGGCCCAACAACATGTGGATGACGTGCTGCGGCCGGTGATACTACCCTTCCTTCAAGGAGTGCTCAATGCCATTTACCAGCAGTATAACGCCCGACCACAGACGGCACGCATCAGCCAACATGCAATGTACCCAGGAGCTTCCCTGGCCATCAGTCTCCCATGATCTCTCACCAATCGAACACGTCTGGGACGTGATTGGACGTTGCTTACGTGCGCTGCCAATACCGAGTTTAGAAGACGAATTCTGGCAAATGGTTGACAGGGAATGTGCAGTCATCCCTCAGAACACCATCCGCACGCTCATTGACTGTGTACATAGACGTGTTGCTGCCTGTATCGCCGTCCGCGTTGGTCCTACAACCTACTGATCAGACGGTGTTATCGCTCAGTGTATAGGTGTATCATGTTGCAATAAACATCACTTAATGTTCGTTGCTGTCTCTCTCTCTGTCTCTTTGCCGATTTTCATCACTTTCTGCCCACTCCTTCTTGGTGTCTCATTTTCACTGTCACGTAGTTGTTGAGATCCAGACGGTCCGACCTACCAGAAAGGTGTAAGGTAACCGTTTGGACGGCCGGGAAGTGCCACACAATTTAGACCGGAACCCAGTGGGGGAGGCATCCACAGGGACCGTACCCTCCTTCCCTACCACCAACCCCTCGGAAGGACTTACGGACCCACATGTTTAACGTGATCGTACTCCGCAAGAACACGGCGGTACTTGTGGCAGCGTACAAATCCAGCGCGGAAACTACCGGGCTACCGCGACCGAAATGTGCCAACAGCACGCGGTGTTCCCAGGTGGTGACCCACCCAAGTACTAACCGCGCCCGATGCTGCTTGACTTCGGTGATCTAACGAGAACCGGTGTTTTCAGCACTGTAGGACCGTTGGTGGTCACTGTCACGTAGTGTATTTCTTCAATAATTCATTATTTTGAGCTTAATTGCACAAAACAGCGTTAATAATTTAAAATGACACTAAATTTGCACTTCGGCTTTTGATGACAGGTGAATAATTGCTTGCATTTTATCTCAATTATAGTACTTTAAAAACACTAATTTGATAATATGGAGTATATTTAATCTTCAATGCTTTCTTTTTCCTCTTCCATTTTAGATCAAAAATATAGAATATCTCAGGAAAAGTGCAAGTTAGAGTGCTATACAGGCTGGCGGTCGCTTTTAAATGAAAATTCACAAATAAAATGCCTTTTTTGTGACATGCATCGCAAAATTAATGAATCTTTGATGTATTTCGCTTGACATAATGGAACAAAATGCCATACGATTTTCTCAATTTGTTCAAGACCTTCTGTGGACCTAGACTCACCGAGAGACAGATATGCAAACATCGTTGAAGAATTGACTGATGTGTATTCAGGGATGGTCAAAACTTGTAAATCTATCAACATCCAAAACGATTTTTTTTAACACATAACAATATTTCCCCCTTCAAATAGGGTCTCTTGAAAGCCCTTAAGCACCCCAATAACTTTGTAAAGAAAAGTCCATGATTATACACGTTAGATCTATCTATACTAAAGTGACTATAATCGATCAAATAAAAATAATTTCAGTGCCTCAAGCGAGGAATTTAAAAAATTAGTATATCGAACACGGCAACACAGCCAGATAGACGAAAAAAGCCAATTACAAAGTTGCTGAGCATTATCTAATGAGTAGAAAGCGACACCAGTAACAACGTAATGCGTATATCAGTCATCTATTGCATAGATGTGCAGCCACGCCACAATGCTGTTAAATGTTACGGCAAAGGGTATGAAAATATCGTCAGTGACATAGTATCCATATGTGAGATAAAAGCAGCACAAGCAGAAAAAGATATACGAATTGGCGTACTTGTAACGACTGCTGATTGCGTTCTATTCGTGGGATCAATTAAATATAGCAATTATTTATTGCCTGCTATACACATGTTTTGTGCATTCCAGAAGACTATTAATATCAATTAAGCAAGGCTCTATATATATCTTGTAATTGACGTTTGCTTTTATCTCTTTTTGCAGAGTCGGTTATCCTAACTTTTTAATTTCTGTGCTAAGGGCGTTTTAATATTTTTTATTTGATTCTGCATAGTCACTTTTCTATTAACAGACCTTACATGCACACTCATAGACCTTTCTTTGCAAAGTTATTGGGAGTATTAAAGAACTTTTCTGAAAACAATATGTATACTATGTATTGCAGGAAAAGTATTATGAAATGCATAACATGTGTTTATTAATTATTTCCTTCTAAATTTAATATTCAGAAAATTCTATTTCCGTTTCGATTCTAAAATACTTAAATATTATTCCAAATTGATGAAGCGCCAATTGTGTTATTTCGACTTGTCACCCTATCTGTATCGATAATCCTTGGCGTTGTGATACAGTTCCCGCGCTTTCAACGTTTACCGGATTCACATTTCATATTGAAATATATTGGAACTATTTTCTGTGTCGTCACGAACGCGCGCATTTACACTAAGACGCTTAGGTAAGAATAATGTAATTAGTTTTCAGTTGGCGTCTGTGATCTCAGAGCGATAGGTCGCGTTTTGCCCACGGGGCATAAGAATGGAATGTTTGTCCTTAAACGGATATTAAATGAATTAATATTATGAAGAAATAAAGTAATCGAATCGCGTTGGGTGAGATGGAAATAACTTGTGAAATTTGAAATGTATTAAATGTAAAATATCTTGTTCTAAATTATTCATGGAATACTTTTGTTTCTGTGAAGAAAAGGATGTATGACATTTTGGTAGTTTTGAGTTGAAGCATACGATGTTTTTATAATAGCTAAAATGATCATCTAGTGCAAATTAAAGGAAATTAGTTTTACCTGGTGACTTTTTATTTCATCGAAATTCTTCAACCCTGATGCTCCTACTACATTTTTGCATCTTCGATTAACCCCATATCATCTACAATTATCGGTAATATTTCAATATGACCCATCGCACACCCGACATCGACCGACCGCCTGCGACGCTAGAGCTCCATTTACTTCCGAACCACTCGCTACGATCATGCCGGTTATGCGCTAACGGGAGCACATAACAAAGGTAAAAATCTGATGTGGGCAGCAGATGACATTTCTCAACAAACTCATTCATTTTCTCTTTCTTTCACAATTCATTGCATTGAGTTTAATTGCAGAAAATATCGTGGATACTTTTCTGATATTATAACCAATTTGCTTTTTTATTGCATCTTCGTTTCATTTGGCAACCTAACTCACTTTAAATACTTCAGGGCTTCAAAGTTCCAAAAAACTGAAATATCTCGAGAACAGTTTATCTTACAGTCATCAAGTCAGTCTTATTCGCTTAGTTGTCAAAATTTACCTGAAGAACAAGTACTTAATTAATACATTTCAACATTTTTAGCCATTTATTTCAGATTTTTACTCTCTTTAAGGGCCATTTTGCAAAGAGTTGGTTATGTTTTTCCGAATCTTATCAAAATCTAATCAGCTTTACTATAAGAGGACTTCAATACTAAATTTCAAGAAATTTTATTAAATAGTTTTTAACTACAGTGCATATTGCTTTCATTTCCTCAATATCAAAAATGTATTTTCTTTTTCATTTCGCGACTGTATGTGTTTTCAAAGGCGACGTAACAAAAATGCGACAACCTAAAATATCTCGAGAACGGTTAATCTTGCAGAACAAGCTTGATCTTTACGCCGGTAAAAATTACATATAAAACAATCATTTAATGGATACATCATACATGCGAGCATGTGCAATCTTTAACTTTAGATTTTGGCGATTCTTGCGCGCCATTTCGCAAAAATGTAGGGTTTTTTTAATCTTTTTTTCAATTCGTATCACAATCCAATTAGAACTAGGGTAACCTACAAATAACTTACCCACAAAATTTTGTGAAATTTTGGTCGAATAGTTGAGCTGGAGGGGATACATATATTGCACATATATACAGACGCACACACTCAGACGTGACGCTAAAAAATATCTGATGTGGGCAACACATGACTTTCCTTATATAATGCAACGAATTTACTACTTTTACAGTTTAAAAAAATGTTATTCTTATAGTAGATACTTATATTCTTTCCAAGATACTGAATTTTCTTCAATTAGTCGTCATTTTCTTTGATTTAGCGTTATTTTTATCCATTTGACAAGATTTTCGTTAATTTGGCAACATTTAAAAATGTCGCCAAGTTAGAGACATTCCGCTAAATTCGTCGCCAAAATCTCGCTAAGCGTTATGGATGAACAAATAAATTATTCTTACAGCAGATAAACGACTATTGGCGTTCAAATACAAAAATATTACTCAAAGTATCTTGTTCTCGAGAATGGACAGTGTTAGATCCATGAAAATGATGTCACCCAATTTATCGCATGATATTACATATGAAAAGTAAACATGTTTCTCAACTGTTAATATTTTTTTTTAATTTATGGGATATTTTTAATAAATTTATTTGAAAAACGTGCAATATCTCGACAACGGTTCATGCTAGCGTTCTAAAGTTTATGTCAATCGTTTTCTAAGGGAAAATGACATAAGAAATGTCTATTTGCGTAACTTTATTAAAGGTTTTGATTGTTTGATGATTTTTTTTAAATTTCACTCGAAAATTTAGGGGGGTTCTGAACATCCGATTGTGTTTTAAAAGAATAGGCTTCCAGTATTCATGGATTGTGATTTTTGTACCAAATTTCATTCGCATCGCTCCATTCGTTCGTGAGATATAGTTTCCACAGACTCACTGACACATACACACAGAGACATCACCTCAAAAATGTTCGATTCGTGATTAGGGTTGTTGAAACGTGTTCTCCCGTCGAAAACTCGAATTCCAATTTTCGACCCCGTCACAATACTTTCATTATACATTATGTATATAAGGAAAATAATGTAATTTTCGTGTTTTAGAGTACTTGAAATGTGTAAATTTTTAAAAACTCGAGTTGCAATTTTCGACACAATTTCTATACCTTCCCTGACTAACTAGAAAAAGAAGTAAAAAGTACAGAAATGTGTCTTAAATACTGCCTCTTACCAGTATATGTACACTTTTAAATCATTTTTAGCATTTTCCAACATAGTTGAAAACTGTTTATAACTTTATTCATTCTGTCTGTCTGTATGTTCGCCCGATAACTGGCATAAAAATAATTTTATCAAAATTAAATTTTAGTATGTTATTGAGACCATCTGTGGGACATATGGGAATGTAAATGAATAATATCACCCAATTAGTTTTGGATTGAACTCGGGTTGAAAAAGTGAAATACATTGAACCCTATAGGACTTAATTTTCAAACATTTTTAAGCAAAGTTAAAATTCATAAATTGCTTCGAAAATTTTTGGAAATATTTAAATTATCCCATAAAATATATAAAAAGAAAATTCGGTAAAATATGTTCCCTAGTTTTAAAAAAAAATTTAAAATAATAATTACACCCATATTATATGAAGAGGTCACATGGCACCTTTTTCCCAGTGTAAAAATTGTGATTTTCAAAGTTCTTTTAAATTGCATCCGCCCTAAAACCGCATTGTTTTTGCATATTTTTTGTGCATCTATATTCTGTGCCAACGCAATTACAATATCTTTGAGTTTAAATGGTCATCAAACTTTGATTATTCCTACAACGAAGTCTAATTTTAATGGATGCAGCATGTAAACAAGTGGCTATAAGATGAGTTGTATAAGAATTGCTGAATTTTTTCACGCAAAATTATTTAGCTCTGGAGTCTGGAAGCAAAGTGATATAAATGAAACAGTCATTGCTTTTACACGAAGAGCCATCCAGACGATTTATATTTCGATAACGTCATTTGAATAAAGATCATTTTTTTCGACGCATTTTAAGTTTTTAAATATAATAAATTACTGCAGTACTGTGATACTTTAAAATATATCAGCGTTGAATGTATCGCATTTTAGAGGTGCTTAAATAAAATTGCACTTCAGTTGGAAGGTGTTTCATAATCAATGCTTTATGCATGATTAATCTTTCTTGTCTATAAATACAATTTCCGCCCATTTCTTCTTGTATGTTTCGAAAGAGATTGAAATAGCTATGCGATCAAGTATCGTGTTTTATTCCAGTGTTTCATCTCACAAATCGTTGCAATGAAAAGAAGCAAGCATCCAAGTCTAAATTTGGCGTGCAGTGCCTATATTTAGTTTTCAAATTAAATAATATAGCAGAAACATTGTAGACGTGGGATTCTGAGTTTCTCTGCAGTATTGAAACAAAAGACAGATAGAAATAGAAATACAATGAGAAATGTATTGGTTTTTGAAAATGTCAGAGTTCATTGCACAATGGTTACACATAAAAAAAATCTGATGTGGGCAACATATGACTTTTCCTACATAATGTAAGTATTTTATTAATGCGAAATAATGATGGACCCTGGCCAACCACGGTACAATGATCCGCGACCCTGTGGTTTCAACTTTGGTTTCAACATAATGATTTTAACGCGCGGCACAATGGCTTTAACGTAATAGTTATAACACTCGCGTTTTTCTGGATGCCAACATGTAACAGTAGTACCAAATTAACTGATATTTCACTCGAATATAACTTGACAATTGGAAATAGTCTTAACACCCCCAAGCAAATATACTCCATTGTTTTAATATATGTTAATTATTAATTAATCAATTTGGCGACATTTTCATCAATTTGGTACCACACTAAAAAATCGTCAATTTGGCGATATTTCGCTAAATTAGTTACCAAGGATGATAAATTTATCACCAAGTGTTATATATTTGATGATACTGTTCATTTTTACATTCCCTGCAAATGCATGGTAATGTATAGGGAAAGTATTGGAATCATGGCGAAAATTGCAATGTAATTTTTAACGAAGAATAGAGTAAGACCAACCCCATTACACTAGGACTAGCTGTTCTCGAGATATTTTAGTTGATTCGTATTTTCTCTTCACCATCTTTGAAAATAAGTCCATTTATCAAATGACAACGAAAATTGAATTAAAAGTGAATTAAATTTAATTAAAATAAAGGGAACGTGAATATAAGTCTGCAGGGAAAGTCATGTGCTGCCCACATCAGATTTTTATTTTCCTTGCAATGCTCGGTAATGTATAGAGGGGAAGTATAGGAATCATGCCAAAAATCGCAATCGAGTTTTCGACGGATCTACACGTTTCGAGACCTCTAGAATACGAAAAAACTATTTTAGCGTGACGTCTGTGTGTGTGTCTGTTTGTGCGTCTGTACAATGTATGTATCGACTCTAACTCAAAAAGTAATGGGCCGAATTTCATAGAATTTGGTAGGTAAGTCACTTGAGTGTGATCCTGGTGCTGATTTGTTTTTGGTACGATTTGTAAAAACAGAATCTGCTGTTTTTTCTGAAGTGGTCCGTAAAAATTTCATGTATCCCCTTTAGCTAAAATACTAATTGACCAAATTTTACAAAATTTAGTAGATAAGTTACTTGTAGATACTCTGGTGCTGATTAGATTTTGGTATGTTTCGGAAAAAAACAACCTGCCTTTTTTTTACGAAATGCCCCCTCCCCCCCAAAAAAATTTAATATATCTATTTTAGTTAAAATACTAATTGACCAAATTTCACAAAATTTGGTACATAAGTTACTTGTGGGATACTCTAGTGCCGGTTAGATTTTGACACGATTCGGAAAAGAACAACCTGCCTTTATTTACGAAATGGCCCGCAAAAATCTTCAAAATCTGAAAAAAAAAGAAACTACGTATGCTCAAATGTATCAATTAAATTGTTTTATACGCAATTTTTGAGGAGGAAAAGAATATAACACACTCCATTATAAATATAACACACATTTATAATATAACACACTCCATTATACTTTCTGCCGGCCGTCCAAATGGTTGCTCGTGTCCTTTGGATGAGTCGGACGGTCTGGGTCTTCTACACTCCATTATACTTTAGGACTAACCGTTCTCAAGATACTTGAGATTTCTTACATTTTGTTAGGCCGCTTTCGGAAAAATGTCCAATTATCAAATAAAAACAAAAATTTAATTACAAAATGAAAATTTAGTGTTATTTTGTGCACTTAAACTCAATCTAATGAATTATTAAAGAAATAAAGAAAATATGAATTTGAGTTTGCAGGGAAAGTCATGTGCTGCGCACATCAGATTATTTTATTTTAAGGACATTTATTTGAAAAACGTGCGATATTTCAAGAACAGTTGAAGATAGCGTTCTAAAGTTTGTGTTATTCGTTTTAGAATAAATAATTACGTATAAAATGATTATTTATTTAACATTAATATTGGCATCAAATTCTCGAATTCGAAAGTGTTCATGAAAATAGTACGTTATACTGCATTACATAGTATGAGAAAGTAAAAATACATTTAAAACAACAAAACTTTCTACTTGCTACATAGAAGCTTGGTTTCTTTATCCTACAGGACAGCTAGGTGCATAAATTTTACAGTGTATTCATTTCTAATGTAATGCAATAGTCCTTAAGCACACCCCAAAAACTTTGTAAGGTCTATGAGTGCATACTTAGGTCTATCTATAGTAAAGTGCCCAAGCTCCATCGAATAAAAGGAATAGAAGCGCCTCTAGCGGAAAATTTAAGGTGTTAAGAATACGAACTAGATAACTAAAAGATATAGACAAAAAAAACCAATTATAAAGTTGTAAAGTAGTGGCTAATGAACTCCGCATACAAGTGCTGTTTATTGCATCATTCCTAAATATAATAGCGATTCACCGATTACCATATTGTGCAAAGAAATGCCTTCTGTAACAGTGTTTGAGTGGATTCCTACTCATTAGACAACGTTTTACAACTTTGTAATTGGTCTTTTTCTCATATCTCACTCTGCAGAGTTTGCATCCGAATTTTACATATTCTCATTATTATAGATCTAATGGTTACTTTACTATAGATAGACCTAAATGTGGATACTTATAGACCTTTCCTTGCAAAGTTATTGGGGGTCATTAAGCACTTTGCTCGGAACTCTGTATACAATACTCTGTACACTCAAAAATGTGTTACGGGGATTATTTGTTATATCACTATTAGAGTTCCCTATTATGGGGATTATTTTTCCCCTACAGATAGATAATGTAAATTGAAAAAATGTTCATAATAAGATAAAGATTCATACATGAGTAGATAGCTCGATCTCCATGAAGAATATTTCCAGAAAAATGCAAATTTTAAATTTTTATATATAGTCAAATTCCAAGTATATTTTCGACCAATTCTTTCTTTTTACACATGAAATATATTGTAAGGAAGGTGAAAACTAAGTAGTTCTATTTTGACCTGCTCAACAAATCCAAATTTACCGAGATTACTTTATCAATACTACAGATTACATTTAATGATTCGCTTTCACATCACTTAGTATTTGCTATCACATTTTGCTATTAAGAACACACATGTTTCAGCAATATAAAATCAAGATCGCGTGACAAAATACTTTTATGGAGTTACTTAAATATTCTATACTCAAGAGATTGCATTTTGAGCATACAAGTTTTGTAATTTTGGTCTAAAACTATATACATTATGTAGCTGTTGTTGAAACTTGTGGCGAACTTGATAATTTTGTTTCTGACGATGATACATATGCGTTTATTTTTAGAAAATTAGAGTTTTATGCGCTTATTTTTAGAAATGCGTATGCGTATATTATTTAGAAATACGCTTGATAGTCGTAACAGGAAGCGATGTTATAATTCTGCAAATGTTAAACGAGATTTAGAGTTAGTTTATGTTTAACAATATTTTGGGAATACGTTTCGTAATTTGAGTACACTCAAACCTATTTTTGTGCGGTGGATAGGGACCTCATGAAAGAAAACGCATAAAAAAAAATCGCTCAAAACTTCACGAGTAGCTATAAAAAATAGTTTTCGCAACACAATTAAAAAGTATTTTTTTTATGCGGTGAGTAGGGACCGCATAAAAAAAGTCTCACATAGAAAAAAATCTGATGTGGACAACACATGACTTTCCTTATATAATGTAATGAATTTGCTACTTTTACAGTTAAAAAATAGGTTTTTCTTATAGTTGATACTAATATTCTTTCCAAGATATTGAATTTTCGACAATGAGTCGTCATTTTCATTGATTTAGCATCATTTTTATCCATTTGGCGAGATTTTCATTAATTTGGCAACATTTCAAAAAAGTCGCCAAGTTGGCGACATTCCGCCAAATTCGTCGCCAAAATCTCGCCAAGCGTTATGCACTAAGAAAAAAGTTATTCTTACAGCAGATAAATGACTATTGGCGTTTAAATACAAAAGTATTATTCAAAGTATATTTTTTCATGAATGGAACAAGCTGGATCCACGAGAATGATGTCACTCAATTTATCGCATGGTATTACATATGAAAAGTGAACATGTTTCTCAATAGGAATTTTTTTTTTGTGACTTTTTCATAATTTTTTTGAAAAATGTACAATATCTCGAGAACGGTTCATGTTAGCGTTCTAAAATTTATGCCAATCGTTTTCTAATGAAAAATTACATAAGAAATGTCTATTTGCGTAACTTTATTAGCGGTTTTGATTTTTTGACGATTTTTTCAAAATTTCATTCGAAAATTCAGGGGGGTTCTGAACATTCGATCACGTATAAAAACAATAGGCTTCCAGTGTTTACGGATTGTGATTTTTGTACCAAATTTGGTTCGAATCGGTCCATTCGTTCGTCAGTTATCGTCTCCACAGACTCACTGACACACACACACACACACACACACACACACACACATACTTTCACACACACACACAGACATCACTTCAAAAATGTTTGATTCGTGATCAGGGATGCTTGAAACGTGCTCTCCCGTCGAAAACTCGAATTCGAATTTTCGACCCCGTCACAATACTTTCCTTATACATTATGTATATAAGGAAAGTAATAACTCAAAACCTTACGAAATAAGTAGGAATTGCTTTTTTAAACGAAATCAAGACACGAAGCTTGGAAGCTACTTGGAATCTCGCCAAACCTTTTGGAATCTTATTTAGAAAATACACATGCGAACATTTTTAAATATTTTATTTACATATGTACTTATTTTACACATACAAAACTTTTCAAAACGTATAACCATTATCCTTCGTAGTCTGACAATACGCGAACTTTCTTGTGGTAAACTGGTTCAAAATCGTTTTCGTCACTTGAAGATACTACCTCGCACTCGTTTAGAGTTGACTTTTTTTCAGTTACCATGTAGTCGGTGATCAGTTTTTGCGACGACTGTTGTTTCACTAGACGCTTGTATATGTCTCGGTATCCAGATATACAAGATTGAAGCGCCTTTTGGAATTTCGAAGTTCTTTCAGAATTGGCATCGATTGCAAGAAAATGACATTCTAATTTATGGCAAAGTTGGAGTCCTGCATAGATTTTATCTGCTGTCATGTTCCAATTTGATTGACATTTTCATATCCCGCACAAAAAAAAAATCGCACAAATAAAAAATCGCACAAAAAAGACCGCACAAAAACAGGTTTGAGTGTATATGTTTTGTAATTTGGGTCTGAAAATATATATAGGGTAAATCCAGATTATGTAGCCATACAAGTTAGATAGCCAATCATTATCATTTGTTTAGTAACCAGTCGATGGCAACGGTAAGCATACAGTTGTGAGTCAGATGTTCTAGAAGAAGGGTGGTGTTGACGAGAGCTAAACAAACAGTGGCATTGTAAGTACATAAAATGTTTTAACACTTTACAACATAGTTGAAAAGTGTTTATGACTTTGTTCATTCTGTCTGTCTTTCCGTTTGCAAGATAACTGCCGTAAAAATGACTTTTATCAAAATGAAATTTTAGTATGTTGTTCAGACAGTCTGTGGGACCTATGGGAATACAAATGAATAATATCACCCAATTAGTTTTGGATTGAACCCGGGTTGAGAAAATGAATTACATTAAACCCTATGGGACCGAATTTTTCAAACATTTTTTAAACGAATTTAAAATTCATACATTGCTTCGACAACTTTAGAAAATATTCAAATTATCCCATAAAAAATATAAAAAAAAATGTCAGCAAAATATATTCGGTAGCTGTTTAAATAAAAACTTAATAATAATTACACACATATCATATGAAGAGATCACGTGACCCACCTCAAAATAAAATATGACATCCATCTTGTGTCAAAATCATGATTTTTAAAGTTCTTTTTAATTTGTATTTAGTGTTGTATCCGTCTGAAAACCGCTTTATTTTTGCCTAATGTCTGTGAAATCATCTCATGTATTTCTGTAACCCATTATCTGTAGTATTTTGTTCTAGAATTAAAATCTTGTTTTCCAATTAAATACGAATACTTCTTTAAGATTAATTCGCACATATTTATTATCAAAACAGACATGGCCGACTTACCCACGATCTAGCCGGGACTCCAAGGGATAGATGTCTAATAACATAGCTTTAAGACTTCGGAATTTTTGAATTTTCGAAAATTTTTATTGCAATACATTTTTAGAATTTTCCATGATACAATTACACTGTGTATGATTTTTTCTGCATGATGATTGGTGTCAAATTATTTTTAACAGCTGAGCGACAACTTGGATTTTTTAATAGTTTTCTTGATTAATTTTTTAATATACAATAATTTTTTTCTAATTTGATTTCTTTTATAACCAAGTAATAACTTGGTTAATCTTTTCTATAACTTGAATTTAAGAAACACTTTAGATAGGACAGTAGACGGTTTGTTTGTTTTTGGTTGTTTTTTAGATAGGACAGTAGACGGTGAAAATCTTTATTTTTTACTGTGCCTATCACCAACAACTTAATAGGCATTAAGGAAAACATGGAAATATGACATATAATATGACGACGCAAATAAGCAAAAAGTACTCATTTAATCATTTTTTTCACCACATTCCTTTTAGATAAGAGGTTTCTATTGATCGCTAGAAAGCGGAGCAAAACAAATTAAGTCGTACCTCTGGCATTATGTGAATATTTTATAACGTTCATAAGAAATATTAAAGAACGTTTGCTTAAATATAGTTCTGTTTCTCATTTTTAAATTGTATGCTCGTTCCATAATTAAGCTTTCATGGCTAAATCTAAAATGCTACATTTTCAGGTTAGGACAAACCATTTTCAAGATATTTCTGTCATTATGTCAACTATTTGTAATTTTTTGTAAAATTACAGATAACTATTTGTAATTTTGATCCAGTTCAGACTCTTAAGTTATGCTTGGCCACTCTTTCTCGGCTCCATGCGTTAAAAACCCAGACCACACGACAGACCCGAAGTCTTACTGTCGACTCCATGCACCTTCACATAGTTTCCAGTGACTTTACCTTTTGATGTAATTTGTGCTTCAACGACATAGTTTTGGTTATGAACCTTCTTCCTTATTATATTTGTATTTAATAATTATTTAAATCTTAAATACCTTGTTTATAAAATAATGTAATGTAATTAATTTAAAAACGTAAATGAATAATATGTAAATTATGCCAGCCGATTTGGCCTATATGTAAGCATTTGTTGGCATTGTAACTTTCATTTCGTCACTGATGGCTATGCCCGAAAGAGCGTTGGCTTTGTAAACTTATGTACGTCGAGAAAGGTGGTTTTATTAAATGGCTTTTTAAACCTATGATTGGTTGTCTTTAATTTAATAGCTTATTCAAATTGACGTGTATCCATTCTAATTATTAAATTAACCATCTTAAAATTGTGACAAAAATAGTTATTTTATAGACAAAATTTTATTTAAAAGGGAATGGCATTCTTATAGGATAATAACTTGCATTCTTCTCGTGATATTATAGAGTGAGAGAGAGAATTGCTTTCACGAAAATTTTTGATTTAAAGACTTTGATGCCAATATATGTTTGAGGACATTCTGTCTATTGACTGTTTTTACTACTTTTTAAGTTACTTATTAAGTCTGTGGTCGATATATTCGATTTTGCTAACGAAAATTCTAGAACTAAATGGCATTCTTTTAAATTCGAGTGCAAAACATCGAAATTTTTCATTTATTTAACATGGCAACATCCTTACATCATCATATCATCAACATGGAAATTATTTAAAGCTCAATGATCACGACACTTAATAGTTTCAATCAGTGTTGTGAAAAATAGCTGCGATACATTTATTTTTGCATTCGTGACGTTTTGCACCTAGACGTTATAGTCACATCATGCTAGTTGAGTTGTACGTCTTATCCTTAAGTTCGTCCCCCTTCTTAGAAAAAGTTCTATGGGTGCCTATACCCCATGGGTACATATTCAAGTTTGGTATCAATCGGAAGATGTTTTTAAACCCTTTAAAGTGAAGGGTTACACTCTATAACTGTAATCATTTGGACTAACATTACCGATTTTACAAATGTTTCCTTGTAAAATTTATAAAAATCACAAACTACTTAAATAGATTCTGGTAGGAGAAAGTCGAGTGGAGCTACACTTCAGTCAATTTTATTTCAATTGGAAAAACAAAGGATTCCATATTCTCACTGTTAATCAGTGTTAATGCTTTGTAATTACTTTTTACACGAAAATGAATAAACACCATTGTTGACGATTATTTAGAGCTGCTCTCGAGATATTAAAACATTTATTTTTTCAAGCATCTTAATGTATCTAAAAGTAATAAAGTGATTTACATGAACTCGAAAACTAATTGATCAAATTTCATAATATTTGGTAGGTAAGTATCACTTGCGGGTTACCCTGATGCTGATCAGATTTTAGTGCAATTCAGGAATAAAACACCTGCCTTTTTCTGCGAAATGGCCCGCAAAAATCGATGCATCCACTCTAACTGAAAAACTAATTACTCGTGGGTTACTTGTGCGGCGATATTTTTAAAATTATCACAATAATGCAATAATTTAATTTACTACTAAAACGTAAAACCGTGGAGGTAAAATTACTTTCCAATTCCATGCTTAAAACTTCATCAAAAATGCAATAATATGGAATCGTCTGCCTCTCTATGTAAAATCAATGAATGTTAAATTCAGATCAGTTATATTGCAGATTCCAGAGCTAAATAATTTTGAGTTAAAGAAATTCAGAAATTCTTATACAACTCATCTTACAGCTTCCGGCCGTCCAAACAGTTACCTTACACCTTTCTGGTAGGTCGGACGGTTTGGGTCTCAACTCATCTTACAGCTTGATCTGTTTACATTCTCCATACGTAAAAGTTAGGCTTCGTTGTAGAAATGATCAAAGTTTAATGATCATATAAACTCCAAAATATTGTAATTACGCTGGCGCGATATATAGATGCACAGAAAATAATAAAAAATAAAGCAGTTTTAGGAAGGCTGCAACACTAAATATAAATGAAAAAGAACTTTAAAAATCACGATTTTGACACAAGATGGAAGCCATATTTTATTTTGAAGTGGGTCACGTAATCTTTTCATATAATATGGGTGCAATTATTATTTTAATTTTTATTTTGAAAAACTACCGAACATATCTTGCTGAAATTTTTTTTATATATTTTATGGGATAATTTGAATATTTCTTAAAATTTTCGAAGCGATTTGTGAGTTTTAAAGTTGCTTAAAAATGTTTGAAAAATTATGTCCCATAGGGTTCAATGTATTTCATTTTTTCAACCCGGGTTCAATCCAAAACTAATTGGGTGACATTATTCATTTGCATTCCCATATGTCCCACAGACCGTCTCAACAACATACCAAAATTTGTGTTTGATAAAGCCATTTTTATGGCAGTTATCGGGCGAACGGACAGACAGGCAGATAAAATGAACAAAGTCATAAACACTTTTCAACTATGTTGGGAAGTGTTAAAAATAGTCTGCCGTATAACATTTAAAAAAATATATCGCCTGCCTAATGCTATTTTTATGAAATATTTATTTTTTATTAATATCTAGACAACTCGAAACATGGACTAAATTTTAAGTAGGCCCATTCTGAGTCTGTCCACAAAAATTAATAAAATTCGGTTCAGCCGTTTTTCCGTGGTGATATGATAAACAGGCAGACAGATATTCAATTTCACTGACACAAACAAATAGCCATTTATAGGTATATCTTTTGTTGTTACCCAGACCGTCCGACCTACCAGAAAGGTGTAAGGTAACTGTTTGGACGGCCGGAGGTATATCTTTTGTGTAAAAGCTACTGACATTATATGACGCTCATCGGCAATGTGATTAAGATATTGCACTGTTTTGAAAATGAAAAAATTCTAATATATTGGATAAACCCGTTATTAAAGATAATATTATTTCTATAATACAGTTTGTGAAAGTAGTTATTTTTTCAGATTTTAAAATGAAAATTCAAGATACTTATCTTATTTTAAGGAAACCATTTCACCTTATATGTTTACTGGAAGCAATTTGTGAATTTTAAATCCGTTTAAAAAATGTTTGAAGTATTGGGTCCCATAGGATTTAATGTATTTCATTTTTTCAACCTGTGTTCAATCCAAAACTATTCGGGTGACATTATTCATGTACATTCCCATATGTCCCATAGATCGTCTCAACAACATACTAAAATGTCATTTGGATAAGCTCATTTTTACGGCAGTTATCGTGCTAACGGACAGACAGACAGACAGATAGAATGAATAAAGTCATAAACACTTTTCAACTATGTTAGAGAGTGTTAAAAATGAATTTGAGGCTGTAGGGAAATTCATGCGCTGCCCACATAAGATTATAAAATTTGTTTGACATCAATCATTATTTGTCGTTGACCTGAGAGTAAACTATTCAACCGTCAAAGATATCTTTATATTTTGTGGGGCAGTTTGAAAATGACCTTTAAACTAATACGTCTGGAATTCCAAAAGGTAAATTTAATGGATATGCCCCATATGAAAGCGTGTCTGTTAAATGGGAGGTGTCCGGTATTGACTATTGAGGAGTGTCCGTTAAAAAGACTTTTATGCCTCACATTAAAGCAAAGTGGACAGCCACAAGCCCCCCAATATTTTCAAAAACTCTTCGCCTATGTAAATGAGCAAACGATGGACGCCCATAGGGAAGGGCAAGAGGGGGCAAGTGACCCTCCTGGACGTTCGAGGTTACGAGAATGGGCATCATCAAGCTAGTCGATTTTGTTCCTCTTATTCTTGAAACTTGAGTTTACATCATTGATGTCAGTGGTTTGCCTCCCCTTAGCGTTAAGCTAACTTGGTAATAGAAATGAAACTGAAGATTTGAAGAATTGCTGCAAAATACAGTCCCGTATATTAAAAGCAAATAATAACTCCTTTTTTGCGCAAAATCGAAATATTTCTGGAATTAACATTTATAGATTGATTTCGGAGGGCCTGTTTTGTAGTAAAATATTTTACACAATTTGTTAAATCATGTTTTCAATCAGTGCATTTAATAAAAATTATACTATTTTCCAACGAGGTTTAAATCGAAAATTTAACATCTCTAAATGAAATGAAACAAATCCAGTATACTGAATTTGGTGCTGCCATCTATATGAGAAGAGCAAAACTACAGATATTTAACCCTTTTATTTTATTTCAAATGTACGTAAATTAGCATACTATATTTTGAGCATTTTGAAGATGAATACTAGACATAATATATTCAAAAGCATAATAATTGATAAGGAGCATATAGTGTAGAACTCAAATATATAACCATATATACTTTAATTTCATTTCGAATTGACGAATCTGACAAAAATATAACGAAGAGAAAAACGTATTATATTCTTGTTCAAAATTTAAATTTAACGAATTTTTCAGAATAAAGAACGAAATTTGTTGTCCTCTCAGATTCGCTAAAGCGGTATTTTACCATTAGAAATAAATGTTTCAATATATATAACTGCAGTTTGGTTTAATACTTTTTAGATTTCTAAATATATCAGGAGTAATATCGCCAATCGAATTTCCAATGCACTAACATTGTACTTTGCTCAGATTTATAAGTATTAAAATAAAACATGGTACTTAAAAACACTAAAAACAAACTGCTGCTTGCAGGGCTCGATTAATGCTCTGGGACCGCGGCCGACACATTTTAGGGAGCTTTAAATTTTGTATGTGTTAAAACATTTTACTCAGAAATAATTATTTAAGTATTTGAATAATATAAGCTAATAATGGTAGTTCTTATTTTAAGTTTTGGAAATATGTTAATAGTTTTAAATATTATACATCTTTTAAAGTTTTACTTTTGAATAAAAAGTTCTACATGTAAGTGCCTTCTTGACTGTTGTTCTAAACTTTCAAATTTGCTTAGTGATGTTTTTTTGCATGTGTCTTTGTGCATGTAAAATAAGAGCATACTTAACTTCTTCGAAAAAAGCAGCCATATGTCAGGTAGGTGACTACAATTAGTTAGAGTATAGAAAATGAAAGAAGAATTAGAAAACTGTTTTCTAATTCTCATTTCAATGCTTAAGCTTTCCTTTTAGCTCTCCTTGTCTTCGTGAGTGTGTGTGTGTGTGTGTGGGGGGGGGGAGCAATTTTATCGTCCCGTGAGGATATCCTTATGGGTATTCCAGTTTTGAGAATTTTTTCGGTGTATATGTCCACGCTCTTTCAAATTTTTCACCACTTGTCTCTTAGTAGTTACCTGTCACATTTTGTTAAGGGTGCATTCTGTTCTAACTGCACTTTTTTGGCCTGAAAAAGAGGCTTAAAACGCCCTCGAAACAATTGTAATCATCTTACTACTGCATTTTACAAGGAAGTTGAGTAAGTTCTTATTGTACTTAATAGAATTATCCATAATAAAAAATGCTAATTAAAATTTATTTTTAATTTAATATCTTTATTATTTTCCTTATATACATATGATACCGTATAAAGAAAGTATTGTGATGGGTTCGAAAATTCGAATTTTCCACGGAAGAGCTCGTTTCAAGCATCCCTGAACACGAATGGAATGTTTTTGAGGTGATGTGTGTGTCAGTGAGTCTGGAGACGATATCTCACGAACGAATGATGTGATTTGAACGAAATTTGGTGCAAAAATTGCTATCAGTGAATACTGGAAGTCAATTCTTTTTAAACGCAATTGAATGTGCAGATCTCTCCCCCCCCCCCCCAAATTTTAAAATGGGATTTTGAAAAAATCATCAAAAAATCTAAACCTTCAATAGAGTTACGCAAATAATCATTTCTTATATAGTTTTTCATTTAACATAAATTTCAGAATGCTAGTACGAACCATTCTCGAAATATTATACATTTTCCAAGTAAATTTATCAAAAAATCACATAAAATAAGAAGTATTAAATATTGCGAAATATGTTCATTTCTCATATGTAATATTATGCGATGAATTTGTTTTCATCATTCTCGTGGATCTAGTATTTTTCCATTCACGGGAAAAGACACTTTAGCTAATAGTTTTGTATTTGGATGCCATTAATTGTTTATCTACTATAAGAATAACCTATTTCTCCGTCCATAACGCTTGGCGAAATTTTGGCGACAAATTTTGCGGAATAGCGACAACTTGGTAGGTTTTTTCTAATGTTACCAAATTGACAAAAATGTCACCAAATTAATAAAAAAGTTGCCAAATTGATAATAATGTCGCCAAATTGATAAAAATGGCGCTAAATCAACGAAAATAACGACTAACTGATGAAAATTCAAAATCTTGGAAAGAATATATGAATCTACTATAACAGAAGATACTTTGGGTAATAGTTTTGTATTTGGAAGTCATTAGTCGTTTATCTGCTAAAAGATTAAGCGATTTCTCCGTCCATTAAGCTTGGCGAAATTTTGGTGTCGAACTTGACGAGTATATTCTTTTAATGTTGCCAAATTGATAAAAATATCGCCAAATTGAAAAAATGTAGCCAAATTGATAAAATTGCAGGCAATTGATAAAAATATTTCCAAATTGTTGAAAACGACTCTAAATCAATGAAAATGACCTCAGATTCATAAAAATTCAATATCTTGGAAAGTATACAAGAATAACGTAACGCTGGGCAAAATTCTGGCGACGAATATTAGCGGCATATCGCCAAATTGGCGATTTTTTAAATATTGCCAAATTGATGCTAATGTCGCTAAATTGATAAAATTGACAATAAATCAATGGAAATGACGACTAATTGATGAAAATTCAATATCTTAGAAAGAACATAATAAATGACTATCAGAGGAACCCATTTCTCCGTCCGGCCGTAATGCTTGGTGAAAAATTTGGCGGGATGTCGCAAACTTGGCGATTTTTTTTTTTTAAATACTGCCATATTGACGAAAATGTTGCCAAATTGATAAAAATATCCTCAAATTGGTAAAAATGACGCTAAATAGAAGGCAATGCTTTGAAAATTTTTAATATATGGACTATATTGCTTATTGAGGATGCAATGAGTACTGATAATTGTTAAATTAGAGTTGCGTAAAATATAAGTTAATCGGTTACGAAATAATTTTATATATATTGTCATCGGGAAAAGCGCCCAATGTACAATTCAACATTAAAAACACTGTGCAGTGGATCTTATATATAATTTTTTCACTGTGAAAAAGGTAAATTCATTGTGTTATTTAAGGAAAGTCATGTGCTGCTCGCATCAAATTTCTTTTCTTCTTCGACTAGAACGAATTTCCCATCGTTGCCCCTAAATAAGCGTCAGCTACATAAATAACACAATAAATAATAGAATCGCCTCTTCAAATCGCCGCCAAATGATTTCCTGATTCCAAACCAAATACCCATGCATGTGCTCCGCAAACATGGAAAGCAAAATAAAATAAATAAAAATAAGTAAATACATAAAATATAATGAAAAAAATATAAAAAAAAGCTATTATTTCTACAGGAGAGAAAGTGTGAGTTCCAAAGCAGGCATGCCCAGAAAAGTCCTCTGGCTACAGAAGAATCAAGACTTTCTGCGAACGGGATCAAAATTCTCGGTTTTTATGCTTGTGCTTAAATCACAGAAAATGAAATAATGTAATAATTAAAAAATATCGTCCGAATGCGAAGATAGACACACAACTTTTTGCCAAACTATAGAATTGTGCTAATCGTCCTTTTGGGGTTGCGGTGAAATAAGTGTAGGATAAGCTAAAAAATGCAAATCTGGATATATCTCTATATTAAAAGAAAAAAAAAATAGCAGACGCCGCCGTTAAAACTATTTGGCAAAATTCGCGTTTCTCTAGTTCTCTGTCTCATACCGCAAAAACATATCAAATTTGATGCATTTGTAGAGAAATGTCAAAGACAGAATATTTGAGCTACGAATTCACGCCCTAAACATACTAACAATAGTAAGACACCATGAACTTTTGCCGGCATGTACCTACATAGTTGAACTTTTGCAAGATGGAGCCCTTTTTACTTTCCTTATATACATTATGTATACGGAAAGTATTGTGATGGGGTCGAAAATTCGAATTCGAGTTTTCGACGGGAGAGCACGTTTCAAGCATTCCTGATCACGAATCAAACATTTTTGAACTGATGTCTGTGTGTGTGTGTGTGTGAAAGTATGTCTGTGTGTGTGTGTCAGTGAGTGTGTGGAGACGATAACTGACGAACGAATGGACCGATTCGAACCAAATTTGGTACAAAAATCACAATCCGTAAACACTGGAAGCCTATTTTTTTTATATGCAATCGAATGCTCAGAACTCCATTAAATTTTCGAATAAAAATTTGAAAAAATCGTCAAAAAATCAAAACCATTAATAAAGTTACGCAAATAGACATTTCTTATGTAATTTTTCATTAGAAAACGATTGGCATAAATTTTAGAACGCTAACACAAACCGTTCTCGAGATATTGCACATTTAAAAAAAAAAATATCAAAAAGTCATATAAAATAAAAAAAAAATCCTATTGAGAAACATGTTCACTTTTTATATGTAATACCATACGATAAATTGGGTGACATCATTCTCGTGGATCTAGCTCGTTCCATTCATGGAAAAAGATACTTTGAGTAATACTTTCGTATTTGAACGCCAATAGTCATTTGTCTACTGTAAAAATAACTTACTTCTTCATCCATAACACATGGCGATATTTTGGCGACGAATTTGGCGGAATGTCGCCAACTTGGCGACTTTTTAAAATGTTGCCAAATTAACGAAAATCTTGCCAAATGGATAAAAATGACGCTAAATCAATGAAAATGACGACTAATTGTCGAAAATTCAATGTTTTGGAAAGAATATTAATATCTACTATAAGAAAAACCTATTTTTTTACTCTAAAAGTAGTAAATTCATTACATTAAATAAGGAAAGTCATGTGCTGCCCACATCTGATTGTTTTTCTTTATTTTTGATGTAGTTTATGAGTTATTACACTTTTTATGCAATTCAAAAATGAAATTTTTTCTTCTGTATGAGCTTGTTCCTAGAGATTCTGTGTCTCGTACCACAAAAACTCTAGTATTATTCAATTAGAGTTTGAAAGTCAATTAAAATTCTATTTCTCGATATTGCTGAAAATAAATATGTGACCAGTAATGTAAACGGTGAAAGAACAGATTGACTTATATGCATTAAATAATATTTAGTAGCACCGATGGGATTAGTTGCATATACTTTATTAATCTCTTTCCACCCGCACTTTTGGCGTTAATAGTAATCGAAATAAATAGCAATTTTTAAATCCGAGGAACTCAATAAATTTAAAAAGTGTAATACAAATGTTAATCAGTGAGAATACGATTATATTTACTTTCAACAAATTCCTAATTTCTCTTATGCATTACTTATTCAAAGCATAAATTAAACAAGTTTTAATAAAATGGCAGAATAATTTTGTAATTATAGCACTTTAAAAATGGGGAAAACATAATTTACGAGAAATTAAATTATAAGACCTTTCCTGAAAACTCCTAGTTATAATTGCTAATATAATTATGCGTTTTTATGTTGCAATTTTTCAACTTTAAATATTTTTAACAAGTTGAGCAACAATTCAGCGAATAAATTATATACAAACGTTTTGTTCTAAATATATATATATATATAAAATTATAGATGTTCAATGTAAAAGGTTACTATTTATAGTGACAGCTGTTTAACATTGTGATATAGGTTCGACTCTTGCAATCATGCACTGAACTGAGTTGAGCAATGTTTCGCATCAACTCTATTATTTCGTGAAGTTGCAAAAATGATTAGTTTAAGTAGTCAAATTTTTTCGTTGGAATATACTAAAAGCATATTTTTGCAATATTTACAGCTTCATTTTGAAGATTTGGCTTAGTATTAATTAACATGAAAATGATTAACCCTTTTTAAGCAATATAGCATCTGAAAATGTTTAACTGTAAACTTGCTACCAATTCACAAACATTTCAGAATGTATATAAATTCTACATAAAAATGAATCAAATGGTTTCGAAGGCAAGCGCTTTCTCCACAAAGATAATTGAAACAGAGAAAAGGTGGAGAAATTTCTATCGAATTGTTCCTAGATTTCCTGTAGTTGCTCTGTCTCAATTGATTTGAAGAAAATGGTATTTTTGCCGTCGAAACCAGCTAATGCATGTAATCAACAGTCTTTTGCTGTTGCTGATGACTTATTTTTTTAACTTCGTGTATTTTCTTTCTTTTATTAGTATGCAAAAAGGTTAAGCAGTTGTTAAAGTATAAGCGGTCATAGAATACAGGCGAAGGCACATTTATGGGATAGTTGTAAAGAGATGAAATGTATATCGAAATATTCCCTAGATTCTGCTTCATTACCTAAAACAACTTAATAGATCTCAGGAGTCTTAAAGTGCCTTAAAGAGGGTGAATGTCCTTGTTTTACTTTTTATTTTGTACCTTTTTTCCTATAATCAATAATACCTACGAATTTTTATGACTAATAGATAGATATCTGTAGCATATATATGATAATTTTTAGAATAAGTGAATCTGATAATAATATGTTTAAAAATTGTATAATTTTCATGAATTTATTAAAATTTAAATTTGATAATGTTGTTTACGCGCATGATTGCAAACAAAACTATAGCTCCCAGAAACAAAAGTAGTGCCTATTATGATGCAAAAGTATCCTCCATTCAAGCAGTTACGCCTTAAAACAAAAACCTTTGCATAATTAAAAGTAAAAATAAAATAAATTCAAAATTTAATTAAATGCTAAATTAATGATTTTTAAACGTTAAATGCAATAGTTTTAAATAGTGTTAAAGATACGAATTTTTGTTTTAATTATATGCGCAAGCAACATATATCAAAGTAAAATTTCAATGAATTCATGAAAATTATGTAATTTCTAAAAATATTATTATCAGATTTCACCTTATTGAAAAAATTATCACATGAACTGCAGGTATTCACATATTAGCCATTTTAAAGTATTATTGACATAGGAGAAAAGGTACAAAATAAAATGTGAATCATGGGATATCGCTCTGTTTATTTCACTTGACTCCTGAGATCCCTCAAAAGAGTTAGGATGCGTAGATAGGATATATTTCGCTTCGAAACATATTTATGAACTTTCTCTTTTATACAGGGTGTTTCAAAACATTTCATAACTAAATATTTCCTGTATAATTAATTGGTCGTAAACCCATAGTTCCAATTTCAGAAATGCTTTAATGAAGTTAGACTATCATCCCATACACATTTTGATAATATGTCCCTTTTTTTTATATAAAAAGTTACATTTTGTACTTTTTTTTTAAGTTGCGTAGAAATTACCTGAAGTGTGGCTCAACTCGACTTTCTCATACCATAATTCAGTTTTAAGTAGTTTGTGGGATTTTTTTTTATTTTCAAGAAAATTTTTGAATGATTACAATTATGGCCTTTTACCCTTCACTTTAAAGAACTTTAAAAGATCTTTCGATTGATATCATACTTGAAAATGTACTCACTGGGGATAACTTGCTCGGGGGGGGGGGGCTAATGACGTCACGAACGCAAAAATTGTATCGCAGCAATTTTTTACAACAAAGATTGAAATATTTAGGATCGTGATCATTGAACCATAAACAACGCCTTTCATGCATGATTATGTCAAATTTTGTCCTAGCCATGCTAAAAAAATATATAAAATTTCGAATAAATTGCAAAGTTTTCGTTCGAATTAAAAAAATCTATCTAGTTCTAGATTTTTTTTTTGTAACAAAGCTGAATATAAAGTTTCGCGAAAACCCATTAATATTTGTGGCAGCTCTTATGTACACAAGAAATCGACCGAGCCAGACGGAATCACTCCAAAAATCCAATCGAAGAGAGCCAGACGGAATCACTCCAAAAATCCAATCGAAGAGAGCCAGACGGAATCACTCCAAAAATCCAATCGAAGAGAGCCAGACGGAATCACTCCAAAAATCCAATCGAAGAGAGCCAGACGGAATCACTCCAAAAATCCAATCGAAGAGAGCCAGACGGAATCACTCCAAAAATCCAATCGAAGAGAGCCAGACGGATATCACTCCAAAAATAGTCGAGACGTGTTCAGGAGGTCGTAAAACATATATTAGCATTAAAATGTCTAATTCGAAAATTTTCGGGAAAACAATACTTTCTCTATACTATAATACATAGTATGAGAAAGTAAAAATTTTTTTATTTATAAAAATATTTTCCATAGTCCAATTAGTGAAACAAACAAAAGTTTCATTGCCACACGAATAAAATTACCATTAATTACTGTTTATGATGGGTATTTTGGAGTTGCATAAAAATACCATTAATTACTGTTTACGACGGGTATTTGGGAGCTGCATAAAGATACCATTAATTACTGTTTACGACGGATATTTGGGAGTTGCATAAAGATACCATTAATTACTGTTTACGACGGGTATTTGGGAGCTGCATAAAACTTTTTCAAATGATGGGCACGCATATAAGTCTTTGAATGCAAATGTTATCCAAGTAAATTATTCAATTTCTGTACAACCCCTGAAATCTATGATTTCGGCGTTTCTTTCGATTGGATAAAAGTGATGTAAGTCTTTGACAATATTTAAAGTCTTAACAACCTTGATTGGATAAAAGTGATTTAAGTCTTTGACAATATTTGAAGCTTTAACAACCTTGATTGGGTAAAAGTGATTTAAGTCCTTGACAATATTTGAAGTCTTAACAAACTTAATTGGGTAAAAGTGATTTAAGTCTTTGACAATATTCAAAGCCTTAACAACTTTGATTGGGTAAAAGTGATTTATGTCCTAACATCTTTAATTGGGTGAAAGTGTTATAAGTCCTATAACTTTGACACTATTTTCACGATCACTTTTGTATATTAGAGAACTCAATGCCTTGTACAAAAGATCTTTAAATAAATAAGGGGCAATTTACTAATGGAAACTTTCTTTTTAAAGGGCCCGTATAAAAAATTGCAGCTTGTGACGTTTTTGCTAAAACATATCATGTGACCCACACTGGCGTAACCTGAAAGTTTATCTTGAAGCATTTCCTAAATTGAAGCCATGGATCTGCAACCCCCAAAATATTTAGTCGCGTAATCTTATTGAAACATCCTGTATGTTAGATTTGCTAAACACAATCTCACATTGTTCCATGTTTCAATTAGATTAAGTTCCTTGTAATTACTGAAATAACAGTTCTAATAGAGTATTCTCATACATTTAAATTTTATTAGTATAATTTATTGTTAGACGTTCTTGACGTTTCCTTAATTATATACAAAGTTAACTCTGACTAAATATTATATTATTCATCAAACAATTTAACGTTTTAAAATGTCTCGCAGTTAAGTTATGTTATTTAAAACTATTAGAGTAATAATTTACGCTCGGAAAGAAATATATTCTTCATTTTAGCAATTGCTTATACGAATTGATTTTAATAAGTGAAATGTCATACATGGGTTTATTTTCAAAAGACCGATAGTGCTATTATTTCAAACAAAACTATTAGAGCATTAGCTGCATGCTGTAGAATATGTAGTTTTAATATTTCTGGCAATAATGTTACGATAAACTTTTAAATTCAGTGGTTTCCAATTAATAATGCGCTGAATACGGACAAAGTAATTAGTTACAGTACTTTCCACAGAAAACTAATTACGTGGAATAATAAACTTTATAAGTAATGAAAAAATATCAAAGATAATGCAGATAATTTTAATTCACTGCTTTGAAAAAATGTTAAATAAGAAGAATATATTTTGGGTATTTAAAATAATAATAACATAACTGCTAATAATTAAGCTATGTTTTCATAGACACATATTAGATAAGATATAAATATAACATTGTATTTAAAAATAATTTATATTTTAAATTAAGAGTTTATGCATTTATTTAGATATTTGTAGATGTAATTGCTGTAAATAACTAGCTAATAGAGTCGGCAACAAGTAGCTTTGTTCTAAATTTTACAATGTTTATTCGCTAGTTTCTTATGCATTCCAAGGATATTTCTAAATTGAAAAGTTAGCATATGTTTCACAAAGTTTTTAAATTAAACTAATTATTGTTTAAACTATTTATCTAAAGGCATAAAAAACTGCCACCTAAACCATATAACATTAAGTCATGTCTGCAAAAAGTAGCTGTTAATGTGTTGACTGAATTTTTATTAGCGTTTTCATTCGATAATTTTTCAATGGACTTAAAGAATATTTGTAAATTGAAAATTTAGTTTTTGTTTTCGGAAGTCTTTTTGTATTCTGCATAGTTCTTAAGGCATAAAACACTGCCTATACAATAAGTTTATCACTTATTCTATTTCTCAAAATGACGTCAATGGAAAATATCCAACATATATTCTATTGCCAACATGAGAAACTATATAAAAATGCATCAAAACACCCATAAACATGTATTTTACAACAGTTGACCATTTAAAAATAAATCTACATAATAAAAAAGCATTATGTATAATTAAAAGTTTTACACAAAGTTTTCAATTTAAAATTAAAATTAAACTTTTCAAATATAATTTACAGAACTTACTATGACGATTTCTCCTAGGAGATGCCACCCTATCATGATAGGTCCTACTACCCCCCGTGGTGAGGCAAGCGATCAGAAGTCTCACCATTCTGAACCTCTCTCATGAAATGATGGGGGTGCATCTTCGGTTCACAACTTTTATTTTCCGGAAGGGGTACCATCGCCCAAAACTGCGAGAAAAGAGGGCCTCAAGGGTTACTGGGATGAAGAAGAAAGATGCCCGAGATCAATCTCGCCAACCCGGAGGGCACATTTGGCGAGAAATCGAAGGTGAAAAAGTTTTAGGGTGAATGATCTCGGAAGGAGGAAGATGATCAGGAGGATGGGGATGAGGAGAGAAGGAGAATGGAAGAATAAATGTTTGTTTAGCAAAGTATTGCGGGTGTTATAAAGGGATTTGTTGATTTAATATTTTCAGTTTATGAAGACACGAATTTTCTAAAAGTGTATATTCAGTGAGAATATACAAGTTCAATACTGTGCGTTTTGTGTTTATTAATTCTGTAAATCAGTTTAAAGAATTAAAGACAAGAAAAGGAAGGGGTGAATCGCCGGGAGATCTCGCTTTATGTTTAGATGGAAATCAGATATAAAAAATATATTAGAAACAGTTTTTAAAATATTGATCTTAAATATGGTAAAAACATGTTTAAAGAAAAATACTGTATTATCTTATTGTATCTAGTTTATATATTATCATAGTATTAATAGAAAAGAGATAAATAAAACCTGCTTGCAATGATCTCTGTATAAAACGGAACACTGTCTAAAACGAAAACATTTTTTTATCACATCAGATACAAGCAAGCACTTTAACAACATTTATGAAACAGAAACTTGTTCAAGATAGAAAATATTTTCGACCTTTCAAAGTTTTGTTCTAAACAGATTTTACTGTATGAATTTTATTTTACGGAAATTTTCTCTTCTGTGGCTACATAAACAATTGCTATTGTAAGATAAATCTCTAATAACGAAATAAAGGACAAATTAGCAAAACAAAGCAGCATACAACTGTTTCGAGGATACGTTGGACCCCCTTCTTCAGTACAAGTTGACCAATAAACCCGAAGCCACACCCGAAGCGCGAATGAAGAAATAGAGGAATATATATATACCCAAGTATATATTATCCTGTATACTTGGTGTATATACAAACATTATATATACATATATATACGCCCATTTCGTCTTTTTTTGACTTCGGGTTTGTTGGTCATAGGCCTTACAATGAGAAAGGAGATCCAACGTATCGTCGAAACAGTTGTATGCTGCTATGTTTTATTAATTTGAGCTTAATTATGTTGTTCTAGTTTTTCCTTATCCTTTCCACAAAGTGTTTTTTTATTATTAACTAGCTATTATAATAGCATGAAACTTTTAGGTTGAATTAAATAATAGTAAATTTCATATTTTTACTTTAATTTGTTATCATATCATTTATATATTTTTGTAATAAATAGAAAAATTACATTTTAACAACGACAAATACATTTTAGCAACTAAATTTCAGCAATGAAATTTTTCCCAAAAGTGCCTACATACTCGTATTTTATAACATAAAAACAACTGGATGTACTAAGGATAAATATATCAATATTTGCCAACTGCGATTCGAAATTGTTTTATCAATGTCTAAAAATGTTCACTTTTTATATGTAGTCAGTAAAAGAAAGGAAAAAAAAGTTAAAAAATGTCTGGCATTCTAAATATTTGATCAGAATCGTGTCGTTCAATGTGTTTTACTTTCAGCTCGAAGGGCAACATGGCTGACTATACTTTGCTTGCATTACACTTTCTAACTATATTGGAATTGAAAATGGGATAAGCTCTGGTTAAACATGTTTTTTTTGTACATTAATCGTCTTATCGAAATATCCCAAGAAATAATGAATATTTTCATGGCAGAAACATCTGTAACGGTTTAGAAGAAAAGGGTCCAGTTGTCGGGAATTTTTAAAATTTTAGAGCTTTATTAAGTACTACTTAGTGTTTAGGGCTTTATTAAGTGCTTAGAGGTTTAGGGCTTTATTCCGAGTTTTAGGGCTTTATTCTGAGTTTAGGGTTTTATTAAGTGCTTAGAGGTTTAGGGCTTTATTAAGTGCTTAGAGGTTTAGGGCTTTATTTCGAGTTTTAGGGCTTTATTCCGAGTTTAGGACTTTATTAAGTGCAGATGAAATACAGCATGAATTTTTTTGGATAGAAAGAGTGTTTGATAGAAAAAAAATTAAATTTCGTAGAATTGCGATGCGCAGAACAGGAAAACGTCTCCCATATTTGAGAAGTATGCAATTACCTAAATCCACTGTTAACTAAAAATGCATGATTGTCCATCAAACGGAGATATACGACGTTACCTCAGAAGTAAAATTAACAAAAAATGAACCTTTTTCTTGTACACCATTACATTTATATACATAGTTTTTCCTTCAATACTTTTGTTTTATTCATGTTGAATTTTGCATTATGGACACCAAAATAGTAGCTATATGAAATAATTATTAATCAAACGCCAAGCATATATAATTTTTTCAGATTTTCTACTAGAGCACAAAGACTGCATTTTATATCGTTGCATTATACAATTTGATTGAGCAAGATTTGTTACGGTTTCTAGTTTTGACACGTTCTTATATATTTTCAAACATATTATCTTTGGAATTCCTGCATATCATTTCAAACCATATCAAATCTGCAGAAAAGAAAGAATGCACAGTAAATTTAGCAAAACCATATTTAAAATACTAAAATATCAATATAATTTATTCATTATGAATAATTTCCGTTCTGATTATTACACCATTCCAATTATTATTATCATTTTAGACTGAATTCAATGTACATTTAAAAATGTCGCCTATGTCTTTAAAATGTAATATAAAAGACATTTTTGTTAAAATAATTTTTAATGATCATATGAACGTTTACATATTATATATTAGGGTTTTCGAAAAATTCAAATGTAATATTCGTGAAATAGTGATTTTGATATTATATAAAATATCACTATTATTAGTTATGATTAACTTTATTATATTCATACATTATCAACCTCATTGAACTCTGAATGTATTTTTAAATATCGTATTTTCAATAAAATGTTGAACTAATATTCTTAAGACAGTTATTTGAGTAAGGCAAATACATCATTAAAACTTTATAATAAGCAAAATATTTTTAACCCATTGACTGGCATGTTTTTAAACGCTTTTATGGTATGAACTTAAATGTTTGTTTATATCAGTCAAAAGGCTAATATTCAATTAAATATTTTTATACATATAAAACTCTTAAAATTCTTTAGAAATAATCGCTGGAGAAAAGTTGAATGAGTTCCTCGCAAGAAAGTCGCCAAAGTTTTTAAAACGGTAGCCAAGCAAGTTCTCTCCATCTCTTCACGCAGTCTCCCAATCCAAAAGATTCTCCCGTCAACATCCAATGAGCGATTCCCGTTTTTGACCCCATTTCTTGCGCACTAACTCAGTTGTATTTATGAACTCCACGTGTGATCTGCTGCCATTTCCTAAAGAATAATTTTTTGAAAGAAAGAAGCATCAGCAAAACGGCTTCTTTCCATTAAAAGATCGAGATAAATGTTTTTTCCCCCAGGAAAGAGAATAAAATAACTGTACGTCAATCTGTAAAATGTACACAAGAAGGATGCATCAAGGAAACATTTAATTTCACAGGAAATGTGTCCAACATAGAATTCTATTGATAAAAAGTTTCAGCGTCCAATTTAAGAGAGCAGAATTATTCTTGTTAAGTAGATTCAAAAATTTATTTCATAAACTATGCTGGAATTAATAGAGCGCAGCACTACATAAGATTGGTACATTACGTTATACTTATCTTGTAAAATGAATAAATATACATTCAGATAAATAATTTAATTTACAATATAAATACCAGAAGTAATATTTTTGTTTTTAAAAACATGAAAGTGTATATAAATATATATACTTATAAATATATATAGTTATTTAAATACATATTTAAATAAGTATATATATATTTATTTAAATGCCATATATATGGTAATTTTACTATCATACAATAATGCAAAAGTAGATGCGGTGCCTGCAGCTAGCGGTTACTAAATGTAGCAATTAGTTTTTATAACAATCATTTTCTTTCTGGCGCGGTAGCCCGGTGGTTTGCGTGCTGGATTTGCACGCTGCCACAACTGCCGCCGTGTTCATGCGGAGTACGATCACGTTAAACATGTGGGTTCGTCTGTCCTTCCGAGAGGTTGATGGTAGGGGAAGGACGGTACGGTCCCTGTGGATGCCTCCCCCACTGGGTTCCGGTCTAAATTGGGTGGCACTTCCCGGCCGTCCAAACGGTTACCTTACACCTTTCTGGTAGGTCGGACGGTCTGGGTCTCAACAACAACAATCATTTTCTTTTTGCAAACTCTGCAAAAGTTGAAAATCAATGAAAGGGCTACTGCAAAAATAATATTAACGCGGTTTAAACTGTAAAATATTTAGCTATAAATGCGCCTCAATTAATCCGAAAACCAGTAAAAAGCATGAACATCGGTTGATTTGTTTTAGAATTATAAGCGGTCATCACAGATCGAGAAATCACGCATTTTAATTTTCGTTTTTACACAACGAGATGCATGATAATAGAATTTATATTAAAACATTCCATGGATTCAGTCTTATTGCTTGAAAAAGTTTCACCTATGTAAACTGCTTAATTCTGGAGATAATTAGATTGAAAGTGTATTTTGAAAATTTTTGAAAAACGAGCATTACAACATGTTTCTGTTTGCCTGTCTGTCATAACTGCTTATTACTTGAGAATGGCTAAACTGAATTGCCTACTTTTTTCACCGGTTTGTGAAGCTTAAAATGGTTCAGGTTTATGGCCAAAATATTTCAAATTTTGTACCTCCATAATAGAGAAGAAGGAAGTAATATCGGAAAATCTGTTTCAGAATGAACTCTCAAGAATGGCTAGAGAAATTTTGCTCCAAGAGAATATTTGCTATAGAGAAGAAGGAAGTAATATCAGAAGATCTGTTTTAGAATGAACTCTCAAGAATGACTAGAGAAATGTTGCTCTAAAATTAAAATTATTTCATTCTGGGATCCACGCCATGTTCTTCAATTGTTAAAATAAAAAGATCGGTAATGATCGCCTGACGTGTTAAGAACAACAGACGATATTTACGACATTATTTTGAGGGTATATTAATACCACCTAACAAAAATTGTCTACTGTGTCAATTTCTTAATAACGATTTTAAAATTTTATACGAGAGATTTTTCTGATAATCCTGTACATTTGTCACACAAAAATTAAAATGTATACAACACCTTTTACAAAACATTTACACTTTGTAAAAAAAAAACCTCATTAAATAAAACATTATTCGAAGTAAAGCAAACACGAAAATTGGGGCAAGCGAGAGACCTAGCGGTCAACGAACCCTTTGTTGGAATATCTCCTGAATAATAATCGCTGATCAAACAGCAAGGGACGACAAAATAAACCTAGATAAAAAATCCAGGTTTCTGGAATTCATCTCCTTTTAGCTCGACATTCAATCTCTCCTATTGAATGCGATATAAGTATAGACTCTGAGCTGTTTTTTTTATCGAGAGCTTTGGTTTCGGCAGAGCTGAGATGGCGAATTTTCTCTGTCACTTTATGGCCACAAGTTTGAGTGTATTGGGCCATTCGAATAAATACCGGTATAGGAATGGATGGCTAAAAGGAGAGTTGTGAATGTATCTGGAGCGGAGTATTTTATCCCTGGACAGACGATTGGTTGAAAAAGCACAAATTAAAGTGCAGTGCTCTCGATTTGTATCAATTTCACAAATGGTATATATAGAGTTTGCTACTGTTTCTTACGGATTATCTACATTTTGCGAATTCAAATCAGATGCGTCTACTGTTTCTTTGTGTAAAAACAACTGTTGTTTGGTGGGCATGAAGCGAGAATTTGAGAACTTTAGATTTGAGGTATTTAGGTAATTAGGATGGAGTGATTTATGGTGGAGGAGGAGGAGTCTTGATCAATTAGGTCATTCGTCGGACATTTGTTGCTCATGTACACAGGGCTCGAATGTATCAGTTTAGTCCAAAATCCTCCCAATGCGCATTAAACATTGAAATATTGGAATGCAACTAGGTAATACCATAATTTAAAAAAATCTATAATTGCAAATTCACTAACTACAGCAACCGAAATGTCGAAACACTCAATTTCTGAAGATAAATTACATATTTATTTCCTAAAATATAGCTAACAGATAAGCAAAACACTGGGAGAGAATTTGATGCAAATCTAAAATACCCATCTTTGACTTACAAATTAAATAAAATTACCTCTTTAATACTTAGTGTAGACACCTTTGGCTTTCAAAACAGTTTCAATTCCTTTAGGTATAGAGTCAATTAGAATTTAGCAATCGTTTTGTGTAATATTGTCGTCCGATTCTCGTTTGACGCGTAACCAAGTTTCATTCAAAGGCACCATGTGTGTTCAATCGGATTTTGATCCAAAGACTGAGGCGGCCATTCATAAACACACATGTTATTATCTTGATTCTACTTAGTAGCCACCTTTGAGGTATGCTTTGGATTGTTCTCATGTCGATACACAAAGTCAACTTTTACTATTCTATACCAGGCCAATATTGGACCAATGTTTTGTGTATATAGCTTCAGACATCCTATTAGGAATCAGGCATATCATTCCTGGTCCAAATGCATTGCTATAACATTACGTTGCCTCACATACTTATCAGACACTTATTATTAATGCTGGCTTATCCAAATACGTCCATCAAACCAAACAGGATTAATTTTGGTCTCGTCTAAAATATTGGACACCTCCAATCATTAACAGTCCAATGCTGACACCTTTTGCAAAATTGCGTCGTAGTTCCGTTTTTGTTTAAGCATCTTCGAACTGTTAACATACTAGTATAGACCTCTAAGTTTTGCTGAAAACGCTCTTTACAATCCACAGCTGTAGCTGCCTTTCCGTTTATCACCGACTACAATATCCTTTATTACACGAATATATGACATGCTGACACCCACTTCTTTGGTTCTTGTAATTTAGAAGATTGCAAATTTTTATTCTCGATGTCTTTGATTTTCCAACTTCAACTTTTTCAGCAACTTCTTCAACGCTTAAACCTTTCTTAACAAGGGTTGATATACGTTCAGCTTTTTTATCTGTCATTCGGGCGCAACATGTAGAACTTGACTCTAAAAATTCGCAAATGATGCCATTTCATAGCTGCTTTTTACACAGTTTCTTCGTTAATACGCAAATGAAATTTCGCTTTGTCAGAATCTCTTGCTGTTAAGAGTCAAAATGATCTCATACTTCCCATTTTAATTATCTTACATTTTTAATGTGGTTTTGATTATAATTAAAGTCGAATGTAATCCAAATAGCAGCTATACGATCAACTGATTTGCTTATGACATAATAACACTTCTACCACTTAGTTAAACAGTGTGCCCATAATAGGATATTTTTTTCAATGGGTGCCATCTCACGTAGACATTTACGGTAATGAGGTTGCGGATGGTCTGGCCAAGGAGGGTATCCTTAGGAGTTATATTGACGGTGGCTGTCTTTCTTTCTCGGAACTTGCCTCACAAGTCAAACTTGAAATCAACTCTACTTGGAGAAAGCCCCCGTGCATGAGTGGTATGATTGCAGGCGCCCTGGTGCTGCTTTGATTGGGGCAGGCAGTAGGGGAGATCAGACGGCTCTGGCCAGACTCCGCAGCGGCCATCTTCGTGCTCTTCGGCATGTGTTGGGTTCTAAGGTTTATCCCCTTTGCCCGAAGTGCAATGTGGCTCAGGCCTCTCCTACCCATGCCTTGGCATGTATTGGATGCCAGAGGAGTCAGCTGTACTCCAGTCCTGGAGTAGTTCTTCATCTTCTGAAGACTCACGGGTTTATGGACTTGATCTGACGTTGCTGTCGGTCAAGTGGAATAAGAAACAACAACAGTTTTACACGGTGTTTTTATGCCTTCCCGGCCGTCCAACTAGTTACTCTAAGTCCTCTGGACGAGTCGGACGGTCTGGGTCTTCAACGGTGTTTTTATGTGAAATGAAAAACATCAGGAGGATTTTGGGTTCACTGTATTTTTTAATGTGGATAATGGTTTTCTTCCTTCAGCACCACTGGCTCCACCAAAATCCGTTAGTCTGTGGTATTGATTGGAAGTTGCAAAAGAGTAAAATCCGCTAATACCAACAATCGGCTAAAATCGTATGGAATAGAACTATAACGTGTAGAGGTTGTTTTAAATATGAGGATACGAAACGATGATGTTCCCTCGACAATTTACTGCACCGACAAATTTCCAAAGTATGCCTTAAAATTATAGGTTCAACTATAGAAAATATTATCGTTTCTAGCTTCTCAATGAATATAGCATAGACTGGAGAAGTAAAAATTAGTGGTTCAATTACCCGCCTGGGACTGAGTTCTTGACAAGTGTCTCCCATTATGAAGTTTAAATTTCGGTTGACAAAAACTAATTTAAAGCTAAATCAAACATTTTTACTCTGGAAGCAACCTCTAGCTCCGATTTTGTGGAACACAGTCGATTTAGCGAGTGTATGAAGTATGAAATTAAATTTTAAATTATTGTTTTCATAAAAATATAACATATTTATAATTTAACACGCTGGGATAGAATCAAGTCAAATTTACTGTACCCCTAAAAATTTAAGTTCAGCATTATCTACCGTGAGGAAATTGAGTGGCGCTGTTGTGTCCTGAAAACATTAACTTCAGCATAGAGAGCTTATCGTCACCAGGAGAGATTATGGAAAGTCTATAAAGACAAAATAATTTACTTTTCTCATACGTAGAATTGAAAAAGTATTGTTCCTCCGAAAATTTTCGATTTCGAGATTTTGATGCAAATATATGTTTTGAAATCTGCTGAACACGTTTTAACTATTTTTGGAGTGATGTCTGTCTGTCTGATGTCTGTGGTCGATTTCTTATGTACACGATAACAGCCACAAATATTAATGGGTTTTAACGAAACTTTATTTGTTATCAAACGCCTGATTTGTTATCAAAAATTCTAGAACTAGATATACATTTTTTTAATTCGAGCGAAACCTTCTAAATTCATTCAAAATTTTATATTTTTTTAACATGGCCGTATAGGACAAAGTTCGTAATAATCATGCATAAAAGGGTTTATTTATAGCTCAATGATTGCGAGACTTAATAGTTTCGATCATCGTGAAAAATACCTGTGATACTTTTTTTTTATTCGTGAGGTCATTAGCCATAGCCCCCCTCGGGGAAAAAGTCCCCCCTCCCTTGGAGGAGGAACATTGTCAAGTAAGGTATCAATCGAAAGATTTTTTTCAAGCCTTTTAAAGAGAAGGATAACACGTTATAGTTATAATAATTTGGACCCATGATACCGATTTTTCAAAGTTTTTCTTGTTAAATTTGAAAAAAAAAATAAATTGTGGTATAACACAGTAGAGTTCAGCCACACTGCAGTTAATGTGTCTCGACACTTGGGAAGACAAATCGAAACTCCGGCTTCAATAGGTTCTCTTTCGAGGTTGATATTCCAGCCTTCAGAGTTACAGTGTGGGTATTGTAGGTCTGGAAACAGCTTAGACAATTATTATAGAGATGTATCTCAAACTGTTCGTTGTACTCAAACAGCTTTCATTCCATATAAAACATCCAATTTTACTCATATTAGCCGATTTGAAGTCTTTCTTGCCACAAAACAAAGTTTCAAATATTATAATTTTAAATTACAACTTTATGTATTTTTATTACCTAAACATTCTCCCTGAATCTAAGAAAAAGTATGTAAATTGATTTTTTATTACTTTTCTATTTTGAAATGCTTACCTATACATATTTTATTCCCCTTGCCACAAAACTTCTTCAAATTCAAATAAAAGCAAATTCGAACGTCTTATTCATTACGGCACAGTCAAGAACTCCCAGTTCAGATAGTGGAATGAAATTTTATTATTTATGCCCTGTATAGCGTATCACCTATTGATTTGTGGGACCCCCAGCTCTTCATGATCTGCCTATTATCTAGAACACTTCCGGGTTTGATAAATGTGTGAAGGAAAGGGCTGAAAAATTCGATATCTTGATCGGTTGATTCGCATCTCCGCGTCAATATTAGTGTGTGGGGACTTTTTTGTTTCATAGAAATGCGAGAGACGCAGATGGCGGTTTTTCTTGATTGTCAAAAGAAATAGGAAGTGACAGTTGTAGATTGATAGTACAAATGAAAGAAAGAGTTTTTACAGATTTGGGGTTTTAACTAGAATTACAAGATATTAAAACAAGCAAAAAATAAACTTTTAAGATGCCATTGACCTGTTATTTAAAAAATAACCTGATGTATACAAAAATGGTTTTTATCTACAGATTATCAGATTTAAATATTATAATGAAACAATAACATAAAATGGAGATTTTTTTGTGTTGATTTCTCTAAAAATCAATCGGCATTTGTTGTAAGTTGATCAATGAAGGGAGTTTCATTTGTCAGTTTAAAAAAAAAATCTGTATATAACAAATGGCTTTTCCTACAGATTAACAGATAAATATATTATGATAAAGCAATAACATAAATTGGAGATTATTTTATGTTGATTTCTCTAAAAATTAATCAGCATTTGTTATAAGTAAATGAATTTTCCTGAAGGAAATTTCATTTGTCAATTTACAAAGGAAAATAATTTGATGTGTATAACAAAAGATTTCCGCTACAGATTTAAATATTATGATGAAACAATGACATAAATGATACTATTTTTATGTTGATCCTTCTGAAAATGAATCGGCATGTTGTTGTTAATCGGTATTTGTTATAAGTAGATGAATTTTCCCGAAGGAAGTCAATTTAAAATAAAACAATAAAGATCAATCATGCTTACAGTATTGATTATGAAACACTTTCCAACTTCAATGCAATTTCATTTAAAAAAGTCTAAAATGCAATACATTCCTCGGTAATATTTTAAAACTTATCACAATACTACATTAATTTATTATATTTGAAAACTTAAACCTTCATTGAAAAAAATGAACTTCATTCAAATGACGGCATTGAAATATAAATTGCCTGGTTTAAATATCTCTAAAATGCGATACATCCCACAGCAATATTTTTAAAACTATCATAATACTATGATAATTTATTATATTTGAAAACTTCATCTAAAACAACTGAAATTAATTCAAATGACGTCATAGAAAAAATGACACGCCTGGATCTCTCTTTAAAAACAACATTTCATTCATAACTTTCTCCCATTCATTACATTCATCACAATACTATAATAATTTATTTTATTTAAAAATTAAGACCATGGAGCTACAAGTAATTAAACTCTATGCTTAAAACTTCATCAAAAAAAAATCGTCCTTCTCTTTATAAAATCAATTAATATTTCATTCATATCAGCCATGCAGACTCCATGGGCTAAATTATTTTGTGTTAAAGAAATACAGCAATTCCAATACAACTCATTCTACATATTTTGCTGTTTACATTTTACATAAGTGAAAATAGGCTTCGTTGTAGAAATAATCAAATTTGGATAATCATTTAAACTCAAATATATTGTATTTGTGTTGTTTCAGTATGTAGATGCACAGAATTTAAGCAAAAATAAAGTAGTTTAAGGACGGATACAACACTCAATATGAATTAAAAAGAACTTAAAAACTCACAATTTTGAAACAAGATAGATGCCATATATCATTTTGAAGTGGGTCATGTGATCTTTTCATATCGTGGTCACGTGATCGTTTCATATAAGAGGTGTAATTATTATTTTAATTTTTATTTAAAAAACTACTGAATATATTTCGCTGAATATTTTTTTATATATTTTTTGGGACAATTTGAATATTACCTAAAATTTTCGAAGCAATTTGTGAATTTTAAATCCGCTTAAAAAATGTTTGAAATATTAGGTCCCATAACGCTCAATGTATTTCATTTTTTCAACCCGGGTTCAATCCAAAACTAATTGGGTGATATTATTCATTTATATTCCCACAGGTTTTACAGACCGTCTGAACAACATACTAAAATTTCATTTTGATTAAGTCATTTTTACGGCAGTTATCGTGCTAACGAACAGACAGACAGACAGACAGAATGAATGAACAAAGTCATAAGCACTTTTCAACTTTGTTGTAAAGTGTTAAAAATAATCTCATGTGTACAGCAAGTACTTTTCTCTACAGATAAACAGATTTAAATATTATGATTAAACAATAATACAACTCAAAGTTTTTTTTCCAAAGTTGAACTTGCTGACAATCGAACGGTAATCTGCTATTAATCGGCATTTTGCTATTTTTGCCAACTGAAGAAAATCAATTGTATTTTTTTTAACAACTAAATACGCATGGCAAAGTTAATACAAATCATTTGATTATTTCGGAAAATATGGCTTTTCTAAACAAGGTTGCCCATTTAATTCTGGTTAAAACTCCTTAAATGCGTGACAATAGTAAAAATTTCTGTTTTTTGTTGACTTCCAGTTTAAATCAAAAATTATCTTGAGAATTATTTTGAGAATGAATCAATCATTGTCTTGAGAAGGACGCATGTTAATGTTCCATAAATCGCGATTTGAAATAAGAAAAATTAGAAATAACATTCGCTTCAAAATAAGAAAAATTACAAATAAAATTCAACAATATACTAGAATTTACTGTATTTTTTCAATTAAAAAAATTCATAGTGATCGCGACTTAATCACTTTGCAAGGAGCTCTTGAGTAAATAAAGCAGTAAAATCAATTAAGTAGGGATTTAATAATAGAATTAACCTGTTTGTATTTGTATGTGAGCCATTAAGGTGATTGATTCAATAAGCCAGTGAGCATAATAAAAGGCAACTAATGTATAACAAATTTGATTAGACTAAACCAAAACAGTAATATTTTAAAAAGTACAAATGTGAAATGCACCTTATCTTGCTCTTTATATTCCAGAAAAATATTTAATTTTAATACACTCCCCCTTCAAAAAAGGCACGAAAGAGAAAATCAGGTACAAATCAGAAACGACTGCAATTTATACCAAATTTTACAGTAACATGGAATAGGATGGCCTATTATTTGCGTAATGGCCTATTCTTTGCGTAAAAAAGAGTTTCGAATGTATGCGTACATATTAATAAGTAGTAAATAAAAAATGGAGAAAACGGCAAGTCATAGTTTTGAATGTGAAATATATGTCAATAAAGAATATAACCTCCTTCTCACACTAATACAGACTAGGCAACGACGATTCATGCCACCGATTAAGTGCTCAATGAGGCCGGAAGGCAGTAATTGCCACTCTAGTATGAGAGCACGTTGGAGCTCTTGGGTAGTGTTTGGAATGGTTTGTCGAGAAGCTACAGCTCTATCGAGATCATCCCATGCATGCTTTATTGGGTTTAGTTTTGGGGACTACGCTGGCCACTCAATTCTCTGGATTCCCTTAATCATCAGGTAATCGCTTACAATGCGAATTCTATGTTTCCGGGCATTGTAGTCCATAAGAACAAACTCAGAACATATTGAACCCGCATAAGAACATATTGAACCCCCGTGATATCTTTGGCCTGTCACAGTACCGTTGAGGAAGAAATGGAGGTCAGTATGCCCATCGAAGGAAATCCCAACTCATACAAGGATACCACCACCAGAAAATGAGTAGCGCTGAACGTTGTTTATTGCTTGATACCATGTACCAGCCTCTCTCCACACAAAAATCCGTTGACCGTCTGACTGCAAAGCAAACCTGGACTCATCGGTGAATAGGGCATTTCTTCAATCGTCTATGGTCCAACTGACGTGTTCCCGACACCTTTGGAGACCTCTGTGCCTAGAAGACAATGGAACACAAATGGTTGACCTCCGCGCATAAGAAAAACATGTGCGTGCAGTTTCCTTCTCACAGTTGTAACGGATACAGGCCTACCTGTAGCTGCAGCGAAGCTAGAACGTAAGACAGGTGCTGTTGATTACTTGTTGCGTCTGACAAATATAGCTAAGTACCGGTCATCGGAAAATGCAACTCGAGGGTAATCCGACCCTGGCCTTCTCCTTATTATTCTCTGCTTTGGAATTGGGTCCATAAGCGTGAAACCAGAGAATGGTAGACTCTGAAGAATTCAGCAACTTCTCCAATAGATTGACCGGATTCTAACCTAACCACAACTCGCCATCGCTGACCACCATCTAAACGCCTTCTTTGGGACATATCGAATGAAATGGCTATTTCAAATTATCACCTTAACATCCATAGTGGAAGTAAGGATGCACAGTAAGAAACCCCTGCTTTTACCAAGACGCTGATTTACGTATTTGGCATGGAGACAATTATTGTGCACGTGTTCTATACTTGCATATTGTACTCGAAGTATACAGCCAATTTCGTTCAATAAAATTCATTTGTTCGTCCGTGATCTGAGAATTTGCATTTCGTGCCTAGTTTTTGGAGGGGAGTGTAGATCGTAGAGAAAATAAAAATATATTTTAATTCTTCACACAGAGGTTGGTGGTAGGGGAAGGAGGGTACGGTCCCTGTGGATGCCTCCCCCACTGGGTTCCGGTCTAAATTGGGTGGCACTTCCCGGCCGTCCATACAGTTACCTTACACCTTTCTGGTAGGTCGGACGGTCTGGGTCTCAACAACAACACAGACATCGACAGAACTCCAGAAAGGGCTCGATGGCCAAATAATAGAGCGACAGTTCTGGATGTCGTTGTTACTACACAGAGCATATTTTCGCTGGAACTTCCTCAATTCCACCGTCAATACTGGTTTAAGACCCTCCATTCGAACAGTTGATCCTATAGTTGCCAGCACTTCGCCTCTTATTTGTAGTTGTTTTTCACCTATTATTCCTTTCTTCAGAAAAATGTTCTCCCTCCTACTTTAATTTTTGAGGAAGGGGATATAAAATATAAAGGGGGGAAATTAAATGGGAATTTGGAAAAAAAATCAAGGGGGGAAGCAAAGATTTCCTTTCTGAGTCACGCGATTCAGCTTTTTGACAGACACCTTCTTGCCTCTGCTGGTGAGATTGCTAGTCCTTTCAATCCAAAGAAGGAGGAAGTTTATTGCTGTGAAATCAGTTGATAAATTATTAATGATGTTGAAGTATGTTAACTTCAGATTGTTTCCTTAATTAAAGAATTTAAGAAAGAGCAAATTCTATGGATTATAGTCAAAGTTTTTATGAGTAACACATATGGAAAGAAAGAACAAATACTTATCATGTCTAAATAATTATTGGTAGTCATTAACTTCATTGGTAGTCATTAACTTCATTGGTAGTCATTAACGTTCAAATTCATTTCTACACTCTTAAACCACAGTGTTGTTTCAATTATCACACGCTATTTTAATTATCGCACGCTTAAGGGCAATGTCAAGATTTTTCCGAGCACTTCAAGCGTATTTTTTACGCCAATATAATATATCTTCTCTAACAGTGTTAATGAATTTTTAACCTTTAGAAGATTTTAATTTGATGCCTCTTTCAAACGAGTAGTGGGTTCGTTTAATAATTTCTTGAGGTCGTTGACACGCGTTTTATAATTATTGTGATATGAAATGCTTCAGATTTCGTAATTGATGAACGAAGCATGACTCTTGAAAATATATTTTAATGCAATACATGCAAATTCATTTCTAAAAATATACATCCTATTCTCCTTTTCGGAACGGTTGTAAGCTTTCTTTTTATATTCACTTCGTTTGTTTATAAGATTACACTTGCTGCGTCATTGCAAATCTTGTACATTTCAGATATTTTCAAAGAAACTGGTATTTAAGCCTATCAAAGACAGGGTAACTTAACACTGATAAGAATAAAGATGCAACTTTTGTTTTAATAAGTTTTAATTTGTTTAACAAGGTACTTAGCTTCGAAAATAGTTGTGTTAATTGAACATTTGCCCAATTAGTTTCTCCCCCGCAGTTAAGTTTCAGCATTTTCTGATTTCGATAGAGGCTTCAGAAAGTGGGGTGGGATCTAAATTTATCCCTGCGCCCCATTTTATCCACACCGGGAGATATATATCCTAATACAGTAGAACCTCGATTATCCGACCCTCGTTTAACCGGAACGCTCCGTTAACCGACGTCGGTTTCCTGACTTTTTTTTCCCCTGTCCTTCCTTTGTCCCTGTTCTAAACAAAAACTATGCTGAAACCTATGGATCAGGGCGTTTTGGAGTCCTTAAAACGGCGTTTCCGAAAGAAATTAATAAGAAATTACTTTTTGAAGGAGAATCTGCATCTACAGTTTCAATACTAGAGTTTTGGAAATCTGTCAACATTAAAGACTCATTTATATGATCAGTGAAGCATGGGAATGTATGCCGCAATTGACACTAAGTCGAAGTTGGAGAAAACTTTGGCCGAATTTTTCAACTGGCGCAGATGAAAATATTACAGACATTGCTAAAGATGGTGTTACTGAATTTTCAAACATTTTTAGCACGATGCCAGGTTTTGAAAACTGTGGGATCAAAGAAATCACAGATTGGTTGATTTGTGACATGGAAGATGCAGGCTTCCAGTTGATTAATGATGAGGGAATTATCGCAGAAGTCCGACATTCTCCAAAAGATTAGTAACAATAACAATTAGTAAAGATTAGTAACAATGATGCTTTTGAGTGTTATTCAAAAGGCCTTGCTTGGTTGGAACAACAAAAACAGTGTGATTCCTCTGAACTAATGCTTTTAAAAAAACTTCGTGACAGAGCTGCACGACAAAGGATGACCAATTTACGCCAGATGAAGCTTCCATTTAAATCATTATAAGTTTTTTGTTTCAAAGTAAATTTTCATGTACTACTATACTGTACTGTAATTTGAATTTAGATATTTATTTATCAGTTTAAATAGTCATAATAGCAGTACGATGACGATGTTACATATTAAACTAGACGATTATTGAAAAATTCTCTATTATCCGGAAATTTCGATTATCCGATGTAGGTTCGATCCCAATTACGTCGGATAATCGAGGTTCAACGTATTTTTTAATTAACTCTATCATTGGGATGTTTTAATTTATAGTTACAGTAGGCATTTTTTATTATATTTTTATCAATGATATGTTTATAGTTTTTGATTCCATTGTGATGGCAATCGAGTTACGTATTTTTGCATACTTATAGTATCAACTAATGGAACAGATCCTAATAGAGTGGATTTTGATTAAGACGGCTTTTTTTTAAGGTAAGCAACATGCATTGTTAAACAAAATAAAACATATTAAAAAAAGTTTCAACATAATATAATATAGTTGTTTAAGAGCGGTTAGTTTCCTTGTTTTCAGAGGTTTAAACACTTGTATAATTTATTTTCTATATTTTTTTTCCTGCAAATTTTTCAAAGGAAAAAAATGTTGGTCCAAGTGATTAAAATTTTAGCATATTACTCTTCTTTTTAAAAGGCTTCAAATATTTCGATTGATGCCAAATTTTGACAATGTACCCCTCGGGAGGGCTTATGGCGTCACAAACACAAAAATTGTGGCGCAGCTATTTTTCACTACAATGATTGAAGCTGTTAAGTATCGTGATCATTCAGCCATAAATAACCCCTTTTATGCGTAATTATGTCAAATTTCGTCCTCTCCAGCCATGTGAAGTAACTATAAAATTTGGAGTAAATTTAGAAATTTTCACTCAAATTTAAAAAAAAATCTATATAGATATTTCGATTACAGTCGGATATAAAGTTTCATGAAAATTCATTAAATTTTGTTGCAGATATCGTGCCCACAAGAAATCAACCACAGACAGACAAGCGAACATCACTACATAAATAGTCAAAAAGTGCTCAGAAGATCCTGAAACATATAGTGAGATCAAAATCTTGTAATCGAAAATTTTAATGAAAACGTTATTTTCCCTACACTATATTTTACATCATGAGAAAGTAAAATGTGGCCATATAATATTTCAAGAGTGTTAATTTCTCGGTGTTTCACAGTTTTAAATACTAGTATATTTTATTTTCTATGATCTATGAGAAGAAAATACATTCTTAGCGCTCCCCCATCCCCTTTTTTAATTTAAGGAATATTCCGTTCATTTTAATTTTGCATCACCTGAAATAAATCCCTGACTACGCCACGGACTAAACCGCATAATTCATAATGAGTAACACGTGTCATAAGAGAAAACAAATACTTATAACGTCTGGATAAATATTGATTGTCTCTAATTAAATCGCTTTTCAACAGGCTCAAACCACCCCGCCGTTTTAATTACTGTACCCCCTAAGGACAATGTCAAGATTTCTCTCAGCACTCTACGAATATTTATCGGACGTGAATTTTATGGATATATCTGTCAGCTATTGTGAATTTTCCTCTCAAAAAATTCCACCGCAAGCCTCCATAAAGCAGGAAGTGGTATTTGTTCTAAAATTTCGAACACAAAGGGTCGTCGACACGATATTTTATAATTAGTAGCGTTATATGGATTGTTATGATACATATCATAATTAATGAAAGTAGCTTCTATCTAGAAAATAAATTTATGAAAGTAGTAGAGAAAATAAATTTCTGGGACTTACGCGAAAAATCTTTTCTTGAAATATGCATATTACTCTTTTGATGAGATTATGATATGGGTGAATTAGGTTTCAGCACATATTGGAAAGGGGAAGTATAATTAATTCTACGTTTCCGGGATAACTTTTTTACACGTGTGAAATTCTGATTAATTTAGTATCGCAAATTTTCTAGCAGAGATAAAATGTATCAAAATGTAAACAAAATAATAGAAAAAATACGAAAAAAAAAGGCGAGTTTTTACTTCCGTGTTTTATGCCGCTGAGGTTATTTAATAACACAGGATATATTGTTAAAAGTTTTAGCGAAAATGTTTGTAAACATTAGATTTATTTTTCTTAATGAAATTTTTCGTATTTTAAAATAAAATAATTATAAATAACATCATGTGGTATGAGTCAATTTTTGGAGACTAGACCCGGAAGAAACGCATCATATCGGGTTAATAACCTGTTTAACAATGCAATTGTGTGGAGATAAAAAATTTAAAACTGTCTGTTACAGAAATTTTTATTTTTGTACTATAATCAAGTTTCGTGTAAATTTAATTAAATATATTAATTAGTAAGTATATTTAACAATTTGCAAAATAATTATTATGGTACATATTTTGTGTTTTGTTATACGATCAATAGATTTTACTTTAGTTTCGAAAAATGTGGCGATTAAATTTTTTCTTATAAAGAAATTTAACCATGTAATATATCAGTCACATTTGTATATTTAATATGATATTATTAAATTTTCATTTCAATGTGTGGACAAATTAAAATACTTAATCAATTACATATTACAAGCACGTATTTTTTTGATAGCAACAAAATTCTTGTTATTTGTTTTTACTGAGTGGCAGTATTAGGTTATTTGTCTTACTACCAATAGCTTCGTTTAAAATATTCAATATATAAAATTTTATTATAATCATAAAATTGATATTATTTATATAAAAAAAGAAACATTTTAATTGTGCTTCTGTCTATTTATTCATAACCGCAGCACAAAATAACTCACTTTTTTACTTTTTATGATAATTAGTATAAAATCAAAAAACAGAGAAAAAGAAAGAAAAAAAAGTTATTAAATAGGCCACCACAGATTGTGAATTAAGTTTTTTTACATTAAATAGTTCGTACTAAGAGTGGGTTTACATCTAGTATGAAATAAAAAATACTTTATTTGTGACAGCATAAGCGTCAAACGCTTAAGCACTGAAAGTTCCAGAGATAGACTAATAAAGTTGGCTCTTCAACATGTCATGCGTTTTATTAATATACGCAAAAGTGAGTTTCGCTATATGGCACTTTAATAGGAATACTGTTGCAATCCCTCCAAAAAATTAGCACTCGGCGAAAAAAAGTATTGCATGTAATCTCCACAAGAAGTCAACCGGTGGTCAGGATTAAAAAAAAATGTCATGCAGAACTACAAAATAACTTATACCAGACTTTTTTATAGTTTTGGATATCTGGACCATTCTACACCATCTTATCAACCTAGAAATATATTTTTAATGCGTGCAAATAAACCCTTTTGTCTATAAGGTCATCGTTCTTTTTACTTTCCCTACAATACATGGTAATGTGTAGGGAAAGTATTGGAATCATGTTGAAAATCGCAACTCGAGTTTTCGACGGATCTACACGCTTCGAGATCTCTACAATACGAAAAAACCACTTTTAGCGTGATGTCTGTGTCTGTCTGTCTGTCTGCGTGTTTGTGCAATGTATGTATCCACTCCAACTCAGAACTAATGGACCAAATTTCATAAAATTTGGTAGGTAAGTCGCTTGGATATGACCCTGGTGCGGATTAGTTTTTGGTACGATTCGTAAAAACAGAACCCGCCTTTTTTTGCGAAATGGCCCGTAAAATTCTCATTTATCCGCTCTAGCTATAATACTAATTTACCAAATTTCACAAAGTTACTAGTATACTTGTAAGTTAACTTGATAAGTTAACTTGGTAAGTTAACTTGATAACTTGATAAGTTACTTGTTGGATACCCTGGTGCTGATTAGAATTTGGTACGATTCGAAGAAGAAGAACCCGCCTTTTTTTACGAAATGGCCCACAAGAATTTGATGTATCCACCCTAGCTAAAATACTTATTGACCAAATTTCACAATATTTAGTAGATAAGTTACTTGTGGGACACTCCAATGCTGATTCGATTTTAGTACGATTCGGAAAATAACAGCCTGTCTTTTTTTACGGAATGGCCTGCAAAAATCGCCAAAAACTCAAAAAAAAAAAACTACGTATGCTGAAATGTATCAATTAAATTATTGTTTTATACGCAATTTTTGACGAGGAAAAGAATATAACACACTTCATTATACTTTAGGACTAACCCGTTCTGAAGATATTTGCTATTTCTTGCATTTTTGTTACTCCGCTATAGGAAAAAATGTCCAATTACCAAATAAAAATAAAAATTGAATTAAAAATGCAAATTTAGTGTCAATTGGTGCAATTAGACCCAATCTAATGAATTATTAAAGAAATAAAGGAAATATGAATTTGAGGCTGCAGGGAAAGTCATGTGCTGCCCACATCAGATTTTTACTTTCCCTGCAATACATGGTAATGTATAGGGAAAGTATTGGAATCATGTCGAAAATCTCAACTCGAGTTTTCGACGGATCTACACGTTTCGGGATCTCTAGAATGAGAAAAAATATTTTAAGCGTGACGTTTTGTGTATGTATGTCTGTTTGTCTGTCTGTCTGTATGTCTGTGCAGTGTATATATCCACTCTAACTAAAAAATAATAGACCAAGTTTCATAAAATTTGGTAGGTAAGTCATTTGTGTGTGACCCTGCAGCTAGTTAGATTTTGATACGATTCGGGATAAAAGAGCCAGCTTTTTTTTCTTTTTTTTGCGAAATGGCCCTCAAAAGTTGCCTGTATTCACTCTAGCTGAAAATAATAGACCAAATATTACAAAATTCGGTAAATAAATCACTAGTAGGTAAACCTGGTGCCGATTTGATTTGATACGATTCCGAAAAAAAGAACCTGCCTATTTTGCGAAATGGTCTGCAAAATCGTTTAATCTAAAAATAAAAGACTACGTATGTTCAAATATACCGATTAAATGCTTATTTAATACGTGATGCTTATTTTACTCGAGACATTTTAGTTTCTTCTCATTTTCGCTACGCCACCTATGAAAATAAGTCCAGTTACCAAATGAAATCGAAAATTTAATTAAAAGATCAAAGTCATTGGAAAATGAAAGTAATTATGGTTGTTATTCCGTGCAATTAAACTCAGTTCAATGAATTATTGAAGAAATAACGAGAACGTGAATATGAATCTGCAGAGAAAGTCGTGTGCTGCCCACATCAGATATTTACGTTCCCTGCAATATATGGTAATGTATAGGAAAAGTATTGAAATCGTGTCGAAAATCTCAATTCCGAGTTTTCGATGGATCTACACGTTGTGGGACCTCTAGAACACGAAAAAACTATTTCTAGCCTGACGTCTATGTATATGTCTGTGTATATGCCTTTCAGTTTGTGCAGATTTTGTATCCACTCTAATGGAAAAACTAAATGACCGAATTTCACAAAATTTGGTAGTTGTCGGTGACCCTGGTGTTGATTAGATTTTGGTACATTTCGGGATAAGAGAACCTGCCTTTTTTGTGAAATGGCCAGCAAAACATGGCTGTATCCACTCTAGTTAAAAACTAACACACTAAATTTCACAAAATTCGGTAGATAAACCTGGTGCTGATTAGCTTTTAGTGCGATTCGAAAAAAGAGTTCCTGACTTCTTTTGCGAAATGATCCCCAAAAATCGTTAAATCTAAAAATAAAAAACTATGTATGCTTAAATATATCAATTAAATGCTTATTTTGTACTTAACTTTTAACGATTAAAAGAATAAGATCAACCCTATTGCTAGATCTAGCTGTTCTCGAGACATTTTATTCTTTTAGCAGTTTCGATACGCCACCTTTGAAAAGAAATCCAGTTACCAAATGAAAACGAAAATTGAATTTAAAGTGCAAATTCAGTGTAAATTTAAAATAATTATGGCTGTTATTTCCTGCAATTAAACTCAATTTAACGGATTAATGAAGAAACAAGAAAGATCAATCATGCTTAAAGCATTGATTATGAAACACTTTCCAACTTCAATGCAATTTTATTTAAACATGTCTAAAATGCAATACATTCCTCGGTAATATTTTAAAACTTATCACAATACTACATTAATTTATTATATTTGACACCTTAAACCTTCATCGAAAAAAATTAACTTCATTCAAATGACGGCATTAAAGTATAAATTGCCTGGTTTAAACATCTCTAAAATGTGATACATTCCTCGGTAATAATTTTAGAATTATCATAATACTACGATAATTTATTATATTTGAAAACTTCATCGAAAACAACTGAAATCCATTCAAATGACGTCATAGAAAAAATAACACGCCTGGCTCTCTCTATAAAAGCAACATTTCATTCATAAATAATTCCCCCATTCATGTCATTCATCACAATACTATAATAATTTCTATTATTTAAAAATTAAGACCATGGAGCTACAAGTAAGTAAAACTCTATGCGTAAAACTTCATCGAAAATTATCGTCCTTCTCTTTCTAAAATCAATGAATATTTCATTCATATCAGCCATGCAGACTCCATGGACTAAATGATTTTGTGTTAAAGAATTACAGCGATTCTAATACAACTCATTCTACATGTTTTGCTGTTTACATTTTACATAGGTGAAAAATAGGCTTAATAGTAGAAATAATCAAATTTGTATGAGCATTTAAACTGAAATATATTGTCATTGCGTTGTTAAAGTATGTAGATGCACAGAATTTAGGCCAAAATAAAGTAGTTTTAGGATGGATACAACACTCAATATGAATTAGAAAGAACTTTAAAAATCACGATTTTGAGACAAGATGGATGCCATATATCATTTTGAAGTGGGTCATGTGATCGTTTCATATCATGGACACGTGATCGCTTCATATAAGAGGTGTTATTATTATTTTAATTTTTATTTAAAAAACTACTGAATATATTTCGCTGAATTTTTTTTTATATATTTTATGGAACAATTTGAATATTGCCTAAAATTTTCGAAGCAATTTGTGAATTTTAAATCCGCTTAAAAAATGCTTGAAAAATTAGGTCCCATAACGCTCAATGTATTTCATTTTTTCAACCCGGGTTCAATCCAAAACTAATTGGGTGATATTATTCATTTATATTCCCACAGGTTTTACAGACCGTCTGAACAACATACTAAAATTTCATTTTGATTAAGTCATTTTTACGGCAGTTATCGTGCTAACGAACAGACAGACAGACAGACAGAATGAATGAACAAAGTCATAAACACTTTTCAACTTTGTTGTAAAGTGTTAATAAAGAGAACGTGAATATTAGTCTGCAGGGAAAGTCATGTGCAGCCCATATCAGTTTTGTTTCATTCTGTATTATTTGTTTTTGTTATATTTGGAAAGTTGTGGAATTTTATACCAAGACATCTTGTTTGAGAGACTGAATAATTAATCACTAGTCTGTTTAGAACTTGTCACAGAATAAGCAAAATTTATAATCATCAAAACCATAAATAATCGCTACTTTCGTTCATTTTGCTAAAGGAAATTTCAAACGCGATATAGAAAGATTAGCAAAGCAAAATTCGCAATAAATAACAGTTCTTTCGTCAAATGTAAAGATAAAAATGTGAAACTTATCCATATTTAAAATTATTCAAATCCAAAATGTTGTCTAAAGTTACGTTAAACACTGAAGGGTCCTTATATATTTATATTTTTACTTTCCTTATATACATAATGTATAAGGAAAGTATTGTGACGGGGTCGAAAATTCGAATTCGAGTTTTCGACGGGAGAGCACGTTTCAAGCATCCCTGATCACGAATCAAACATTTTTGAAGTGATGTCTGTGTGTGTGTGTGTGTGTGTGTGTGTGTGTGTGTGTGTGTGTGTGTGTGTGTGAAAGTATGTGTGTGTGTATGTGTGTGTGTGTGTCAGTGAGTCTGTGGAGACGATAGCTGACGAACGAATGGACCGATTCGAACCAAATTTGGTACAAAAATCACAATCCGTGAACACTGGAAGCCTATTGTTTTTATACGTAATCGAATGTTCAGAACCCCCTAAATTTTCGAATGAAATTTTGAAAAAATCGTCAAAAAATCAAAACCGCTAATAAAGTTACGCAAATAGACTTTTCTTATGTAATTTTTCATTAGAAAACGATTGGCATAAATTTTAGAACGCTAACATGAACCGTTCTCGAGATATTGTACATTTTTCAAAAAAATTATGAAAAAGTCACAAAAAAAAATTCCTATTGAGAAACATGTTCACTTTTCATATGTAATACCATGCGATAAATTGAGTGACATCATTCTCGTGGATCTAGCTCGTTCTATTCATGAAAAAATATACTTTGAATAATACTTTTGTATTTGAACGCCAATAGTCATTTATCTGCTGTAAGAATAACTTTTTTCTTAGTGCATAACGCTTGGCGAGATTTTGGCGACGAATTTGGCGGAATGTCGCCAACTTGGCGAGTTTTTTGAAATGTTGCCAAATTAATGAAAATCTCGCCAAAGGGATAAAATTGATGCTAAATCAATGAAAATGACGACTAATTGTCGAAAATTCAATAACTTGGAAAGAATATTAGTATCTACTATAAGAAAAACCTATTTTTTTTGCAGTAAAAGTAGTAAATTCATTACATTATATAAGGAAAGTCATATGTTGCCCACATCAGATTTTTTTATATTTATTCTCGTTCCCGAAATTTTCTAAATAAGACTAATAATATAAGAATATAAACTTAAAAATTCCTTATTTGTTGTTAAGAAAATTAGGCTTTAATATTTCAGCTGTATTCCAAACCATTGATCGATATGATTCGGATTTGCTATTGATCACTAAATAATGTTACAGAACATATTGGGCTTTTGTTACAATGATAACCAAGGTTCACCAATATATATCATTAGTGGCCCATAAATCTGAAGAAATAATTCAAAGGATAGTTTTACACTTAAATATATCATTAAATCCTTAATTCTTAACTGAGTTCATAAACATGAAAACTTCATGTAAATAGCCAGATCGCAAATTTCTGTCATGCAAATTTAAACAGGATAGATACTATCGATTACATATTTAGACACTACGCACTTTAAGGTACACTTAAAAGGTTTACAGCATCCAAAAGTGCCAAGGCACAAGTTGCATATTCTTTATCAGTGACTTCCAGTGTGTTTGATCGTAAATATATTAGTGTGCTTCAATTTCTTGAACTTAACACATTTAAAAATTCTGAAACTTATATATTGCTTGTCATATATTGCTCCCACATGTTTGGACGCCATTATAAGAAACATTATGAAACTTTGTGCGATTTCCATAAAGAATAAGCGACATCCAAACTCTCTATTTGCATCGAAAGGATTTGCTCTAGAAATTTTCAGTTTTCTGCTTTACATGTTTCGTTCACTAACTGATTGAATTGATCTGTCCAGTCGACAGTTATGAATACAAAATACAATTTACAGACATTTTATATTTTGCTTTGACAAAGACAGCAAGTTGAACAAGAAATACATAACACGATTTGCACGTGGAATATCTTTTTTATTTCATACAGTTTAATTATACTTTCAGGTTGAAAATTACCTCTTAACGAAATGCTTTTATTTGTTGAATCACTAGTTTTATGTATTTTGTAATATATATATATATATATATATATATATATATATATATATATATATATATATATAATTAGACAACCTTTTTTCAAGCAGCAGGAATTTATGTATACTAATTTATAATTGCTTATATACAGAAAAATATAGAAAAATACCTAGATTATATAAGGGTTTCTGCTTTACAGCAGTTAGTAAATGTCCTTTTCGTTTAATCAGAAATCATACTTGAGAAGAATAAATATCTATTTTAGATTTAAGATGTGGTCCAGGAGTTCTAATTAAATATATTTCATAGAATTCGTTGAATAAATCGAATTTAGAACAATGAAAAGTAGTGTCATAAATTTATACTATTCTTCTAACAGATCCACACAAAATCAATTTTTTTAACAAATACAAAATGCATATTTTATTCAACGAGATATAAATTTAAATTAAAAGAATTAAAAGAACATAAACACGTGCGATTTACTTCCGGGTTGAAATTGAAACATAAAAAAAAGAATGTTGGATATGCTCCAAATGCATGCTGGGAATAGCTTCCTAGTTGTAAATGAAATTAAGTCAAAAACTTAAACTTTCTCCCATTTATTATTGACAAACAGATGGTTGTTTTGTTTTTGACGTTTTCGGAAAAAAGTTGGAATGCATTCTTTTTCAAAAGAACGTTAGAATTGAATTTTCACAGGCCTTCCAAACAAAAAGTGGTTGGTACGAAGTATCTGTTACGGGGTCTAATCTAGTGGATTAGAGGGCGCTGAACTTTCGAATACACATAAAATGAATTAGTGGATTGTTTCTAGCAGAAAAAGTGGGTCGATTAGCCTTTTTTTTTTCTGTAAGTGGGTGGCTAACTTTTCAGTCATCGCGTTTCTTGCAGAAAGTGCTGACTAATTGCAAATCTTACAGCTTTTTTCTTCCTTCCAATATAAAACAATAGAAATAGAATGAATCATAATGGTTAAAAAATAATCTAATGGGAATTCGTATTCCAATAACATCGATTCACAAAGATAACAGTTTATTGGATTCATACGAAACAAGTAGTTGGTGAATTGTAAAAAGTTAGAGATAATCAATATTTGGACTTCAATAATATTAAAATATCAGATAAGTAAATAGTAAAATTGTAATCATTTAAATATATAACAAAAATACACTTAATATATATTTGGGAGCAAAAATTTACTTGTTGCTTAGTTTGGTAACATGTATTTTTATGGTATGGTAAACCGGTATTTTTTAACAGTCTTCTTATGGTATATTCTTCTTAAGTCGGGGGTCATTCTCAAAATAAAAAACATTGTGTGTTCCTCTAATGTATCAAACACTCTCCATATATTAGGAAAGCCCTTAAACCCATGTAGGAATCGATGTTGTTAGTCCCGCGCCAGGCCCGAACTCGGGACCCTGTGCTCACAAGACAGACATTATATGATTAGAGCAAAAGTTAGGTTCGACTCCGAACTTATAATTCGGGTACTGATTCCTAGCATCTTCCATCGATGTCTTTGGCAGGAGCAGAGTCGTCTGCTGCCTCACACTCCACCCCCCGATAAGAAGCCCCTGTCGAATTTCGGCGATGAGGGGGGCACCCAGAAAACCCCCCGCGTGTCCCCATCCGAAACTCAGTCGAGGGGCTGAATAGCCGGGAGGCGTGTCGTATCTCAGGCGTGCCGTCAGTCGTGTTCAACCAGGAAGGGAGTAGTCGGCATCTCAGCGTGGTGCTGCCATCTCTTGTTGAGAGGTGAGATTGTTGGAGAGAAAAGGTTGGTGCTCGTATGTCCAGGCTTATCATTGTAGGAATCAATGTTACTAGTCCCGAGCCAGGCCTGAACTCGGGACCCCGTGCTCACAAGACCGACATTATAAGGTTAGAGCAAAAGCTAGCTTCAACTCCGAACTTACAATTCGGGTACTGATTCCTAGCATCTTCGATCGATGTGTTTGGCAGGAGCAGAGTCGTCTGCTGCCACACCCGGTACATATACTCCCATAGCCTAAAATCCCGTGTTATAGCGTCACTGAAGTAGAGTATACTCATAGAAAAATTACCACGCGGCCCATTTAACGTGTTTATCGCGCCCTTAGTAATGAAATACAAAACTTAAGAACACTGACTCAGAAAGTGGAGCATCAGTAAAGTGGTTATGTGAAATATCACGTCGTGATAAATTGGATTTTGACGTAAAACCACTATTCCCCCAATTACTCAGGTACTAGATGAAGCTGAGACTGTCTGCAAAGATCCAGATAAAGTTACAGTCATTATGGAATATCATGTATTTCAGGGCTTCATCCATGTCCATAAGTTAAGATTTTAGACTGGATGGAAGTTCGAATTTCGTTTCGATATCTTAATCGTACTCCTGTAAGTTTTAATAAGAACTCCACTGCCGGTGGTTCCATGTTCGTGTCTGCTTCCATCCTTAAATATCTGAATGGCGTCAATTGGAATACAGCTGATGGTGTCCAAAGTCAATTGTCTTAGATAAAATTGTGGTTTTTTGTTAGTGGAATCTGGAGTTCAACAAGGGAAAAGACTCTTCGAAGATTATCCAGATGACTCTTACAAGGGCTCAAATAGTATTGTTCTACCACTTGGCTAAAGAGATTAATATTTTCGATCTGAATAAAAGAGCTATATTATTTTAATTATTTGTTATTATGGCAACCGGCTAGATATACAGTACGATTTTGTTAGCGATAGCTGCCAAGTTTGTTATAGTACTTAGCAAAATTTGGTTATCTTCGGCTCAAAGACTGATCAGTATATAACGTTATAAATGTTCAAAACTATGTATTGGTTTCTAATTAACATATAGAGAAACATATCATATTTATGTATCTTGCTCTATGGATAATTTATAAAGAAAACATGTGGTTCAAATTTCCAACACTATGTAGAATATGACTATATAATGATATAGTCTTCAAAATTTGAGAAAAAGTAATTTAATTCCATTTATAGAACATTCTTGAATATATGAGATATTTATGATAATAAAATTTTGAATGCACATCATCTGTTTTTTAACAACATGCCTTGGCATTTGGGCTTTCGAAGGCGCAATATGCTTTACGCATTTCAAAACGAAATAAAAAGTTGTCAAATTACTTAAATTGGATAAATATTACTTAAATTCTATTCATTGTATGTATATAAATATTTGAAGTATCTGAGTTAATGGAATTTTGGATACAAGACATTAACAACATGCCTTGACATTTGTACTTTTGAAGCCACTGAACGATTACATAAACAGCTTTATAGAGAGCTTTAAAATTTGACAAAAATTACTTAATTTCTTTGAATTATATTCTTAAACATGTCGGGTATCTAAATTAATAAAATTCTGAAATCGCATCATCGGAATTCCATATGCCTTGGCATGTGTGCTTTCAAAGCAAGTGACTGAAGGCACATGTTCTATAATAGATGCACAAGGATGGTCTTATAGACGTACAGTTCAGATACACCGTCTCCCAGTAGAACAGATGAACTTTGATTTAAGAAAATTCATATTGTTGAAATTTAGATTGCTACGTGGCCATGATTTCGACTGGTGGTAGAAATATAAACTATCTTTCTTGGAAAGTTGCGTTTCTAAGATTTAATCGACACAAATAACATGCCTTTCTTAAATACAGTTAATCGAAAAGTGTTCTAAAGCTCACGAGTGAGTAAGGTCCATTTTATTATATCTAACTTATAAATGAAATACAACCATCAGCCGATGTGTAGTAGATTCATTTTCAGTTATTTCTTTCGTTACAAAATAATAAACATTGTTAAGATAAAATTGTTCTGATTGCGTTAGAAATCTGATTTGAAATGTTTGAAAATTGAATGAAATCCACTTACTTTCACTGCCTGTGCTCTTCTTCCCCGCCGATCCAGGGCTTCTTTTGCCTCTGCACTTGCCTGGAGAAACTTTAGAGTGGCCATTCACTTCGGCTATAAAATAAAAATTATATATTTAATAATCTCTTTGCATCGGTAACGTTTTTATGTAAGCACACATTCAAGATAAGGATGTATTGTGATGAGGTCAAAAATACCATTCTGCGAAAATCAGTGATATACCTGTTTTGATTATCACTAAATACGACTCAACTATTTTTAATGATCTGTGCGTACGATAATTTAGGATCAATGAAAATCAGTGGTCTATTGATTTCCATGATTGACGAATCAAGAAACGCCTTCAATTTTTCTAAAATCGAAAATACGTTATAAAATCTTATAATGTGCTAACAGCTTATTAACGCTCTTTTAAAGGTTTACAAAAGTGATGTTACATGCTAAAAAAGTTATAGCAACAACGGTGACGAAAGGTATAATGGTTACAACAACAGCGGTTACAACAGTTACAATGGTTACAAAAGTTATGCCACGTGTGACTTTTTAATAAAAACTAATGGCATCAATTATAAAATGTCAAAATGTGCCATTAGCGCACCATTTTGCCTCCTCCAATGTTTGATGTTGAATCCATATCAATTATTATCTAATCTCTATATCTAATCTTGAGAAATAAATATTTCAAGTAAAATAAAAATATTTGAACCGGAAATGCAAAAAAACTAGAAGTAGAAATCTTTTAAAAAAAGCCTCCAACCTTTCCAGAATTTTATTGTGAATCCATATCATCCATTATCTAAGCTCTGTCTATGGCAGAAACTGGGAAACAGGTGCTTCAAGGCGAACTAAAAGCGAAAACTAAACTAGTATGACCAATTGTTTGCCACCAATAAATATGTGCAATATCATCAAATGAGTAAATGCTTTGTAAGAACTTTTAACCAGACGTAAATGAGCATAAGGCGTTGACAAGTATCACTAACCGTTGGTAAATATCACAAGTAATATAAAAAACAGTTATCGGCGTGTTTAAGTCAAGTCATGGGCTACCTGCATCATTTGGCCAAATGGATTTTTATTATTATCAGAAAAATACATTGTAATTAATCTAAAGTTTTAAGTAAATGTGAAACTAATCGAATTTTTTTTTGACATATTTGGCATTCAAGCACCTGAAAATTACAAAATGGCGCTTAACTGACTCATAATAAGTAAAGAATATTAGTGGGATATTACGATAGACATATATGAAGAAAAATGAAAGGGTGATAGAGCTCACAACTTTTAAAAATCAGCGAGCAACTCTGTTACTTATTAGAAGTGGCTGTGAAGCAGCATTCACACAATGCAGTTGTCACATAGATCGTAAAATTGGATTATTTCTATTAAAAACTATTTAAAAGCAATTAGTGTTTACGCATATTTTTACTTTTTTTTAATTTTATTTATTAATGTTTTTTTGTTTTATTTATTTATTTTATTTTTTGCAAATTTACAAATTTGACAGATTAATAGAATGCAGCTGTTTCGTTCGAATCTGACCACAAACGACGAAGTTATTGACCTTGAAACGTTTGAGTGTACTCCTTCCAATTAACTCTACCAAGATAGTGTGTGGCCTGTGCAAGCGATAAGAGCATACTGGTATATAGTCCAGATGTCGATGAATATGTTGGGCGGCCGATACATAATTTCGTTTCATCTCCATCATATTTCAGTCATGATTTACTTCTAACCCGCGCCCTAAAATGTTTCATATTTTAAACTTTTTCACCGTGTTCTGCCCTCGACGTCACCCAAAACTATTACTATGTCTACGTAGAGTATGGACTAGATAGCTATGTGAATCCGAAAGTGTCCATCCTAGAGGTGATGAGTTAGAGCAAGGATGGTATCATCCATGTGTTCGCCACCCCTATTGTGTTTCATTATAATTTGGGCGACACTGTACCGATCGAGCAAACAGTTATACTACACATTCTGGTATGTCAGACGGTCTGGATAGGAAGAAAAAACTTTTTTGTATAATACCAGGAATTTTCCTTTAGGTGTCAATAGAGACAAAATAGATAAAAATAAAATTCTCTGAATAACAATGTACGTAACAGAATAATGATGTGGTGTGCATTTTAAGGAGTTTAAAGTTTAAATACCTAATAATGTTGATGACAGACTATTATTTGATAAATTTTAGGTGCATTTAAAGAATTTCAGACTGGATCCAGTGTACATACTTGCATTGCCTCCATACTTGATCTGATTAATCCAAGACATGAATTAAAGATATAGAAAAATACTTAAGGGGCATACCTTCCCCAATTCCTACATATATAGCACACAAATCAATGGACAAAAATGTAATTAAAAACCCATATTGTTTACTCAGGAAAGATTTGTGTTTACACCGAAAAAAGTGATAAAAGAAATTTATTGTCATCCTGTAGAAATTTGATTTTATTGCATTGTTATAAATAAGGCATTTGTGTATAAAATTATTCTATGCAGTATGGGGATATGACAAAGTTGTTGTTGTTATTGAGACTTAGACCATCCGACCTACCAAAAAGGTGTAAGGTAATCGTTTGGACGGCCGGGAGGTGCAACCCAATTTAGACCGGAACCCAGTGGGGGAGGCATCCACAGGGACCGTACGCTCCCTCCCCTACCACCAACCTCTCGGAAGGACTTACGGACCCACATGTTTAGCGTGATCGTACTCCGCATGAACACGGCGGCAGTTGTGGCAGCGTAAAAATCCAGCGCGCAAACCACCGGGCTACCGCGCCCGATATTTGCCAACAGCACACGGTGTTCTCAAGTGGTCACTCACCCAAGTACTAATCGCGCCCGATGCTGCTTGACTTCGGTGATCTAACGAGAACCGGTGTTTTCAGCACTGTAGGGCCGTTGGCCATGGGGATGTGACAATGTGAAAGTCCCGTTATGAACAAAATTTAAAATAGAATAATGCCATCCTTACAATGAAAATATTTCCGTTCATAACAGGACGTTACAGATAAGCAAGAAAATGGTCAACTGGGCACCCCTTCACCTTCGCTGGACCATAAAATGAATCGTGGATGGTGAAAGAATAATTAGTTAATCGAAAATTCTCTTGCCTGTAAGTCACGCTCTGTTATAGGGCAGAAGTCGTTTTACTGTAATTCTAAGTGCTTGGAACTTTGTTGACAGTGGGTAGAGCTTAAATAATATCCTGTATCGCTACAGGTTGGAAATGAATATTTGTACCAAAAAACTTCTAAAATCCTCGCTTTAAAAAGATTTGTGCTAAGCGGTCATCTCATCACCATCCCCGAGCTGACGACCACTAATGACCGATAAACCATGCACTGTTGCTCTATCATGTAACTGTTGCACTACGTCTACAAAGTCCGCACGAATTCTAACGTATTCTTCTGAGAAGTTTTAAAATGTTTAATTAAATTCTTATTCGAATGAAAAAGCATTTTAGCTTATATATAATCGAACTTTTACTTCATATTAAGTCATAGAAATACCTAGATATGTATTTCCCTAAAATGCGGCAAACGGCAATTTACTCAAACCATACAACTGTGAATTGCAATTGGAAAATACACGAGCATCAACACATATTTCCGAACACAAAACATCCTATGACCTACTGACTTAGTATATGTTCCACTTTCATTTGATGTATTTTGGTGTGATATTGGCACTGACCAACTTTCAGGTTCACGTGTTCACTATTTTTATCAAAGATCTACAGAAAAAAGTAGGTCAGACATCTGAACTGGAAAAGGTGTTACTTTCTTATTCCAAGAATTGTTTTCTTCGAAAGCTACGAAAAATACTCACTACCTATAGAAAAAGCTAACATCACGTTTAAAATACTCTCCAGTGTATTCCAGACTATTTAACCTTAGGAAATATTTTATGTCGGGTATTATTGGATTTTAACCATCCTGTTACTTCACTACATTTTGAAAAAATCTGATGTTGACATCGTTAGATTTTCGCTGAAAAATGCAATGTTCTTCCCCTAGATATTTCGATGCTTTTACTTTTTCTGCTGTCATATAATCATGCACCAGTTCCACGGCACAATATTTCATGCGTTGAATTGCCGCTAATTGAAATTTCAATATTTTCTTTGCAACGTCATGCAAAACTGTTTAAAAAGGTATAAATTAATTTATATGTTTCCACACTGCCATCTCTGCGTCACGCTTAAAGTCGAGTTCTTCCGCTAAACAATTTTTTAAAATGAATTAAACACTTTTAATAATTAATAACCAAAAGCTGACTTGCAAAACAGATGGCTTGAGTGCAAGTCAAATCATAAAATTACGAATCAAAATTCCACCATCTTTATATATTTTAATAAAAAATGTTTATTTTCTTCTTATTCATATAAACAAACACAAATCGGTTACCCCGATAAATTTTTGAACATCGTAAGATAAGTCGTCAAATGTGTGCATAAGTAACGGTGCTCATAATCTGTCTCTCGCGACCCTATACTAAATCGAAGCAGGGTGTCCAGATACATGTGTAATAACCGGGGTTATTACTTCATGAAAGTAGTAAAAAAACCCTCAAAATATTAAATTCATTACATAAAATATTTAACACATTATGAGCAAGACAATCAAGTGACTTGTATACAAGTACAAGGTATATAAAAATAAATGAAATATTACGTTTAGCGCGCGAATTTTTTTAAATTATTGTTCACCATAGACAAAGCATTATATGACCTCTAACCTCAGATATTTCAGTAGATAGACCGAAAATTGAAATATTCGAACTTTGTCATGACCTAATACATGATTAATTCAAGATATGCACACAATTTTATTCCAATCGGTTTTGAGTTTTACTATGGCAACGAAATTTTTTGCATGCAATCGGGTTTAGTGGAAAAGCTATGCTCGAAACTTCACTTCAAGAAAAACATACTAGACATATTCACATATTAATCGTTTTCTAATGATACATTATTTACAAAATGATTGCTTATTTAATATTAAAGTTTTCTAATTATTTTAGGTTTCCAAATATTCATTCTAAAATTTTTTAACTTTCTGAATATTGGGTGGCATTTAAAATGAATAGAAATCATAAATAATCGCTATGAGGCACGCATGTCCACAAGAGGTGACGTCACATCCTTTATTACACTTAAAACGAAAATCACGTTTAGGTTTTTTTTCCAGAAATGCATAATTTCAGAAAAGAAGAATTATCCCTGTTTTCTCTGTTGTTGTACTTGCATTATCTTATCACACTCGCATACCAAGTTTCGTTTCATTCCAATTTTTGGTTCGTAAAATGTACAGATATAGCTATTATGCTTAACTTTTGGCCACCAGTGTCACATCAATCACAAGCTTCTCTAAAGCTTTACATAATCAAATTGTAACCTCTTTAACGTATGGACACATATGCTTTGTTTCTATACGTTAATTAAAAGTTATGCCAGCACTCATAATTAACGTATTATGATCAATTTTATTATAACTTCCGTAAAGATAGATTTTATTATAACCTCTGTGGCATATTGGTATAAAGTTTGTAGGACATAAGCTTTATTGACATTTCGTTGGAATATGCTAAATGCAAGCTATTTCAAAGATTTGCAAGATGGATTTTATTTGCGTATTGCCTCCTATTGCTGAAATCGCCTTTACTGTTTTAACAAACTTTAAATACCTAATACGGCAAGATTATTCTACAAGAGACAAGATGGAATTGGCTAGCGACCATAATAGCTGTATGTGTACAATTACAATAGAGAAAAAATCGTTTATGAGAGGTTTAAATTAAATATTGCGTTTATTTTTAGCGACAACTTTCTATATTAAGAAAACTTAGTGCAGCCACTGACTAAATCCTTTTAAAACAGAGATTTTCGGTTAAGGCTAGCGCCATCTCGTGAAACATCTGATCTTTAGTTGTGCTGAAAGCCAATCAGATGACTCGTTTTTACGTGGAATACGATTGTTCTGTCTATGCTATCAAGCCGCCTATATTCCATTTACCAACAAGACAACGTTCAACCACATACCGGGAGACTTTTTCAACAATGTTTTGGAGGATTCAATACCCTCTCCCATGACCATCCAGGTCTTGAGACCTATCACCAATAGAACACGTCTGGGACATGCTGCGACGGCAATTGCAGACTTCTTAGAACACCACTGCATTAGCTGACCAGTTACACCATTTGTGGCAGAATCTTCCACATTGGGATAATTGACTGTATAGCTCTATAGCTGCCAGGGGAGTATTTATCACTTACTAAAATGTCATCTTTTTGTTGCAACCATTTCTTAATGTTTGGTCCCAAATTCTAATCATTTGCATATCTCCTCAAACGATCATACATGCCGAGTTTAGCGGCTGTAGTTCAATTTCTTAAGGGTGCATATATTTTTCTGCAAGAGTGTATTTTCTATCGTCTTCCACTGATAGATGCAACTGGATAAAAATGGCATGGTAAAACGTTTACTACCATTACAGCGTTTACATTTGGATGCATGTTTACTAGGCTTCCAATATTTTGTAAATCGGTTTACAAACAGGCCTAGGATGTTTTATACTTTATATTTTCCCTTTCAAATAATTTTACATAAGGAGGACAAGGACTTTTTCATATTTTTAGGGAAATTAAATTATATATTTTAGTAAAAGTTTTTGGAGAACAATATCATATAAAGTGCTACTAGAGTTTGCACATTTTTATTATTAATAACGACGTGTGTATCTTCTAGTTGTTAATAAATGTCAAAACATAACTCCAAATGTAATCTTCTATAATAACGTTCTTCTATGGAAGAAAATGTTAACTCACCTTTACTGTAGATTCTATTAATATACAACATGTTTGGATATGTCATCTGATGTTTGTAGAAGATATTATCTGCTTAAGTATGATTTAGCAATGTTTATCTTAGAATACAATTCAAACTATTCACTAATATAACCCTCTAATGCTTACGTAGTTATTATAGCAATTGCATTACGTTTGCAAAGTTAGCTAATTGATTTCAGAAGCCAAGGAGGAAGCAGGACCTTTTTTTTAGGTAAAAACCAGATATGGCCATACTTCTAAGGGAGTACTTTCGTATGTTTCATAAAAGATTTCTAAAGAAACTGTGTTCTATTTAAGTAACAATTTAGGAAACGACAATGAAAATTTAACTTGCCTGAACATATATCTATATTTACCAGATAAATTAAATAAATTTACTATACTATATCATAAAATTGAAAGAATATCGAGTTAACAATGTGAGAAAACACGATGAAGTGTCGCCGTGCATGAATTAATTTTGATGTGTTATATCATTTTTTATTTCAGAGAAATAACCGATATCTTATATCCTTGAAAATTTCAATTACTTACATCCTGAAAGAACTGTCCTCAACTTATATGAATTCAAAACATCTTTTTAAAATATGATGTGGATAGCACATGACTTTTGCAGCATAATAAATTTTGCTGCAAGTACATTACTTCTTTCACAGCGGAAAAGAGGTGTACAAATTCCATGGCACAATGTGTTTGGCATTGAATTAACATCGCGTAAAAATTGAACTCTTTGAGAAATTTATTAGTCCAAACAAAGTGACTTATATTTACGTGCAAAATCCTCATGAAAATGCAATTGATATTCAATTCATATGCAATGAAATAAATGGCTATATGCGAATTCTTGGACGTCAAACTATAAAACTATTACAAAAGACATTTTCTCTCGTGAATGGAATGTACTAAATCCACGAAAATGGTGTTAAAACATTTATAATATAATATTACACATACAAAATAAAAATAACGGATGATACTTACTACTTTTTTATTATTTCATGAAATTTATTTTGCTAAATTTAATTTAAAAAATAACAATATCTCGATAATGGTTTCTGCTCATTTTCTATAGTTTGTGTCAGTCGTTTAGGAGTACGTATGAAATGATTACTTTTAGTACAATTGAAGGTCATGATTTTTACGATTTTTTTTTAATAATCCATTCGAAAACTTTGTAATATCTCGAGAACGGCTTAGTCTAACTTGATGAAGTTTGTGTCGTTTGATTTCTAATGAAAATTTACGCATGAATGGTTAATTATCCTTTCTGAAAATCCTGATTTTTTATATTTTTTTTCAGAAATCACTCAAAAATGGAGGGTGGGGATCTTCCAAATATTTGATTGCGTTAAAAATCATTAAGATTCCAGTACTCACTGATTGAACATACCAAATTATTTTCGAAATTCTTCATTCATTCTTAATATATCACGTCCATAGATTCATGGATACACATGCTGACATATACACACTGAAATACACACAGTATCATATACATATATATAAGCAGATATCACCTCCTAAAACAAGTTCGATTCGAGTTCAGGGACACTTGAAACATGCTCTTCCGTCGAAAACTCGAGTTCAAATATTCGATCTCGTCACACTATATTCCCTATACGTTATGTATAAAGCCATAACACCGTGATAATGGTGTGATACGAACGGAATTCAAAATGTGTTATAAATGAATGATAAAAACAATAGTGAGCAACTATGTTACTCATTATATGTTGAAGTGAAACATAACTCCTTTGGCCGCCTATTTCGAATGGTAAAAGGTTCATGTGTGTTGCGTGCGATAATGGTACAAGGTAGTTAAGGGAAAAATTCGCTTTTTTTTTAATTATACAAGTACGATAGATTAATAGAATGGATACTTTAAAAATAAAGACAACATAAAAAATAAATTTTTGAACATAATTAAAATTCGCCACTGATGAAGGACATAGTGATGCTCGAAAGCGCCACGACTGTGTAATTTTGTATTTCGTAAAAGGAGATTTTAATAAAAGACTTTTAATTATGGCCAAAAAAATTTTTGGGTTGGCTTTATTTTTAAAGTTTTAATTATTTTAACGTGTTCCCAGGCAATTTTAATAGAATGAAGTTTATTTCGTTCTAATCGGACCAAAAACGACTAAGTTATAGACAATGAAACTTTTGCAGCCACTCAAACGGGCAAGCGTGAGGTTAGCACAAGCGATAAGGTACACTGACGTATGTCGCAGATGTCGATGCACAGATGTCGCAGATCTAAATTCTAAAAAAAAAAATTAAAACATGTATATCTAATCAGAAGAAAAATTATATATTGGGTTCTGTATTGAATTCAACAGATACTTTGTGTTTGGTTAATAAATTGTTTTTTTGAAGATGTCGGAGTTGATTATTCAATAGTTGTGGAATGGTAAAAAATAAAGCTCTTCTTATACAATATATAGATTTCTAATTATGCCTTGCGTAATATAGCATTTCCATTGCTTTATGGTAAATGTGTATTGCCACGATGCATCTTCTGTATTCGTGAATACATTCTTAAGCTACAAGAATGAGGGCGAATTTCTGGACAACTAAACAGTAGCGTAGTGTGATATTTTTGACTGGGGAGGCTGAGCGAATGGCGTTCAACTTGGAAAAGGTTTTGTATTATAAATGAAATTTATATTGGAATTCACACTTTGAATACGTTTTACTTCTTTGTTGAGTAAAATAGAATAATTTAACATAACAAATCTAAGAGTGGCTGAAATGCACGATATTTAAAAATATATTACCTATGTAAGATAAATAAGTACAAAATATAACATTTTAAATGTTTGCTTAATTCTAAATTAGTTGACATTTTACAACCAATTTATTAAATATAAAGTCATGCTTTATACCCCTCGTAAAACGTACTACAGTCGCCTATGTATGAAAAAGTGAACTGAAAATTGGTCAGAAATCTGGAACATAAGATTAGTTGAAAATCGGTGTAGTTAATAATGTCCTTAAACAATATTGTATATTAATTATTTACAAATACTGTACTAAGAAAAAACTTTTAAATATCTTTAATTACAATATGATAAAAATTTGCTAGAAAATTATCAACCACTTTCTTTTATCTAACTGAGATTCTCATACAACATGGAATTTTTAAAGGGAAATCAGATTTATTCTTTCTAGAACTCCCAAATACGCAAACGAATGCTTCGCCATATTGATGCCGATATAAAGAGCTAAGTCAACTTTGCAAACTACTTAAGTTTAATGGAGGTCATTCTTAGTATATTTCTTTGTTTTCATATTGTTTAAAGTTAGGTAAATGCCAGGTTATTCGTGAAAAATGACTCAAATTCTTTAGTATTACAAATAATGAATATTCTCTGCGAATATTAATTAATAGAATCACGTTTCACTCAAAATGGAGAATCCATTAGCCTTGCACTACCTCACCTACCCATCATTAATGAAACGTCACGTTTCACATCCAATCATTGATTGTTAATAAAGGGTTGAAAATCAGGATGAATAGCCACGCCTTCCTATAAACTAGCTTCCCATGTTAGTTAATCAGCTAGGGAGAAGTTTAACAAATAGGTGGTCTTATGTCATGCTTCTCCTTATACACTACGAAGGCTGGATGATTTCAGCTTCTAAAATATTAAAACATGCGTTTTAATGGGAAAAAACTTTGAAAAGTACCACTTTAAACAAATAAAAGGCAACAATTTTCTAAAAATTACATATATATTTGCAAAGTTTTTTTAAAATTATAATAAATAAAAATATGGTTATATAACTCTTTAAATTATATTTTAAACAAGGGAGGCTTAACTTTTTAGCCTCAATGGACGCTACGACACTGTAACTAACACTTTAGTCTATGCATCAAAAAGCGTAAAGAGAAACAATATGCAGTTAATAATTGTCTAGATATTTTACGTGGTAAAAAACTGTTGTCAGATACAATAATACAGCAATTAAATACTCTAATTAAAACAAAAGATTATATTATCAAAAAATTGACGTATTCACAATTAATCTTTACTCGTATCATATCAACAACCCAACTGAACAATGGCGAGCTAGCTTATATACTGTTACAACGTATTCTCTGGAATCGTGGTGTACCCTCAGGATACAAGAATGAGTCCATATCTCTGGATAACACGTTTATTTACAAGCACGGCGTAAACAGGAACAATATTCAGCTAATAGCTCGGTAACTATCTCACATTATTACTATCTCACTAAACAGCTATCGTTAACTATCTAGTGATAACTATCTCACTAAACAACTGTCAGGTACAGTATAGCAGCAATTAAATGCTCAGCTAATTTCACAAAATAGCAATACTATTCTCAAAACATTGATGTATCTCACAATTCAACGTAGCTCGTATCATGTCAACTGCTGCTCTACTGAGCGATGTCGTCTTTTATATACCCTCCGTAGAAACTTCCAGAAATGGCTCGTATCTCGAAGAATATTTGTTATTTCGAGAAGGTTCTCGAGCCTTTGAAAAGTCACAAAATTGGCGTTAAATCGCCAAATCTGGCAACCATGCCGTAAGTGTTCAACATATGGAAACTCTAAATACACGTCATCGGAACGGCTAAAGGAGTTTTCTTCTTCTGGATCAAAGACTCCATTTAAAGCATTTTCTATTTTCGTAAAAATACCATATCCTCAGTGGAAATTTTCGAAAACACTACATAAATCGTGAATTACATGGTCAATCTACAAAAATCGAAAAGTTGACGATATTTTCAAATTCAACACCAAGTTCAAACAACCCATACCTTCAAATTATAACAATGGTTTTCTGTTACGTATTCGTAACCGCATGATGTCACTTCTGTTACAAATTTCCGTTTCATCTAAGTCCCATTACTTTCAAGACGTACTCTACCACGCGTCTTAAGATGTTTCACAAATGCAGAACATTTATATAAGAAATCTGCACCACTTCTTTAAACGAGCATTTTAAAAGCATGGGCAAATGCCTTTAAAGCTACAAGTAAATTTGCATTTCAGTAACTTCTCAAAGTCTTCAAAAGTGCCACACTTCACTAAGTATCATCATGTTTTATTTAAAAGAAATATTTAACAGGAAGATTCTATCTTTTCCGGGTTCCAAATGCAAATACCAGAGTAATCTTTAGTTCAAGAGTCATTCACACAGGATGCAGAGACATGGAGCTGGCGTTGGTTCATGCTCTAAAAGTTTGTGCTTATGAATACAGTTAGTGTTCTGCGTAAGAATATCAATCGCTTAGAGAGTATTTGATATGTCATTGGTACAAGAAGGAGTGGATCCTAAAGCAGGGTCCCTTCGAAATATTTTTTTAATTTTTACATTTCCTACTCACATAGAACAATGTATAGATGAACTATTGTGAGGGGTCGAAAATTAGAATTCGTGGTTTCGAGGGAAAATCGCCTTTCAAACATTTCGAAAGTCGAATCGAAAGTTTCTGAGACTCGAATTCGGATTTTCGACCTCCTCACAATACTTTTCCGACTTATATATTATAATGTATAAAGAAAGAAAAACAAATTGATGTGAGCAGCGGACACAAATCCATTTACTCTTTATTTCATTAAATTCAGTTTAATTGCACTAAATAATACGCATAATTAATTGAAATTAAACCGAATTTACACTTTTAATTCAGCTTTCGTTTTCATTTGGTAACTGGTAAGATAAATGCGAAAAAACTAAAATATCTCGAGAACGGCTAATCCTAGAGTTATAGGGTTGGTCTTATTCTTTACAACGTCAAAAATTACATATAATGCAAGCATTTAATTTATATATTTGAGTTGAGAGTACGTAGTTTTTTATTTTAGATTTTGACAATTTTTGCGGGTCGTTTCGCAAAAACGCAGGTTATATTTTGTTGAATCATACCAAAATCAAATCAGCACCAGGATATCCTACCAGTGACTTCTTTACCCAATTCTGTGAAATTTGGTCAAATAGCTTTTCAGTTAGAGTGGATACATGCGATTTTTGCGGGCAATTTTGCAAAAAAGCAGGTTGTTTTTCTCCGAATTATACCAAAATCTATAATCAGCACCAGGGTAACCCACATCTGACTTATCTGCCAAATTTTATGAAATTTGGTCAATTAGTTTTTGAATTAGAGTGGATGCATACGTTGCACAGACATACACACACAGAGCGGTCACGCTAAACATAGTTTTTTCGTATTTTAAAGGTCCCAAAACGTGTAGATTTGTTGAAAACTCGAGTTGCGATTTTCGACACGATTCCAATACTTTCCCTATGCATTACCATGGATTGCAGGGAAGGTAATACTGAGTCAACTCCCCATATAATACAAGATTAGTGATACTAAAAAGAAATGCATTCTTTATTCTGCTTTATCTCAAATGTGTTGACTTTGCCATGAAAAATCATTCTAGTTTCATTTAAAAATAAATCATTTCCCTGCAATACATGGTAATGTATAGGAAAAGTACTGGAATGGTATCTACAATTGCAACTCGAGTTTTCAAGGAATCTACACGTTTTAGACCGAACTTAAAGACCGAATTTCATAAAATTTGGTAGGTAAGTCACTTGTGGATTATCCTGATGCTGATTATATTTTGGTACGATTCGAGATAAAAGAACCTGCCTCTTTTTGTGAAATGGCCCGCAAAAATCGTATGTATCCCTTCTTGATAAATATCTAATTGACCAAGTTTCACAAAATTTGGTAGAGAAGTCACTTGTGGGCTACCCTGGTGCTGATTAGATTTTGGTACGAATCAGGATAAAAGAACTTACCCTTTTTTTTTGCAAAGTGGTCCACAAAAATATATTATGAAAGATTACGTATGCTTAAATTTATCATTTAAATGCTTGTTTTATACCGAATTTTTGACAATGAAAAGCATAAGACCAACCTTATTACTAGGTCCAGTCTAGACCCCAGGTCTAGCCGTTTTCGAGCTATTTTAGATTTTTTGCAATTTTGTTACGTCACCCTTGAAAATCCGTCCAATTACCAATAAAATTGAATTAAAAGTGCAAATTCAGTGTCATTACAAACAATTATACGTATAATTTTGTGCAACTGAACTCACTTTAATGAATTATTAAATAAATAAAGAGAAAATGAATTTAAGTCTGTGGGAAAGTCGTGTGCTGTCCACATCGGATTTTTTACTTTGTAGATATTCTGAATTTTTATTTCAAATTAGGGAAAATAATCGATACGTTTAAGTATCGAACGTAATCGGTAGAAAACTGAAACCTTGTGAAAGAGGTAATATGCATATGTTAATAAATCAGTGTGAAATATGCTACCTTTTGTCCAGCAGGAAAGATGAACTTAGCAGACAATGAACCAATTAGTTGTCCTGACAACAAGTGGCCGAGTTTCTATTTTGGAATGCAAGGAACGCTGTTTTTGGCTTATTGTTAGAAGAGAAGTTGTTTGTAGATTACTTCAGAACTTAATTTCTCAAGATTTCCACCAACTTAAGTACAATCCTAATTGTACGTGTAATCTTTAGTCGCTTCTTTCTGTCAAAGCGTTGCTGTTAAAGAGTATATTTGTAAAAATTATTTGCCCGGATTGCAGTTCACATATTTAATGTGTTATTCTAAACATAGTTCGCTACTTTTTTCTTTCCCTTTACGTGAATTGGTGCTTAGATCGCTGAAGTTGATCTTAGTACCAGGAACTGTTGAAGTTCATTTAAGAAGACTAGATGTCCTGTTGGTCACACTTCGCTAATAATCTTGCTTAAGTAGTTTAATTTCTAGGTAAATATTGAAGATGTGGTTTTGCAGTGGAATAAGATACTTACATATTATAAAACCAAGATTGTTCGCACAAAAAATTGTTAAAATAATGCAGTTTCTCATTTGACAGTTGGGAACAAATGGGAAATGCGTTTTGATGCATATTAATTAACTCTGTACGTGAGAAAAAATCCCAATCTCAGATAACAACACAAACATATTTTTGATTACCAAGAAAAATTTAAAGAAATTATGCAAAAAATGCATCTAATTTTCATAATTGGAAATGTAACATTTATATACTATTGCAATTAAAATTTAACAGTTCAAAATGGTTTAAGTTTATTTTAGCACTCCCAGTCTAATACAGATAATATGTGATTCGTAATTGCAGTTGATATATACATTTAATTTGGGAAAGTAACAAGTCAATCATTTGCCCGTGTCAAAAATTAGAAAATGTTAATTAAAATGCCGTAAATCTAGTTAACATTTATATTAGACCCTGGCATTTTGTTCAATAAATTTGTTTGTTGTTTATATTGATTATACTCCTTGTTGCTTGAGTTTGATTGATGTCCAACTCAATTTTTCCTGTTACACTTTTGGATTCTGAAATGATAGTCAATTATATCTTCCGAAATCAACTTCGGCGATGTTACGAGAACTAATGTTGTATCAATTTTTGAACTGAGTGAGAAAGATGAACCTCGTTAAAACAGAATGTACTGTTGTTATATATTAACGCCAACCGTGATCTAGTGCTTTGGAGAACAAACAGTATGTACTATTGTAAAATATTAACGATTAACGTGAACTCGTGCTCTGAATCTCATTAGAACAGTATGTGCTGTTGTCAAACATTAACGCTAAGCATGAGCTAGTACTGCGGACCTCGTGAAAGTAGCATGTGTTATTGTCACATATTAGCGCTAAACATGTCCTAGTGTTCTAAATCTCATAAGAACAGTGCGAGTATGTACTGTTGCCAAATATTAACGCTAAATTTGAGCTAGTGCTCTGGACCCCGTGAGAACAGTATGTGCTGTTACTAAATATTAAGGCTTACCGTGAACTAATGCTCTATGGTACTTCTAACACTTTACTCATGATTGCGAACTGTAATCCTTCACGAATGTTATCAGGTCGGCTACGTTATTGCATTTTTTCCTCCCTACACAAATATGGTCTACCTAGCCGTAAAGTCACCTACGAAGCTCTCTGTCCAGAAATAATGTTCATTTATGTCTAGTTGATGTTATGTATATCGCCACCCTCTATAGTGCACCGGGCAGTCTTTAATGGTGAACTGGTGTACATTTTTCGGTTGTTGTCATAGGTGAATTAAAGGTGATCAAGTACGTAAAAACAATTTTATCTAATCAACCGTTCACCACTGGAAAACCATGGTTTGGTGGTTTTTACAGCCACAATAGGGTCCACGGATGGTGAAAGATTTACCAAAGGAGCGCTTTATTGAAATGCAGTAGAGGGTTATAAATTGTGGGGCCCTATTTGCATTGCACAAATGATTCAGCAATTAAAATTAACTTAAGCTACCTCTTATGAAAATTAAAATAAAAAAGCAGAAGGTATATCTAAAAAAAATGCTAAAAATAATGATATAATTGATGAAAAATATGAAATAAATTATTTAGAAAAAGAATTAGCTGAGGTTTGTTTATTTTTGAAACCAGATGACCAGCTTTTTGTTTGTTTGTTTGTTTTTATTTTCATACTGAATTTTAAGAAGTTTTAGTTATCAAGAATTTTTTACTCATATCGCAGTTTTCAATGTTGGCAGCATATGGCTTTCCGTATATTATTTAATGACTTTACTCCCTTTACTTCGAAATTATGGTCTATAAGATTCAGAGCAAAATGTTTTTGGAATTGTATTAACTCCACGTATATTGAAATTTTAGCAATTTACAAATTAGTCCAAACAGTAGACTTATTCACACCCACATGCAAAATCTTTACTAAAATAAACTTGACATAAAATTAATATCCCGTGAAATAAATAACTATGGGCGGGGCGGGTACAAAATTATTACAAAATACAAAATAAATACAGAAAGTACCTTTTCTCATAAATGCAGCAAACTAAATTCACGAAAATGATGATAACAGACTTGTTGCATATATCGGATGACACTTATTATTATTTTAATTTTTGATAAATGTTTGATAAATTTATTTGCCATGTGTCATAAGGTAAAATTGTCCTTATCAAAATTACCACTATAGGACTTACCTATGATGCCGTCGCTAGGGGTGGAGCATGTAAGCTCCAGGTTCTCAAGCTGGAGAGACGAACACACAAAATATAAATAAATACACTTGACTTAATTGATCAATTTATTTTAATATTTTAAGTTATAGATATCCATTGTATCTTGATTAATGATACTATTATTAAATCCATTATTATAAGACACATATACACTGACAATATTTCATTAATACCTATTTACACACATAATAAAATTGACATATATTTTTAAAACAGTTTCCTTTAAACAATCGATACTCAAAATTGTTCTTTTAGTTCAATATCTAAGAACTCGTTAATATAATCTACTCTTACGAACTGATTGTTCATTATTTGAATAATCGATAAAAGTGTGCCTTCCGTGCTAATTAGTGACAAATTGAAAGTTGATTTACCTCTACTCTTTTGGGTTAAGTACTTATTCGTGCAATCTCAATGATGTACGAAACTGTTGCACATCTCATAACTGCAACAAGCTTCCATTTTATCGCCCACATTCGATATACCTCTTTCCCTAAACCAAGAAACATGATGTTAGCTCGTTCGAAAATTTGAAGTCGAGTGAACTTTTTGGAATACGGTTTTGGGGCGCTTTTTTCTTTCCCCCATTGGTTCCCTACCACATCTACCATTCGTTGTTGATGCAGACGGGGATGACCACTGTTTATGTATGCATGTGTTGTCATTGGTTCCCTCTGCAGCATTTAGATAGTTCATTAACTTTCCTGGCATTTGTAATTGGGGTGGAAACATGTTATACAAATATTGTGTTACACCATGTTTTTGATAAATTTAGTTGAAACAATGCGTTATATCTCGAAATGGTTAATGGTGGCATTCTAATGTTTAAAGTTTATATCATTCATTTTATAATGAAATAATTACGCATACAAGAATATTTATATAACAGTATTAAAAATCTATTATATAAATATCGATTTTCTCAATAAGAAATTTGTAAATCGTTCAATAATACCATACATACCCAATAGCAAACATACGCAATAACATACATACACAATAACACACACACACACATATATACAGAGAAAAACCACATCAAAACTTTGAATACGAGTTTGGAAATATTTTAAACATGTTCTTCCGTCGAAAACTAAAATTAGAATGTTGACCCCATCACAATACTCTCCCTATTCATTATACATGCTTGTAGTGAAAATAAATAAATAATATAAATTATTTATCGGAATTTCTAAATACACTTGACAGTAAATCGTAAACATCCATTTACAAGGCGAACTGCTAATCGAGATAATACGAAATGGGGGTAATTATCTGCATCTCTACAGATGGGGTGAAAGTTAATTGTTTGTAATGGGTCTAGTGAGAAATGCTTCTTCCTTTGTTTAACAGGAAAGACAAACTTATAGGACAATGAACCATCCGTTGTCAGGACAACAAGGGACCAGCTTTCGATTTTAGAACGCTCTTTGCTTTGCATTTCGTATTTCGATAGAGTACTCGTATATCTAACTACTACTGGATTTGGCACCTTAAGATTTTCGTCGGTAGTGTCCGTGATATCACTTTTATTCTTGGGATATAAAAGGAAGTGGAATAATAAATGCATCTAGGAAATTTAAGGATTATTTCTAAGATTTTCGTGGAATGGTGTGTCACATATTTAGTGTTTCATAATTAAAACTTTTCTCTATTAAAACTATAGTTAATGTATACAGTGTGTAATTAAATATCTCAGAAATAACATTAATTTTGGGCAAAAGAAAAAAAAAACTGTTTAAAAAACCACGTATCTGATTTGAAGAAGGTTAAAGATATAGCTTTGTCCTGCGAGGACTAGGTGAAAACCATTTTGAGATATCAGAATTTTTTTGGAAGGAGGTTCTTATTTTCTGATTCTTTGCGGGGAGTTTTTTTTTTTATCATGAAATGGTGTTTTTTGTGTAGTTTTTGTTGTAGAAATTTTTATCAACGTAATTATGTAACAATGATACAGCAGGCATTGCAAATTGTACTTTACTTCAAGTATCATTTACTCGATGATTTTCGATTTTTGAAAAAAAATGTATCTCCAAGTCTTGAAATAAAAGTATGTACTTCTCACCAGAATACACAAAATGAGCCATCACGCATTAAACTCGGCCCAGTAGATTAGACTATAGGTCTGTTAACACTGAAGAAAAACTAGCTGGAAGGACAACCATAAAAAGTGTCATTTTAAAGCTATTTCTTCTCGGATGCTACCGCATCACTTGCAATTTTTTTAATTTCATTTTTCTCAGTTTCAAGACGGCTTTCCTGTCTTTATGACTCATAAAAAAATCCAGTGTTTATGGTTGAGCTAAAGATCCATGAAAGTCGCCTTTTGTCGCATCAAGTATAATATACAGGGTGATTTAAAAAGATGGGCCAAACTTTATGAGGTAGTAGTACACACCAAACTAAACAAACATTTTTCGTCATAGTTTACCGGGTCGGAAATGAAACGTAAAGGCCTTACAGGCCGCTTACTCGTTGGGAAGAGATCGCTCCTCAAACTTAAAAGTGTCATTCTGGTTGTTATTTTCTGGCTGAAGAAGAAAACCAGGTATGCAAATTTCAGCGGGGGAAGAAGAAGAACCCTCATGCAAATTTTCGTAACACCGAAGGTACTGCCTTATCAGTTTGAAGCAGTTATTCGCAGCTCCAACTTTAGAGACGATGGAGGAATTTACAAAAAGGAAAAAAACCGATATGCATTTCATCTATGGAGCTACAAATGGGAATGGCATAGAAACACAACGACTGTACGGAGAACGTTTCCCCCATATGCAGTTGCACAATCGCAAAACATGTGAACGCTTGCATTGGCAGCTCTGGCGATCAGCAGATTGAACGAGGTGGTCCCATAACTTGGCCCCCACGTTCGCCCGAGCCATCGTGCCTTGACTTCTTTCTGTGGGGATATCTCAAGAGTGACATCTATGACACTCCCCTTGAATCTGAAGAGGAACTCGTTGCCAGAATTTCGGCTGCTGTTGCCGAAATGCTTAAATCAGCTTAAACCAGAAGTCCAATAACAATAAACTGATAAAAATTCGAAACATTTAAATTTAGGAGTGGAGGGGGGGGGGGGGTTGTTGTTGTTGCGACCCAGACCATCCGACCTACCAGAAAGGTGTAAGGTAACTGTTTGGTCGGTTTGACCCAATTTAGATGTTTGAACCAATTTAGACCGGAACCCAGTGGGGGAGGCATCCACAGGGACCGTACCCTTCTTCCCCTACCACCAAACTTTCGGAAGGATATACGGACACACATGTTTAACGTGATCGTACTCCGCATGAACACTGCTGCAGTTGTGGCAGCGAGCAAATCCAGCGCGCACACCACCAGGCTACCGTGCCCGAAATGTGCCAACAGCACGCGGTGTTCTCAGGTGGTCACCCACCCAAGTACTAACCGCGCCCAATGCTGCCTGGGGGTGCGTGTTGAGATCTAGACCGTCCGACCTATCAGAAAGGTGTAAGGTAACTGTTTGGACGGCGGGAGGGGTGGTCGAAAGCCCAGGCCAGCCGACTCGTCCTAAGACTTAGAGCAGCAAGGTGGATGGCCGGGGCGGGAGAGAGGGTGGAAAACCCAGGCCGTCCGACTCATCCAGAGGACTTGAGCAACTATTTGGACGACCGGTGTGGGAGGGGGTTGTTGTTGTTGTTGAGACCCAGACCGTCCGACCTACCAGAAATGTGTAAGGTAAATGTTTGGACAGCCGGGAAGTGCTACCCAATTTAGACCGAAACCCAGTGGGGGAGGCATCCACAGGGACCATACCTTCCTTCCTCTACCACCAACCTCTCGGAAGGACTTACGGACCCACATGTTTAACGTGATCGTACTCCGCGTGAACACGGCGGCAGTTTTGGCAATGACTGGAATCGAACCCGGGCCTACCGAGTGCAACTCCAGCGCGCTAACCAATGGGCTACCGCGCCCAGGGGGGGGGGGGGTTGTTGTTGTTGTTGAGACCCAGACCGTCCGACCTACCAGAAAAGTGTAAGGTAACTCTTTGGACGGCAGGGAAATGCCACCCAATTTAGACCGGAACCCAGTTGGGGAGGCATCCACAGGGACCGTACCCTCCTTCCCCTACCACCAACCTCTCGGAAGGACTTTCGGACCCACATATTTAACGTGATCGTACTCCGCATGAACACGGCGGCAGTTTTGGCAGTAGCTGGAATCGAACCCGGGCCTACCGAGTGCAACTCCAGCGCGCTAACCAATGAGCTACCGCGCCCTGGCGGAGGGGTGTGTGTGTAAAACCATTTAAATTTAAAACCATTTAAAAAATTAAACACATATAAAAATATAGTAGGATATTTAAAAAATGTATATGAAAACATGGAGAAAAATACCATATTTTAATTTTTTTAATGCATTGGGCAATGTTTCTTTCAAGCATATATCTAGGGTGCGAAGCCCTTCGGGAAAGATTACTCGCCCCCCCTCCCCCCGGAGACATTTTATATTGACTTAGTTTCTATTTATGTTACAGCATTTAGATATATTTATATAGGGCAAACAGAAAAATTGCTTCCCTAAAGTTTCATTCGCCCCCCCCCCCCCCTGGACAAAAAGTCCTGAAAGACTGCCTAGTACGAGGGGGGTTGCTGTATAAACTTAAAATTTTCAATTTTTCTTAGTTTTGGAAGAAGTAATGAACGGGAAATGCTGAAACACTTTTTAGGAATCCCAACCTAAATATGAAAAATTACAAGTGCGCTTTAGGTAGATTAAAAAAGAAGGGAGTGAGAGAATGAGGGCTCAAAAATAAAAGAAATAATGGAAAATATTGAAACGAGTGGGGTATTAAAAAATTGGACATCGAGACTAAGAACAGTCTTTTTTTATTTTCTTAGCCACTGGAGAAGAATAGGGGCGGAAGGGAAAAAAAATTGTTTTTCCTTTGTTTTGGAAAGTAATGGTAGAAGGAAAAAAAAACCCATCAGAAAATGTATTTAAAGATGAACCTATACACAGAAAAAAAAAAAGCACGGGCATTTCAGGTTAATTAAATATATATAGAGAGAAATAGTAGCAAAATGGGGTTGGAGAAAAATGAACAAAAGTATTTGAATGAGGTATCAAAAAATCAGACACATCGAGACTAAGAGAAAATTATGACATTTCTGTATGTTTCTTGAGATTTCTGATAAAAGGGGGATGGAGGGGGATTAATAGAATACTAGATAAAATACTACTTTCACTTATCTTTCATTTCAAATACCCAAGATATTCGAAAGTCATATAATTGTATTTGCTTAATGATTTGTGCACATAGAGACATAGTAGTCTTTCTCAGACACAAAGGTTCGATTAGACGAGGGAAAAAACTACTTTAAAATTTATCCGAAATATTGGTGGTGTCGAAAATATGGGCACATTACAAATTACAGGGCTCTGGCATTTGCCTAATTCGTTTGTGGTAATAGGTTGCCCGGTATATTCCAGGACAATGATTTGGTAATAATCACAAGTCCCAAGCCTAATTCTTTGCTAAAACTGGGATTGAAAATTTACTGTGGATCAAACCTTCGTCAGCGAAAATGTTAGGGTATCAATTGATTTATTCCGTTTAGTTTCGAAGGCAAAACGAGCCTCTACAGGATAAAAAAGACAAACAGGGTTGGCAGCGAGGTGCGAACTGGAAGGTGCACTTACACAATATTTTATCTGAAGATTTTGAAAATAATTATGAAAAGAAAATTAAGTTATAGTGATATCATTACTAAATAGATAAAAGCATTGACAGTAAAATTATTTAACGTTACATGCTAGGAAATCCATGAAAACGTGCAACCCATGACCATGAATACCATCTGTGCTGGCGATTGAACCATTTTGAGTGATTATACGTATTGTTACAAAGTAAATGGGAATAGATGGTATGAGCATCACATTTTAAAAATTAGTGTGCATAACTTTTTAAAAACGAGGGTGCACCACCTATAAAAAATATTCCCTCTTTTATAACATCCAGCTCTTCTGGAAACAGACCAACCAAATTAAACATTCATAATAAACAAACCAAATGTAATAATATTCGTACTTCAATGTTTTCTTGTTAGGTATACGTTTAAATTTATTTTTATTAACACACACGTAGGTGAAAATACACAATTGTGGTTGAATTACCTAATTCCAGAAATAACCGTTTTCTTATTTTGTTTTCTCTCATACTGCATGGCATTCATATCCGAATTTTTGGGATCATATTATGTTAACACTGCGAAAGTTTATTGATTTTGTCAAAATTGTGTTAAAGCCCCAATCTTTCTATTAAAGTTCACTTATAATGTTATTAAAATGTTCTGTATGGAATGGCTTCTAATTAAATTATCAGTTTTCCAAGTAGTGCTTTGGCATCCCTTTATCCCAACCCCTCAATACGGCCGTGGTATCGAACACCAAGACTCCATAATAATATAACTCCATAATTAAAATCTAATAATACGCGAATTGAACTTAATATAACATATGAAGTGGCGCCATCTCTGAAAATAAATTAGAACTGAAAACGATACAATTTTCAGTTCACAGTTTTCTAACAAGAATTCTATAAATCTTTTAATAATATATTTCTATTAGTTTTTATATCTATATAGTAGTTTCAACACTTTGATTTAGCACTGTCAAAGAAGAAGAAGGGCCACACCACTGCATGTCGTAATAAGATACAAGATTCATTTTCTAAATAAAATAAAATATTTCGATTTAGAACAGTGTTTAGAAAGAGAAAATATCTAGAAAGTCTTCTAAATATTTTTCTCCAAATAACTCCTTTGAAAGCTAAATGAAGATAAAACTATGGAATCTCTGATTAGTATTTTACTGTAATTACCTGGGAATATAATTACTATAATTACCTAATTTACCATATATATATATGTAAATGAATAAATGGGAAACTACATATTAAATATTCAGAACTTTGAGAAACCTATTAAACGAATAAACTTCTTAAACCAATTTATGTGTAGAATGTTCTATAATGTGTAGAAATGTTCTTATTTTGCAAGTTATAAAACAAAGTGATTTGGAATTTAAGTGCTTTACAGCAGTTTTCACTACGGATAAAAAATAATTCTGGAAAATACATTTATTATTTTGTGCATAGGTGTTTTGTGTATATAGGATATTTGCAGGATATTTTATGTATACAGTTCTGTCTTTGTTATGCAGAAAATCGGGATATTGTGATTAGCACCAATTAGATTAAGTTCGCACAATAATTAATTTGACTAGTTAGGTGGCACATAGAAAAAATCTTTGGAAACAATTAATATTAAAAATTAATTTAAAATAAATAAATCATCTATACAACTGTTTAACTGACGGTTTGCAGACTGGGTTCAAAAATCGAATAAATTTGTGTGGCTCGCATATCCGGTGTGCTCTAAATTATTTCTACGGGAAAATTTCTTTTTAAATTGACAACTCGATATTTAATAACGAAAAGATAATTAACACTAATAAAATGTGACAATTAGGCATATAAATTAAAATATTTTAATCAATACCTTCAATTATCATCATCATTGGTGCAACAGGCCTATGTGGGCAATGACTTTCTTGAGAAGGGTCATTGTTGTAGCCACACTTTTTTAATTCTACTATATCATTTTATTTCCTAAAGTATATTCCTTACAATTTTTGAGGAAAAACAGCCTGCAAAATTGTCCTCCCAATAGATATGAAATATAGGTAAAGTGGATAGACGTAATATACCGTTTTAGATGTATTAAATCGTCGAGTTTAAACACCCCGCTCCAAATATATAAAAATTTTATTTAAAAAAATAGGTGTCTTAAGTCTTATTTCAAATGTTTCTTATGCCGTATGAGAAGAAAAATAAACTTAATCCTTCTCAAATTGACAATTATGCAACAACGAAATATATGCTTCAACTATGAAGCAAGCGCTAGCTCATTAGTTGCAACTTCATCCTGGTAATGATGCTTCTTTGTCTTACTCTGTTCGGAAGGAGTAAACGGTTTTACAGTGAACTAACTGCCTAGATAGGAGGAATGTGAGTTATACAATATTACAATACAGAAAATATGCGATAGCGTGAGCTTTGTAAATATGTTCGCAAATAAAATTTAACTAGTGTACACTATATCATGTTTCGTGTAAATTAGATATGCTGGAGCTGAAAATTAAAACATAATTTATTTGTGCCTACATAACTCTCAATGTATGGAGTAAAAATCAATGAAAATGAGAATTTGTGTACATGTAAATGTACATGTAATTGAAGAAGATCATGCGCTCAGGCTCCGTGTGGCTCAGAATGTCCAAATCACAACAGTACGAATTCATTAAATCGTATTTTTTATGTCTGATTTTAGTCAATCTAACGTTTGCTTCACTGGCACATCAAATACATGTGTTGAGGACGAGGTATGTATACTTTTCAACGGCGAAAACTAATGGGTTGAATGGAAACAGGTCAATCCCTGGTTGAGGCGTGTGTGTGTGTGTGTGCGTCTTCAGTAAAAATCACAACATATTGTTTCAAGATTTTGGGATTATATCCATGAGTTAGGAGATATTCATTTTCAGTCATAACATGGTCGTACCTTGGCTTCGCCTGTTTCAAATGGCTAGTATTTGTCTCTAACTGCACAAGAGAACACAAAATATATATCTTTGAAACAAAAGTATCTATTTTTAATTAATTTGGGCATTCTGATCATAAATTTGAAATAAAAATCGCGGATTTGAGCTAGTTTTCAAGTTACAAGTGACATCGAAAATTCTGCATTGGCTCTGTCCCGTTGATGATGCTACAGGAATGCAAAGATTCAGCTTCCTAGTCTGCCAAGGGAACTTTTGGAGGATTTATAAAGACCTAAATTTTCTCTGCCCTCTATCAAACATACGGCTCCGGCAGGTTCTGTTCAGTAGTGGATACTATACATGCTAAAATATTCAGACGTCTAGGTATACAGTGAGCTTCTCGAAGGTCTGAAAAGACGTAAACACGTTAGGCAATTATTACCAGATTCCCACGTTCTTCCAGATCTTCCCAATGAGATCATGATTTCGAACCACCAATTTTTGTTTGAACATTCCATCCTTTGAGTTGCGAGACCATATACTCTTTCCGTTCATGGTTGAAGATGACCTAAAATTCGTCATCAGATTTCAGATCGCATCGATACTCCAGATATTCCAAACTTCTCTCGCTTTTTAAAAATGCGGGAAACTCATGTTCACCATAAATCGTAAAATTCCTGAGAAAAATCGGAATTTGGTACTTTTGAGATCTCGGTGATCCTGTAACGTTTCCTGTAACGTTTGGGATTAAGTTGTTCGAGTGTCATTAAAAAAGACTCGTGCGTCAACCGGGATTCGAACCATGGAACTAGTTTGGCTATTTGAAAGCTGACACTCTACTCATTGAACTACTGGGGAGATGGTTGTATTTCTTATATTTCAAGTGAACTTTACAACAACAGTAAAAAATCTGACGTGGGCAGCACATGACTTCTCTGCAGACTTATATATACACTCTCTTTATTTTAATTAAATTTAATTCAATTTTCGTTCTCTTTTAGTAACTGAACTTATTTTCAAAGGTGGCGTAGAGAAAATACGAAAAAACTAAAATATCTCGGGAACGGCTGGACTTAGTGTAATGGGGCTGGTCTTATTCTTTTCTGCGTTAAAAATTACGTATAAAATGAGCATTTCATGGATATATATGAGCATATGTAGTTTTTTATTTTAGATTTTGACGATTTTTGCTGGACATTTTGCAAAAAAAAAAAAAAAAAAAAAAGAAACAGGTTATTTTTTACCGCGCGAATCATACCAAAATCTAATCAACACCAAAGTGACTCACAAGCAACTTATCTACCGAATTTTGTGAAATTCAGCCCATTAGTTTTTCAGCTAGAGTGGATACAGTCTTTGGCGGGCCATTTCGCAAAATAAGGGGGTTCTATTATCCCGAATCGTACCCAAAACTAATCAGCACTAGTTTCGCCCACAAGCGACTTACCTACCAAATTTTATGTAATTCGGTTAATTACTATTTTAGTGAGTGGATACAAAATCTGCACAGACGGACAGACGGATAGACAGACAGACAAACACACGCACACACAGACGCCACGCTAAAAATAGTTTTTTCGTGTTCTAGAGATCTCGAAACGTGTAGATCCGTCGAGAACTCCAGTTGAGATTTTCGACATGATTCCAATACTTTCCCTATACATTACCATGTATTGCAGGGAAAGTAAAACTATATTGATGCAAAGGGAAGATCCAACCTATAGGTAATTTCAACCACTCTGTTCACCCTATTTTGCAGATTTTGAAGACGTTTGGGATAATTCAGTACGACAAAGTGAATCTAAATAAGATACATTGTAATGTAAAAAAATAGAGTTCAGATTTTAACTCCAGATATTTTTAAACTATACTTAATTATCAAGAGAAACACTTGTACTATGTATCTGTTAGTTTATAAAGAGCGAAACAAACTTTATCTTTCGTAACTTGACAGTTAATTACTCAACGGTGAAAAATGTGTCATTGATGGAACTCATGTCTGCTAGTTAAAATTTCATCCAGGCAATAACTCTTCATTTGGCTGACACGGAATGAAGAAAATGGTTTTACCACGAACTTCATAATTTATGAAGAAACCCGCTTTCATGCTACGATCGCAAAAGCATAGTAAATAGCGAAAACTTCATTTAAACTTCGTATATTATTGAAAATTGCAGATTTCGTGCAGTTTATCATCTCTGGAGTAAATTCGAAACTTTAGTGTAGAGAAAGAACTTTAAATTCAATACCATTAAATTTATTGGATCTATTTATTGGAAGACTATGCTTCCTAAATACCGTGTTTATAATTCATTTTTTTTCTATATTAAAGTTATATACAGGGTGGCCCAAAAAGTTTGAAACGTGTTTTAATTCTTTACCTGTTGGAGATAAGTGGGCAATGCAAATTGCAAAAATGTTGCGAGTAAGGTAAATAAATGTTGAGAGTAAGACACGTTAATGAAATAGTCGTCCCATTCATTTTCAAAAAGTTACACTTTTTAAATGTTTATACATTGTGAATAGGGACAATATATCAAATTAGTAATGTGAATTTGTGACATATCACAAAAAAGATAAAACTGGATGATAATACATAGGATACCCAACCGCGTAGTGAATACCACTGCTTTATATGATCTCTGTCTGTGTAATGTTTTATTTAGATGCATTTATGATACAAAATTTTGACACATATTAACGTATTTTTGTCTAAACAATTTCCATCGTCAATTTGTTTATGATCCCTATTTTCATTGATGAAACAGCCTTTCAGATGGTACGGGAAAGTGACATAAGTCAGATTTTTTTCCTTTCTCGAAATTCAATTGATTTTAAAGATACATATATGCGGTTTTTTAATGATCTTGTTGCATTAAAAATAAAAAAATTCTGGTTGACCAAATTTGTCTAAGGGGGTTGTATAAAAATTTAAAAAGTGTAACTTTTTGAAAATGAATGGGAGGACTATTTCAGTAACATAGTCTTATTTCCTACCTTACTTTCAACATTTTTGCAATTTACATTGCCCACTTATCTCTAACAGGTAAAGAATTACAGCGGGTTTTAATCTTTTTGGGACACCCTGTATAGGGTTTCTAGGTAAGTTCTTAAGCACCCCAATGATTATATAAAGAAAGGTTCATGAATGTACATATTAGGTGTTGTTGTTGAGACCCAGACCGTCCGACCTACCAGAAAGTACATATTAGGTGTGTCTAGAGAAGTGTTTTTTAAAGTTTGTTCCGTGAAATTCTTGCGGTTCCGTGACACTATTCCTGGGGTGTGTGACATAATATAGTTTCATATTAATTTTCTTTAAAATTAAAATCGCGGTAAAATTTGAATGCAAATATTGAACATAATATACTTTATTTCATTTTGGGGTTCCGTTATTAAATTGAATTTCAATTAGTTTTTTAAATATAGGGTAATACGTTATAAACAATTTTAAATGGGTGGTCCTAATTTCGATATTATGGCAGGCTAACTATGAAATGTGAACAAATAATTTGTAAATCTTGCAAAGCCCTATGGGTATATAATTGGATTTTGGATAAATTTCTCAGGTTTCAAAATAAAGTGCTTATGCAAGTTCGATATTTTAAAATATTTTGTGGCTATAACGTCGTTAATTTAATATTTGAATCTATTTTGTAGGAGGATTTTATAAAACGCTATTCACGCTAAACCATATCGGATTCATTGGCCCTAGTTATTCTTTGAAAACATTAACACACTTTAGTTGACTTTTTCAAAGCGGTGTGGCGATTGTGCGTCGCCGTGGTCCCGAACCAGGGACCTGATGCATTGTAGACCGACACTATAATCACTGAGCAAAAGCTAGCTCCTCCTCTGTTCTTTATAATTCGGTTACTGGCTCGTGTGGCATCTTTTGATCAGATGTCTTTGCTGCCGCACACTCCCCTCGCTGATGAGGAGTCCGAGAGGCGTGTCGCCTCGGCGTGACGTCAAGGCCGGGAGGCGTGTTGCCTCGGCGTGACGGACAGTCGTGCAGGAAGGGAGTGTCAAGGCTTCTGACTCCGTCTGGTGCTGCCATCTCGTGTTGAGATGGAGAGATCGTTGGAGAGGAAGGTTGCGTTTTTTCAAACGTCCAGTCATCATTGTGGCGATTGTGCGTCGCCGTGGTCCCGAACCAGGGACCTGATGTATTGTAGACCGACACTATAATCACTGAGCAAAAGCTAGCTCCTCCTCTGTTCTTATAATTCGGTTACTGGCTCGTGTGGCATCTTTAGATCAGATGTCTTTGCTGCCGCAGCGGCAACAGCTCGGCGACGCCGATAATTTGTTTGACTTATCTCTCTTAATAAACTATTTTGATGCCATTGATATTCGTTATTTCATTCAAATTACCAATTTTTCCCTTACACTACAAACTACCATCATTGTTCCACGAATGAAAGTCATTAAATTAGAATTGTCCAAGTTCTAATTACTAGAATTAGTAAAACCTTTATATAGTTCTAGTTTTTCACACAAAATTTTGGTTAGCGGTATGTTCATTACTTCTTGAGAACTATATATCTATCTGCCTATATATCTATCTATCACGCGCACGCACACACACACTTTCCGAAACTGTTTCAAGAGACTATACAAAAAATAAAAAATAGAATTCATAATTTTACTGAAAATAATACTGTTTTTGATGTAACATATTCAAGGTAGGATCGAAAAGTTTGGAGACTGTGCTGATAGTTCCAACCCTGATTGGAGGAGAGGGGAACTATTTTACCGTGGCGTAGAGGCACATGTGACGCGAGATGTGGAGAGGAAGAAGCAGGTGATTTTTCAGGCAATGCGTGTCAGTGAACTGTAGTCGTTCGCGTTCGTTTGAAAACAGAAATGGCGTTTGAAAAACAACGTGCGAATATCAAATTCTGCCAGCGTTTGGAGAAATCACCGACAGAAACATTGCATGTTTCTTGAGATATTCGCACGTTGTTCTGTTGTTTCCGACGAACGCAAACGACTACAGTTCACTGAAAGGCATTTTCTGGAAAAAAATCTGCTTCGACCTGATTCTTCCTTTCCAAATATCGCATCATATGTGCCTCTACGCCACGGTAAAATAGCTCTCTTCTCCTCCAATCAGGGTTGGAGATATCAGCACAGTCTCCGAACTTTTTGATCCTACCTTGTATATCTTAGGAATTCTCTGGCTGAAGTTGGAGCGTTACAAAAATGCAAACGCCGCTTATATCTTCAAACTTAATAGAGAGAAAGTGTAAACAATTTTTACTTATTTTGTAGGAAATATGGCACAGATTATGAATATATAACAGCAATTTCCATTATTTTAATATTTTGAATTTTTTCACGGTAAATTTAAAAATGTTTTGTCCGAGCGAGTTAATTTCACTGGAAATAACTTCGAAACTATAAAGGGTAGATAAAAATCTATATATATAAAATTGAAAATCTATCTGTCTGTCTGTGCCTTCATCACGGGAAACGGCTGAACCGAATTTGATAAAATTTTGTGGGTAGCCTGGAAATAATCCCCCTTAAAATTTAGTCCATGTTTGGAGTTTCTACGATGAGTGGTTCTCGAGATATTAGTAGAAAACAAAATTTTCGTTTGTCTCATCATCACGGGAGAAAGGCTGAACCGAAAATGATGAAATTTTGTGGATAGCCTGGAAATAGCCCTTTATAAATTTAGCCCAAGTTTTGAGTATCTAAGACCAGGGGTTGTCGAGATATTAATGAAAAACGAAACTTTTTCCTTGGAGTTCTACTCTCTAACTCCGTGGTTTATCCAAACGAAAAGATTGAAAATTGTTTGAAAGTGAATTAAAATTTAATCTCTGAGTTTGATGGGAGATTTTTTGAGCTAATTAGTCAATTTCTGAAAACATGAATTGTTTGCAACATGATTTAAAGGGGAAATCTATCTCCATGATTTATTTAAAACAAGTTTTTACTGAACAATGAAAAGTATAAAGAAATCAAAATGGTTATTTAATTTCGCAGTTTATGAGGAAGATTCTATCTTATATCATGTTACTCAGAAACGCAATTAAATTAAATCTGTCTGTTAATTTTAATAATTATTTTTTCGATTTGAATAATAAATAAATGGATATAAAAATATATTTTAGAAAAGAACGATTTGATTTTTCATATAGCATTTTTGACTGGATAATATCAATTACGGTCTTCAGGTTCAAACGTTATTATTATTGATATTTTCGGGGATTATTGATATTTTCAAGTTATTATGCAAATGTTTTATTACGAAAAAATTGTTTAAACTTATATATTGTACGTTGTAGAGTAATCTTCTACAGATACATGGGTATATCTTCTAATCTACGAGAATATAAGTAGTACAGGTATATTGGCATATGTTTTGATATATATTGGCATATATTGGAATCAATTACGACCTTCTGGTATAAAGAGTATGGGGATTATTGATATTTTCAATTTATTACGTCATCTCTTTTATTTTGGCAAATATTTTTAGACTTATATTGTAATACGGGTAATCTTCTACTAACACACTGGCATATTTTCTAATTTGCGACAATATAAGTAGTATGGGGTTGCATATATTGATTCAATTCCTTTTTTTTTTGGTAAATTTGCTTACAAAAGGGGCCTGGATGTTTTATTCTTCAGATCTGCCCGTGAAGATAATTTGCATAGTGAGAACATATATTTTTAAACTTCTCTTTAGGAGCAATAAATTTAATGTTTTAACAGAATTTGTACATGATTGCGAATTATAAGTTTCTTTATATTATATACTCTGTATGAAGAACGGGTATGCTGCTAGTAGTACATAAAAATGTTCTGTATGAAATTCAATTGCTGTATCTATAATTTGGTTTTACAAAGCTATTATAGTTTTCGAGGAATAATCTTGTCAAAACGAAGAATATTGAATGTTTTTTGTTTAAGTTTGTAATACTTATAATATCGGAAATTAAAAGTGATTATGAACAATACACTAACTAACTAAACTTAAACTGACTATGAACAATAAGCACTAAATTATAGTCTTTTGTGAGCCCCACAAGAATATATAATTTCATTTTGGACTGAGTTCTGAGTCTTTGTAATATAGTGGCTATAATTATGTTATTTTAATATTTTGACTAGTTAAAATTTTCCAATGAAGAGAAAGCCGTAACATTTAAAATGTCACTATTGTTGTGGCTCAGAATATTCCCTTCTTAGCGAAATATTGGTGCACAAGCACGAGATTTTTTTTTACGAAATAAGGAAGTAAATTGAACTTAGGGATTATAAATACGTTTAATGATTGATGAGGTTTGAAGAGTAAAACTGAAAGTATGAAATTCTAGTAAGTATTTATGTCCGGCCAGACAAGTTTATAGATTCACCTGAATCTTAAATGTTGTCAGAGATATTGTGTTTAGTTTATATGACGCCAAGCAAGTTAAGAAGAAAATTTGATATTTTGATGGTCGGAAAATCCGGTTGAAATCAGAGCAGAAATTAAAACTGTTAGATATAAACAATTGTGAGCAATTAGTAGCTCTTTAAAAGCCCTACAATAATATATAATTGGATTTCTGATTACATTCGTAGTTTTCGAAATATAGCGGTTATAATTTTGATATTTTAGTATTTTGAACTGAATTTTAAAAGGTAATCCTGATTTCGATATTTTAACATTCTTAACTGTTTTTTGAACGATTAATAAAGACAAACCATGCACTAAAAATATGTTATTCACGCAAAACCACTCCAGCTCCTTCGATGAAGATTTCTTGTACATTTTTAAATACTTTTATCGACAAATTATTCCATCTTCTCTATAGGGTGATAATTTAAAAAAGAAATACTGTCAGGTGCGAGCGAGTCGAAAAGGGTATTATCAATCAAGCGTTTTTTGCCGTTGAATAAATGAACTGTCAGGTTATAGAGGAAGATTAAGTTGTTTTTGTTTTGCATATGATGCAAGCCAACAGATAGTCTCCTTATTCTTGTAACGTTGTAAAATACAGAGTGTGAAAAAGCAAAAATGAAGTTGCACGTACCGTGAAATAACTTTTAACCTAATCATAGTTATGGTTTTAGTAAGTCCTGTACTATTATTTAAGCTTTTCAAAGATAGGGAAAGTGGCAGTCATTAAAAAATTAAGCTGCAAATTCCTTTTTAATATGTAACCATGTATCGTGCCTAACGTTGAAAATAATTGCCTCAATTGAAAATTCGTCCAGTTAGGTTCTGCCCCGTGGTCGACTATCAGTCTTTTATGTCCCCGATGGAAGCACAGATTAACATATACAGATATTTCACTCGACCTCAGCGCCCTCAACCGCCAACCAAAATATCATGGTTGGAAGGCTTGGCGATGGTCTGTCACGGTTTTCGCCAAGACGCTCTGCTAATATAACCCTATTTGGCACTGAACGAAACACTTGGAACTTAGAACTTTGTTGCTTTGTTCTATCATCGCATGCACATCGCATGTTGTTTACACGTTTTAAACATACTTTCGCAGCTATTTTATGGATTACTAAAAGAAAAGGAATTACGTTTAAAAGGTATGTAATTTATTTTTATTTAAATAAAACATTATGCGTTATCTATCCCATATTTCATCCTATGCACGTGTTCATCATAAGAAATTGGTGCAGTATTATCACTTCCGCCTAGATTAAATTCTAAGAAACAATGGCATTATTAGTTAAAAAACTTTTTCCGCATTTATATAAAATGTATAAAAATTGATATTTAGATAGCTTTTTCTAGAGAAAGTTGAATATAATATTGGATGTGTATATATTTTACATGCTTTTTACTAACTGACGTAATGTGGAAAATAACCCCCCCCCTTCTAATTAACGATTAAGTTCGACACCTTTGATAATGCATTTATGTAAATTTGTTATTTAGTATAAAAATATTAGTGTAGTTAAATATATATATATATATAATAATAGCATCCCAGAATAAATTAAGAACTAAGCAATTTAACTATCTACACTCTAGTATACTTTTTAGGCTGAAAATATTATATAACATTTTAGTCTTTTGGGTATGTTAGCTTGTAATTTTTGGTGTATAATGATTTACAGTGATGCAATGCGTCAATTTTTTATTTAGTCTATGATTGCATGAATTAAATATATATATCTGTGTTTATATATTTAAAGTTAAACATATTACAGATAAAAGTATTTTTAAATGCTGATAAATTATAAAAGTACAGTTCCGTATTTTTTTTTTTTTTTTTTTTGCCGCATTAACTTAAAATCGCCAATTGAGCGATAGTCGCCAAATCTAGCAGCCGAGGATGGTTGGCTCATCGAACGCTAGTGTCTATGCGAAATCCTATGTTAACGATGTTGCCATAGGTTCCTATGGGAGTGAACCTTCTGAATATAGTATTCTGTGGATGGAAGCTTCGGGCAGGTTCTGGGTGACTCTCCCCCCCCTCCCTCCCTCGTCATGTTATCCGGTAGAAAATTGAAAATTTTGCATCGTTTCGTCCCTTTCAGTGATTGGTACTATACGTGTGCAGATACTCTGTTTTCTAGGTCAAAAGCGGGTTTCTGGTGGGTTTGATAACTGATTTAGACTTCCCATTTTTTTTTACATCCAAGGGGAGGGGTAAATAAAAATTTGGTTATTTTAGGTTCTGTTATGTAATCGATACTATAATGTGGAACGATTCAGCTTACTGCATATTCAGCTCTACAGACATAACGTATACCTATTGGAAAGTGATCATGCGCAGCTGATAGAACGTGCTTGTAGTACACTTAGAGGTAAAACACGGAAAAGTAATTCAGAAACCAACAAAAAATCTGATGTGGGCAACACACGACTTTCCTTATATAATGTAATGCATTTACTACTTTTACAGTAAAATAAATAGGTTTTTTTTATAGTAGATACTAATATTCTTTCCAAGATATTAAATTTTCGACAATGAGTCGTCATTTTCATTGATTTAGCGTCATTTTTATCCATTTGGCGAGATTTCTGTTAACTTGGCAACATTTCAAAAAGTCGCCAAGTTGGCAACAATCCGCCAAATCTGTCGACAAAATCTCGCCAAGCGTTATGGACGAAGAAATAAGTTATTCTTACAGCACATAAATGACTATTGGCGTTCAAATACAAAAGTATTACTCAAAGTATCTTTTTTCATGAATGGAACAAGCTAGATTCCCGAGAATGATGTCATCCAATTTATCACATTGTATTACATATGAAAAGTGAACATGTTTCTCAATAGGAAATATTTTTTTTTTATTTTATATGACTTTTTGATATTATTTTTGAAAAATGTGCAATATCTCGAGAACGGTCCATGCTAGCGTTCTAAAATTTATGTCAATCGTTTTCTAATGAAAAATTACATAAGAAATGTCTATTTGCGTAACTTTATTAGTGGATTTGATTTTTTGACGATTTTTTCAAAATTTCATTCGAAAATTTAGGGGGGTTCTGAACATTCGATTGCTTATAAAAACAACAGGCTTCCAGTGTTTATGGATTGTGATTTTTGTACTAAATTTGGTTTAAATCGGTCCATTCGTTCGTCAGTTATCGTCTCCACAGACTCACTGACACACACACACACACACACGTCACTTCAAAAATGTTTGATTCGTGATCAGGGATGCTTGAAACGTGCTCTCCCGTCGAAAACTCGAATTCGAATTTTCGACCCCGTCACAATACTTTCCTTATACATTATGTATATAAGGAAAGTAATATAGGCAAAAAAGTCGAATTACAAAATGAAAGAACGACATTTACTGAGTACAAAACGATACTTGGTTGAACAGAAACACTCACAGAAAAGACCAGACGTGATAGTAGTAAACATTTATAACAACACGGAAGCAACGCAACGTTCATGTAATACAGGTCTAACTAACCTGCAGAATAGTCTATGTACACAATGTTTAAATGTGCACCGCGAAGATGCACATCTGGAAGCACATCAGGAAGATGCACATCAGCGAAATGCACATCTGGATTCGGGGCAGAACAGCATCTGAAACAGCATGCAGCATTTCAGGGAGTACAGAACTACAGGCCCAGTCAATGCTTTACCAAGCTTGCTTGTGCCACGTAGCATTTATAACTAATAAAGCACAGGCACTTTCATTTTGTAATTGGACTTTTTTACTTATCTTTGTTACTGAATTAGTTTAAAAAATATCCGTATTTCGCTACTTAGCGCAACAAATATGATCATTCGACTGCACATAGTCATTTCCCTGTATGTATACGTTGCTTCCATGATGCTGCGATACGGAGCTTACAAGTTAAAGAGGGTATAAGGACTTTTTGAAGAACCTCCGATAAATAACAAACATTAATACCGAAAAAGAGCTATAGGCTCTCTAAAATCATGAGCCAGATTTTGATTGGAAATATTACTGTTAATTCAGTGTTTCTCAAACCATATTTATATATTCAATTTTTGCTCTTTTAAACGCTATAATAGAGAAATTATTGTTTTCCTTAAAATGTTTTATTTAAAGAATTTAAAATAAATGCGTGTTGTTAAACTTCCCGAGAGCACGTTATGAAAATGGGGTTTTCGAACACATTTTCCGGACCCTCCAGAGACCCCCCCCCCTATCGACTTGGAAGGCGAGAACTTTAAACACTATTGATCATGGAGCAGAACGTAACGGTGCCGGATTTTCGATTTCTACTCCAGAGGCGAACAAAATAAACGAATAGGTCAAAATGTCTTTTCAAACACTTCAGAATCTAACGGTGGCCTAAAAGGCTGAAACTTTACACGTTTACAGTATCGACTAAGTGAGGCACTCTAACTGATACAATTTTTGATTATGAAGAGTATTTTCCGCATTAGTTGTTATATAATATTAAGATAAACAAGAAAGATCAATCATGCTTAAAGCATTGATTATGAAACACTTTCCAACTTCAATGCAATTTTATTTAAAAAAGTCGAAAATGCAATACATTCCTCGGTAATATTTTAAAACTTATCACGATACTACATTGATTTATTATATTTGAAAACTTAAACCTTCATTGAAAAAAATGAACTTCATTCAAAAGACGGCATTGAAATATAAATTGCGTGGTTTAAATATCTCTAAAATGCAATACATTCCACGGTAATATTTTTAAATCTATCATAATACTACGATAATTTATTATATTTGAAAACTTCATCGAAAACAACTGAAATTAATTCAAATGACGTCATAGAAAAAATAACACGCCAGGATCTCTCTATAAAAGCAGGATTTCATTCATAACTTTCTCCATTTCATTCATCACAATACTATAATAATTTATTTTATTTAAAAATTAAGACCATGGAGCTACAATTCATAAACTTTATGCTTAAAACTTCATCGAAAAATATCGTCCTTCTGTTTATAAAATCAATTAATATTTCATTCATATCAGCCATGCAGACTCCATGGACTGAATTATTTTGTGTTAAAGAAATACAGTAATTCTAATACAACTCATTCTACATATTTTGCTGTTTACATTTTACATAGGTGAAAAATAGGCTTAATTGTAGAAATAATCAAATTTGAATGAGAATTTAAACTCAAATATATTGTCATTGTGTTGTTTTAGTATGTAGATGCACAGAATTTAAGCAGAAATAAAGTAGTTTTAGGATGGATACAACACTCAATATGAATTAAAAAGAACTTTAAAAAATCACGAATTTGAAACAAGATGGATGCCATATCTCATTTTGAAGTGGGTCATGTGATCGTTTCATATCATGGTCACGTGATCGTTTCATATAAGATGTGTAATTATTATTTTAATTTTTATTTAAAAAACTACTGAATATATTTAGCTGAATTTTTTTTTATATATTTTATGGAACAATTTGACTATTACCTAAAATTTTCGAAGCAATTTGTGAATTTTAAATCCGCTTAAAAAATGTTAGAAAAATTAGGTCCCATAGGGCTCAATGTATTTCATTTTTTCAACCCGGGTTCAATCCAAAACTAATTGTGTGATATTATTCATTTATATTCCCATAGGTCCTACAGACCGTCTGAACAACATACTAAAATTTCATTTTGATTAAGTTATTTTTACGGCAGTTATCGTGCTAACGGACAGACAGACAGACAGACAGACAGACAGACAGACAGACAGAATGAACAAAGTCAAACACTTTTCAACTTTGTTGTAAAGTGTTAATAAAATCTATGATAAAAATCTAATGTGGGCAGTGCATGACTTTCCCTGCAGACTCATATTCACGTTCACTTTATATCTTCAATGATTCATTATACCGAGTTTAATTACACAAAATAACAGCCATAATTATTTAAAATTACATTTCATTTGCATTTTTAATTCAATTTTAGTTCTCATTTGGTAACTAGACTTATTTTAAAAAGTGGCGTAGTGAAAATGAGAAAAACAAAAATGTCTCGAGAACGGCTAGTCCTAGTGTAATGGGGTTGGTCTTATTATTTTAATTGTTAAAGATTATGCATAAAACAAGCATTTAATTGATACTTTTGAGCATACGTAGTTTTTATTTTAGATTTTGACGATATTTGCTGGCCATTTCGCAAAAACAGGCAGGTTATTTTTTTCCCGAAACATACCAAAATCTAATCAACATCAGAGTAACCCACAAGGAACTTATTTAACAAATTTTGTAAAATTTGATATACTAGTTTTTCAGCTAGAGTGAATACAGGAAATTTTTGCGGGCCGTTTCACAAGAAAAGGCGGGTTCTTTTATTCCGCATCGTACCAAAATCTAATCAACACCAGGGTCACCCACAGGGAATTTACCTACCAAATTTTATGAAGTTCGGTCATTTAATTTTTTAGTTAGACTGGATACATGCATTGCACATACAGACAGACACACAGATGTCACGCTAAAAATGATTTTTTTCGTATTCTAAAGTTTTAAAACGTGTAGATCAGTCGGAAACTCGACTTGCGATTTTCGACATGATTCCAATACTTTCCCTGTATGTTACCATGTATTGCAGGGAAAGTAAAAATTGTAACTTAATTTTTTAAGAGTGTTAGTTTTTACTTTTCCTGCAATACATGTTACTGTATAGGGAAAGAAAGTATTGGAATCATGCCGAAAATCGCAACCCGAGTTTTCGACGAATTTACACGTTTCGTGACCTCTAGAATACGAAAAAACTATTTTTAGAGTGATGTATGTGTGTGTGTCTGTCTGTGCAATGCATGTATCCATTCTAACTCGGAAACTAATGGACCGAATTTCATGCAATTTGGTAGGTAAGTCACTTGTATGTAACCCTAGTGCTGATTAGTTTTTGGTACGATTTGGGACAAAAGAAACCGTCTTTTCGAAATGACCCTCAAGAATTGCCTTTATCCACTCTAGCTGAAAAACTAATGGACCAAATTTCATAAAATTTGGTAGTTAAGTCACTTGTGTGTGACCCTGGTGCTGATTAGATTTAGGTACGATTCGAAAATAAAATAGCCTGCCATTTTTTCGAAATGGCCCACAAAAATCGTCAAAATCTAAAATAAAAACTACATAGGCTCAAATATATCCATTAAATGCTTTATACATAATTTTTAACAATAAAAAGGATAAGATCAACCCCATTACACTAGGACTAGCTTTCGCATTTTCGCTATGCCGATTTTGATTCCATCATTTGTGAGTGTTATTTAGTGCAATTAAATTAAATTTAATGAATTATTAATGAATTAAAAAGAGAATGAATTTGAGTCTGCGGGGAAAGTCATGTGCTGCTTGCTCACACCAGATTTTTTTATTTACGATCACTAGTATTATATAAATTTTTATATAAATTTTCGGGGGGAAAATCGCATGCATAATTCTAAACGAAGTCGCTAATTGAAAAAATTGAGGATTTTGACAATAGAGTACGATCCATTTATTATTTTATGACATGAAATTTAAATTAATTTATAGAAATAAAGAAAAAAAATCCATGTCTGTAGTAAGAGTCATGTGCTGCCCACGTAAGATTTTTCTTTATTAGGTTAAAACCTGTCAACGGTAGGGAGCGCCATCTATTGACAGTGAGGTGCAAAGTCAGGAAATTGGATGTACTGATAAAAAAGCACAGGAAGAAAACGCAAGAAGAGTTAATAAAGGTGGTGATATTTTCTTAAGCTTTCAGAAGATGATCTCAATAGATAGAAGAAGCTGGGGACATAAAAACACTAAATCGTTTTCTTGCTAAAATATATAAAAAACACCGGAATATTTGTTTTGCATGTGAAGTGTTATTTGTAGAGCAGGAAAACTCGTTAAAACATGGACAAAAAATATTTTACACGAGAATGACATTAAAGATATTTGTTATAAAAAATGAATGAAAAGAAAGTGGTTTTAAAGCTTATTTGGACATTTTTGTTCGTTTATTTTAGTTAATTTTATTTTAAGTTGTATAACATACTAAATTTCTACTTAATTTTCAAATAAGAAGTTCTGATGTAAGCAGCACATGACTTTGCCTGCAGACTGAAATTCATTTTTTCTTTATTTCTTTAATAATTCATTAAATTGAGTTTAATTGCACAAAATAACACTGAATTAATTTAATTCAATTTTTACTTTCCCTGCAATACATGGTAATGTATAGGAAAAGTATTGGAATCATGTCGAAAATCGCAACTCGAGTTTTCGACGGATCTACACGTTTCGAGACCTCTAGAATACGAAAAAACTATTTTTAGCCTGACGTCTGTGTGTGTGTCGTTGTGTCTGTCTGTCTGTCTGTGCAGATTTTGTATCCACTCTAACTGGAAAACTAATCGACCGAATTTCATAAAATTTGGTAGGTATGTCACTTGTGGGCGAATCTGGTGCTGATTAGTTTTGGGTACGATTCGGGATAAAAGAACCCGCCGAAATGACCCGCAAAGGCTTGTATCCACTCTAGCTAAAAATCTAATGGACCGAGTTTCACAAAATTTGGTAGATAAGTCGCTTCTGGGTTACGCTGGTGCTGATTAGATTTTGGTACGATTCGGAACAAAATAACCTGCCTTTTTTTGCAAAATGTCCCGCAAAAATCGACAAAATCTAAAATAAAAAACTACGTATGCTCAAATATATCCATTAAATGCTCGTTTAATACGTAATTTTTAACGAAGAATAGAATAAGAACAACCCCATTACACTAGGACTAGCTGTTCTCGAGATATTTTAGTTTTTTCGTATTTTCTCTACGCCATCTTTGAAAATAAGTCCATTTATCAAATGACAGCGAAAATTGAAATAAAAGTGAATTACATTTAATTAAAATAAAAGGAACGTGAATATAAGTCTGCAGAGAAAGTCATGTGCTGCCCACATCAGATTTTTACTTTCCCTGCAATACATGGTAATGTAAAGGGAAAGTATTGGAATCATGTCGAAAATCGCAACTCGAGTTTTCGACGGATCTACACGTTTTGAAACCTCTAGAATACCAAAAAACTATTTTTAGCGTGACGTCTGTGAGAGTGTCTGTCTGTCTGTGCAATGTATGTATCCACTCTAACTCAAAAACTAGTGGACCGATTTTCATAAAATTTGGTAGGTAAGTTATTTGAGTGTGACCCTGGTACTGCTTAGTTGTTTGTACGATTCGGAAAAATAAAACCCGCTTTTTTGCGAAATGGCCCGTAAAATATAATTTATCCACTTCAACTAAAATACTCACTGACCAAATTTCATAAAATTTGGTAGATAAGTTACTTGTATGATATTCTGGTGCTGATTAAAATTTTGTACGATTCGGAAAAGAAGAATCCGCCTTTTTTTACGAAATGGCCCGGAAAAATTTCATGTATCCACTATAGCTAAAATCTTAATTGACCAAATTTCCTAAAATTTGGTGGATAAGTTACTTGTGGGATACTCTGGTGCTGATTAGATTTTGGTACGATTCGGAAAATAACAACCTGTATTTCTTTACGAAATGGCCCGCAAAAATCGCCAAAATCTAAAAGAGTTTACGTATGCTCAAATGTATCAATAATATTCTTATTTTATACGCAATTTTTGACACGGAAATGAATATAACCAACTCCATTACTTTAGGATTAACCCTTCTCAAGATATTTGAGATTTATTGCATTTTTGGTACTCCAATTTTGGCAAAATGTTCAATTACCAAATAGAAACAAAAATTGAATTAAAATTGCAAATTTAATGCCATTTTGTGCAATTAAACTCAATCTAATGAATTATTAAAGGAATAAAGAAAACACGAATTTGAGTCTGCAGTGAAAGTCATGTGCTGCCCACATCAGATTTTAACTTTCCCTGCAATACATGGCAATATATAGGAAAGTTGTTGTTCTCGTGTCCTAATTAAGGTATGAAATTTGCGCTGCTTTTGTTTGGTCTAAGACCCGGGGCACCCCTACGGTAGAAGTCCGACTTCTGCCCAATAAGACATCACAAACATCCATGCCCGCAGCCGGGACTCGAACCCGCAATCTGGCAGCCGAGTCATCACGAGGAAACGCCTGCCTCTTTGACCGCTCGGCCTCCACATCGGGGAAGTATAGGGAAGTATTGGAATCATGTCGAAAATCGCAACTCGAGTTTTCGACGGATCTACACGTTTCGAGACGTCTAGAAAACAAAAAACCATTTTTAGCGCGACGTCTGTGTATATGTCTGTCTGTGCAGATTTTGTATCCATTCTAACTAAGTAACAAAAGTAATTGACCGAACTTCATAAAATTTGGTAGGTAAATCATTTGTGGGCAAATCTGGTGCTGATTAGTTTTGGGTATGATTTGGGATAAATGAACCCGCTTTTTTTTTTAACAATCCACACTAGCTGAAAAACTAATGGACCGGATTTCACAAAATTCGGTAGATAAGTCGCTTGTAGATAAGTCGCCCTGGTGCTGCTTAGATTTTGATACGATTCGGAAAAAAATAACCTGCCTTTTTTACGAAATGGCCCGCAAAAATCGTCAGAATCTAAAATAAAAACTTCGTATGCTTAAATATATCCATTAAATGCTTCTTTTATACTTAATTTTTAACAAAGAAAAGAATAAGTCCAACCCCATTACATTAGGACTAGCCGTTCGAGATATTTTAGTTTTTTCGTATTTTCTCTACGCCACCTTTGAAAATAAGTCTAGTTACAAAATGAGAATGAAAATTGAGTTAAAGTGAATTAAATTTAATTTAAATAAAGGGAGCGTGGAAATAAGTCTTCAGGGAAAGTCATGTGCTGCCCACATCAGATTTTTACTTTCCCCACAATACATGGTAATGTATAGGGAAAGTATTGGAATCATGTCGAAAATCGCAATTCCAGTTTTCGACGGATCTACACGCTTTGAGACCTCTAGAATATGAAAATACTATTTTGAACGTGACGTCTGTGAGTCTGTCTGTCTGTCTGTCTATGTGTCTATCTGCATGTGTGTTTGTCTGTACAATGTATGTGTCCACTCTAACTCAAAAGCTAATGGATCGAATTTCATAAAATTTGTTAGGTCACTTGTGCATGATCCTGGTGCTGATTAATTTTTGGTAAGATTCGGAAAAAAAAATCTGTCATTTTTTGCGAAATGGCCGGCAAAAATCTCATGTTTCCACTCTAGCTGAAATACTAATTGACCAAATTTGACAAAATTTGGTAAATAAGTTATTTATGGGATACTCTGGTGCTGATTAGATTTTGTTACGATCCGGAAAAGAAGAACCTGATTTTTTGTGCGAAATGGCTCTCATAAATCGCCAAAATCTAAAAAAAAAGACTACGTATGTTCAAAAGCGTCAATTAAATGCTTGTTTTATACGTAATTTTTGACGAGGAAAAGAATGAGAACAACTCTATTACTCGAGGACTAACCGTTCTTGAGATATTTGAGATTTTTCGCATTTCTGTTATGCCGTCTTTGGAAAATAGTCCAATTACCAAATAAAAGCAGAAACTGAATTAAAAATTCAAATTTAGTGTTATTTTGTGCAATTAAACTCAATTTAATGAATTATTAAAGAAATAAAGAAAAAATGATTTTGAGTCTGCAAGGAAAGTCATGTGCTGGCTACATCAGATTTTTGTTTTTATTTGGTAGTTGGAAATTTTTTTCAAAGGCAGTGTAACAAAAATGCAAAAAAACTCATATCTCGAGAACGGTTAGTCCTAGAGTAACGTCGTTTATTATCCTTTTCCTCGTCAAAAATTACGTATAGAATATGCATTAAATTGATACATTTGAGCACATGTAGTCTTTCATTTAGATTTCGGCGATTTTTGTGGACCATTTTGTAAAAAACCGCAGGTTCTACTTTTCCCGAATCGTACCAAAATCTAATCAGCACCAGGGTGTCCCAAAAGTGACTTAGCTACCGAACTTTATGAAATTTGGCTAATTGGTTTTTTAGCTTGAGTGGATACATCGACTTTTGCGGGCCATTTCGCAAAACAGACAGGTTCTTTCATACTGAACGTTACCAAAATGTAATCAGCTCCAGCGTTACTCACAGGTGATTTATCTACCAAGTTGATTTATCTACCAAGGTGATTTATCTACCAAGGTGATTTATCTACCAAATTCGGTCAATTAGTTTTTCAGTCAGAGTGGATACATACATTGCATAGACACACACAGACGCCATGCTAAAAATGGTCTTTTGGTAATCTAGGTGTCAAAACGTGCAGATTCGTCGAAAACTCGACGAATCTATTTTCGACTTGATTCCCATACTTTCTCTATACATTACCATATATTGCAGGAACGTAAAAATTAACTGTCAATATTTATAAAGAATGTACTATAAGAATATGTAACACTTTAAAGATTATTGTAATCTATGTAGTATGTATTGAATTGGCTGACTGACTAGGTGATATATCAAAATTACCGAGTCAGAATCTTGGCTTTGGTCTCATTCGATCCGTCTCAGTTTCCAGGTCCACAGAAAAATATTTTGAAAATTCGAATAAAGGGTGTCGGTGTGAAAAGAAAATCAAAACACTTAAAACCACTTTTGAAAATTCTCGAGTACTACCACTCTAGCTGGAAATTTGGTTTTGGTCTCATTCGATCCATTTTAGCTTCCAGATCAATGGAAAAAACAAATTATTTCGAAAAATTCGAATTAGAGGTGACGATACAAAGGGATTTTCAAAATTTGTCACCACTTTACCTCCCAGATGTCGTAAAAACGCGAATTGAAATACTTCCGCTGCCAACAATTAAAATTGGGAGAAAATAATTAACTTTATAAATATATCGCGATATAATTTTACTAATTGTTAATAATCGTTTCACAATAAATAAATAATTTCGTCAGGTGCAAATTATATTCGAGGTATTCACGAGCCCGAATGTAATAAAAATACAATTTTATATATTTTCACTGCCAATCGGTAAAATTAAACAATTCAATTTGTCAGCCGCGGAAATAAGATTCAATACATTTTCCCATTTAACATCTTAAGAGAATTGCAAAATGCGCTCCAGTTTTATGCTTAGATCTAAAAGGTTTTTTTTAATATCCAGAAAAGTTATCAGCAACTTTTATTTGGTATGTTGGCGTCACATTTAATGGCCACTGTGCATTTCGAACGTGTAAAGTGTGGGTGGGAAAGACCAGTTAGAAATACATAAAAAAAAAATCTGATGTGGGCAGCACATGCCTTTCCTTATATAATATAATGGATTTACTATTTTTACAATAAAAAATAGGTTTTTCTAATAGTAGTTATTTATATTCTTTCCAAGAAATTGAATTTTCGTCAATTAGTTGTCATTTTCACTGATTTAGTGTCATTTTTATCTATTTGGCGAGATTTCCGTTAGTTTGACAACATTTTAAAAAGTCGTCAAGTTGGCGACATTCTGCCAAATTCGGCGCCAAAATCTCGCCAAGCGTCATGAACGGAGAAATAAGTTATTCTTATAGCAGATAAATAACTATTGGCGTTCAAATACAAAAGTATTACTCAGAGTATCTTTTCTCATGAATGGAACGAGCAAGATCCACGAGAATGATGCAATTTATCGCATGATATTACATATGAAAAGTGAACATGTTTCTCAACAGTCAATATATGTACAATATCTCGAGAACGGTTCATGCTAGCGTTCTAAAGTTTATGTCAATCGTTTTCTAAGGAAAAATTACATTAGAAATGTCTATTTGCGTAACTTTATTAAAGGTTTTGATTTTTTTACGATTTTTTCAAAATTTCACTCGACAATTTAAGGGGGTTCGGAACATTCGATTACGTTTGAAAACAATAGACTTCCAGTATTCACGGATTGTGATTTTTGTACAAAATTTCGTTCAATCAGTCCATTTGTTTGTCAGTTATAGTCTCCACACACACATACTTTCACACACATACTTTCACACACACACATACACACACACACATACGCACACACACACACACACACATACTTTCACACACACACACACACACGCGCGCATACTTTCACACACACACACGCATACTTTCACACACACACACACACACACACACACACACACACACACACAGACATCACCTCAAAAATGTTTGATTCGTGATCAAGGATGCTTGAAACGTGCTCTCTCGTCGAAAACTCGAATTTTCGACCCTGTCACAATACTTGCCCCATACATTATGTATATAAGGAAAGAAAAATTATAAAAGTATGGGAAACTCTTATGTTACTCTTGGTTAAAAAGAAGTTGGAGACAACTGTATTAGATAAACATAGTTTTCAACTATCTGAACAGGAACCTAAATTACAGCAATTCTATTAAATATTTTAGAATGAACATTATCTAAAATATAAAATGAAGTAGATCTGCGTTAGTGTTAATTAATGTTACAGTTTTTTAATAAAATTTGCCTAGAAGTAATTATCAAATGCGTTTCAAATCTGATTGTTAGATTATAAATACTCAATAAAAATACGTAAACTCAGAGCAGTCAGTAAAACGAGTGTACTCCAGAAGTAATAAACAAAACAGCAACATATTAGAGAATAAAGATATATTAAATATGTATTAATTATATTCAAATGTAACAGAGATAAACTATTGTATTTAAATACAGCTCAGAATATTTTCAATTTTCTCAACACAATTAATAATACTAAATACATTTATTTTCTAAATGATATTGCTTTCAGATTTAGATTTCAAAGTTGGGCTGCATTTGGAATGAATAAAATATTTAGAGTTCTATCTCTTAAATTCATTATAATTATCTTGTAGTCTTAGTACATATATGTTAAACAAAATAACTAACATCTGTTTGTTTTTATATTAAATTTAAAACGTCTTTCGTCTCAAAATGCTAGTATTTAACGTTCCTTTCAATATAAAATCCCGAGAAAAGCTTTAAATTTTAGAATGTTTAATTAAATAAGAAAGATCAAACATGCAGAAAGCATTGATTATGAAACATTTCCCAACTGCAATGCAGTTTTATTTAAACATTTCCAAAATGCGATACATTCAGCTGTAATATTTTTAAAATTATCACAATAATACAATAATTTATTACATTTGAAAACTTAAAACTTCATCGAAAAAAATGAACTTTATTCAAATGACGTCATTCAAATATAAATCGTCTGGCTCTCTATGCAAAAGCTGTAAATATTTTATTCATACACTTTATTTCATTCCTTTCATTCATCACAATACTACAATAATTTATTTTATTTAAAAACTTAAAACCATGGAGGTAAACGAAATTTAACACTATGCTTAAAACTTCATCGAAAAAGTCAATGCTATAAAATCGTCTGTTCTCTATGTAAAATCAATGAATGTTTCACTCATATCAGCTGTATTTCAGACTTAAAGAGGTAAATAACTTTGTGTTAAAAAAATTCAGCAATTCTTATGCAACTCATCCTACATCTTTATGTGTTTACATTCTCCATAGGTGAAAATTCGGCTTCGTTGTAGAAATAATCAAATCAATAATTTATTTTATTTAAAAACTTAAAACCATGGAGGTAAACGTAATTTAACACTATGTTTAAAACTTCATCGAAAAAGTCAATGCTATAAAATCGTCTGTTCTCTATGTAAAATCAATGAATGTTTCATTCATATCAGCTGTATTTCAGACTTAAAGAGCTAAATAATTTTGTGTTAAAATTCAGCAATTCTTATGCAACTCATCCTACATCTTTATGTGTTTACATTCTCCATAGGTGAAAATTCGGCTTCGTTGTAGAAATAATCAAAGTTTGATGACCATTTAAACTCAAATATATTGTAATTGCATTGTATCAGAATGTAGGTGAACAGAAATTAAACAAAAATAAAGCGGTTTTAGGACGCATACAACACTAAATATAAATTAAAAAGAACTTTAAAAATCACGATTTCGACACACAATGGATGCCATATTTTATTTTGAAGTGGGTCACGTGATCTCTTCATATAATATGGGTGTAATTATTATTTTAATTTTTATTTAAAAAACTACCGAATTTATTTTGCCGAAATTTTTTTCATATTTTTATGGGGTAATTTGAATATTTCCTAAAACTCTTAGAAGCAATTTGTGAATTTTAAATTCGCTTAAAAAGTGTTTGAAAAATTAGGTCCCATAGGGTTCAATGCATTTCATGTTTTCAAGCCGGGTTCAGTCCAAAACGAATTGGATGATATTATTCATATATATTCCCATAGGTCCCACAGACCGTCTGAACAGCATAATAAAATTTCATTTTGATAAAGTCATTTTTACGGCAGTTATCGTGCTAACGGCTAGACAGACAGAATGAACAAAGTCATAAAAACTTTTCAACTATGTTGTAAAGTGTTAAAAAAGCCGAGTATGCATTATATGAAATTTTTGGTATTTATATTTAACTAGAAGATATATCGTGATTCACAATATATGTAAATTTTAGTAGTTGCTCGATTTTTTGGATACTTGCAATGAAAAGGTGAGGTAAGTACACCTTTTGGTATTAACGTAATCAAAATAGCCTGAGTGCCAAGATAAGCACACAGAGACTATGGATTTCAATCTAAATTATTTATTAACCACACATAAATTATACAGCGACTGGATGTAGAACTAAAAAGGCTTGTATACAAAGTTTGATAGATTTCATAGGACCTCAAAGACGATAGATTCCATAGGACCGAACCATGAATGAACTTTAAACTTAGATACCACGGGGTTTGGTGATACAGTGAAAAATTGGGATACCCTTAGTAAGATAATACGGACGATAAATTCTTATCCAAGTTCATTAGAAAGTCGTTTGATGTCAGATGGGCACTTTCGCGGTTTAGATCCTTTTTCCCTCAATTACACCTCTCGACCAGTCCACTCATCGTTAGATGATCGATCACACGATAGACCGTGGATAAAAAAATTTGTCGCTCCTCTTAGAACTCCGGCAAATATGAGAATTTCCAAAAGAATACGCACACACTAACTTTCTACTCACGAACCAAAACTTTATCCTATTCTACTACAGGATTGCAGAAACTTGCGAGCCGGCCCAGGATTAGTCTACATAACCGAACCAGTAAGAAGTTGTTAATTTAAAGTAAATCATAACTTATAACATAAACTGAATGAAATCAGTACCAAGGATTGTATATGTTCTAATACACATTTCGTTAATACACATACGTTCTCTCACATAATGTTCTAAATAAAAACTTCTTAAACTCTTAAGTCGCGACTCCATATGTATTCACGTAACTACATATAGGGGATCGTAAAAAATTTGGCAACAGCTAAAGGTTTCTGAGCGTGCAATGACCAAAAATTTATTCAAAATCAAACGCAGAATGAGTCTGAAGTGTTTCTGACAGCGCCCCACGTTTTATCGTGTACTTCAAACCTTGGTTCTTCCAGACTTGTTTCTGAACACACAACATGCACAGCAGCGAGAAAGATACATCTTAAAGTCAATGAATGTTTCACAAATGACGGTTTACAGTGAAAAAATTGCGTTGAAGTCTGTACAGACTATGTTGCAGTATTGTTGATAGAGAATGTTGTATTTATAGTAAACGTTAAAGCTGGCGGCAATAAACATATCATTTTTACTCAGTGCATGATTCATCAGGAGGTACTCGTAGCCAAAAAAATATCACCAGAGTTAAATGCTGTGCTTCGCGACAGGATTAAAATCTTTAACTTTATTAAAAGAAGTGACTTTACCAGTCGTTTGTTTTCAAACCTTTGCGAATACATGGACTTTGATTGCAAAAGCTTATTACTACATGCAGAGGTAATGTGGCTCTCAAGAGGGCAAAGTTTAAACCGATTATTAAAATTTAAACATGAAGTTTTTACATTTTTGATTATGAAAAAATATCAAAATTGGATTTTTGCACAATGACATATGTCTTTTAAAATTTTGTTATTTAATGGATATTTTCGAAAAACTCAATGTTTTAAACATGTCGCTTCAACAAAAAAATTGTAACATATTTATGTTAAAAGATAAAAACAAAAGTTTTACTAATATGTCACCATATGAAAGAATAGGGTAGAAATTATTAAAGCTCAAATGATGATTTTATAATTTAAAACTTAACTTTCCAAAGATTTAATTGTAGGCGTTATAATTAATCCTCTGAAGCGCCTGGAGACACAGTTTCAGAAATACCTAATTCTAAAAAACTAAGTTGGGTTCATAAACCATACTCAATTGTAATAAAAAACGTCAGTAATCTGTCAGTAAAAAGTCAAGAAGAAATTGCTGAGTTATTAGGCGACTCAGGTTAAAAACTCGAGTTCCTAAAAAATCGTTAATGAATTTTAGCTTCAGATTAGGATAGAATTTCCAATAATTTTTTAATGGCCCTAACCTACCATTTTGTACTACGTATTTATGTGAAGATACATTCTCAAGGGTAGGACAAAATTTGACATAAACATGCATAAAAAGGTTCATTTATGACTCAATGATGGCGACAGTTATTGTTGTGAAAAATAACCGCCATATAATTTTTGTTCGTGACGTCATTAGCCCCCTAGGTGGAAAGTTATCCCCTTGGGGGTACATTATCAAGTATGGTATAAATCGAAATATTTTTTTCAATTCCTTCAAAGTAAAGGGTAACACACAATAATTGTAATCATTTGGACCACAATACCGATTTTTCAAAACTTTTCTTGTAAAATTTGAAAAAAAAAAAGTTACTAGAAAATGGTTTCTGGTATGAGGAAATCGAGTTAAGCTACACTCTAGTGAATTTTTTTATCAGAATTTGGTACATTAAAATATTCGAATTTCTTTAACTGTGGAAATGATATATAAATATGCATACATTGTTTTTTTTTATATATATATAAACTAGGGGGCTCCGTCTCCTGCTCGCTACTGTCGAAAAACCCTGCTCAAAACGCAGGAAACTCTCTAAAAACGCAGGCGTAATATGCCACTTGGGCTCCGCCCCCAGCTTGCTACACTTTCTAACCCCCGTAACGCGATTTGTCATTCGGGTGGCTTCTCCTTCGACTCGCTAACGTTCGCTGATTTTAATGCCACTTGATACGCATTTTAATAACATTTCGTATTTTAATGCCACCTGCTACGCAGGCGTAATGCACCCGTTTTAAACTGTCACTTATTAACTGACGTTCACCATCCCTGGAACTCGTATTGCCGGCTGTTTCAATCTGGCTGGCTCACACGACATCCTAAGTGTCCAGTGCTCGCTGACGCTTTTACTACGCTCACCAGCACGTTCCTACTCTCCTGACGCTTCCTACGCTTGCCAGCACCCGTGAATCGTTTCGCAAGGGTATAGACTTTCTCGCTACTCGCACTACTCGCTAACGCTGGCTTCGCGAAAACTATAGTGTCATCTGCTGGGATCTACCCCCTGCTCCCTGAACTCGCCTTGCGAGCACTTTAGAGCTACCTGCTACGCAGGCTTATTATCCAAGTTGGGGCAGGCGTAATACGCCAGTTGTGCTTCACCCTGTCTCGTTGCTCTCTCCAACTCCCGTAACTCGCTAAAGCACGCTTCGTGAGTATTATAGCGCCACGTGCTACACAGACGTAATAAGTTCCGTTGGAGACCGTCCGTTATTAACTAACATTCATCAGCCCTGGAACTCGCTTCGCGAGTTATTTCAACCCGACCGGCTCACACGACCTCCTACGTATCCTGTGCGCACTGACGCTTTCATCCCTTTGTCGCTACTCTCACTAGTACCCGCGATTCGCTTCGTGACTCGGTAGGCTTTGCCTCCTATTCGCTAACGCTCGCTAAGCTAGCTTCGTGAGCACATTATTGCCGCCTGCTATGCAGGTAAAATACTCCTGTTGGGGGCCGTCCCTCGGTAACTGACAGTCTCCAGCCCTGAAGCTCGTTTTGCGAGCTCTTTCACGCCGGTTAGCGTGACTGCCTACGTGTCCTGTGCTCGCTGACACTCGCAAAACTCAAAGATTCCACCCTCCATTTCTGCTGCTCATTAATCAGAACTTGCCGCAGGCGTGATGCCCTCGTTGGTACTTCGTTACCTTATTAGCTGACGCCCACCTTAACTCGTTTTGCGAACAATTTCATTAAGCTTCAGGTCCCAGTTCGCTACGCTCCCCAACTCCGAAACTCTTTATGTGAGTTGGGAGGCTGCGTCTCCTACTTCCAGCCTGCGTGGCAATCTATGTCATGACGCCTGCTTTTAAGAACAATTGCTTGGTGTATTACGAATAAACGGAAAAATTTCATAACTGTATGTTCTACCGTTTGTTCGTAATACAGTGACAAAACATCGTATTACGCTTTCAATATAGAGAGATTTATAACAATGAAACATATAATTGTTGTGAAATATAAATATTAAATTGTAATGTTCATGACAACAACAGTTTCAAATCTTCGCCCGTAAAGAAGAACATTTTGCATAAAAAGATGCATAAAATATTGAATAACTCATTAACTAAATCGAAATTTAAGAAAAGGGGTTCTTTTCTGCAAAAATTCAACTATGTAGGTATATGCCACTGAAAATTCGAGTTCTTGCTATTGCTAGTCTATCCAGGACGCGAACTTGCACCTCAAAAACTCTTCCTTTGATTTTGACATTAAATATTTCCTAAACTAAATTTTTAATCAAAAAACGGTTTATATCAACGTGTTCCCCTAATATTTCTCTAGAAATATACCAAATTTCATATTTTTATACGCTATAGATTTTACGCTATGTGACAGAGAATCTTGAGAAACACGAAATTTGTCAAACAGCGGTGGCAGCTACTTTTTTTTAATTTATAGAGAGATTTAAGGGAAAATCTCAATTCTTAACATTCGAATCCAATAAACATTTCGATGCAAGAAGCAAAATATAAGCTTTTAGTACCTTTTAAACAGTAAAATTAAAAAATCCTTTAAACTAAAAAAGTTTTTCAATATGCATAACATTAGGAACGCTACTCATGAAATGAAAGGTAATTATCGCTCCCTGATGAAAAATCTTTATAAAGGTAGTCGCTTAACTGTTTCTGGTAAATAATAATACAATCTTACTTTATAAAGAACTTCAGAAGAGTACGAAAATGGTAATTTTATGGTAATAGTCCAATTTAATTAATCTAGGTGCAGAAAATTAACGTTGAACTGAAAGATTTAATGAACCTTTGAGGGAAATTCTAAAAAAATATCTGCTGTAAACTGCAAAGTTTGCAATTGAAATTTTTATGATGTAAGCGGCTATAAGTTGAACGAGATGAACAAAAGTATAATAATTTAATAGTATGTTTCGTAATAAAGTCATTTTCCGCAGAAACAAAATAGGAGTTTCATTATGTTTTCGATAAGATACATTGTGCAGAGAAGTTATTGCAACAGTACATTGTTGTTCAGGCTGCTGGGTCTCTTTACATACATGGTGGTCTTCCGCTGTCTCCTAGTACTACTCGCTAGGCAAACATGACACGGCTAACGATAAACGTCATGAATCGCTACCGTGCGCAAAAATACATTCTGACAATGCTTTCATCTGGAAGGCGCAAATTAACTATATAAAACCCAGCTAATTTAAGACATTTTTAAAATAACCACTTAACTTTTCCCCAAATTTCTTATGATAACGAACTTGGCTTTGTCTAAAATTTTCAAAAGGATGCTGAAAACTCACAAAATTAAAAAAGAGGAAAATCCCACTCTTTCATTGGCGTGTTATTGGGTTTCATTAGTGATCGTCTGGTACAAATGAAACCATAATCAGCCAACGATACATCAGGAATGTTTGAGAAGCAGAGGTGATAATTTCCTTCAGAGTTGTTCTTTGTTGCTATATTCCAACAGAACAATGCTTATCCACATCTAAACTGATATGTCCAAGGCCTCTTCTATGGACGGCAGACACTGTTTTTTCCTTTGGTATACAAGTTGACCAGACATGTTCCAGATCGAACATGCTTGGGACATGGTCTGTAGGTAACTGGACTGTCCGTTATCTCCTCCATTTACCACAAATAAATTCACATAGAAACAGACCGGTAGGATCTTCCCCAGGACAACATAAAAAAAGTCTAACGTGCAACTCAAAACCGTATTGTTTCCAATATTTGAAACGCCTTTTTCCAGCAAAAAACAACCTTTACAAACAGCCATTCCTATTACGTGAAAGTAGGGTTGCCATACTTCACTGAGCATGGGTGTCAGATTTGGCGATTCATCGCCAACTTTTCGACTTTTCGAAATTACAACTTTCTCGTAAAATCGAAAGGTCTCTGAGATACGAGCACATTTTAGAAATTTCTATAGAGAGTAAATATAAAGAAGTCATCGCGTAGTCGGAAAGATTTGGCACGATGCGAATCAAAGCGAATTGTGAGGTACGTCGATGTTTCAAGAATAGTATCAGCTGTTTTGTAAATTAGCTCAACATGTAATTATTGTTTTATTGTACCTGGCAATTGTTTAGGGATCTCGTAAGACAGTTATCGAGCTATATGCTGTATATTGTTCCTGATTACGCTTATTAGAGCTTTTATATATAAGTGTGAGTTCTCCAGAAATTTGGACTCATTTTTGTATCCTGAGAGTACATCCACGTTTCGAGAGAAATACATTGTAGCAATATCGAGTCTGCTAGTGCTGAACAGGTAGCATCACACGATACCGAATTTTGAAGCGAAAAAGTATTTCTGTAACTGCAATCAGTAATCTACTATAATAACAGTAATTTCATTTGAATAGCGTGATTCTTCCTTGTTATTGCAGTTTATAAAAGAGTGTTTTCAGAATTTACATAATGGAAAACAATAATTAAATATTTAAACTAAAAAAATGTTTCACTGAAACAATATTTTTTTTATATTACCTTAAAACCACGTGAATATATTTATTCTATGACATTTATTGACTTTGAGATTATTTTTTTCTTTTTATGTTTTGTAAAAATATTTTGACTTCAAAGGCAATAATCAGATTAAGAGAAATCCTTTTAACATATTTTAGAGCGTTGAATGTTTTTAGTTTAAATGTTTTTAATTTTTTTTTAAATCAGTGCATGGAGCATGAATTGTGAATAAATTTGGAATATGGTTTCATGAAATTTAAATAAACTGTTGTTTAAAATTAAAGCTTAATAGTCATTTATTTTCTGAGAATAAATAATAAGTTGACGGATTTTACACAAATTAGGTATAAACGCATACCCATGAGGAAAACAAACATATATTTGCATATTAATACTGTTTAGAATTTCATATAATTGCAAGCAATTTATTTTATATATTTAAAAATGATGTTTATACATACATAGCTGTTTTCGGTTTAAAACAACATAAATCGACTTTTTTCGCATTACATATGCTGATGGAATGTTTAAAAAGTCGTAATTCATATCTTAGAAAGTCCAAAATACATGTATGTGTTGAAATTATTATTTTTTAATATAAACTTTATTATTTATATTTATGCGAAATTCTTAATATCCTTATGATTCATTCCTGTTCTCTTCATAATTGCGTGAATATATTCAATAGCTTAAAATTATGTATAGTGATTTCTGTTTTCTCCAAAAATTATTTTCAGACTTTAAAGTTGGGACACCAGAATATTTTGCACATATATGAGAAATAATCTTTTAGCGTTAGCACATATATGAGAAATAATTTAGCGTTATGTTAATGAGCATATTTGTGTCTATCTGTGATTACGTAATGTGCTTGTGACTGTTAAAACGTATAAACACAACTACATCGATAGTCTCTTTCTCCCTATTTGGTAAAAAATATGCATGTGTGACACCTTATTGTGGCTGGATTCCACCAAACTGACAAAACTGCAATAAAACAGAAACTGTTGATTTCAACATAACATTAACTCGAATTTCTGAAATCGGATACAATTCGGAGATTAATAGCACGTCGGAAATTGTGTTTGACAACAATAGCATGTCTCACTTGAAATAATAAATATCATAAAATTGGAATAATAAATATCATAAAATTGGAATAATAAATATCATAAAATTGGAATAATAAATATAAAATTGGAATAATAAATATCATAAAATTGGAATAATAAATATCATAAAATTGGAATAATAAATATCGCTTAACAATAAAATTGTTTCAAATATTTGAATATATAATCTTAAGACGGATTTCAATGACATCTCTGTAACCTTCATCTAAGTAAAATACTTCAATTGAAAATTCATAGTGTTGCAAATACGCGTATATGTATGAAGTTTTTTCCCAAAATTAAATTTTATACAAATATGAAGCTAAATATTCGTCACCAATAATAATAATAAATGTCTATATTTAAAATAATCTATGCACATATTTATTCAACATATGTTTTATTCAAAATCCCGTTATACCTTCTTGAGTTAAAGCACATAGCATGATTTAATTAATTTTAAAACGCATTGCAATTTAAATAGAAAATTTTAATTCACGTAACGAGAATGTGAGTTTACTCTTAGGTAAATCGCAATTTAAAAAGCGGAAGACTGTTTTATGAGCGGAAGATTAGTTCGGATGAAAACTGTGTAAACAGCGGAATGAAGAATTTCGCAACCATCTTAGCCCGATGAATAGATTAAATTTTAAGATGGTCTTTCATAAGCAATCATGGAAAGATTATCTGTAAACATTGCTGGCACCGACGTAATCGGTATAAAAAAAGAAGCGCTTGAGAAGAAAAGACACTCATTTAAATTTATTCCATATTTTACAGAGTTAGAACTAGCGGATATAGTTGTCGTCGTTTTAGCACGTATGCGAATTCCAATTGCATTCCAAATAGTATTGTCTTATCAAATATGTACTTTGTTCTACAGAAAATTAAGATAGAAAATTCCAGTATATGAATCTTTGTTTAAATAGAAAAGTATATTTATTTTGTGGCACAGTAAACTTAAACTTGGGCTTTTAGCTTAATTATCATTAACATATCTAATATCTTAACGAGCCGTAAATTGCTCGTATAGTGGTACTTATTTATTATTAAATTGTACATTGCTTTGTTGTGGGTAAACGCTTTAAAATTTACATTAATTTTATATATTACTGCTAAATTGGCATGACCGTAATTGCTCGTATAGTAGTACTTATTTATTAAATTGTACATTGCTTTGTTGTGCCGCTATATAAAACCCTCCAATTATTTACTTTTCGCGTGAGGTCTGTAAAGGAATATTAATTAATATAGTACTAAATGGATCACAACATTTTAACTTTAACAATAAAACATTTATTAAAACATAAATACTTAATTATTCAATTACAACAATTAATCATATTATTTCGGCGGAGGGAACATGTTGTTGTTGTTGAGACCCAGACCGTCCGACCTACCAGGAAGGTGTAAGGTAATGGAGGGAACATGTGAGACCACTTAAATTGACTAAAATATGTTTAGACCTAGATATCATTTTTCAATGGGCACATACCTTCAAGTCTGTTTTGAACATAAACCATAATGCTTGTATCATTAACTTGTACCGACCACAACTTAGGATGTTTGGTTCCGTCTCGCGTACTTCTGATTTGCACTGCACACATCAATAGGTCTAGCCATTATTTTGGAACATCTACGGAACACTCTGCATCTCTAGTATTGTCGTTCTTTCATAATGTCGCACACGTATCTCTCTGAGAACAAGTGTCGTTCTTTAGTCACAGGCTGTGGTTCTTTTCCTCGGGGTGTTATTCCCGCTTTTCTCTGATTTTCAGCATTCAAGTGACGTAACAAGCACTTTCTCTATTGGCTTGCCTTTCCATCCAATGTCGTGTTACTTCACATTTTCTTAAGGGCTCGACCCTTCTTCTGTCTTGACACCCCTAAATTTATGGTTTTCTGACCTCTGGGTTCATATGTCGTAAACTCTGGCGTCATTCAGACTGGAGGTATTGTCCGAAGTTTCAGATCAATAAATAATTGGCATAAAACTGTTTCACCAAAGTGTGTGATATCTACTTCGGGTCTCACACATTTAAAAATAAAATATCCTAAAATATTCCAAAAATAAAATATTCCAGACACGTTCGATTAGAAATTCATATAATAAAGCTCTTCAACTTTGCCACCCTATTACGAGAAGATAAATCTGAAATAAATAGCAAACGCTATTCCCCTGCCATTTACTACCCCGTTGAAACAATCGATTAAAAATACTCATCTTCATAATAATTACTCATAACGTAAAATGTAACATAAATAAAGATAAATAAGCATATGTACGTTTCGGAAATCAACTGAATTTCCTTCAACAGTACAAAAAGTTTGGATCTAATCACCCAACTAAGAGCAAGGTAATGTCGGCCAAACTAAAATGGTTAAACAACAATCCAACACCGTGGAACGAAGACAATAAGATATGGAAACAAATAAAAACCAATAAGAAACAAATTTGAACATGAGACATAAGTAAGAAAATAAATAAAAGGCACAGATAATATGATTGAGCTCAACGTCGCGTGGTTTACTTATATAATCGTTATGTCATGGACTGCGATGTTATAGCAACACAAGAACCTTATGCTTTTTTGTTTCCAGTTTGAAAACGTGAGACAGAATCTAGCAATGCAAAAAAGGTGAAAAGTTTCACGCGGAAAATAAATGTATACGGGACATGACGAAGTAAAGTGGCTTACGAATTCCATTACGATATTTATCATTTCACACGTTATATAACGAATTTTCTTTCCTGATCCTCCAAAAGACCCCATCCTAACCCGGTGATCTAAAAGACCGAATCGACCAAATCTCTTAGTAAGACCACTGGACATAATCTAATGAAGCCTGATTTTGAATTTCTTTCAAAGAATGTCGAAAATGGTGGATTTTTTAAATGTTTTTCCAAACTCTGCAGGAATCTCCTCGGTGACTTGTAAGGTGATAACAAAAAAATGACATACATAGAAATGGCGGATTGTTAAATCAAAATTGTCAAAGAAAACCTTTATGAGTTGAATGTAATCTTTCTTATATAAAGCATTTCTATGCTATCATTTCTATTCTTCCTTAAAATTATGTTAATGTCCAAATACAATTCCTTTATAGGTGCCCCAAGGTTTTATTTTGAGTCGCATATGATTAAGAATGTTGTGATAGCTAAAAATTATTTTTTACTTTTTTGTGCATTTTACTAAAACCGGGTAACATAAAAAGTTTTTTTTTTCTTATAATATTTTATTAATTTTAATTATTGAAAATAAACCCCCCCAACTGTTTTGTTAAACTGAAAACAATAAGGAGTAAATAAAGGATTTTTATAATTCAAATTACTGAAGAATATGTCGAATTACTTGAAATATTAATTAGGAAAAAGTAAAAAAAAATATTTTCGAAATATTAATTTTTTTTTTCATGACCACACTGTATTATTGAAAAGAGCAACTTGTGTTGTGCAATTTATGTATTTAAATTTGTATTTCCATTTATTTGTGTTTTATTATTCTATACATTTTGTGTCGCCACGTTCTTATAGCAATCATGTAGGCAGATCATGCAGTCAGATCAAAAAAAATAAATCGCGACAAAATGACGCATTTTTTAAAATTCACCAACAGCTGTCGGTTCACTACATAAGTACCTTAATTTTTATTTAACTAAGGCCTGACTCAAAATTCTAAGTCCATCTTGCACATCTACGGGTTCATATTAATCGGTATGTAAAATTTCAAAACTATACGTTTTGCTATCTGATGTTAATGAAGTGCCAAAAAATAGCAGGATTTTTTTAAATATAAGGCCCGTTTCCATCCCTTTAAACACCTTGTATAGCTTGGGATACTTATAACTATAAGATGATAGTATACATACACTGAAGTTATATGTACACTGGCTTCCAAAAGTTAAGCACAGACGGTAAAATAAACAAAAATGGAAAAGTAAAGTTTTGATTAAACCAAAATTGTATATGAAGATATAAAATGTGTTTATGCATTAAATAAAACAAGAAGTATGTACAAAGATGAAAAAAATATTTACTTTTCGTAAGTTATATGATGACGTCACATTTGGGTCCTTAACAAAATTATGTTTAAAGGCAAACAAACCAAACAATACTTACATTAATATGGTATGTGACCACGCTGGACCTTCATACAAACTTTACAACGATTTTCCATGTTTTCAATGAGGTGATCAACCATTGCAGATTCGAGAAATGGCAATTCCTCCAATAGGGCAGTTTCCAACTCTTTGAGACTGGCTGGAAGAGGTAAACATGCAGAGACAGCACGCCCGAGGGCATCCCAAAGGTTTTCAATGGTATTAAGGTCGGGGGAATAATTCCCTCACTTTCTAGGTATTCGTCAACGATGTTAGCTCGATGGGGCAGGCATTATCGTCCATAAGGAGGAAATCAGGACCAACTGCTGCAGAGTAGAGTCTCGAAATGGGGTCTAAGATTCCATCTCGATACTGCGCAGCAGTCACAGAACCGCCGTTAAAGATGTGCAGCTCTGTGCGATATCCCATTGAAATTCCAGCCCACACCATGACGCTGCCACCTCTGAATGCGTGATGTTCGATAATATCCTTGGCCCGATTGCGTGCGCCTTCTTCTTTCCAGACCTTTACACACTTATCATCTGATTCCAGGGCAAATCTGGACTCGCTCGTGAACAGGATGTTGCACCAATCTGAGACAGTCCAATTGACATGTTGACGACACCCCTTTAATCTTGCCCCTCTGGCTTAAACGTGTAATGGAGCACAAAAACGTGGTACTCGGACGTACAGTCCCTTCACGTGGAGCCTTCGTCGCATTACTAACAGATATTGTCTTACCAAGTGTCGCTACAACCAAGGATGTAACAGTTGTGGAGGTCGCTCGTCGATTCCACTTGGCTATTATAGCAATATACCGATCATCAGAGGGGTGGTAACCCTTGGAAGACAGGGAACAGGTCTCCGTATAACTGTTTGATTTGTTTGAAATTGTTTCCATAATCGAGAAATTACCGAATGATCAACCCCAAGAAAATAGCGACATCTTTTATTGACTGTCCTGTTTCAATGCGTCCGACTGCAAGCCAGCGCTCACTATCTGTTATTCGTCTTCTTTCAGACATAGAAACACGAATATTATCAAAAATAATCCTACAAAAGTTATAGACACTTTGTATCAGCATTTAAATGCACCACCCTAAATCCTTCAAAATGCTGGCGTCTTCACCGACTGCCTAATTAGCATATATCCGGACAGTCAATCGTGTTTAACTGTAACATACGATACTTGCATACTGCCATCTACATCTGCAGCGATTTTCAGCCACTCAAACTCAAATACGCTTTCTAAAAATGAAAATTTACAATGCGTGATTAACTTTTGGAAGTCAGTGTATATAATTACCAAATATGGAAAACGCTTAATATTTTTGTAATTCATTTAACATCATATTTATTATATTGAATATAATACAATGGACTGCTAAAGTAATATATAGTACATATATAATTACCAAACCTGTGCGAAGTAACGTAAATTTTGAAACTTTTACTATCTGAGATGAATAGCTATAGAATTCGACCTTTTACTTTTGTCAAAGTGAAGACATTGTTTCTAAATTTAGAACAGGAGTTAAGCCTTCAGCATAATGAGAATCTGCGAAAGAGTTTGAAAAGTTTACAATGAAACTTTCATGATATTTTTAGAACGGTCAGCCTGAAAGACTTGAAGTTTTAAAGATAATTTCAAGGATAGGAATACACAATGCTAGAATCCCCTAATGCTGTTTATTAAGAGAGAGAGAGAGTAAAATCTTTTCTGTCAGAGTTAAAAAAATATATTGCAAAGAATAAAGATAGTATAAATCTGTGAAATATAGAATTTTTTTTCATAAACTTCTCTTGCTGTCTCATAAATTTTAAATGTGAGTATAGTGAACTTTATGTAACGTACGTGCTAATTAAAGCTTTACTAATATCTGTTAAAATTTCACCTATTTAGTTTAGCATGTTTAAAACTTAATTAGATTTTAATTTTTTTTTTATTTTTCTATTTTTTTAATTTTAGAGGAGAGTTGAGGAGCTTGAAAAAAAAGTCCTTAAAATAATTTAAAGGGTCTAACGTTGTTAAACAAGAGTAGTATCCTTGAAAGATCAGAACCATGTGTTCTGAAATAGAAAATACCTCTAAATATACGGAACTATGCTAAAAATGGGTTAACAATATTTAGGTTTGTTGGTAATAAAAAGTAATATTTAGGAAGATATAGGTATCCTTGAAAAATCAGAACCATATTTTCTGAAATTGTTAACATGTCCAAATAAATAAAGTCCATGGTATCGATGGGGGAATAGTATTGAAGTTAGTCTATAATGAAAAGTGAATTTCAAGAAGTGTAAGGCAGAACATGTTCTGAAATAGAAAATATCTCTAAGCATAGGGACCTATGGTAAAAATGGGTGAACAGTATTTACGTTTGTCTGTAATAAGAAGTGAAATTTAGAAAGAGCAAGTAATCCTTGAAAGATTAGAACCACATTTTCTAAAATAAGAAACACCTCCTAATAGAGGGGAAAAGTCCATGGTACAGATAAGGGAACAATATTGAGTTTCGTTTGTAATGAAGAACTCATTTTAGGATGAGCAAGGCATCCTTGAAAAGTCAGAACCATATATTCGGAAATAGGAAACACCCTCTAAACAGAGGGGTACAACCTATGATACAAATGGAATAATAATATTGATGAAAATTTAAATAGAAGAAAGACATCCTTGAAAGATCAAACCATATGTTCTGAAATAGGCAACATATCTAAATAGAGGCTAAAGTCCATGGTAAAAATGGGTGAATAGTACTTAGGGTTATTTGTAATAAAAATTAATAATTAAATGAGCAAGGAGTCTTTGAAAGATAAAAATCATATGATTCCTTAATACATTCTTTAATTACTTATATATAAGGGACGACTGCTTGTTTATCTATTTGTACTAAATAAGTGTCTTGTGCAGTGAAATAACCTACAACTGTTTGGAGTTTCGTCTATTACTAAATGAGGTCCATAATCTTATATATTGTTGATAAAATTTGATCTTTTTATCGTAATGATGCGAGTGCTTGTTTTCGATTTCTGTTGGCGGCATTGACTACCATGTTGATGAGAATCATTTTCAGGTTTGTTTGAACATTAGGTTTCGATATCTAACAGTACTATAAATTAAATTTCACAAATGTACGGAGGTGTGACATGAAGTAGCAACTTCAAATATTTAGTAGATAGAGTTAAATACGTATCTGGAATAGTTAAATAAATTTACGTTAAATATTTTCTGCTGAAATTCGTTTTTAACTCGGATAAATCAATAAACTCTTTATCAGCTAATGTCTATATCGTAGTCATCATGAAAATATGAAAATACGAAAATAGGAAATAATTGCGAATCTAGCTGAAGAACGGGATTCGCAATCCAGTTCGTTCGCTGAAATGTTTTCATCTCAAGTAAGTAGAAATAAATTTTTTCTTTTAATGCTTTCAAATGTATGAGGCTCGCGGAGATTAAGCAATTGGCTAGTTTAACTGCCTTTTCAATGATGAAGTTTTCGAATGAAGCAGTCATACTTGTAGTTTCCAATGTTCTTATCTCACAACCTGTTCGTTTTTATTTCTCACTTTTTCACTTTTCATAATTTTTCTATTTTCAAATAATTACATAATTTTCCCATTTGAAATAAATTTTTCGCTATCGAGCAACAATCAGTTCGCTAACCACTTAGTTTGAAAAATGCTGATCTAGAAAATTAAACAAATTAGAGATGTTAAAGTAAGTACTATTGTCAAAATATTACATATAGGCGTATCCGGTATCTCAAAAAAGAAGTCGATGATCAAATAAGAGAGGGTATCATTATCATCACGCCTAGTGGCGCATAAGGATTTCAGATTGATTCGCCACCCTGGTCGATCCTGTGCTGCAGTCCTTGCTTCTTACCAGCTCGTCCATCCCATCAGATGTCTCTCTTGTTCTATTAGTCTCCTCCAAGTCAGTTTGGATCGACCCAGAGGTTTTTTCTCGGGCGCCCACATAAGTGCCACAGCAGGGATGTTATACTGTGGCGTTCTTAAGACATGTCCAGTCCAATTTCATCTACGGCTTTTTATTTCCATCTCAATTGCTTTCTGCCCAGTACTCTTTTAGAGTTCGGTGTTAATAATAACAAGGCCGAAATACTCCCAAAAAATTTCTCAGACATTTAGTCTGCCAGGCATTCAACTTATTGCATTGGCTCTTTGTTAATTTCCATGTTTCGACTGCATACAATAAAACGCTCTTCACTAAGGAGTTCGATTTTTGTTCTTAAATTAAGGTTAGTAGCTTTCCAAAAGGTTGATTTTGGTTTTTAAATTAAGGTTAGTAGTTCTTCATACTTTATTTAGTTTTCTAAAACAATTCTGAGCTTTTGCAATTCTTATTTTAAATTCTTCATCTGTTCCAACCTTCTTGTTCACCAGTATTCCAAGGTAAGTAAAGCTATTTACATTTTGAATGGGTTCATCATCTAGTTTTGCATTTTCAGAAGTTTTTCATTAATTCTTACGAAAAGGGAAGATATATAGTTCTAACTATCGTTTAGTCTGCATGCACCCTATAGAGTCAATGTAATTATTTAGCCAATATCTAACATAACATCTGGTATACTATCTAAACATCCACTGTTGGTTTTGCTACTTATATGAGTATAATAGTTAATATAACCTAAATTTTAGGGCAGGTTCCTAGTCAAAAGTAGAATTTATACGACAAGGGGCTTTACACTAGTCCACATTAAATCGATAGTTTCAGGTATGCAAACTACAGATATTATCTAACTGAACGCATAGAATATTTTTTATATAAATATTGGTTTCAGGAAATTTTTTTAACTGTGCAGATTTGCTTAGAATACAGATATAAACCACCTGTACTTATATTCAAAATAAATAGAGAACCTAATAAAACAAATCATAATTCTATGTCAAAAGATAATGAAAACATATCAAATCAAATTACATCAGCGAGATAAATATATTTTTAATAAATATTATACAGTTTGATGTACAGTCATAATTAATTTTTCGATAAATTTAAATATGAAATTTGCTTGCGATTAGGTAAAACAGTCTTTTGCAACATTCGCATTTGAAAACATAAATGTTAACATTCACATTTGAAAACATAAAAATAAACACAGCGTTAAAACACTATTTTAATGTTTACTTGCGTTATATGTGGCAAACATTTCCACATTTACGCGCAATTTCTGTTGTTATTTTTTGCTTTATCAGCTACGGAAAATTTCGATATTTCTCTTTCAAAAGCAAACACATTTTGAAACTTCCGTATTGATAAATAAAAACAGCATTTTATTGTTGTTCAAAATGCTGTTTTTAAAGATAACATCACTATTTCTTCGATTAAATATAAAAGCTTAAAGCGCCATTAAAGCGCTATCTAAAGCACTTTTTCCCCCAGTTCCTTGTCCCACTGTTATACATTTACTTATAAGTAGAAATTGTATGTATTGTGTGGCAAAATAAAGTTTATTTATTATTATTATTATTAATATGCATTAGTCTATATACACTCATCAAACATATTTTATCTCCGAACTTTTCGCAACAAAATATACCTGGCAAAATCCTTAGCACAACGTGATTTATCAAGTGGATATAGATAGATGATTTACTTTGCATGATAGTAGGCATTTTGAGTATGATATAAAGGTTAGAAAATGTTTGGTTGATTACTTCTAAACAACGCATCTCTTCATGTTTTGAATAAAAAATACAGTTAAATTTGACATTTGCTTGAAATATTAGATAGAAAATATTAGATTAAATCATAAAAACTGATATATCAATACACTTTCCAAATATAATATTTTATATTGAATTTTATGTAATTTATTTCAGTAGATTAAAATATTCAATTAATTGTTAAAATATTCTATTAAAATATCAGACAATAGATATCAGATGAACAATAGATATTTTTGTCTCAGATCGATGTAATTGTTTGATAAAACGTCTTAAAATGCCTAAAATGTAGGAAAAAAATTCTTGGATGACGCAGGTAATCTAAAACACGTATCACACATGTATAATCTCTTCGAAAATACGTCAACAACAAAACTACGTAACAGAATACGTATTGCTAAATAATTTATTAAGAACATAGAGTGTTTTAAATCAATAAGTACACGCAAACAATTATGCAAAACAAAAAAAAACTGTCTTTGACTTAATTTGAACAAGCAGCCTTTTAGTCAGCGCTTGCCATTTGACTACAGATTTATATTGGATTATAGAAATATGCCTCGAATTTATATTATTTTGTACCACACAAATACAAAACACAAGATCAGAAACACAAGGCAATTACTGGTTCTTACCGGCAATAAACTCGTAACGAATTGAAATTAACTGGCATTTCTTTTACTCTAATATTGATGTTTTGTAGCAGTACAGTATATTTATAAGTATTTGAGAGAAAACTGTATAGATATCTTACTTACTTTTTGTAATGGTTGGTATTTTTGATCTGGCTTGGGAGTCGAGAGGTGCTTGAATGATGCTCAAGCTGGGAGATATGATGGCAGGCAATGTCTTAGCACGAAGCAAAGGATTACGCTTTTTGATAGAGGGTTTCTCAGATAGATGGCTAGATAGAGAGAAAAGGGTAAATAAATTTCAAAAAAATTAAAGAGAAAAATGATATTAATTTATTTCAAATTTTATTCTTCAAAACTATTGAAGATTTTATTCGAAATTAAAATAACTTTAGTTTAAAAAAATCTGATGTGGGCAGCACATGACTTTCCTTATATATTGCAATGTATTTATTACTTTTACAATAAAAACAAAATAGGTTATTCTTATAGTAGATACTTATATTTTTCCAAGATATTGAACTTTCGTCAAATAGTCGTTATTTTCATTGATTTAGCGTCATTTTTATCCATTTGGCGAGATTTTCTTTGATTTGGTAGCATTTAAAAAGTCGCCAAGTTGGCAACATTCCGCCAAATTCTTCGCCAAAATCTCGCCAAGCGTTATGGACAGAGAAATAATATATTCTTATAGCAGATAAATGACTATTTGAGTAATACTTTTGTATTTGAACGCCAAGTATCTTCGTCCATGAATGGAACGAGCTAGGATCCACGAGAATGATGTCACCCAATTTATTGCATGATATTACATATGAAAAGTGTACATGTTTCTCAATAGAAAATATTTTTCTTAATATAATTTTTTTATAATTTTTTTGAGAAATGTGCAATATCTCGAGAACGATTCATGCTAGCGTTCTAAAATTTATGTTCATCGTTTTCTAATGAAAAATTAAATAAGAAATGTCTATTTGCCTAATTTTATTAGTGGTTTTAGATGATTTTTTCAAAATTTCACTCGAAAATTTAGGGAGGTTCGGAACATTCGATTGCGTTTTAAAACAATAGACTTCCAGTATTCACGGATTGTGATTTTTGTACCAAATTTCATTCGAATCGGTCTATTCGTTCGTCAGTTATCGTCTCTACACACACACACACAGACATCATCTCAAAAATGTTTGATTCGTGATAAGGGATGCTTGAAACGTGCTCTCCCGTCGAAAACTCGAATTCGAATTTTCGACCCCGTCACAATATTTTCCTTATACATTATTTATATAATGAAAGTAATAAAGCTGCTGCGAAACGGAAAATGTTAAAAATCTTTGATAATTAACAGCGTAAAACAAAATAAAGTGTGTTAATCCGTTTTGGATACAAAGCTGTTCCTTCTTCATGATACAAGGATAGAGTAACCACATAGGAAGAAGGAAGAGACGCATCTGCTAACAGAGAATACGACACGTGGCACAGGAAGAAACGCGTTGATAAACGGAATCCAGAATGATGAACGAATACACCTAGAAGAAATTTCAGCCAGTCTCAGAATGATTAAAAAACACTTGCTTAGTGAATAAGATTGTGATATTAAGTACTCCCAATACAAAGCAAATATAAAAACACCAGATTCATAAGATATATGATCAAACTTTTAACACGCTCATAAACTGTCGTAAAAATACATTGCTGAAGGAAACTTCTTTGAGTATCTGTAACCGACTGCCATTCTCATTTTGTTTAATGCTATATTTTAATAAACACTTTTAACTTTACAATTTTAGAGATTTTTATATATATTAAAACTGAATGGGTGTAAAAGAAAATATTTTGCAAAAAAAAAAAAAATATTTTCTCTGTGCTATTTTGAGTTGCACGTTTCAAATTAAAGTATATCACTATAAATTTTCTGACGCTTTAATAGTATGCTTTGATTTTTCAATCTTCTTATCCTCGAAAAAATTTAAACAAAATTCTTCAATTTCGGCACCATTATTACCTATTAAATTAATGATTTTCAAGGTTACTTTGAAATGATTTTCAACGTTATTTGTGAAATTAATCCATTAGAACCCAATTTGATACCGCTGAGCTTCCGATAAACTTAAATGTATATTCTATGTCATATCCATGGTAGAATTCAAATTCTAGATACTCAAATCTCAGATACTGAAAACGAAGCTGGATATTGGATTCATTTTTAACTTATTTACAACAATAAAGAATTCTGTGGAACTTTGCGTCAAGTATGACAACAGATACTGAAAACTAAGTTGGATAATGAGTTCATTTTTAATTTATTTACAACGATGAATATTATAATACCTCCTGCGTTGTGGCTACACAGACGGTTATTGCGTTTTCTTCATTTATTTTAACAATAACCCATGAATAAACCGATTTTTAAGTTGCTTAAGGGCAGAATGCCCATTGGCCTCACTAGTTCAATATAAAAGTAAAATATCTATTGTAAAAATACCAGTCGATGTTAGGTAATTTATTAGTTTGTAGAGCTTTCTTTTAGTTAAACAACCCTCAACACTAGAACCGTGTCGCACTGCAGATTACAGCATCCGTAAACCAGTTTCGCATCTTTATGTATTCGTATCAATAAAGCAACATGCATCAATAATTGTAACTATTATGGAGTACCAATAATTGTAACTATTATGGAGATTGTAACTATTATGCAAACTATTATGGAGACTAATCATTTAAAACTCCAAAGAATTAAAATATAACACGACAAATAACGATATGCCTAATTTGAGTTTCCTACTGCGCTGGTTCTAGAGTTATTTCCAAAAAATATATCTTCCAATGGTAGACTCTGAATGGGCTGAAACGGCAAGGGTCAAAATTCCCAAAATATTTAAATATACCACGAACAGTATCGGTATGATTTGAGCTTTCTAACAAATGTCTATTTCAGTCCGATTACGCAAATTGGCACCAAATTTTTCAAACATGGAACTCAGGGTGCATGAGACTATAACGACAAAAGTTCACACTCAAAGAATCCACCTATGTGAGTATTCCTATTAAGTTAATATTATACTATCTTTGCAGATAACAGCGACCATGAATCAAATTCGGATTTCCTAAGTAGCTTGGAATACCTGCACAAAAATACTTTTTGGATATTCCGATAAATAATAACTTTCAAATCAAAAGATGTATATTTCGCTGATCAAGTTTTATGTGGGGTTTTTGACATTTTCCCTTATTCCATATTTCTCCAACCATTTGATGGGTTTAACATCACTAATACATTTCTGAATCTCACAGTTTTCAGTGGCAAAACGTGGTAAAATTATTTTGTTGAAACATAAAACCAGAGACCCAAACTATATAACAAATATAATATTTTTGCTTTGTTTTCAACTTTTTAGCACATAAATAAAAAAATCTGATGTGGGCAACACATGACTTTCCTTATATAATGCAATGAATTTATTACTTTTACAGTTAAAAAAAATGTTATTCTTATAGTAGATACTTATATTCTTTCCAAGATATTGGATTTTCATTTATTTAGCGTCATTTTTATCCATTTTGACGATATATTTGTTAATTTGGTAACAATTAAAAATTGTCGGCAAGTTGGCGACATTCCACCAAATTTGTCGCCAAAATCTCGCCAAGCGTTATGGATGGAGAAATAAGTTATTCTTACAGCAGATACATGACTATTGGCGTTCAAATACAAAAGTACTACTCAAAGTATTTTTTTTTTCCTGAATGGAACGAGCTAGTTCCACGAAAATGATGTCACCCAATTTATCGCATGGTATTACATATGAAAAGTGAACATGTTTCTCAATAGAAAATATTTTTTTTATTTTATATGACTTTTTGGTAATTTTTTTGAAAAATGTACAATATCTCGAGAACGGTTCATGTTAGCGTTCTAAAATTTATGTCAATCGTTTTCTAATGAAACATTACATAAGAAATGGCTATTTTCGTAACTTTATTAAAGGTTTTGATTTTTTGATGATTTTTTTCAAAATTTCACTCGAAAATTTAGGGGGGTTCTGGACCTTCGATTGTGTTTTAAAACAATAAGCTTCCAGTATTCCCGAATTGTGATTTTTGTATCAAATTTCATTTGAATCGCTCCATTCGTTCGTGAGACATCGTCTTCACAGACTCACACGCACACACACAGACATCACTTCAAAAATGTTTGATTCGTGATCAGGGATGCTTGAAACGTGTTCTCCCGTCGAAAACTCGAATTCGAATTTTTGACCCCGTCACAATACTTTCCTTATACATTATGTATATAAGGAAAGTAACATGTATATATTTGTGTAGATTCTCAAAACTTGTTTTTTACTCTCTTGGACTTCCTCCAAAATATGTGCTTTCCAAGATTCGATATACGTAAAAGGATGAAGAGGTTAAAAACTCCAAAGAATTAAAATATACCACGAAAGACTATGATATGCCGATATGCCTAATTTGAGCTTTTTTGATTACCCTTTTTAATTTCCTTATATAGAAAGTATTGTGTCGGGGTTGAAAATTCGAATTCGAGTTTTCGACGGAAGATCACGTTTCAAGCATCCCTGATCACGAATAGAATATTGAGGTGATGTCTGTGTGTGTGTGTGTGTGTGTCAGTGGGTCTGTGTAGACGATAACTGACAAACGAATCGGACGAACAACAAACCGTTTGCAAAACAGCTTTGGGACGTTTAGGACGTCACTCCACGCAGCACAGAACGAAAGTGACGTCACTCCAAGCAGCAAATGGGAAAGTTTTAGAGTTCTCTTACTGGAAAGAGTACATTTAACATCCCAAAGGTTCCGTTTGGATTGAATAAGTTCAATAAGAACAGCTTCCATTTCTGTATTCCAAAACAGTATATCGGCCATCTTGGTCACCAATAAAGTAAAATATAAAATAACTCAAAAGCACGTGACCTGTGACGTTGCGGATTTACGCTCTTCTGATTGGTTGATTTTCGTGCAGCCGTCCCTCAGCAACAACATTTTCGGTTTAAACTTAAAATGCTGTGGCTAGATTTGCTGTCTGAACTGTTTTGCGAACGGTTTTTTGTCCCAAATTACTGTCGTGTAATAGGAGCTTAATGAAACAGCTTAGATGACAATCAACACATCTATCAGATGACTGTTACAGTCCGAAAAGAAGGTGCGTGCGCATTCGCTTTCAGTTTCTTTTACAATGAGGCATGTCCTGACGCGGATTGAAATATATTTCTCCTGAGCAATTATCAGGCGCTTGAAAGAAATAGTCATCAATCAGAGCAAAAATGCCTATTTCGCTCTGCATTTAATTACATAGAAATAGTTTTATACATTTATATTATAAAATTAAAACGAAAATTACTTAGTCGTAAATTGTTTTGGTCGACTTGCTTCTTCTGAATAATTATTCATCATTTATTTATAGTTCATGCTCTTTTAGAATTCGTGCGACACTATAAATCATTCTTAATTTTAATTACGTTTTATAAACCACGCCATACATTATTTACTAATACCCCAGTCATTGCCTTTCTCGGAAACTCATAATTGAATGAGCAATGTACGCTCAATCCCGTTACAAATACTGAATTTCCATGAATTTTCTATTTTGGGTGCTTTGATTTATTGGACAAAATACTTGTGAAATATTCGATAAAGCTTCAATTATGTAGACGTGAAAAGGATCACTAAAGACAGCTCTATTTTCATATTTCTTTCTGGTCTGAAATTAAATTCATAAAAAGATTTTGTGACAAAGCAAACAAAATATAACTTAATTAATTGCACCCCGAAGATAGCTGCAGTTTTGTTTTAAACTAGTATTTAAACTTGCCAAATACGAAAAAACTAGACACTTAAAAAACTCAGTTGCATTTTTTTAAATAATTTTTTTGTTGTTGTTGTTTAACAACGTATTACGCTTATTGTCGAAAATTGGCTCAGTTCGCTCTGTTACGTGGTCTATACTATAAGTGTACTTCTTCTAGGTCTTTGAGGTGTTATAAATATTTAGAATGATTTTCAGACGCCTCCGCTTCCCATTTTTACTTTCCCTGCAATACATGGTAATGTATAGGGAAAGTATTGGAATCATGTCGAAAATCGCAACTCGAGTTTTCGACGGATCTACACGTTTCGAGACCTGTAGAATACGAAAAAACCATTTTTAGCGTGACGTCTGTGTGTGTGTGTGTGTGTCTGTCTGTGCAGATTTTGTATCCACTCTGACTAAAAAGTAATCGACCGAATTTCATAAAATTTGGTAGGTAAGTCACTTGTGGGTGACTCTGGTGCTGATTAGTTTTGAGTACGATTCGGGATAAAAGAACCCGCCTTTTTTAGCGAAATGGCCCGCAAAAGCTTGTATCCACTGTAACTGAAAAACTAATGAACCGAATTTCACAAAATTTGGTAGATAAGTCACTTGTGGGTTACCCTGGTGCTGATTAGATTTTGGTACGATTCGAAAAAAAATAACTTGCCTTTTTTTTGCAAAATGGCCCGCAAAAATCGTCAAAATCTAAACTAATGAGCTAGATATACTCAAATATATCCATTAAATGCTCGTTTAATACGTAATTTTTAACGACGAAAAGAAAAAGATCAATCCCATTACACTAGGACTAGCCGTTCTCGAGATATTGTAGTTTTTCGTATTTTCACTACGCCACCTTTAATAATAAGTCCGGTTACCGAATGAGAACGAAAATTGAATTAAAAGTGAAATAAATTTAAAAATAAATAAAGAGAACATGAATATAAACGTCTGCAGGGAAAGTCATGTGCTGCCCACATCAGATTTTTACTTTCCCTGCAATACATGGTAATGTATAGGGAAAGTATTGGAATCATACCGAAAATAGCAACTCGAGTTTTCGAGGAATCTACACGTTTCGAGACCTCTAGAATACGAAAAAACTATTTTTAGCGTGAAGTCTGTGTGTGTGTCTGTGTGTCTGTCTGTGCAATGTATGTATCCACTCTAACTGAAAAACTAATAGACCGAATTGCACAAAATTTGGTATGTAAATCACTTGCGTGAGACCCTGGTGCTGATTAGTTTTTGATAGGATTTGTAAAAACAGAACCCGCCTTTTTTTGCGAAATGGACCGTAAAAATTTCATGTATCCACTCTAGCTAAAATACTAATTGACCAAATTTCACAAAATTTGGTAGATAAATTACTTGTAGGATGATCAGGTGCTGATTAGATTTTGGTACGATTCGGAAAAGAACAACATGCCTTTTTCTACGAAATGGCCCGCAAAAATCGAAAAAATCTAAAATAAAATAACTACGTATATGCTCAAATATATCCTTTAAATACTTGTTTTATACTTAATTTTTAACGAAGAAAATAATAATGCCCACTCCATTACACTAGGACTAGCTGTTCTCGTGATTTTAGTTTTTTCGTATTTTCTCTACGCCTTTTTTGAAAATAGGTTCAGTTACCAAATGAAAACGAAAATTGAATTAAAAGTGAATTAAATTTAAATAAAATAAAGAGTACGTGATTATAAGTCTGCAGGGAAAGTCTTGTGCTGCCCACATCAGATTTTTCTGTCTGGTCCCAGGAAGAAATCGAAAATCAGCTTCCGTTAGGTTCTGTCTCGTGGTTGATACTATAAAGATACACAGACTTAGTCTTCTAGGTCACATGGGGAATCTAGAGGATCAATTTATAAAATCAAAAAAAAGTTAGATAATTATTATATAGACTAATACCGACTGCCGAGTAAACTGAATAATCATTTTACTGAATTACCGAATAATAATCGATTTATTTTTTTTTTTTGTCTTTCGAAAGATAATCCCGATCAGTTAGATTTGAAAAAACAAACAGCATAAAAGTCGCAATGTTTTAAAACACAAGGTTTGCATATCCGTATAAACATTGTATGGTTATCTTGGTAAAATGGCGTCTCGAACACGTTCAAGTCAATCAAAATACGATAACCAGTTATGATAAAAATAAATAGAAAATAAGTACATGGAAATAGACATCAAGTGAAAACTATATAAACAAAATTGAAAATCTATCTGTGAGTGTGTTTGTCTCATCGTCACGAAAGGACGTCTGCATCGAATTTCATGAAATTTTAGGAGTAGACGTGAAATAACCCCTCTTAAAATTTAGTTCATATTTCGAGTTCTTAGGGCTAGGGTTGCAGAGATAATAATGAAAAATCTGATGTGGGCAACATATGACTTTCCTTATGTAATGCAATGAATTTACTACTTTTACAATAAAAAAATAGGGTTTTTTTGTAGTAGATATTTATATTCTTTCCAAGATGTTGAATTATCGTCAATTAGTCGTCATTTTCATTGATTTAGTGTCATTTTTATCCATTTGGCGAGATTTTCGTTAATTTGGCAACGTTTAAAAAAAGTCGCCAAGTTGGCGACATTCCGCCAAATTCGGCGCCAAAATCTCGCCAATCGTTATGGACGGAACAATAAGTTATTCTTATAGCAGATAAATGACTATTGGCGTACAAATACAAAAGTATTTCTCAAAGTATCTTTTCTCATGAATGGAACGATCTAGATCCCCGAGAATGATGTCACCCAATTTATCGCATGATATTACATATGAAAAGTGAACATGTTTCTCAAGAGTTAATATATTTTTTTTAATTTACGGGATTTTTTGATAAATTTATTTAAAAAATGTGCGATATCTAAGAACGGTTCATGTTAAAGTTTATGCCAATCGTTTTCTAAGGGAAAATTACATAAGAAATGTCTATTTGCGTAACTTTATTAAAGGTTTTGTTTTTTTGGTGATTTTTTCAAAATTTCACTCGAAAATTTAGGGGGGTTCTGAACATTCGATTACGTTCAAAAACAATAGGCTTTCAGTATTCACAGATTGTAATTTTTGTACCAAATTTCATTTGAATCGCTCTATTTGTTCGTGAGATATCGTCTCCACAGACTCACTGACACAGACACACACACACTTTCACACACACACACACACACACACACACACACACACACACACACACACACAGACATCACCTCAAAAATGTTTGATTCGTGATCAGGTTTGCTTGAAACGTGCTCTCCCGTCGAAATCTCGAATTCGAATTTTCGACCCCGTCACAATACTTTCCTTATACATTATGTATATAAGGAAAGTAACAAGAAATATTAAACATGCAAAAAGCATTGATTATGAAACACTTTCAATCTGCAATGCAATTCTATTTAAACAACTCTGAAATGCAATACATTCAGCGGTGATATTTTATTAAATTATCACAGTACTACAATAACTTATTTTACTTGGAACTTAAAACCATGGAGGTAAAAGTACTTTCTAACTCCATGCTTAAAACTTCATCGAAAAAAGCAATGATTTAATTCAATCGAAATATCGTCTGCTTCTCTATGTAAAATCAATGAATGTTTCATTCATATCACCTATATTCCAGACTCCAAAGCTAAATAATTCTGCGTGAAAAAAAATTCAGCAATTTCTATACAACTTTTCTTTCTATACAACTTATCTTAAAATTAGGCTTCGTTGTAGAAATAATTAAAGTTTGATGATCATTTAAACTTAAAAATATTGTAATTGCGTTGACGCAGAATATAGATGCGCAAAAAATAGGCAAAATTACAATTGTTTTTGGACGGATACAACACTAAATATAAATTTAAAAGAACTTTAAAAATCACGATTTTTACATTGGGGGAAAAAGATGGATGCCATACTTTATTTTGAAGTTGGTCACGCGATCTCTTCATATAATATAGGTGTAATTAATATTTTAATTTTTATTTAAAAAACTACCAAACATATTTTGCTGAATTTTTTTACATATTTTTTATGGGATAATTTGAATATTTTCTAAAAATTTTCAAAGCAATTTGTGAAGTTGAACTTCGTTTGAAAAATGTTTGAAAATTTAGGTCCTATAGGGTTCAATGTATTTCACTTTTTCAACCCGGGTTCAATCCAAAATTAATTGGGTGATATTATTCATTTACATTCTCATATGTTCCACAGACCGTCTGAACAACATACTAAAATTTAATTTTGATTAAGTCATTTTTACGGCAGTCATCGTTCTAACGGAGAGACAGATAGACAGACAGAATGAACAAAGTTATAAACACTTTTCAACTATGTTGGAAAGTGTTAAAAACGAGCTTTCTGTAGAAGTTTTATCTGCTATCTAACTCCATGTTTCACCCAAATGAAATAGATTGAAAATCGCTGGATTAAAGCATTAAACTAAATAGAATCTCTGTATCCATGATTTATTTTCCACAAGCTCTTATACCTTTCCTCTAACTTTATGATTCCTTCAAACAAAAGATATTAGAAATCACTGGTTCAAACATGAAGGTAAATGGAAACTATCACTGTAATTAATTTTCCACAGGCTCACTTAACAATGAAAAATATGGTCGTTATTTTATTATGAGCATTTTATGAGGGTTATTCTTTTTTTTTTTAAATCATGTTGCAAAATAGTGCATTTAAATCAAATGTGATTATAAGACAGTCAATTTTTATTATTGCGATTTAAATAATAAAGAAATGAATATACAAATATATCTTATGAATGAACGGTGTTTTATATTTGACTAAATTATATTAATTAAGGACTTCTTGTTTAAATATTGTGGGAACTGTTAATATTTTCAATTTCTTACACCGTCTGTTTTATTTTGGCAAAGAGTTTTCAAACGCATGCATTATGTTCATCCAATTAACCTATATATTGTGTTTAGTCAATTTAGTCAGAATAAGAGTAAAACGGGTATATCTTCTAATACCACTTTAGCGTTGTTAGTTTAATATATACGAGTACAAACGGAACCAGAATGTTTTATTCTTCAGATCTGCGAATTTGGAGGGATATCACCAACTTGGTAAACCATAGCAAGTTAGATGTAGTGCTTTCTTGTAGGTTAGATGTAGAGCACTGCGTTTTCTTATTAAAAATTTTCTTGGTGATACATTTATTTATTCTCGAGTTGTAACACCACGTTTTACACAAATGTACAGCATTCCAAAAATATTCAAAACATTTTTATTAGGACTGATCAAATGTGATAAGGTCAAAATAATTTCGAATTCAAACATTTTTCAAAAAAACAAATCTTACCTGTATAATTGTAATATATGACATATGTATGTAAACTCCATGTAATTTGACAAAACGACTTTTTTCTTAAATTTTTGTCTCAATTTAATTTTTCATATCTGCAATTCAGACATTAAATCGCACATACGACCCGCAATGCCTATTCATTAAACAAGACATAAATTTAAATATTTTATAAACAACTGTTTGGGACTCCAAAATATTTCCATACTAATCCTGAAGTTATTAATAATGCAGATAAAAGCTTTTGGGATTACGTGGCCTTAACAGATTAGACTAATAAGTACTTGTCGTGTAGGAGGCATTTCATTAGCGTCTAACTATTTATCCAGAAGGCTTTATTCCTCACATACTTGGGACGCTAAAATATCAAGTTACGTCATTGGTTATGTTAGACAATGAGCAAGGTCCCCTCCTTGCATGTCATTTATTTCTACTTCCATTAATTAAACTGCTTATGCGATAAAGAAACTGAATAATATGTATCTATATAATTCTTTAACTGTAGATAATATAATTATATAATTCTTCAACTGTAGATAATATATAATAATATAATTCTTCAACTGTAGATAATATATAATAATATAATTCTTCAATTGTAGTAGAAAATATGAATATACTAGTTTATCAATAGAGTGAAATACGTGATTCTAATCCTTGATTAGAAGATGAGTTTATTATAATGACAGGTATTAAGCATGTTTTTTTTATCTAGGAATTTATGATATATGTCATCCATTTTCATTTCATGAGTTTTACGAATGGCAGAATGTTTTCCTGTACAACAGTGCACGTTGAGGCTATTTAATGGAAAATCTGATAGGGACAGCAGATGACATTCCTTGCATAATATAAATGGTTTTACTTCTTTTACAACGAAATAATCAATGGTGTACAAGATTCACGGTTTAATGTTATTGGCATTAGATTAATATAACATAAATTTAAATTTTACGCCCTTTTATCAACGTATTAGTCCGAACAGAATAATTTACTCATATTAAAGTGTAAAATCGTCATCAAAATACAATTGATATTTAACTAATAGTCCGTGACATAAATGAATTGTTATTGAATCTTAGAGATCACAATATGAAATTATTACAAAAAGTATATTCTTTCGTTATTGAAACAAACTGTATTCATGAAAATTATCTTAACAGATTTGTTACATAATATTGCATATGGAAAATGAACATATTCTATACTCATTGATTTTGAATTTTATATAATTATTTTGACAAAGTTATTTTAAAAACATAAAATGCTTTGAAAACGGTTCATGCTAGCGTTATAAAGTCTCATTCGTTTTGTAACAAAAGGTTACGTCTGAAATAATTATTTATTTATCATTATTGCCGGTTCTGATTTTTGAATGAATTTTTTTCAAAAATTCATTCGATAATTGTGTTAGGTATATTCTATATTTCATTAGTTTTACTTTGCATTGCACTAATAATTTTTTTTTACAAAATTGACGGTTTAAATAAATATTTAAGACCTTCGCTATAAAAATGCATACAGTGCAGGACTATTTATCTTATCCCAGCGCCACCGGAATTGTCTCAAACGTTATTGGCGTTTTCTTATTATGGAGATTTAACTCCTTACTTTCCCTCCATACTTTGAACATTTGTTAACCGTGTTAACTGCAGCGTTATTTATAAAGTCAATACTGGCAATAAAGAGTCAGTTTTTCACCTGACGGTGACTTTGAGAACTAAAAATTTATATTGCAGAAACTAAAATCCTATAGCCTTCTTTAATATATTACCAAATTTGAAAGATCTACGTCTAGGGGTTTTCTTCTTAAAAGGATTTAAAATGTGAATTGTGTTCAAGAATGCCAAATAAAAAGCGTGTGGATTCCTCAAAATCCAATAGTCGATTTTAAACTTACTAAATATTTTCCTTTTATATAAACAATGAATTCTTGAATTTATCTCAGTATTCTCTCCCTTGCATAAATTTCGTATTCCAGAAAAATTCGTCTAAAAACATTCAACGTGAATTACTCTAACTTTCATCTGAAATGCCTTTTTTTTAATCTTTCTATACCTTATATACCTTGCTATACCTTATTCTAATTCATAGACTCGGGGTTATTTGATAGCAAAGATTTCGAGTTACAAGAAAATCTTATAAAATTTTCAGAACCGAGAAGAACAATATTGGATCTGAAGTACTCTCAAAGCAGTAAAATTGAATTTTTCGTTCGTTCAGAAGGTATATGACCTCTACAAAGTCGTATATATATATATATATATATATATATATTCGTGGTAGAGTTACACGAAAAATATTTTTGTGTATATTGTCCGATCATTGTGTATACAATGATGTATAGAAACAGGTAATACAAATGTAAAATATTTAGAGTGTTAGTCTCCAATCGAATTTTTCAGACGATCATATTCCTTAGAGTTTAGCTTCACTGGTTATCACAGTTATTATCGGAATAAAAGCGAAAGATGTATATTTTCAGATATATTTTCCAAGTTAATCTTTTAAATTATTTTGCAAATTTTTTAAACAGCTTATTTTGTCAAGTTGGTTACAGTTTAGTGGCATCAAAGAGTTAATTGCATGTCTTATCCGAGTTATATAAATTGCTTTCATACTATCAATAGCGTAGTTCAAATTACCAGTCTCCACATACTTTACTGAAACTGTACAGCGCGCAATCCGGGATTTAAAGCAGGGATTCATAGAATTCATTCAGTAAGCCCTGAAATTCATTCATTACGCCCTAAACAAGTACCTAATCACATCCTTAGACCACTGATTGGGTAGGACGATCCTGGTGTTAGGCCTGGCAAGCGCGACGCACTAACACGGCTGCGTATTATGCCCTCGGCGCGGGTGTATAAGTTCTTCTAATACGCCCTAAATAAGCTCTTTTGATACCCTCTAAATATGTTTCTTTGATATGACCTAAATAAGTTTTTTGATATGCCTTAAATAAGTTCCTTGATATGCCCTAAATAAGTTCCTTTGATACTCCTCAAATACGCTTTTTGCCTTCTGTGTGGCCGTAATATGCGATAAATATGCTCCTTTGATACACCATGCATAAGCTCCTTCAATATGTCCTTAATAAGTAAGCGGAGCATATTCAAATTAGGAATGATTCAAATCAACTGTATATTTTCTAAATGAAAATGCTTGCAAACTCTGATAATATTTTCGATAGTAGTACCAGCTCACAATCCAGAGAAATCCCTAAGCAGTTAAAGGCAAATAACGTCGCATTGAAATACATGTTCTTCCTAGAACGCTCCACATGCACCTGCTTCAAAAAGAGCTACATAATACTTTTGACCTCGTCAAAATGACGATGATAAACCAGTTTTATTATCGTTAAAGTACGGTGATAGAATTCTTTTGAAAATGTGTGAGGTTTTACATAAAAATTCACAATTAATTAAAGGAATACAGCAGAAACATTTTTGTTTGGATCAGTATGTAGTATTCAAAGAAAAATCTGGTAAATTATGAAAATCGGATTATCTATCATTTTCTATATCGCAATTTTAAAATCGGGTACGTCTTCAAAACACGAAAAGTATATATATTTTTTAAATCCACGAAAATTCTTACAGAGATATTACCGATTGTGTTCAAAGTTTATTTAAAAGATAATATTTATCCATGGACGCCAATGCCTGCAAAAGGGAGTCGAACTGTTTGAGATAGGGTATGTCAAATACCTGTCTTTTTGAGAGGTTTTTCGTTTGAGATGGGCGCTGTCCCACCCGTAAACAAAAGGTTAATGGTTATGATTTCAATGTTTTTAATAATTTTCCACACAATTAAAATGTGTTCGTTTGCAAAGAAAGATATGCGTTGACCGCATGATATTATAGTTTAAAACCAGTTATTGGACAACATAATTATCTCTTTTTATCTCATGATGTATTATTGTAGGAAATCCGTAACCCCAAATGTAATAATATTGAAATATAATCATTCAAGACCGTTTTCTATGACAATAACTGTCTAGATAGAAGTGTTCTTGTTAGCCTATCATTTTTATTGGTTATACAACTTTGTTTCTAATGCATAACTAACACTTTGCTGACTGGTCACAAGTATACTCGTGTTTGCATGGCCGAACGTTGCTGACCGGTCACGAATATACTCACATTTTCAAGTCACCATATTTCAGAAAAAAAGTTACTAGCGAGAATCAAAATCCCACTACAGTATATCTCTTCCAAAGAAAAGCGTAGCGAAACTCGACGTGTATATAAAACTTGTGTGCCATTGCACGTAGGTAAATGCTTTACAGTATACCATGCCCGAAAAAATTATTAAATATATGTAGTAAGTTTCATTTCAACGCATGCTATGTAAATAAAGTTTATTGAGGTTTATTTAGATGTTTTCATTTCATATTCAATTGCGGAAAAATAGCCGGCTGCACTGAATAGTTTTGTCTTGAAATAGCCGGTCAGCAATGTGTTAATATCTATATACGTATATAAGAAGAAAAGTATGTATGTATATATGTATGTATGATCCAACATCACGGGAGAACGGTTGAACCGAATTTGATGAAATTTGGTGGGTAGTCTTGAAATAGCCCCATTTAAAATTTAGTCCATGTTTCGAGTTTCTAACACCAGAGGTTGTCGCGATATTAATAAAAATCGAAACTTTTTCCTAAGAATTCTACTCTCTAACTCTATGATTCAAAGCGAAAAAGGTTGGAAATCGTTGGTTTGAAACGTGAAATTCAATTAAATCTCTGAGTTTTGTAGGAGTTTATTGAACGTATTAGTCACTTTTGAAAATCGCTGATTTGAAATATGAATTTAAATTGAAACTATCACCATGGTTTATTTTTCACAGGCTTACTCAACAACCAAAAGTATTAAGAAATCAAAATGGTAATTTAATTATCAGCATTTTATGAGAAATATTCTTTCTTATATCATGACAAATTATTTGACTCTGCAGTGAATATCGATGATGCCGTTATTTATCCGCTGGAATTTCTGAACTACCTTGACTAGCTGGAATGCCTTCTCATATCTTGAAGTTCAAGAAAGGATCACCAATAATGATTCTGCGAAATCTGGACCAGCCAAAACTATGCATTGGAATACGGCTCTGTGTCAAAAATATTTTACCAAATGTCATCGAAGCCACGGTATTAAAGGGAAAGGCGGAAAGGAGAGGACGTATTCATACCTCGCATACCGTTAATTCCGACCGAACTACATTCAGCTTCAAACGAGTCCAGTTCCCAGTTAGACTGGCATTTGCCATTACCATCAACAAAGCTCAAGGACAAACCCTTAAGTTTGCAGTCTTGAATTTAGAAAGTTCTTGCTTTTCTCATGACCAATTGTATGTGGCATGCTCAAGAGTAGGAACTTCAAAAAATTTGTATATTTTAGCTCCTGGCGGAAAATAAAAAAATGTGGTTTACAAGCAAGCATGACGGTAAAACCCAACATATTAGGATAATGTCATTTAATTTGTTAACATTTGCATTGTTGCCTAGCATTTAAGAGTAATTTTAGTTTTCTTTTCAAACTGTACGTATTTTAAACTGTGTATATTAACTGTACATCAATTGTGAACACTTAATAATCCCATTCCGAGACGCTGCCCACCAGGGTTACCCGCCCGGAGGGTCTAGCTGCGAAGGGCATACCGTAGGCACGCCGGAAGCAGCTATGATTTATATAATGCAACGATTTTTTTTCTTACATAATGCAATGAATTTACTTCTTTAACAATGAAAAAAAGATGTAGAAGATTCATGGCCTATATGTTCCAGTATAATTTTTATCAGAGTTTTGCATCGTAAATCCCAAGCAACGGCGGGTAATCGCTGCTAGTCATTAATAATTTTCAAGAATCAAACTTTCTGTGTAATTAAAAACTCTGCATGTAATAATAATGAATTTCAACATTTGTATAAGAGATTTGGCAACAGAGAGAGAAGTTCACAAAAGTAAAAAGCAATTAGTCACTCTTCTGTTGCTATACGTACTTTTGTAAACTTATCATCCACAAAGTATTATCTTCATAATTCATTGGAACTTAGCTTAAAATAAAATTAAGTAACCTTTACAAACGCTCATATTTAACGAAATTATGTTTATAATATTATCTTGTTCGTGTTTTTAAAATTATTCGCACAATACGTTTATCTAAATGATCACAATTTACTATATATAAAAATCCAACTTTTTTTTAACAATACATTATCCAACTTCAATAAATAACTTGGGCGTAAAAACTTTTTATCCCACTATTTGAAGCTATATTTCTCCCACACAACAATAAAACTACAAATATATAACATATTTAGAAATGGTGTGTTCATACGAGGAAAATACACACTCAGGTGATAAAAAGCAGCAAAACTGACATTTTCCGCTTCCGGGAAATAAAGTTATAGAGCGACTAAAATAGAACTATTTCAAATCAAAAGCGATTTTGCCCAGAGATACAAAACACTCGAATAACTCCTGTAGTCAGAGTTTTGTGAATTTAGGATATTGCATTCACTATATATTATTCTGAGTATTGCGTTCCATTATATAATTGCTTTTTTTTATTACATTTTGATTTCCATAGAGTAAAACAATACTAGTAATCTAAGGCTACCAATGAATACTTGCATACAAGGTGTTTTAACATAATTAATTAATCTCTCATTTTACGTTTTTGGTAATTGGTTTTAGAAACATACTTTCAATTTGAGAGTTTAAAATCAAATGCGAAATATATATATATATTTTCCGATGAGTACTATTTTTATAAAATTAGAGAATTTAAAATTTTATACGGTCCCTTGAGCAAATAAAAAAGAACTCAATTAGAATAAGTTCCATCTGTACTGTACAGTACTAATAGCGCTGTACAGTAACTCGTCTGAAGAAAAAAAACGGTGCAAATTATCTGCAATATTCATTAATATATAATGCAGAAATAACGTGAAAAACAACCAAAATAGACTAAAATTCGAGTTTCTTTCTACTCTGATTCGTGCTGCAGGAGCATTATTCTACTGCAAAAGCCATACTTTGAATAAAACTTGGAATCGCCATTTTATTTCAGCTGACTCCAGATTTGTACATGAAAAATTCCTTATTTTGATTTATACGCACTCGCCGAATCTTGCACCGTTTTTTTTCCTTTACACTAGTTACTGTACAGCGCAACTTTTTCTAATTGTGACTTTTTGCCAAATAGACGGTACAAAAGGTACGTACCCTTCTATTTTTAGATAACACCACTGGGATACATATATGAAAAAAATTCGCATCTCATTTTTACAAACATTCAAATTAAAAATATGTGTTTAAAACCAAATGCGGGAGCTCGAAAAGCGAGGTAACTGTGCTTAAACACCCTGTATATACCTGTATTTAAAATGTAATTTCTTCGTCAGTCGACAGGCTATAAAGGTTAATCAAGGTATTAACCTGTTTTAAAGGCAAAAACAGATTCTTTCTCATCAAGATAAATCAGACAGAGCACCAGTACCAAAGAGAACAAACGCAAGAATGTTTTCTGAAAAATAAATACTTAGTCAACAGACCTTCGTTTAGACTAGTACTTTGTAACTTTTACTCATAAATAAGTTTTTTTTATCAACAATTGAAGCCTGATGATACCTTATTCAAATTTGAGAGGGATCCGAGAAAACGCATCTCCTCCTCCAACAAAAAAAATTTAAATTTCGGTTTATCCTTTTTTAACACTTTACAACAAAGTTGAAAAGTGTTTTTGACTTTGTTCATTCTGTCTGTCTGTCTGTCCGTCCGTCCGTTAGTACGATAACTGCCGTAAAAATGACTTAATCAAAATGAAATTTTAGTATGTTGTTCAGACGGTCTGTGGGACCTATGGGAATATAAATGAATAATATCACCCAATTAGTTTTGGATTGAACCTGGGTTGAAAAAATGAAATGCATTGAACCTTATGGGACCTAATTTTTCAAACATTCTTTAAGCGGATTTAAAATTCACAAATTGCTTCGAAAATTTTAGGTAAGATTTAAATTATCCCATAAAATATATAAAAAAATTCAACAAAATATATTTAGTAGTTTTTTAAATAAAAATTAAAATAATAATGACACCCCTTATATGAAGCGATCACGTGACCATTTATTGAAGAGATCACGTGACCCACTTCAAAATGAAATATGGCATCCATCTTGTCTCAAAATCGTGATTTTGAGAAAGTTCTTTTTAATTCATATTGAGTGTTGTATCCGTCCTAAAACCGCTTTATTTTTGCTTAAATTCTGTGCATCTACATACTGAAACAACGCAATTACAATATATTTGAGTTTAAATGATCATCCAAATTTGATTATTTCTACAACGAAGCCTATTTTCCACTTATGTAAAATGTAAACAGCAAAATATGTAGAATGAGTTGTATAAGAATTGCTGTATTTTTTTAACGCTAAATTATTTAGCTCATGGAGTCGGCATAGCTGATATGAATAAAATAGTCATTGATTTTACAGAGAGAAGGACGATTTTTTTCGTTGAAGTTTTTAAGCATAGAATTTAAATACTTGTAACTCCATGGTCTTTAGTTTTTAAATAAAATAAATTATTATAGTATTGTGATGAATGAAATGAAAGGGGAAATGTTTATGAATGAAATGCTGCTTTTATAGAGAGCCAGGCGTGTTATATTTCAATGGCGTCATTTGAATAAATTTCAGTTGTTTTTGATGAAGTTTTCAAATAAAATAAATTATTGTAGTATTATGATAATGTTAAAAATATTACCGATGAGCCAGACGATTTATATTTAATTGACGTCATTGGAATGAAGTTCATTTTTTTCGATGAACTTTTAAGTTTTCAAATATAATAAATTAATGTAGTATTGTGATAATTTTTAAAATATTACCGAGGAATGTATCGCATTTTAGAGATGTTTAAATGAAATTGTATTGAAGTTGGAATGTGTTTCATAATCAATGCTTTATGCATGATTGATCTTTTTTGTCTTTCTTCTATCTGTATAAATAAAATTGAAAATCTGTCTGTGGGTGTGTTTGTTTGTCTGTCTCATTAACACAGACGAACTGCTGTACAGAATTTCATGAAATTCTGTGGGTAGCCGTGAAGTAGCCCCACTTAAAATGTAGTGCATGTTTCGAGTTTCTAGGACCAGAGGTTGTCGAGATATTAATAATAAACTACTCTCTCATAGAAATAGCATTATTCAAACGATATTTTTTCTGCAGATTTATTTGGAAAAATATCATGTTGCTAAGGAAACGGAATTAAACCCGATGAGTTTATACATCAGACGATTTTTATTAAATATTTTTTCTATTTCAATAATTGAGAAATGTATATGAGAATAAATTAATTTAATGGGAATTCCATCTTTGACTGGATTATAATTTCTTAAGTCATCTGCTTAGTTTGGCAAATATTTTTCAAACTCTCATAAATTTAGCCAATTGTTGAAACAATTTTAGAGCTTTTATTTTGGCATATGCTGATCTAATTTCATAGAGGTTTCATTTTGGCATATATGGATTAAATTTCAAATTTTTTGTAAATTTGTTTACAAATAATGTCCTTCAGATTTTTCCTTCAGCTCTGTCAATGGAGAAATTTTGTATGGAGAGAACGGATTTATATCCAATGTATTTATGCGCCAGACGATTTTTAATAAATATTTTCCTCTTTAATTAATAAAGAAATGCATATAAAATACAGTTTATCTAAATTCCCTTTTGACTGATTGATATCCATTACGGCCTTCAGGTTTAAAGATTAAGGGGAATTATTGATATTTTCAATTTATAACGTCAATTTATTCTATTTTGGAAAAGATTTTTGAAACTCATATATTGTAGTATGGATAATCTTCTACCAATACACGGGTATATCTTCTAATCTACGAGAACATAGGCAGTACGGGTATATCTTTCCAAACAGTTTTAGTGATTTCATTTTAGCCTATATTTAATTTCATATTTTTTACAAATTTGTTTACAAATGAGACCAGATTCTTCAGATCTGCCTGTGAAGATAATTTTGTATAGCGAGAACAGAGATTCTTATACTTCTATTTGGGAGAATTAAATTAAATATTATAATAGAATGTTTTGTATAACAATGCCATACAGGATACTATGGAAATTTGCACATATTTGTAAATTTGAAATTTCTTTACATTATGTATTTCGTACGAAGACCTGGTATACTACTAGTTGAGTAATATTTTTTATTGGTGTTGCACTTATTTAAAAGTATAATACACGGTTAATATTTATATGAATTAATTTATCAGTATATGTTTTCCTTTCTCTACAATATATATTTTATGTACTGGGAAAATATTGCAACTGGACCAAAAAGACACAATTCAAATTTTTGAAAAATGTACAGGTTTGAGGTACATCTGTATTTGTATGCGCGTACATGTTTACATGCGTGTATGTGAATCTGTGCAATTAATATAACTCTTCATTAGAGGAAAAAATTGTATACTGGATATTATATTTCACACTGGATTTGTATTAATACATTTGATGTAAGTTTCTTCATTTTTAAACTTTCCTGTATTTCTTATACTAGTTCAGGTATTTTATTCTCTGTAGTAAAAAGGTTTATCTAAAACAGATGTAATGAGATGAAGCATTCTATAGACAAAAAATTATGTACATTTTAAAACCATTTTCTCAAAGAGAAAATTGTGGATATGCCTGTCAGTACCAGGAGATGTCTTAAAAATGGAACATTGAATTTCGTTATCTTTTTCTGTCATAAAATAAAAGCAAAAACTCTTATTGAATATTTAAAAATGAAATACTGAAAATTCCTCTCTGTTACTGCCTCTACAATACATAATATTTTCAAGATAAAGAATTATAATGGGATAAAAGAATTTTTTTACCGTGAATCTCTCTAACATCTCTCTCTAACTCCCTGTCTGTAGATTTTGTGAGTATGTTTATTGCTTATATATATAGTATGTTTATTGCTTATATATATAGTATGTTTATTGCTTATATATTGATTGATTTATATTTATTTAATTTTTAATAACTTTAGTAGCATTACACTCCTTTAATTTCTCGAAAATTCCTCTCCATTACTTTTGCTACAATACATAATATTTTCTAGATAAAGTACTATAATGGGATAAAAGAAGAATTTTTTTTACCGTGATATCTCTTTATCATCTCTCTCTTTATCTTTCTCTGCCTGAATTTTAAATATCGGAGGTCTGAAGACCCCAGACCGTGCGACTCACATATTGGGTTTAGAGTAGCTATATGCACGGTCGGGAAAGGATACCTCCTGCATTCAGGAGGCACCCAAGGTCTACCATCCCACCAAACGAACTTTTATTAAGGTCTAAAAATATTACAATTTATAATACATATTGTGATTAAACAGACAGTTTTACAATATATTTGAACTTGACAAGTACGTCCATTTTACAAAAATGGGAAAATGGTTATTGCGAATATAGATAGAAAGATTGAAAACTAATATTTAGAGTGAGGTATAATAAAATATAGATTAAAATGAAAGAAAATAATAAAATTTTAAAAGTAAAATTTAGAAAATATATAAAAAGAAAATATATGAAAAGGAGAAGAAAAATTTGCCGTATGAAAACAAAACAGAAATTTAGAATAAAATTTAGAAAAGAAAAATAAGAAAAAATACAAATAAAAAGTGTCAAAAGAAAAAGAAAGATTCAAAAAATAAGAACAGTTAACATAGCTTTTTTTTTTTTTTTTTTTTTTTTTTTTTTTAAGAAAAAAAAAATAGAGGGAACACAATAAGTTCATATAAGTTAATAAGAATGAAATAAAGGGTTTCATTGATCAAAATTAAATGAGAGCAGAATCTACTCATAAGCTTAGGTCACTTTATTAGAAATTTCCATGGAAACAAGAATACAGTTTTTAATTTTACTACTTATCTTTCTCTGCCTGTAGTTTTTGTGCTACCTACATATTTATTTAACCTTTTGCTTACGGGCAGCAGGTGCAATGTTTCTGCCAGCGATTTCCATGGACGCCAATGTCTGCAAAGGGGGGATCGAACTGTTTGGGATAGGGTATGTCAAATACCTGTATTTTTGGGAGGTTCATCGTTTGGGATGGACGCTGTACCACCCGTAAGCAAAAAGTTAATGTTTGATAACTTTGGTAGTATTACACTAATTTACCAGTAATTTCAATAAGCTTATAAATCAAACTAAATATGATACAAAAATGTTTCTCCGCTTAATCTTTTCATTTCAAAACTTATATAATATGAATTATAGTCGTTTAAAATTCAAAACACGTGATAACAATAATATATGTTTCAAACAGTTGAGCTATTGGCATTCTACAACTGCGGGCAAATACATTACTAAGCTCTAAACACGGAATCGAAAATGCAAAACTATAATCTTACCAGGCATCTGCTGTAGCGTTGTATGTGAATTTGTACATTCATTTCAAAAACTCCATTAATTATCGAAAGCTTCGTCTCAAGCCGAGTGTTTTCCTAATTGAAAGCAAATACTTCAACTTTGCATCAATCTTACAGACACCACTCGAGACAGAGAAGTTTAAGAGAAAGTTCAATTTCATAGAACATTTTACTCAATGGAAATCAATAAATTATGTACGTGCAAATTAAAATGAAAATTAAAATGCATATGATGCAATTTGCTTAGATAAATATAATTCATTTTTTTAGATGCATAATTAAATTTAAAATTTAATACGAGAAAATTGTTTTTATTTTTACGATTTAATGTAATGTAAGTGCATCTTATCGCTTGTGAATGTCATGCATTACGGGTACTGATTGTTGTTCCGCTATTTTAATAGCTTGTTTCCAAATACTGAAAGTAATAAATATTTGATAATGTAATACAACTTTTAAGAATTTAGATTTATAAACAGGTAACTGTTAATTTCACAATTTTAAACTCGCCGATCAGAGGAGTTCTAAAAACATCAGCACAATCAGCCTCACAATATAGCTGAAAACGTCGCTGGAAAGGTTTCAAATTCGTAAGAATTTATTAAAACCGAATTACCGTTAACTGCACTGGAATTCGGAAACGTGCTATTCACTGTATTGGTGATAAGATTTCAAGTTTCTGAATGTGTTACAATATGTTCTTTGTCAAGTCTAAAAATTGTTAAAATCAAACTTTAAAATTAAATTTGATAGTTGTAATTTATATTGGATGAAAGGAATATTTATGTTATATATTAGATAAAATGATGTCGGAGATTTGAAAGTGATCTGCTGCTAACCCAGTACTAACCGAGATAAAAAAATAATATCAGGAGGATAAACTAAGGTAAAAATAGCAGGAGGTGATAAATCAGATTATCAAGTTGCACGTCAATCTGACTTTAGAGGGAGGACAATGCAAACTCCACTTCGAAGATAAGAGCTTGTAATTCCATCCCAGTAGCTTGATTGCGAGATCGTCGGATGACCAGTACAAAACTAAGTAGTTCCAGTCCAGGCTGGTGCAGCAAAGTCTTTTACATGTGTACATATAAAATTTGACATCTGTAAATGCATGTATTCTTAAGTTATGGTGTTCACGCCTCTCACATCCTCCCAGACAGATAGGTATACAAAACTGTTTGAAATGAGCTCAAGAGGTTTTAAAGCGTGTTTACCATCAAAATGTTAAATACGAAAATCTTTGAAAAAACACGATTTTTTCTATAAAACAATGTCAAAAAGAAGGAATAAATTATAATTGCAATAACAAATTACAATTAATGTATAATAAGTTTATACGCAACATTAAAAATAAGAAAAATGAATCATGAATAAGCATTGATTGTGAAACATTTTCCAACTGAAATGCAATTTTATTTAAACATCTCTAAAATGTACTACCTAACATATTTTGCTAAATTTCATTTTTCACATTTTATGTGACAATTTGAATATTTCCTAAAATATCGAAGCATTTTATGACTTTTAAAAGCACTTTATGAATTTTTGAAAAATTGAGTCCCATAGGGGTCAATGTATTTTATTTTTTCAACTCGGATTAAATCCAAAACTAATCGGGTGATATTATTTATTTTCATTCCAATATGTCCTACAGACCGTCTCAACAACATTCTGAAATTGCAATTTGATAAAGTCATTTTTACGCAGTTACCGCGCGAAGGGACAAACAGACAGAATGACCAAAATCATAAACACTTTTCAGTTGTGTTTGAAAGGGTTAATAAATGAAAACATAAAATTTGGTTAAGCCATCGAATATAATATTTGTCTATAATATTATGTGAATATTTCTACAGAGACAGCAAACGTGATTAACTTCGCCTACTCCAAATGGCCCTTCAACTCGTGACTACAATGCATTGTAGATAGAAATTTGAAAATATCCTTATAACTTCCTAGAACCCCGAAATTGATTGGAAGATAAACACAGTAATTCGCCCATTCTATTGACGCCCATTCTATTAGCCCACGAAAAGCTGGGATGAAAATATTTTGCGGATCCATAGTGTTTTTACCGGGAAATCCCGCATCTCCCGTAAGCTTCCCCAGTAACTCCTCTTTTCCGGGAAATTTCTATGTCGCACTGTTTCTCCGGAAAATTTCTATGTCGCACTGTTTCTCCGGAAAATTTCTCCTAGGGGCTATATCCGGAACGGGCGCGACATTCCATTGCCCACTAGTTACGGACAAGTTGCGGTTAGGTGCTTTTATAACGATGTTTCATTTTTCCTGAGTGTATAGAGCCGAGCACCCTAGGTACAAATGTTCCGATTTTCCCGAATTCATTAAGTTTTCTTTTCTGCGCATTGTTCTGGGATTTTGATTTTCGGTAAAAGATATTCCAACCTTTTAGCTAAAAACATTACGATATCTACAAAAAAAATCCCAACTGCTTTGGTTACATCCTTCAAGTGCGATATGCCGCACAGGATTAACGCTATTGTGCTCAATGAATTAACATTTATTGGAAAAGATGAAAAAATAATTAAAACCTTTTTGCGAGATGAAAATACGATCCTCTAAAATTTTGTTACCAAATATAGAAAGTACGTTTTTTAACAATTCCCGAAATTAATGCGAGCTAACTTTTGCAGAAATGCAAAGAAAATTATTATAACAGACAAAACGTCATTTTAGGCCTTTTGATTGACCTCTTTAAATACTTAAAATTAAGTAATAAACTTGTCATTTTCTCGAAAAATCCGATTTTTTCATCTCCAGCATCAAAGACATTTTTCAATGAAATGCTTGAGATGAAATTCCAGCATCAAAGACATTTTTTAATGAAATCTTTGGGATGAAAATGACTATTTCAAACCCTAAAATTGGCCCTAGCAAAAAATTCCTTTGCAGCATATTCATGGATATACGTGTTTCATTTATTAGTTAGTAATTTATAAGACAGTTTAGCAATATCGTAGACATTTTTTATTTAAACACGATCACCGGTATATTTCGTTTTACTTTTAAATATTTTCCATTTTTTCGATCTGTTTGCATCCACAGATATTTTTACATTTATTGTGCTTTTATGCTGGAATATTACCTTTTAAACATATTGTAAATGAAATTGAGATCTATGTTTAAGAGAATGAAAGTAAAACATTTTTATTTATTTAGGCATTTAGAATTATAAGGCTCATTAGAAGTATATTTGAAGAGTATAAAATAGAATTTGATATATTTGCACCCAAAGTTGAATATCCAATTTCAATTAAAAATGAACATTCTTCTCATCTTAATTTTACTAATAGTACTCAAAAAATATTTTTAGATCAAAATATGTATTTTTAATAACATTAGCCTAGCAAGTAAATATAGACTATTCAAAATGTGCTTTATTCTAAAATTATGCAATTTACAAAATAACGGCATAATTTTTCTCTTTGCTTTCCCTTTTCAATCATTAAAAAGGGTTTCCAATTTATTTAAAAAATAAAGTTGATTTCCAAATCAAGGCTGAATATACTAAATGTCAATTTTGAAAGTCTTGCAATATAAAAATATCCTTGTTTTACGTTTTACTAATAAATCCTGGATTTTTAAATTCCCCAGTTTAAATACATTTTTTTTAAATTAATTTAAATTTTTAAAGTTTTTGATAATCCCCCTCAAAATTTTTGTTAAAGAGGGAATGCCCCTCCTAAATTTCAAGACCTATTTCAAACCCTGAGTCTTTACTAAATATATTGATTTAAGTAATAGTCTACAAACTCTATGCCCCATTTCTAAAAATATTCCAAGGGCACTAAGGACATTCCTTGATCTTAAATCATTAAAAGGAATGCTTGATTTGTAAAACTTATCCTTTGCTAATGCCTTACGACGGTGTATGAAACTATATACCGCCTCTGCGATATGTCATCCCCCCCCCCCCAGCAGAAACTGAATAATGTGTTGAAAACATTATTGTTGCTTGCATATACTGCTCACAATTTGCTAAACTATTGTGAAAGTCATCATTTTTCACACTTTTGCATCTGGTTTAAGGGGGCTCCTACATTTCGAATTATTTTTTTTTATTCAAGCGTTTTCATTTTATCTTTTATGCATATTATTAAAGGTTGTTACTAGACAAAATTATTTTAACACGGCAAAAAAATAATATTGTCGGTAGAAATTTCCGTGGGTAGAAAAATCCTCAATAAGCGATATAGTCCATATGTTAAAATATTTTAATAATTAATTCATCAATTTAGCATTATAATCATTAAATTGGCGTTATTTTTGTAATAACTATATTTTCGTCAATCTGGGACTCACTAAATTAGTAACTAAGTTGCCAAATTTATCGCCAGGCGTTACAGATAAACGGGGAGAAGAGCATTTATATATATATATTTATATATATATATATATATATATATATATATATATATATATATATATATATATATATATATATATGGATGACTGTTGGCGAATTGTAGGCGTCAAAATACAAAACTATTACACAAAGTCCTTCCGAGAGGTTGGTGGTAGAGGAAGGAGGGTACGGTCCCTGTGGATGCCTCCCCTATTGGGTTCCGGCCTAAATTGGGTGGCACTTCCCGGCCGTCCAAACTGTTACCTTACAACCTTTCTGGTAGGTCCGATGGTCTGAGTCTCAACAACAACAAAGTATCTTATCTCATGAATGGAACAAACCAGATTCACGAGAATGACGTTATATATATAATACATTTATTACTTAATATTACATATGGAAAGGGAAGATATTTCACAATAGTTAATACCTTTTTAATTTTCTGTGATTATTTTTATACATTTATTTGAGAAAAAAATGCAACAGCTCAAGAATGGTTCATGCTAACATCTTAAAGTTTATGTATAAAATAATTAATGGTAAATAGCGTAATATTATTGGAGTTTCAGATTTTCTATGATATTTTTCAAAATTTCATTCGAAAATATGAGAGTCTTCCAAGCATTCAAAAAGTTTAAATTCAATAGAGTTCCAGTACTTATTGATTGCAAAATTTGTAACAAATTTCACTCAAAATATTCCATTCGTTCGTGAGATATCATCTCCACAGTCTCAAGGGGAACACACACACACACACTCATCACCTCAAAATCGTTCAATTCGAGTTCAGGGATGCTTGAAAAGTGCTCTTCCGGCAAAAATTTGAATTCGAATTTTCAACCCCCGTCTTAATACTTTCCTTATACATTATACTATGTATATAATGAAAGTAACAAACTGGTCTACTAGTTTTGCAAAGAATATTTCTGCCCCCAATCGGGATTGAACCACAGATCTTCTCACAGGCCTGCCGACGCTCTACCGTTGAGCTACTGGGATGAAATTTCAAGCTCTTATCGTTGAAGTGAACTCGGCATTCTCCTTCTGCTAGTGTTAAATTCATGTGTAACTTCATAGTCTGACTGACCATTTCCTGCTATTTTTACCTCAGGTTAGCCTCCCAATATTACTATATAAACCCAGGTTAGTATCTTGATTGGTTGTTGGCATCCAGATTTTGAAACTGAATTTAAATTGAGCGTCAGAGAGCAGGGTCGGAGATCCTAGTATTGAAATTAAGCTATTTGAGATTTTCATTTTTAATTCATTTATACAATGATCATAATTGTATAAATATTAACTATGGACTTTTACTTCCGAGTTGTGATACACCAAGATCCCGTCCAAACTGTTGCTCAAGTCCTTGCTGACGAGCCGGACGGTCTGGGTCTTTAACACCAAGATCCCGGGGCGCGGTAGCCCATTGGTTAGCGCGCTGGAGTTGCACTCGGTAGGCCCGGGTTCGATTCCAGCCGCTGCCAAAACTGCCGCCGTGTTCATGCGGAGTACGATCACGTTAAACATGTGGGTCCGAAAGTCCTTCCGAGAGGTTGGTGGTCGGGGAAGGAGGGTACGGTCCCTGTGGATGCCTCCCCCACTGGGTTCCGGTCTAAATTGGGTGGCACTTCCCGACCGTCCAAACAGTTACCTTACACCTTCCTGGTAGGTCGGACGGTCTGGGTTTCAACAACAACACCAAGATCCCGGGGCGCGGTAGCCCATTGGTTAGCGCGCTGGAGTTGCACTCGGTAGGCCCGGGTTCGATTCCAGCCACTGCCAAAACTGCCGCCGTGTTCATGCGGAGTACGATCACGTTAAACATGTGGGTCCGAAAGTCCTTCCGAGAGGTTGGTGGTAGGGGAAGGAGGGTACGGGCCCTGTCGATGCCTCCACCACTGGGTTCCGGTCTAAATTGGATGGCACTTCCCGACCGTCCGAACAGTTACCTTACACCTTTCTGGTAGGTCGGACGGTCTGGGTTTCAACAACAACAACACCAAGATCCCGGCCAACGGCCGTACCGTGCTGAAAACACCGGTTCTCGTTAGATCACCGAAGTCAAGCAGCATCGGGCGCGGTTAGTACTTGGTGGGTGACCACCTCGGAACACCGCGTGCTGTTGGCCATCTCGGGTGCGGTATCCCCGTGGTTTGCGCGCTAGATTTGCACGCTACCACAAATGCCGCCGTGTTCATGCGGAGTACGATCACGTTAAACATGTGGGTCCGTAAGTCCTTCCGAGAGGTTGGTGGTAGGGGAAGGAGGGTACGGTCCCTGTGGATGCCTCCCCCACTGGGTTCCGGTCTAAATTGGGTGGCACTTCCCGGCCGTCCATACAGTTACCTTACACCTTTCTGGTAGGTCGGACGGTCTGGGTCTCAACAACAACAAGATCCCGGTCGTCCATTTTGTTGCTCCAAGTCCTCTGGACGAGCCGGACGGCCTGGGGCTTTCACACCAAGATGAAGACACACCGGATGGTCTGGGCTTTCGACACCAAGATGTCGCTTTTCCCGGCCATCCAAATGGTTTCTCTAAGTCCTCGGACGAGACGGATGGTCTGGGCTTTCGACACCAAGATGTCGCAGCCAACGGCCCTACCATGCTGATAACACTGGTTCTCGTTAGATCACCGAAGTCAACAGCATCGGTCGCGGTTAGTTCTTGGGTGGGTGACCACCTGGGAAAAGCGCGTGCTGTTGGCACATTTCGGGCTAGCCCGGTGGTTTGCGCGCTGGATTTGCACGCTGCCACAAATGCCGCCGTGTTCATGCGGAGTACAATCACGTTAAACATATGGGTCCGTAAGTCCTTCCGAGAGGTTGGTGGTAGGGGGAGGAGGGTACGGTTCCTGTGGATGCCTCCCCCACTGGTTTCCGGTCTAAATTGGGTGGCACTTCCCGGCCGTCCACACGGTTACCTTACACCTTTCTAATAGGTCGGACGGTCTGGGTCTCAATATCAACAGCACCAAGATGGCGCTACAAGTCGGTTGAAATTATCTTACTTAAAAGTATAAGGCTAGTAATGCTCGAGAGAAGCGGTCAAATTCATTCCTTCAAATGACGTGCCGTCACTGAAAACGTCATAGAAATGCAGTGAAACTTACTTATACCGAGAATTTCTTGAACTCTAAAGTAACATTGCCATTTTAGCAGACCGATATCTAATTATATAGTTTGCTAACATACTTTCATACGTTCATGTGTTTCACTTATAAAATATTCTAAACTTTCTTCTAAACTTTTATAACGTACTCGGGGCAATTCAACAGCCAGTGTTCGATTTCTGTAGAAAAGTTTTACTTGTAAGAAAGTAATTAAATTTATTAATATACGGAGATTTTTGTAAGCAAGCGTTTTCAGAATAGTGAAACAGATTTTTAAAAATTACATAACATTTATGTTTTTTTCCCATGTAAGTAAATAATTGCAATTTTTTCAATAATTAGATGTATTTAATTTTTACAAATGCTATATTTTTTCCTCTCAATGACATCTTTTATATCACTATATACTTTAAAATGTTCACAAAATATCATAAACATACATTCGTTTCTTTTGAAGAGACTGTCTATTTTACAAAACAATCTAAAGTTTGGAAATGAAAATACATAAAAGCTTCAGTAAAAAAATACATGATATTTCAAACTAACATTTCACACAATGCCATGTTTGTCATAACAATCGGGTTAGAAATTCAAATAAAATAAGCTTACGTCAAAAGAAATTTTTTAAAACTGCAATGAATCAAAAGAATTGAACGTATCCGGAAGTGAAATTGATTTAAGCTTTTGACATATTAAAAAATTTTATATCAACAATTTTTTCTATGATTTTTCGTAGAAAGATTAAAAATATTTTTTTCAAACTTCAATACGAATTTAAGAGTTTCGAATTATAACCATTTACAAGATTACGTTTAAAATCTGATAAGATTTTATATTTCCATCTGAATGAGATAAATAAATGAGTGATGAGAAATTTGTAAAATCTGCGTATATGTAAAAGAAAATTATACTTGTAAAGAAGATATATATTAGTTTGTCTAACTGCCGGCAAAGTAGAGTACAGTAATTCGAAAGAATGGAGATATTTGAATTTAATTTTTAAGAGATAAAATAATTAAACTGTCGGATACGTGCACAGTGGAATAAACTTTGTGGAATGATAAGTTAATCGACAGGCAAAACTGAGATTTGAATTGGATCCTGATCGCGAATAGTGTTCCAAAAGAGGTAAATGAAAGAACATTCATTAAGTAGACTGGTCATAGAATCTTTACTGATGGCCAAAAGAAAGATTTTGTTAAACAATCAACAAATTTGTTAACAAAGTTTTCAGTGAAGATGGAGTAAGATAAAGCTATAAGTGATTTTCTATTTTTACTTTCCCTGCAATACACGGTAGTGTATAAGGAAAGTATTGGAATCATGTCGAAAATCGCAACTCGAGTTTTCGACGGATCTAGACGTTTCGAAACCTCTAGAATACAAAAAAAAACTATTTTTAGCGTGACGTCTGTGTGTGTGTCTGTCTGTCTGTGCAGGTTTTGTATCCGCTCTAACTAAAAAACTAATTGACCGAATTCCATAAAATTTGGTAAGTCACTTGTGGAAGAATCTAGCGCTGATTAGTTTTGGGTACGATTCAGAATAAAAGAGCCACCTTTTTTGCGAAATGGCCAGCAAAAGCTTGTATCCACTCTGGCTAAAAAACTAATGGACCGAATTTCACAAAATTCGGTAGATAAGTCACTTGTAGGACACTTTGGTACTGATTAGATTTTAGTACGATTCGAAAAAAATAACCTGTCTTTTTTTGCAAAATGGCCCTCAAAAATCGTCAAAATCTAAAATAAAAAACTACGTATGCTCGAATATATCCATTAAATGCTTGTTTTATACGTAATTTTTAACGAAGAATATAATAAGACCAACCCCATTACACTAGGACTAGCCGTTCTCGAGATATGTAAGTTTTTTCATATTTTCTCTACGCCACCTTTGAAAATAACTCCAGTTACCAAATGAGAACGAAAATTGAATTAAAAGTGATTTAAATTTAATTAAAACAAAGAGAACGTAGATATAAATAAGTCTGCAGCGAAAGTCATGTGCTGCCCACATCAGATTTTTACTTTCCCTGCAATACATGGTAATGTATAGGGAAAGTATTGGAATCATGTCGAAATTCGCAACTCGAGAGTTTTCGACGGATCTACGCGTTTCAAGACCTCTAGAATACGAAAAAACCATTTTTAGCGTGACGTCTGTGTGTGTGTCTGTGCAGATTTTGCATCCACTCTAACTAAAAAACAAATTGACCGAATTTCATAAAATTTGGTAGGTAAGTCACTTGTGGGCGAGTCTGGAGCTGATTAGTTTTGGATACGATTCGGGATAAAAGAACCAGCCTTTTTTGCGAAATTACCCGCAAAAGCTTGTATCCACTCTAGCTGTAAAACTAATGGACCGAATTTAAAAAAAATGTGGTAGATAAGTCACTTGTGGGTCACCCTGGTGCTGATTAGATTTTGGTAGGATTCAGAAAAAAATCTGCCTTTTTTGCAAAATGGCCCGCAAAACTTGGCAAAATCCAAAATAAAAAACTACGTGTAATCAAATATATCCATTAAATGCTTGCTTAATACGTAATTTTTAACGAAGAAAAGAAAAAGACCAACCCCATTACACTAGGACTTGCCGTTCTCGAGATTTGAGATATTTTAGTTTTTCGTATTTTCTCTACACCACCTTTGAAAAGAAGTCCAGTTATCAAATGAGAACGAAAATGGAATTAAAAGTGAATTAAATGTAATTAAAATAAAGAGAACGTGAATATAAGTCTGCAGAGAAAGTCTTGTGCTGCCCACATCAGATTTTTTATGTCATGTTGATGGTCTGTCACTCTGATACGTACATAACATTGGTACTGCCCATATAAAAATGATAGGTGTTTTCACCCAAGATAAAATTTATATTTTTGATATTGACAGTACTTCGCAGGTGATAACAGCTATAATTTTTGTAAGCGACACCGAACGCTATGTACGTATCAAGTTCACAGAGCATCGACGTGACATAAAAAATGAAAAATCACCTATTATTTTATCTCCCACCGTCCTCACTGAAAACATTACTGTTCTATTTGACAAAACACTTCATTTGACTAGCTATAATAACCCTACAACCATTACCCTTTATGAATATATTTTCATTTATCTTTATCGTAACATAAATTACCATAACGATCCAGCTCAAAATCCCAGTTTCACCTCTGGATTAATTCTTAATTTCACAAGGGTCGTGTCATTATCAACGTATACTCGTACAAAAATACAATAAAAATTTTTACATGTTAATATTTTTATTCTATCGATTACTATATTTTCCATAAACCTGTAGTTTCATACTTTTCGATTTCTGTTTAGTTTTTACAATGTCATGATGTTTCAAAGTAATTTAAATATTGTATTCATCCTGCTGCAATGATACTTATACACTTTATACATATACCATGTAAACTTTAAAATATATATATTTTATAACCGCATGAGCTATGTATACCATCCCGATAAGCCCCCAAAGAAGTATACTCAGCCCCCTGATAAAAATATTGAATTTTTAGTAGTGATATGAAATTTCATATAACACGTCATTCAAATTTTGCATAAAAAATTTCTTTGATATTTTTTATGCATTACTTCGTTTTAAAGATTTTTTAATTTAGCTGAATTTGTAATTATACTAATGATCAATTTATTTACATATTTAATTTAAAAATATTTAAAAGTTTATGACAATAGTATTTAGGGTTCTTTTGTATTATCGTGGGGTTCATTGCTATACATTATAGAGTCAAAATCACCTGATAAGTAGGTAAGAGTTAATATTAAGTATTAGCTTTATTAACTTTCAGAATATTTCTACATTATTAACAGCTTTATTACTAGTTAATGCTTACATTAAAATCAATTGTAATTGTTATATGTTAATATTGATGCATAGTAGCTGTATGGATATTAATAATCAGCTCTTATATTGCAAATATAAATATGCAATTACTTGATAACATCTAACCGTATGGTGATTTATTCGTTTAGTTTCTAATGATCTGCATAATGAAACCAAAATTGCTAAAGGCCAAAATATGACATAATACATCTGGTGTGTTGTAAATAAATGTTGTAACTTTTTAATGCTTTAACAGCTGACTTTTTATTATCTTTATTATTTTGTGGATATGTGGCCAAAGCCAATTATTTTAGTCGCTGTTTAGTAGTTTTGATAACGAACTTTTCGCCTTAACAACAGACGAGGCGACCCTGCATTTCCATACATTCGATTAAATGCTACTGGGAAACTTCAAATACATCATTATGGCCCATAATTATTTTTCGATACCTACTGCAAGTGTTGTTGTTTCACGTTTATTATGTGTTTTAAACAATCAATAAAGCTGGATGTCCAATTCATCGACTCGACTGCTTATTGTCCATAGAAATAAATGTCACAAATGATATATTCCTGGATATTACACTATATTTTAAGGTAGTACAACTGGTTGCAGGATCTTTTGAACATATTGCTCTCCAGATAAATTTGATAATACATCAGTATATAGATAGATCGTTATTGTTTGCTGTGAGCTCTAGACAGAGACACAATAAAAATAGGGTAGTTAATAGCAAGCGTCTCTTTGTTATTTAAAAATAGTGCAGTTTGTAAGAATTTAAAAGAATTCATATCAAAATATCTTTATGGAGTACCCCAGGAAAGTTATAATTGACATATTTATTAAACTTGGTATTTTGTTTGAGTGTTCAACGCTCATTCTGTATTGCAAAAATTATTTTTTCTAGGGAACAGATCATTCCAGCAAGTAGCATGAGATATTTTATGTGAAAATGCATTTTTGATGACCACAATTAATAAAACTGATTAATGAAGAGCATTTTTATATTGTTTATCTAAAAGCACATGCATCATCTCGTATGATTCCTGCCAGCTTCCTAAATGGAGATCAATTCAAATTCTAACGTAAAAATTAATAAAAAAATATCAATAATATGCAAGGGCATAGGTTATCATTTCTTATACACTTTGAAAACATCAGATAAATTAAATACAGGACCCACATAACATACAGTCGTTTTTAAAATAAAAAGGGTTTTAGCATTTCCTGACGAAAATATTCAAAGGTTCGATAAAATCAATTATTTCGGTTTATAGATTCCCACACTTTTGGCTTCACATCCACATACATACGCATAGCATCATCGACCTCTTCGAGTTTGGCATATTTCAAACTTATAAAACTGTCCAGAACTCAAATTATTTTGACCGCGCCATATTACAGTAAACCGGGGTGACTTTGAACCACATGGGGTGAAATTACACCGCATAGATTTTCAACTTTAGAGATCGGACATAAGTCTAGTAGTCAAGGATTTTGAAACAGCAAAATTTTTTACTACTAAACTACTCGCTCTAGTGAATTTTTGAATGCTACACTACTCACGCTATCGAAATATTTGACTACTAGATTTTATCCGCTCTCTAAATTTGAAAACATGTTTTGTCTAATTTCACTCCATGTGTCCAATTCACTCCAGTTTATGATACATTTCTTATATGTATCTCGAAAAAGTAAGTGAATACTATATCTGGATGTGGGATATTTATGCAAATAAATAAGACATTTCAATAAACCTTCTCTATTTTAAAACAGTGTATATTTAAATAACTTTTCTTTGCATTTAAAAATACCCTCTGTGCATCAGTTTTGAAGATATTATCAATCATTTTCCCCAATGTATTTAGCAAAGTTCAAAACAAGCCGCTCTGTCGTTTCTGGATCCCAACTAAGTACATCAACGTAAGTAGCGTTCGTGATGACAGATATCGGGCTGTTTAAGACGTTACCTTCCGGATTGCACGTTCGCCAAACTGAAAACACCTCGAATGTCTATTTTTGTAAGGGCGGGGTGTTACGTAGTGGGGAAAATTACTAGCAGAGAGACTATCTTTGGGTTCAGATGCAATTGTGCTTATGCGCTTTGCGATAGCAAAAGGATATTTACAAAAAAAAATTTTTTTATTTATTTATTCTAACTAGTGAACCCCTTTTGCTTTATAATTCGCTAAACGATAGTTGGTTAAATTAAAAATTTAAACGTTGAAACCCGTGACAACATCTTTTAAAATTAAGTTCAAAATTACATCTTGGATCTTGTAATAAGCATGTAATATAAGCGATCAATTGATTTTAAACCCCTATAGGATTTAACTTTTGCTTATAAAAAGCAAATATTTAAATTAAAAACATATTAAGCGTTAAAATCCATAGAAATGTATTTCATAGTAAGATACGGATTAGCGCTCATCATTATATACCCAACGCTTCACTGTCTGCTCACTGACGTCACATGTGAAAGAGTGCCATTTTGTGGAAGCCGTTTCCAAAAAGTATTTTTGGCCATTATTTCACGAAATTGAATTCTTCCATTATGGTGACATATATTTTTGCAAAGAGGAGCTCAATATCTATAAAAGCTTATTAACCGAATATCAAAGTTAGTTTTTATGAGAGTTGCAAGGCGCCGGACGGTAATTTTTTACTAGCATCAAGAGGACGAAAAATTTCAAAAAGATCTCTATCATTTTTTCTGCAATAGAATGTTTCACCTTCACATAGATTTTTTACTCTGTTTACAGAGATGTGCCTGAATTTGAGCTGCGACTTGCGATTGGGTAGATTTTAGTGAGAATGACTGTCTTTAAATATGTATTTAGTTAGAAAATAAATAACAGCAAGTAAATTTCGCCAAGATGGTTACAAATTGATATCACTAAGAAAAAGGATTGGTGATCATGATTGAAGAGGGAGAATAGAATGTTCTATAGAAAGGCCTGGTGTGATAAATTTAATCAAATTTAGGAGTAATACTTCAAAGAACATACTGCAACGCTTGCCATGCACACTAAATTAGTTATATAAAAAATTTCCGCCTGACATCAGTTTAGCACTATGGGTGGAAAAATGAGTAAAACATGCACAACCGTGGAAAAAAAACGCCCCATCCTATGTTAATCGAACATCGTTCATCGTAGAGAAAATTGAATGATACCATTCGATTAGGAATAACATCCTCTGCAAATTAATGTGCGTAAAATTTGCATAAGGGGCCGTCTTCATATCTAAACGCGCACAAACTTTGACATTTTCAATAGCAACACCCAATTTTGACGTCACCCACAAGTTCTAGACCCCCAAATTAGTCCAAATTCAAATTTTCACGACATTTCTATCTTTATATCCGAAGATATTCAATATTCCGGAATGTGCAATTTTCGGGGATCAACTCCATATTGAAAACCGCAATTTGAAAGGGGATGTTTCATTGATTGACCACAGCACTGTTGTAAATTATTGAACTATCCTCTTGACATCTAGCATTATGGCTTACCTCACAGCCAAAGGGTAGCAGGTTTGATTCCTGCATGAGAGGGTGAGCATTTTCATGGCTGGGTGTGGTGTTGTCTTGTGTGTGTGTGTATTACTAAGGCAGTGGGTCTGTAATGGGTAAGATTATGTGAGCCTCAAATAGGGCACGATTATTAGGAGCAAAAAGCCGTACTGGGTACGTTACTAAAAACTAATGGGGCATTCGTGCCAGGATCAATGAAATAAAGAAGAATGAAATGTTTATTTTCAAATGTCATTTTATAATGCTGTTTCAAAAACAATTTATGAGACTAACAAATATCTGCAGATGACGCGACAAAACAACTCCGTTGGAACTTAGTGACGAATTTGAAAGTATCAATACGTCATTATCAATCACCGTTTAAAGTCTTGTTGGTGTTTAGTATCACATAATTTTATAATTTGTTATTGTTTTATATAAATATTTTTTATTATAAATTATCACATTTTGTGGGTGATTTTAACTCGCAGTAGCTCCGGAACTATTAATCGACAGTAACATAAGTAGATCCCATTTATAACAATGCATGTTTTCAACCTTCAATGCAGTAGCAGAATTACGTTGATTAGGTTGCATCTATACAACACTGTTTATACAAAGTTTTTATTAACACTGGGTAAAAATAAATACCCGTTTTCTTAAATAAATATTAACTTACAATTAATATAACTTTTTCAAATTTGCCATTTTTTAAACTAATATACGACCCCTAAAATCATCGTGATGCTGAATATTTAAACATTTCGAAAGAACTAGAGGGAGGAAACACCTGGAATTTTACATAAACATATAAGAAGACTTTGTGAATCGATTTCTATCAAAACATATCCAGGTGTGTGCACATATTTTTTCGATTATTGATTTCATAATTAATAATAAATTTAATAATCGATAATTGATTTCATAATTAATAATTGATTTCATAATTAATTTTCATACAAACAATTATTTCCCCGAAAATAAAAATCACGTAAATGAGCTTGGGTTATTTAGTAGTAACGTCATACAGATAATCAGAGTGAGCAGATAATTACTACAGAAGATATAAAGGGAAGTCTTGGAAACTGATTTAACATTAGTAGATCAAAACTTTACATACTCACAACTCAGAAACGCTTCACCCAAATGACTTGAAATTTAGTATCACAGGTAGAATTTTGCTCTAGTTTCGAACAATGTTGTCAAACTTGGGTGTTGCCACTTAAAATTTCAAAGTTTGTGTGCGTTTAGATATGAAGACGGCCCCTTATGCAAATTTTACGCACATTAATTTGCAGAGGATGTTATTCCTAATCGAATGGTATCTTTCAATTTTCTCTACGATGAACGATGCTCGATTAACAGAGGGTGGGGCATTTTTTTCCGTGGCTGTACATGGCACAATTTCTAATACAGAAAATGATAAAAATAAAGAAAGATACGATAAGCTTTGATTTCTTGTTTATCGGAATACATTGATGATTCCCACATAACTAAAAAGAGTTACTTATAAAATACTCCCCTAAAAATGAAATGCCATAGTAATGTTTAACAAATTATCTCAGAAAAGCAATAAAATATTTTGAGCACACCTTACTATTAAACCTCTTCATTCATTTACCTCAAAATTTTGTACTTTAGTATACATTATTACTGCTTTCGAAATGTGAAATTTTAAAACATAAATCATTAGAAATAGATCAGTATTTTTTCATTGTTTTCGACCACATTTTTAGTTGAAGTTAGTTAGATGATTTTGTTTATCCGATTATATCACATACAATATTTTCAGATAATTTCTTAATATTTTCTTAACGTTTTAGGAACATATGAACAATTTCTTAAGTTGATATACTTTTATATCGTTTATGTCCGTTACGGATAAAAACAAAGAAGTTTAACAAATTGCTGAAATCGAAAGAATGGAAGGGGCGTCCAAGATAAATGTTAAAATAAACAAATTATTATTTTTGCACATAGGAGAAAGCTTATGTAACTATTGGGGTATCTTCTTAATTTCCGGTTGGTAATGCGATTTATCACCTTGTTCCGAAAGAAAGGACTGGGGATCTTGATTAAACAGATGGTACCTGCATCAAATATTTTATGTTTGGTTAAGAATTATCAGTGGCGGTTCAAGTCAAGTGGGGGCCCCAAGCGGTAAAAATTTTGGGGCCCTCAAACTCAAGTTCGAAATAGAAACTTGTGTTTCTTCTTCTGCATTACAAATTTCACTTAAAACCTCTTTTATATGGGCGAATCCAAGTTTTATAGCTAATACAGAGTCTGTTCTTGCTAACCATCTTGTATCAGAACCTCTTTTCAAGGAGACGGATTGTTTATCTTTACACATTTCTAGTTTACTCGTTAAAATTTTCCAGCGATGAGTTGACGTAGAGAAAAATGTGGATAACTTGTGCACAAACATAAAATATTGAACTGCAGCGCTACAACTTTCTGCAGCAAAATTTCCAATTAAATTTAAAGAATGGTTAACACACGGAATAAACCGCACTTGGACTATGTTCCTTAATGCGTACTTGCAAACCCGAGTACTTTCCTGACATATTTGAAGCATTATCAAAAGATTGTCCTAATTTTGTTAAACTTTCCAAAATTTCTTGTTCCAAGTATGAAGAGTTGTGTTTATCTATGGGAAATTCTTTCCTTTATATTACCAGAGGATGAAACATATCACAAAAGTAAGTTGGTCGACATATCGGGAGTGGAGTCAACAATTATACTATAATAAGTAGCACATTTCATTTCTTCAATTACTTCAGATCTTACTTGATTGCTAATAAGGCCTACAAATTCTTCACAAATATTCTGAGATAAATAGTTTACATTTCCTCGTCCTTGGTTGGCATATTTTTGTAGATGGAATTTCTAGAACTTATCGTATTCGCTTAGGTATTCCAAACAGGTTAAATAATTTCCTTTCCTATTGGAATCTTTGTGACCCCTAAATCCTAATCCTAAGCGACTCAATAATTTTATTGTTGACACGATTCTTTTCAACACTTCTCTCCAGTAACTTTGTTCTTTTTCCTTTTCCTGTAATAGTTGAGTATCAATTCTATTGAATTGGGTTGATCTTTTGTACAGAGTACAAATGGCTGACATGTGCTCTTTTGAAACTTCGTGGTTCGATAAAATAACAGTAATGGATCTCCAATTTTGAAAACCAGATATTAATTTACACTTTGATTTTGAAAAGAGTTTGCAAGGGTAGCAGTAAACACTTTTGCTTGTTTCTGAAAATATCAGTCAAGTTCTATTTTCCATAATTCCATTTGATTTCTTTCTGTAAAAATGATCATAAGAAAGTCCTCTGTAATAAACTTCATCTCTATCTTTATACACTGATTTCAAATTCTCTATATTCCCGCTATTTTTTGGTTTGTGTTTAAGAATATCGTCAATAATAGCATCTGAAAAAATTGTTGGCCATAAAGCTATATCATTTATGACTTTGATGTCCATATTCAAGAGTTTGTCTGGACTATCTCTATCTTCTGCGTCTTCACACTCCCTTTTATCAGTAGCATTTTCGACCTCTTGATGCTTATGTATATATTAGTCTGTGCTCAACTTGTTCTTCTTTTTTCTCTTCTTCACTTACAGGCCTGTGTGTTTCAGAAGAAGTTTCTAACGCAGACAATTTATCTGAAGTAGATGTTGATGGCAACTCTGTCTCTGAATTTACTGTTAAAAACTTATGCATTCCTTTGACTGTCAACAATTTTCAGGTTTTTCTTAATTTTTTTCGCTTTTCTGCCCCACTTTGATGTCTTTTTATTTTTTACCGTGAAGAAAAAAGTTGTTTTAATTTTTTGTAAATAAAATGAATACTGCGAAATTCGGGGCCCTATTGTATCCCGGGGGCCCTACGCGGCCGCTTAGTCCGCTTACCGTTAAACCCGCCACTGAGAATTATATATATATATATATATATATATATATATATATATATATATATATATATATATATATATATATATATATATATATATATATATATATATATATATATATAATGATGTTGGAATTTCTCGCACATTCATATCAGATATTTTTCATTACATTATTAATTTATCTCGTTTTTATTACATTTTATTCATAAAATTAGAAACATAACACTTTTAACACTTATGCAAATTCTGCTGCTTCTTTTAAGGATGTATTGAAGGGGATCATTCTGTTTCCTGGTTTAAAATCTATGTTAAAGTCCCCTTTAAACTGTTTCTGTTTAAAGTGGTTATTCTGTTTAAGTTTTTCTCACTTTAAAATTTATCTATTTTACAGTGATTATACGCTCTAAAATTTGCAGAAAATGTAGCAAATACTTTTTAAGGAGTCAAAGTATAAAAATGTACCAATATGGAGGGTATCTATTTAAATCTTAATGTAAAACTTGTTGACATTTAAAAACTTAATCTTTAGTTTCAAGGAATTGCAAAAAAATACATGAGCTTTATATAGTTATACAATCTTCAATATAGTATCCTTATTATCAATCTTTGCAAAAACTTTCACAGAAAATAACAGTAAGTGGGTAAGTGGTAACAGGAGTGGACATCAAAATAATTATTGGATTTCAAATTTTAGGTTTAGGTTGCAAAACTAAACTTAAATTGCTTATTTTTGGTTGAAAAACTGGCAAAATAATACAAAACATGTTATGCTTTACAACAATCTTCATGATCTTAATTTCGGCATTTAACGCAAACGGGTGTCAGCAGGCCCATATTATGACATGAACATGTGGGGCATTTTCCCAAGGCCCCACACTCATCCAAATCCACAAAAATTAATTTATTCTCATTCCATCCTTATAGGATACATTTGATCATTTTAAACAAATTTTTTTGCAGAATTGTTTGCAAAAAGTCATACTTTTACAAATATATATTTAGTCACAGCAGTTAAGCTAGAGCGTACAGCCAATAGCTATATTTATTGGCACGCTCCATTACACTTCCAATCTACCTTGCACTTGTATAGCTCTTAAGTCAGTAGGAACTAGGCAATGTATTTCACTACTATATTATGAAATAATTATGATAAATTTTATATTTCATAAAAAAAATATAAAAACTGCTATTTTTAAGATATTTGTTATAATAGCACTGTTTTAAGTACTATAAAAGTAACAGGTAAGCAATACGTAAATTTGACGTAATTCGATACACAATAAAATACAGGCAATTTATTTGACTTCTATAAAATAATAATAAATTTTATATTTTACAAAAAAAATATGAAAATAGTTGTTTTTAACTTATTTGTTATAATGGCACTGCTTCAAGTACTATAAGAGTTAACAGGTAAGCAATATGTAAATCTGACGTAGTTTGATACACAACAAAATACAGATTAATTATTATTTTTACATCTACATATACACTGGTACTCGACTAAGAGCCCTGGATTATCGCTCCAAAAGGATGGCCCTGGATTTATTCAGATGTCATTGGCCAGGTTAAGGAGCGGCCATACTAAGGATATGAGGTTTGAACGAGGAGACAGAGTTTTCGCTCCCTGTACCTATTATCCGCCTGGGTTACTCCTTCTTATCTTCTCAACTACATGGGATTCTCTTTAAATCTTCTAGTAGAGGATCAGGAAAAGGTAGCTTCATTGCTTTATGGGCGGTGTGATCTTTTGAACTTGACCTAACATTTTCTTGATAAAAGAACTTAGCAACATCAACAACATTTACATATATGCCACAGACTCCAAATCCGTTACTTTGCTGGCTGTAATTACAAAATGCATTCATCGAGCGCAAAGCTCATACGTTTAATTACGTTTCATGAAAGATTTTAATGAGTTGACCTCCAATGATATCTTTGTCCAGAGCCACGATTTCTGCAATCGGACACTGGATGTCAGTGCCGGCCAGTATCCGATATGATCTAGCAGTCTCGCATTGGAGAAAATATGATGACTGTAAAGCGTACGAATTTAAGCATATAGATTTCAATTATAGCTAATTAAATGAAGAAATCAACACTGCACTTGAAATTTGGTTAAATTGGTTAGATTTAATTTGGTTAGATTTGCTGAAAGGTCCAAAAGTAAGGTAAGCGTCGTAATTTTATTTTTCAAAAACCTTTCGCTGTATGTCACTGCAGTTGAGATTCAAATGTTTAAAGCTTCAATATAATAGATTTTTAATTTATCATACTATGTACTATAGTATAGAGATATGTAATATAGTATGTAATATAGTATTGTTTTGACGAAAATTTTCGAATTCGATATTTTGATGCCAATATATATTTTCAGACCTCCTGAACACGTTTTGACTGTCCTATCTGCCTGTGGTAGGTTTCTTGTGTACACTACAGCGGCCACAAATATGAATGGATTTTCACAAAACTTTAAATCCGGCTTTGTTATTAAAATACCTAGAACTAGATAGATTTGCTTTTTAAATTCGAACGAAAACTTCGAAATTTATTCGAAATTTTATATTTTTTTAACATGGAAGACTAGGACAAAATTTGACATAATTTTGCCTCAATGATCACTAGAATTCATAATTTCAATCATTGTTGTGAAAAATAGTCGCGGTACAATTTTTTTCGTGACATCAATAGCCCCCTAAGGGCAAGTTACCCCTCCTCCCCCCCCCCCCTAGGGAGGCGGGGTACATTTTCAAATATGGTATCAATCAAAATATTTTCTTTTGCAAACCCTTTAAAGTGAAGGGTGATAAGCTATAATTGTAATCATTAGGACCCATAATACCGATTTTTCAAAAACTTTGTTGTAAAATTTGAAAGGAAAAAGCTACTAAAAATAGATTCTGGTATTAGAAATTGGAGTTGAGTTCCACTCTAGTTATTTTAATTCGTTATCAGACGGCCGAGCTTATTTTAGCCTAAAACATGAGTACTCGGTTTGACCCTACCTCTAGCCGGTTTCGTCTAAGCCTGTCCTATATCTTATATCTCGTTATCAGATGAATTTTATGTAGGCATAGGCGTGCTGAATCTAAAAGCACAATTCACGCGGGACTAACACTTCAATGTAATGCAAGGCACATATACTTGTTTACATAAAATATTTAATGAACATTAATAAAAGTTAAATCAATGTTTGTGTTTACAGAGCAGTACATTCGAAATTCGAAAGTAGATTTAAGTTTAGACATAGACCATTATTTAACCTTTTGCTTAAGGGTGGGACAGCGTCCATCCCAAACGAAGAACCTCTCAAAAAGACAGGTATTTGACATACCCTATCCCAAACAGTTTGATCCGCCTTTGCAGATATTATTGTCGTCCATTGGACGCCAATGTCTGCAAAGACGGATCGAATTGTTTGGGATAGGGTATGTCAAATACCTGTCTTTCTGAGAGGTTCTTCGTTTGGGATGGACGCTGTCCCACCCGTAAATAAAGGGTTAAGTTTAGACATATACCATTATTTAAGTTTAGACTTAGATCATTATTTAAGGTTAGACATAGACCATTATTTATAGTTTATTTCCTCTCGCTTTCACATCTTAAGTTAAAAATTCTTTCTTATACTATGTTTAGTTTATTGATAGCTTGACTCTAATCACATGTATAATCACAAAAAATGTAATCACTTGTATGTAATCACATGCATGTAAACACAAAAAATGTAATCACGTATTTCTCAGGATCTGCTATAGAAAGAGCTTAGATAATGACTGATATGTATTCAGTAGTAGATTTCTGAGGGAGGCAAGGGGATTCCTTAAGAATTTTCACTTTTGATTCCGAGGATGTCACTTCCAATTCAAAAATTTATATTTTATCACATCAACTATTTCTTAGGATTGGGTATAGACAGATGACTATTGATATGTATTCAGCATCAAATTCAGGAGAGGGTGGGGGGAAATAAAAAAATTCCACTTTCATTTCAAAATTTTCCTTGAAATATCTATTTTTAGGGAATGGATACAGACAGAACTTAGATAAAGACATATATGAATTCAGCATCAAAATCCAGAAGGGGTTGGCAGTTCGCTAAACCTTTCAGCTTGCAGATTTGGAGAATTTGTTACAAGCTATATTAATAAATGCTGGTTAAATAAGCACAATTGTTCTCAAAAACAATGTAATTATATTTATATGTATTAGATTCACATTTGTTCTTATTATTTAATTATATTCACATTTGTTCTTATTATTTAATTCTTATTATTTAATTTTTATTATTTAATTCTTATTTAATTTTTACAGGTTCTTATTATTTGATTTGTTCCAATTATTTAATTATATTAACAATGTAATTATATTCATATATTCTTGATAAAGACATATATGAATTCAGCATCAAAATCCAGAAGAGGTTGGCAGTTTGCTAAACCTTTAGGCTTCTGGTTCTTTTCCCACGTTGATTCAAAAATCTGCACTTTCTTTGAAACATCTATTTCTCAGAATCGAATATCGATAGAATATAGATGATTGATATGGATTCAGCATCAAGTACTTTATAGGGTTGAGGATTCACTAAAGATTTCCACTTCTGGATCTATATATGTGTGCGACTTTATAGAAAGAAAAAATACACTTTCCTTGCAACATCTATTTTTCAGGACTGGCTATAGATAAAGATTTTTAAATTATGACTAATATGGGTTCAGCACTAAATTTTGAAGGATTCACTAAGGATTTCCACTTTTGGTTTTGGAGATGTCGCTTCCGGTTTTTCCAAAAATTTACATCTGTACAAAATAAATGCGCAAAAGAGTCTTTTTTAAAATGCTTAATATTACCGTTGAAAATCATACTTGAATGACGTTTCTTGTTCCGTGATAAATGCACCGTCCCAAATGTCAGATGGCAACTCGATAAGTTCCCAATATTTCATACCAGCAATGTGCAATTCTGAATTAGATTACAGCAACTTTATTATAAATTCCACTACGCTTTAGAGAACATTAAATCAGTTCACCAAATTACTTAAAGCTATTCACTGGTGATGAACCGTTTATACAAAAAGGGGGGACATCCCTCTTTCATGTAATGTAAACAAATTATTCTTTCTACATACAGGGTAAAGCCGATGTAATTACACGCATCCTTTCTTAATTTCCGGTTCTTAATACAGTTTATCACTCTGTTTTGACAGAAATGACGAAATGACTACATCTACGGATTTGATTAAACAGTTGGCGCAAACATTGGGCTTTTTTTGTTTAGTTTTAAATATAAGTGCTCCCAAACAAACGAAGATTAATGTCATAGTTTTCTAGCCATTATATATTTCTTTATCAAAGTTAAAAAGGCAAGGGAAACTGCTTTTAACAATCTTTGCATCAATTTTATTTGAAAATCTACGATTTAAGGTAAGCACTAAATACTAAATTTATACAAATTACGAAATTTCTTCACAGCACTCTTTTCCTGCAATTGGATCAGATAGTTTATGATAAAAACTCATAATGTGGTCATAATGGGTGTAACATGCGAATTTACATTCGCTTCTAAGATCTCTTTCTTCGTTCGACGAAGACATATAAAAGCATCATATATTAAAATTATGCTATAAGGGAACCATGATATTCACGGTAAACACGGTAAAAAATGGCAAAATAACTTAATAAAGCTTCTTAATGTAAAAAATCTGATGTGGGCAGCACATAACTTTCCTTATATAATGCAATGAATTTACTACTTTTACAGTAAAAAAAAATAGATTATTTTTATAATAGTTATTTATATTCTTTCCAAGATATTGAATTTTCGTCAATGAGTCGTCATTTTCCATGTCGTCATCATCAATGAATCGTCATTGATTTAGCGTCATATTTATCCATTTAGCGAGTTTTTCGCAACATTTAAAAAGTCGCCATGTTAGCGACATTCCATCGAATCCGTCGCCAAAATCTCGCCAAGCGTTATGGACGAAGAAATAAGTTATTCTTACAGCAGATAAATGACTATTGAAGTTCAATACAAAAGTATTACTCAAAGTACCTTTTTTCATGAATGGAAAGAGCTAGATCGACGAGAATGATGTCACCCAATTTATCGCATGGTATTACATATGAAAAGTGAACATGTTTCTGAATAGGAAATATTTTTTTTTAGTTTATATGATTTTCTGATAATGTTTTTGAAAAATGTGCAATATCTCGAGAATGGTTCATGTTAGAGTTCTAAAATTTATCTCAATCGTTTTTTAATGAAAAATTACATAAAGTTACGCAAATAGACATTTCTTAACGGTTTTGATTTTTGACGATTTTTTCAAAATTTTACTCGAAAATTTAGGGGGGTTCTGAACATTCGATTGCGTATAAGAACAATAAGTTTCCAGTGTTTACCGATTGTGATTTTTGTACCAAATTTCGTTCGAATCGGTCCATTCGTTCGTCAGTTATCGTCTCTCCACACACACACACGCGAAAAAGAGAGAGAGAGAGAGACATCACCTCAAAAATGTTTGATTCGTGATCAGGGATGCTTGAAACGTGATCTCCCGTCGAAAACTCGAATTCTCGACCCCGTCACAATATTTTCCTTATACATTATGTATATAAGGAAAGTAATAAACATTATTTGACCGATGCGTGATTTTTGAATGCACAGCTGAGCAAAAAAAAATCGAACTCGTTATTCTGCCATCGTTCATTATAGGACAAAATCAAAGATATTATTCGACAAATAATAACATCTTCTACAACAAAAATTTGCATAAGGGGACATCTTCGGTAAACTTTGGATTTGATTGTGTTAAATTAAAGACTAGAAATATAGACCATTATGCTTCCTTTGTACTGTCAACTAATGAGGAACGTTACCAAGAACTCTCGGATCCCAGTATATGGCCAGTTGGTCTCAAAGTATCTGAATTCTTAGGTCGTCCACGACAAACTGTTGGGAAACAGTAAACTATAAGCCTATTAAATATAATCCTAATGATGCATGTGACCAGGTTGCTGGTGATAGCTCAACAGAAAGTAAGTGACTATCAGATAATCCAACAGCAAATTACTCAAATGAATATAACTACACTTCAGTTCCTGTGCCTTACAAGCATGCCAATGTAATGAGGGATATAAAAAAAGAGTTCAAATTTTATTATCAAAACGTACATGGATTGAGAACTAAAACAAACGAGTTTTATGTCAATACCTTAACACATGACTTTGATATCATTTGCCTAACTGAAACATGGTTGAATGGTGATATTGGTAGTTGTAAAATCTTCGATGAGGACTATAATGTTTTTAGGTGTGATAGAGATCCGGTTACTACTGGGCTATATTGGGGCGGAGGTGTACTTATTGCCGTAAAAAAAGCCTTTGATTCTATTGAACTAACTGATGTGTCATTTGAAAATGAGTGCTTATGGATTCGTGTCTGCGCTTCTCATACCTCCAAATTCTATATTTGTGTCATTTACTTTGTGCCTAATACTACCGTTGATAAATATGAAAGTTTCTTTAAAAGCGTTGAAAAAAAATTCTGTACTTCGCCGGATCATATATTTATATTTGGAGACTTTAATCTTTCATCTGTAAATTTCAACCATTCCAATACTGGTATTTCTAACTTTATGCAGTTCCTAAATCTTGATCAATTAAACACTGTTTGTAATAAATATGGCAAAATTCTTGATCTTGTCTTGACTAACTATAAACAGATCATTATTGAACATTCTACCTTCAGTTTCGTTAAAGAGGATCCATACCATCCTGCTCTGGAGAGAACTATATTGATTAAGAAGGTGAGCAGAAATCATCGAATTAATGAAATATAACTTTAGAAAGGCCAACTATCCTATGCTATATGACTATTTTTATAATACAGACTGGAACTTTCTAAATACATATACAAATGTTAATGATGCTTTATCGAGTTTTTATGAGTGTGTCTATGGGATATTTGACTTATGTATACCAATATATATCCCTACTAAGCGGAGATATAAATCGTGGTATTCTTCTAGCACTATCCATAATATTAAATTACAAAAAAATATCGTAGAAAATCTATTAGAGGTGGTGATATAAGTGATCTACAGGAATTTCATAGACTACGCAAATCTGTGAAAGATGGAATCAAAACTGATTTTACCAATCATGTTGCTATCATGGAACAAGAACTCAATAAGAACCCTAAAGCTTTCTGGAATTTTTGTAGAGGTGATTCGCCTGGTAGTCATGGGAGCTCAACAATGAGTTATAATAATACTAATTATTCTACTGTTAATGATATTGCAAACTGATTTGCTGATTTCTTTGAATCTGTTTATATCCGAAGTAGCCAACCTGTTGATTTTGAACTGCTAACCAAGTATTGTGAACTCAATAACATTGACTTAATTAAGGTTAAATACATTACTGAAAATAATGTTGCCAAAGCCTTAAAGAAGTTAAAATCCAGCCAGTCTTTAAGTTGTAATGATGTTCCTTCCTTCATTATCAAAGGTTGTGCTGACTCTCTAACTTACCCTTTTCTTATTTTGTTTAATCTTTCGATTAAAACTATGGCTTTTCCCAATGTCTGGGAATATGGTCAAGTTATTCTTGTACATAAAAAGAATAAGCTTGATATTTCGAACTACAGGCCTATTATCATTCTTTCCCCATTTTCAAAAGTTTTTGAATGTGTTATGCATGAAAGGATCTTTTCCCAAATTAAGCAATGGATTTCTCCGTACCAGCATGGGTTTATGCCAAGACGATCAACTGTAACTAATTTAGCTTATCTTACCAGTGATATTGTTGATGCTATTAAAACCAAGAGACAATTTGATGTTATTTATACTGACTTTAGTAAAGCTTTTAATCACATCGATCTGGGGTTATTAACCAGTAAACTGATTACTAGCTGTTTTAGTGTTGATTTGTCGACTTGGTTATACTCTTATATTTCAGATAGACTGTATTCTGTAAAGTACTGTAAAGTTCTGTAAACTCTAGACTATACAGTAATTCCTCTGGTGTTCCTCAGGGTTCTAATCTGGGCTCACTCTTTTTTTTAATTTTTATTAATGAAATTCCCCGGATTTTTAAAACAGCTAAATGTCTTATGTTTGCAGACTATTTGAAGCTTTATATGAAAATCAACTCATTAACTGATTTTGAACTGATGCAGAGTGATCTAGATGAACTGTATAACTGGTCTGTACTAAATAAACTCCATTTAAATATTTCTAAATGCTATGTTATGAGCATTGCTAGAATCCATAATGTTCTTAATTACAATTATATTTTAAATAATTCATCTCTATCTCGATGTACTCATATTATTGATTTAGGTGTCACTTTCGTTGATACTTTCAACTTTCAGAGACATATCGATAATATTATTAAAAAAGCATACCAAGGACTTGGTTTCACCTTAAGACGATCTCGTGTTTTTGCCAGCTCTGATACGATTATTTGTATTTATAATACCCTTGTTAAACCAATTTTGGAATATTGTACAATGATTTGGGACCCTGTTTACAATATGCATTCTCAACGGATAGAAATCGTGCAAAATAAACTATTACGTACTATTGATTACAGATTGGCTGGCTGTTATCCTTATGATATGCATACAAGGGAACTCAGACAGAAATATAGTTTAATGTCTCTTAAAAAAAGAAGACTCTGGTCCTGCCTCTTGTTTTATTATAAGGTTTTAAATAATACTATTGATTGCCCTATTTTACTTTCTTGCCTGGAATTTCACATACCTGTCAATAATACCAGGAAAAAAACTCTTTTTCACTATACTACTGTTAAACACAACTGCATTAAATGCTATTCTATCTATAAATTTGTTGATCTATATAATACCTATTGTGCTGATATTGATATATTTAACTTGACTCCTGCCTGTTTTAAAAAAGCCTGTTTCAATGCGCTTGACATGTTTACTACTTAGTATTCTTGTATCCTATGTTCTGTACTTTTTAATTTCTTGTGTGGCTACTGTAACTGGATTTCATCTGTAGTTGCCACGTAAATTGAATAAAATAAAATAAAATAAAAATCTTCATATCAAATTGCGTACAAGCAGTAAAATTTCCAATGGCAACACACACTTTTATGTCATAAACAATTCTACACCCATAATTAGACCACATATACATTTTTATAAAGCTCCTGTCGTTATATTTGGAGATATTTCTTTTTTAAATATGGAGATTTTAAAACCGTAACTTGAAGAATGCGTTAAATATTGCTTGATCAAAACAATTCTAATAAAGTGGGTCAAAAATGTATACCCCCCCCAGCGATGCCCATTTTTATGTGATTCGGTATAGTTGTTTAGACAGACTAGCAAGAGCAAGAACTCGAATTTTTGTACCTATACAGTTGAATTTTTGCAAAACGGAGCCCCTTTTTACTTTCCTTATATACATAATGTATAAGGAAAGTATTGTGACGGGATCGAAAATTCGAATTCGAGTTTTCGACGGGAGAGCACGTTTCAAGCATCCCTGATCACGAATCGAACATTTTTGAAGTGATGCCTGTGTGTGCCTTAAGACTCAATGCCTTAAGACTCGAGTAAATACACTGAAATCCTTTATCTTCGACTGATACTTTCGCTTGTAACTAACTCTCTTTCGAATTAAATAGAAAAATCGTTCGAATTCGATTAAGAATGGACTGTATGACTATATTTCTTTTCTTGTCTCAGCAGAAAAAAACATAATTCGCCATCTTACTAAAGTTTTAAAAGATAAAGTAGGAACAGCGTGTTGTAAAAATACAAAATATTATAACACCAAATATGTATTAAATAATAATAACTTGAGAAAAGTATAAGAGCACAAATAACACAATAATCCAGCATATACGTTTTTATACATACATTACTCAAGTTTTTATTATCCGTCACACAAAGAGTATTGTACTTATAGACTGACATCAAATCTATACCCACTTAATTTTTAAAACAATCTGAACCAAAATAAAATTTATAAATAAATTCAAAAATACAAAATAGATGGCGCTAATTCCTCATATCTTAATTAAAGATACCTTTTAGGACCTTATGCCATAATATCCCAACTTATTAAAGATAATATTTTGAAATTTCCTAGCATAATTTGCGTGCTTCCCACAAGCGCGCGCGCGCACATATAGGCTACAATCATTCTCCAAAAATATCTAAAACCTTTTAAATTAAAGAAGTCCTAAAAAAAAAAGTAGAACCAAGCAAAACATATGATGACAGCACATAACTTTTCCTACACAATGCACTGATTTTAATTATTTCACAGTGAAAGAAATATGTATAAGATCCATGGCACAATGCTTTTGGAATTCAATTAATATCATGTGAATTGAAATGCAACAGATCAATAATTATGTACATTACTAAATATTTATGTTCAATAATTATGCAATGATATTTATATACAAGATCCATGGCACAATGCTTTTGGAATTGATTTAACATCATGTGAATTGAAATGTTGACACATTTGTTTTTAGTAACTTATTAACCTAGACATATTGACTAGCATACAAAATCCTCCATCAAAATGGAATGGACATTTAGTCACCTGAAAAAATGACCATCTTCACATTATTTAGCATCAGGATACTACTAAAAAAAATCTGATGTGGGCAGCACATAATTTTCCTTATATAATGCAATGAATTTACTACATTTACAGTAAAAAAAAAATAGATTATTTTTATAGTAGTTATTTATATTCTTTTCAAGATATTAAATTTTCGTCAATGAGTCGTCATTTTCCATGTCGTCATCATCAATGAGGCGACACTGATTTAGCGTCATTGTTATCCATTTGGCGAGTTTTTTTTAAATTTAGCAACATTTAAAAAGTCGCCAAATTGGCGACATTCTACCAAATTCGTCGCCAAAATCTCGCCAAGCGTTATGGACGAAGAAATAAGTTATTCTTTCAGCAGATAAATGACTATTGGCGTTCAAATACAAAAGTATTACTCAAAGTATATTTTTTCATGAATGGAACGAGTTAGATCCACTAGAATGATATCACCCAATTTATCGCATGGTATTACATATGAAAAGTGAACATGTGTCTCAATAGAAAATATTTTTTTTATTTTATGACTTTTTGATAATTCTTTTGAAAAAGTGCAATATCTCGAGAATGGTTCATGTTAGCGGTCTGAAATTTTTGTCAATCGTTTTCTAATGAAAAATTACATAAGAAATGTCTATATGTGTAACTTTATTAGCGGTTTTGATTTTTTGACGATTTTTTCAAAATTTAACTCGAAAATTTAGGGGGGTTCTGAACATTCGATGGCGTATAAAAACAATAGGCTTCCAGTGTTTACGGATTGTGATTTTTGTGCCAAATTTTGTTCGAATCGGTCCATTCGTTCGTGAGTAATCGTCTCCCCAGACTCACTTACACACACACACAGACATCACTTCAAAAACGTTTGATTTGTGATCAGTGATGCTTTAAACGTGCTCTCCTGTCGAAAACTCGAATTCGAATACGTCACAATACTTTCCTTATACATTATGTATATAAGAAAAGTAATATTACGAAATGTTTTTTCTCACATGAATGGAATGAATTATATCCACGAGGATGATGTTAATATATTTGATGCATAATATTTCATACAGAATGCGAACATATTAGTTGATACTTGTTACTTTTTAATGGAAAATTTTTTTTTGATAAATTTATCTTTAAAAAGGGGCAATATATCCAGAACGGTTCGTGCTAGGATCCTAAAGTTTGTGTCACTCGTTTTATAAGACATTACGTATGAAATTATTATCTATAATAGTACAGAAGGTTCTGGTTTTTCAATGAGTTTTTTTTTCAAAAACTAAATCGAAATATAGATAACGAGAGGGTTTTTCGGACCTTCGATTGTGTTTAAATAATAAATAGTGCCCCAGTATTGATTGAATGTAATAATTATTCTAATTTCTTTTAAACACGTAATTCGTTTATGAGATATCGCATTCATAGACTCACGGACACACTAATGTACTTACACATACAGTAAAAAATCACACACACAAAGACATCGTCTCAAAAACGTTCGATTTGGATTTAGGGACGGTTGAAATATGCTTTTCCGTCGAAAACTAAAATTTTCGACCCCGTTTTAAACTCCCCCCCCCCCTTCATTCATTATAAAATGTATGCAGGGAAAGTAATATGTATAATAACAACGAGTATTGAGGAGTTGTTGAGATCCAGACCGTCCGACGTACCAGAAAAATGTAAGGTAATTGTTTGGACGGCCGGGAAGTGCCACCCAATTTAGACCGGAACCTAGTGAGGGAGGCATTCACATGGACCGTATCCTCCTTCCCCTACCACCAACCTCTCGGAAGGACTTACGGACTCACATATTTAACGTAATCGTATTCCGCATGAACACGGCTGCAGTTGAGGCAGCGTGCAAATCCAGCGTGCAAATCCAGCGCGCAAACCACCGGGCTACCGCGTCCGAAATGTGCCAACAGCACGCGGTGTTCCCAGGTGGTCACCCACCCAAGTACTAACCGCGCCTGATGATGCTTGGCTTCGGTGATCTAACGAGAACCGGTGTTATCAGCATGGTAGGGCCGTTGGCCAACAAGTATTGAGTGTCGTTACTAAAAATAAAAAAAATAAATTGTGGAAAAAGCTAATCTCTGTGCTGAACATGCGCATATGATACATTTCTGAAGAAAATATTATTTTTTCAATTTAGTTAACTATAAACATCAACACATTTAAGTGTTAAGTTATATCTTAACACTTAAATGAGTATAAATAGCAGATTTGAAGAGCAATAAAAATGTCAAAATATTGGAATTTCATATGATAGTAATAACATTTGATTCATTTCCATTGCAAACAACAATAAAATTCAAAGGAGAAATGAGTGTGCCCTGCGACCTTGTCAGATGCAACTCGACCATATGATAACTTTTTATGTGTAAGAAATTAAAACTTTTATCCCTTGAAATTGGGTCTAATTTACTCAACCCGGAATGTTTTTGAAAATTTAAATTATTACATTAGAGAAATATTGGATATCCCATTTGATACACTTTTGGTAAGGAAGTAGGATATGAGGAATTATGACTCATGGCAGTTATTTCATATTTAATAATTATTTTCTTTCAATAAAAAAATCCATCATCAGATTCAATCGCCCGTTAAATTAGGCATTTAAATATGGCGTCATATATTAATTTTTCTTGCTATTATAAAAAAATATTTATGTTAGTTTAGACCAAAGACTTCATTAATATAATAAATCTGATGTGGGCACCACATGACTTTCCCTGCATACTCAAATTCGTGTTTTCTTAATTTCTTTAACAATTTATTAAATGGAGTTTAATTGCACAAAATAACAAGCATAATTATTTGAAATTACACTGAATTTGCAATCTTAATTCAATTTTTGTTTTCATTTGGTAACTGGGCGTATTTTAAAAGGCCAGCTAGCGAAAATGTGAAAAAACTAAAATATCTCGGGAATGGCTAGTCCTAACATAATGGGATAGTCTTTTTTTTAACGTTAAAAATTAAGTATAAAACAAACATTTTAATGAGATATTTGAGCATACGTAGTAATTCATTTTAGATTTCGACGATTTTTGTGGGCCATTTCGTAAAAAAGACAGGTTCTTTTTTTCCGAATTATGATAAAATTTAATCAGCATCAGAGTAACCCACAAGTAACTCACCTATAAGATTTTATGAAATTTGGTCAATTAGTTTTTGATTTAGAGTGGATACATACATTGCGAGCGCGCGCACACACATGCGCGCGCGCGTCATGCTAAAAGTAGTCAGTCTTTTGTGCTCTAAATCCTAAAACGTGTAGGTAGATCCGTCGAAAAGTCGAGTTGCGATTTTCGACACTGTTCCAATACTTTCCCTATACATTACCTTGTATTTCAGAGAAAGTAAAATATCGTGCTTTAAGCCTTTTCGAATTTCTAATCAAAAACATTTTTTCAGCCCTTTAAGAATCGCTTAATTCACAAAAGAGCTCTGAAAATGCTAATCAATTTTCTTACAAACTTTAGTTAAAGTATCTGTCGTTCCTCACAGCGATTAAACTAAAATGAAAAGACTTAGCATAATTTATAGCATCATTTATAAAATAAAAGCAAAAGTAGCAATATATTCATCGATATTTGATATTAGTAGATGTCTTTAAAATAATTTAGAATACAAATTTATGAAATATAGCATTTTTATCGATTTTATTCTTAATTAATTTTTGTAAACTATCCCTTAAAAGTTTCATTTTCCCAAGCCAACACGCCAGTCAAAGCGAGTAATCAAATGTATTTACAAGATAGCAAAACCAAAATATGCTATGTTCTTCATGTAACTTCTAATGCCAAAAACGTCACGACAATAACATGTAACCGCACTATAACCAGTTTATATACTCTCTGTGAAAACATTTCAAAAAATTACGTAACTCTTGAAAATCTTTACCAAATTACAAAATTCGAGAAGTTCCCAAACTTGCAGTTTTGCCAACTTTAACGCTAAAGTCAACTTATTTACGTTTGTAACAAAGTTTATTTGTTACAAAAAGTTACACAACCCTTGAAATTATTCACAAAACTACAAAATCAGATAACTTTCCAAAACTCGCCATGTTGCCAACTTTGTCACCAAAGTCAGTTTGCTGACGCTTGTAGCAAAGTCAATCTGTGTTACGCTTGTAACAAAGTCAATTTGTATTACATCTGTAATAAAGTCAATTTGTATTACATCTGTAATAAAGTCAATTTGTATTACATCTGTAATAAAGTCAATTTGTATTACATCTGTAATAAAGTCAATTTGTATTACATCTGTAATAAAGCCAATTTGTTACAAAACGTTACGTAACTCTTAAAATTATTTACCAAACTAGAGAAGTTTCCAAAACTCACTATTTCGCCAACTATGTCACCATAGTAAATTTGTAACCTAGACCTTCAAGTAATACCAATAGTTACCTATAAATGCCGTTTTTCTACAGGGACAGACAATACGCTGTTAATATATTTTAAGTATTCTTATTTATGTACATTATATATAGACAAATGTCACAGAAGTGTGTATACCCACAAGTAGTTATTCAAAGGTGTCACTTTACAACCTTCCTTGACATCGGGGCAACCAGCGAAAGAGTGTTACTGGTCCTCAACGTCAATGGGTGGATCCAGAATGTCCACCAGAAGATTTGTTAGTGAAATTCAAAAAGAGTAAACATGTAGTAAAAATTGAATAAGTGTTGCAGTAGAGTAATAAGATAAAATGAATTGTAGAGTGATCGGTCAACAAATGCTAAATACCAGTGGTTCTAATACCAATACTTTATAACAGTGGTCCGGTCTAATGCGCATCTGTAAATGTATAAGATATGCATCTGTAAATGTATAAGATATGCATCTGTAAATGTATAAGATATGCATCTGATTGTATGCTATATTTAGAGGTTAAAATTATTAGTGATATAAATGAACCTCAGTTAATGAAACAGTTATTTTCTGCTAATGAAACAGTTATTTTCAACTAATGAAACATTTATTTTCAGTTAATGAAACAGTTATTTTCAGTTAATGAAACAGTTATTTTCAGTTAAAGAAACATAACTGGTCAACATAGTTTAGCAATGCTCCGTGGAATATATAAAATTTACTTCTACCAATCACTAACTAATGATCTACAATATTGAGAAATCTGTTAATGAATTTAAAGTAACCATACTATTATTGAACAACGATTAATGAATGAATGGTCTTACAAAGTTGGAGTTAAGTATTTTTATGCAGTGTCAACTACGCGGTTTGCGAAATTCACGCCCTGATTTTGCGATGTACATCAGAAATAATACAATCAATTTACCGGGTGGTCAAAATTAAAACACCCCTACTCTGAGCTCTCTACACATCGAACTACTCAGTGTAGACGCTCCAAAATTGTTGAACATACTATTCAAGACATGGGGAAAGGGATTACGCGAAAAAAAAAATAGTTCCAGAAACACCGATAGGTAGCGTTGTACAACAGAAAATATGCTGAAAAGACACAGAATACACATTTGTAACACATTTTATTCGAACGTACCAAACATTCATATCACAGGGACCTTATCGATGCAGGGCATGTTGCGTATAACGTTATTCATTGATTGTTCAACAATAGCGGTGGCAACATCGTCAGCGACATCTGAACGAGTCGATTTGCGTCCTCGATCCGGCTGAACTCCAAGATGTCCAGTTTTCTCGAATCGAGCGATCATTCTCCTGAGAGCTTGTGGAAGTAATGGTCCTTTGCGCAAATTCTTAAGTCGACGAAACTCTCGAAGTGCAGCTGCAGCATGTCCTTTGTTTTCATAAAACAGCTTCACAAGCAAAGCGCGTTCTGGCAGTGTGACAGCCATCGCTGATAAGAATGAAAATTTCCCAGTTTTATCCCCCTTTTATGCCCAGAACTTAGTAGCTGCAAACCAAGGGTTTATGCAAATATTTGTACTTACAGTGCGAAATTGCAGTTACAATGACAGTTTAAGTTTCTTCACTTTTTTATCTTCTTTTTTTTTTCATATCAGCAAAAGAAATTAAAAAGGAAAAATTCCATATCGCATGTGTTTGTTTTTTTGTGATTATTTTGTGTCTTTCAGCATATTTTCTGTTGTACAGCGCCACCTATCGGTGTTTCTGGAACTAATTTTTTTCGCGTAATCCCTTTCCCCATGTCTTGAATAGTAGGTTCAACGATTTTGGAGACTTTACACTGAGTAGTTCGATGTATAGAGCTCAGAGTAGTGGTGTTTTAATTCTGACCACCCGATATATAAAATAAATATCTTCCAATACACCTTTTTTGTCCAATATTTCACTGTTAACCCATTTATAGGGGGCATTCTTGAAGTTGGGATGCCCTTATACGAGGGTTCAGTATGTATGAACTTGGCAACCTCGTGCAGCTTGAGTTTAATTTTGAAAGAAATTTAAAGCCAACTCCGTAATAGGACTAAATTTGTCGGTTCCCGTAGAGGTTCGCAAAATTTTTGCACATAGCAAATTTTGTTGCTTCCATTGCAAATTTTCTTGCATACCGACAATTCCATACAGATGTGCTTATGGCAGCACTGAAATAAAGCTGTAATATAGAGATATGTAAAGATCTGACACGTTCAGATGTGCGCAGCTTCAAAAAACTTTAAAATGATTGATAAAACAAAAGCCAAACTTTTTCGCTTTCTCGGTACTCGCCATGGCCTCGGCAGATCACGATTCTTCAAAAGAATTACAGAGTGCTCTTTTTCCAGTAGACGAGAATGCTTTCTTTCATTTGCAAGCTTTATTTTAGGTACTTTCGAACTTCTTGTCTGTAGCATCCTGACATTTTATTCAAGACTTAATCATGGCGCGATACTCGAGGTATTCGAATTTCTGCTAGTGACGCTATATTCGATATTTCAAATTTCGAATAGTTTCTAGTATTCGCCCGTCTTAAATATTTTAACAACAATTTAAATTACTTTTGGGAGATTTATTCAAATTGTAATCAAATATACAAACGAAAGCGGAAGGGAGAAAATTTGCTTTTCAGATTTTCTCACGATAAAACAGAGGTTTTTTTTAAAAATATTCTTTACTTTTAGTTTGGTCTCACAAAAATCCGAGGTGATTTTTGTGTTAAATCATTGAAACAGCATTACAAAATCTCACTGGAATCACTAAATTCTATAAAGATGTTTTAGATATAATCATGCGCACCAATACCATTTGTAATGTGGATTATTCATGTTCAGAACGTGACATGTTTCACAATTCTATAGTAATACATATTTTCAATATTTTTATATCTGACTTCTAAGCAAGGATTTATGATGCCGCTGTATTCCAACATCATGGTTTAAGCTCTCATTCGAATACTACCACGCTTTGAGCAATTTTAGTCAGTGAATGTAAAGCACTTTTTCCCACTTTCCCTATAATGCATGAAAATGTATAGGGAAAGTATTGGAATCGTGTCGAAAATCGGAACTCGAGTTTTCAGTCGATCTATGCGTACTATAACGTCGACCTATACGTCACGAAAAACCTATTTTTAGCGTGGCGTGTATGTGTGTGATGTTTGTATCCACTTTTGCTCAAAAACTATTCGATAAAATTTTACAAAAGTTGGTAGATAAGTCACTTGTGGGTTATATGTTGCAATTACTAAATGTTTGTTTTATATGTAATTTTTAACAACGAAACGAATAAGACCCACCTCATTATAAAAGACCGCCTTCGAGATATTAATGATTTTGGAATTTTAAGTAGCTGACGATGTTTTTACTGTAGTTAAAAAAGTATTCGATGACACTTCTTAAAATTTGGTAAGTCACTTGCGGATTCCCCCGGTGCTGATTAAAACTGAGTACAATTCGAAAAAATAGAACTTGTCTTCTTTTTCTTTTGCGAAATGGCCAGCAAAATTGTCAAAATAAAAGACTAAGTATGTTCAAAAGTATTCATTAAATACTTATGTTACATGTAATTTTCAACGACAAAACAACCTCCCTTGACTCTTTCCTGTAAAACTGCCAGTGTGTCTTACAAATAGGAAATGCGATATAGCACTTTAAAAACCTCCAAACTTCGAATAATATAGAGATTATTTGTTACGCGAATTAAACATTTAATAGAAATAAATTAAATACCACTCATCTACACATTCATACGCCTCATCATGAAATTAATCCCGTAAGTACTACTAATATAGAAAATAAAATGATTCAACTCTCTCTTCCTAACTACCCCCCCATCATCGTTGGCTCCATCTATATCAAGCCTGCTAGAAGTACTGACATAACCCCGGACCTCCAAAGCATCTGTAGCATAAATCATCGGGCCATCCTTCTTGGAGATTACAACGCGCATAGCCCTCTCTGGAACTGTCGTAGAAGAAATTCTTACGGTACTGCTCTTCAAAACTTCATCTCTGCCAGCGGAATCCATCTTGCTGTCCCTAACTTACCCACCCATTACTCCCACTCTCCCTACCCCTCCACCATTGATCTTGGTCTTCTTAAAAATATACAGTTACCTTATACAATAGAAACGCTTAATGAATTTAGTTCCGACCACCTCCCCATCCTCCTTTCCCTTCAGTTAAACTCCCTTCTCCCTGTCTCCAGCCTCCCTTCAACTATTGACTGGAAAAATTTTAAAAACAATCTTAGAAATACCACCTTGCTCATCCCAAAAATTGACTGCACCGCTGACATTGACATGGCAGCACATAATATCACTCATGAAATCCAAATCTCCCTGGCTAAAGCATCCACCTCCCGCCCCCCTCCCCGGTATAACTCCCTTCCGCATAACATTCAGATCCAAATTGTTTATAGAAATTTCGTCCGCAGTCTTTGGCAAGTAACTAGGGATTCCCGCACTAAAAACCATCTTAACATTGTTAACAGAAAAGTTAGAATAGCCATTCAAAATTATAGCCAAAACAAATGGAAAAACTATATAGAGTCCCTCTCCCCCTCCGACAGAAGCATCTGGAAAGAGATTAAAAGAATTAAGAAACCTTACACGCAGCTCCCCCCCCCCTCCTCTCCCCTTCAGGTACCGCTTTCTCCGAACGGGACAAAGCAAATGCTATCGCAAATTGCTATGTGAAGCAATTTGCGATCGATATCCCGAACTCCGAATTTCATAATCAAGTACAAAACTCTGTCAACAACTTTCTTTCGTCCCCCCCCCACCACCCGGTCCCTCCCACCTCGGTTGATGAAGTGTTAGAAATCATTCATAAATTAAAGAACAAAAAATCCCCCGGAATTGATAAGATCTCTAATAGGGCCCTTAAGGCCCTCCCCCTTAACATTATTTTTTATATAGTTTTAATGATTAACGCCATTCTTAAATTTTGCCACTTTCCCTCCTGCTGGAAGACCGCTGTTGTTATACCATGTTTAAAGCCCGGTGCTGACCCCTCTAACCCTGTGTCCTACCGCCCCATCTCCCTCCTCCCTTCTCTAAGTAAAATCACCGAAAGAATAATTCAAACTAGGCTTTACAAATTCATCAGCGACAAAGATATAATTATCCCTGAGCAATTTGGATTCCGCCCCTTGCATTCCACCACCCATCAGCTCCTCAGAGTAGTTGAATTCACTGCAAATGCAATCAAAAATAAAAATCAAGTAGGTGCCCTTCTGCTGGATGTCGAAAAGGCATTCGACAAGACGTGGACCGCCGGAATAATCTATAAATTAATACAACTTAACTTCCCCCCCCCCTTCATCAAAATTTTAAACTCTTATCTTCTAAACAGGTCATTCCACGTACGTACCCTTAATACCCTCTCAGATATCAAACCCATCCAGGCAGGAGTTCCACAAGGATCCATCCTAGGGCCCCTTCTTTTTAATCTTTATGTAAACGATATCCCCCGCTCCCCCAACACCGTCATTTGCCTATATGCAGATGACACCTGCATAATTTCCTCCAATAAAAACATAAATTATCTGCACACCCAGTTGCAAAGTCATATAAACATACTTATCAATTTTTATGATAAATGGAAAATAAAAATAAATGCAAACAAATCTCAAGCTGTATTCTTGTCCGGTGCCCGTATTCCCCCCCCCCCTTAATGTTTAAAAATCAACCTATTCCTTTCTCGCGTACAGCCAAGTACCTCGGCGTCCATTTGGACAGCCGACTTACTTGGCGTACGCACTTTGAGTACGTTATAAAGAAGTCCAGAAAACTCGTCGGATCATTAAACCATCTGCTTTTCCCTAAAGAACTTGATGTCAGTAATAAAATCCTGCTATACAAGAGCATAATACAGCCAATTCTCTTATATGCATGCCCAATTTGGGGGTATGCATGTAAAACGAATATACAAAAACTCCAAACTGAACAAAACCGCATCCTTCGGAAAGCTCCTCGCTACCTGCGAAATGATATCATCCATAAAGATTACAAAATTAAAACTATTAAACAAGCTATCAAAAAACAAACAAAAAAATTCAAGTAGGTGCCCTTCTGCTGGATGTCGAAAAGGCATTCGACAAGACGTGGACCGCCGGAATAATCTATAAATTAATACAACTTAACTTCCCCCCCCCCCTTCATCAAAATTTTAAACTCTTATCTTCTAAACAGGTCATTCCACGTACGTACCCTTAATACCCTCTCAGATATCAAACCCATCCAGGCAGGAGTTCCACAAGGATCCATCCTAGGGCCCCTTCTTTTTAATCTTTATGTAAACGATATCCCCCGCTCCCCCAACACCGTCATTTGCCTATATGCAGATGACACCTGCATAATTTCCTCCAATAAAAACATAAATTATCTGCACACCCAGTTGCAAAGTCATATAAACATACTTATCAATTTTTATGATAAATGGAAAATAAAAATAAATGCAAACAAATCTCAAGCTGTATTCTTGTCCGGTGCCCGTATTCCCCCCCCCCCTTAATGTTTAAAAATCAACCTATTCCTTTCTCGCGTACAGCCAAGTACCTCGGCGTCCATTTGGACAGCCGACTTACTTGGCGTACGCACTTTGAGTACGTTATAAAGAAGTCCAGAAAACTCGTCGGATCATTAAACCATCTGCTTTTCCCTAAAGAACTTGATTTCAGTAATAAAATCCTGCTATACAAGAGCATAATACAGCCAATTCTCTTATATGCATGCCCAATTTGGGGGTATGCATGTAAAACGAATATACAAAAACTCCAAACTGAACAAAACCGCATCCTTCGGAAAGCTCCTCGCTACCTGCGAAATGATATCATCCATAAAGATTACAAAATTAAAACTATTAAACAAGCTATCAAAAAACAAACAAAAAATTTTTTTCGAGACATACCTAAAATCCCTAATGAATCTTTGTTTAATCTCCAGGATTATGACCCTCGGGCGAACAGAAAGCGTCCCCGAGCAGTCTTGTATGAACCTCCTTAGGCTTTGTTTGTAACACTCGCATTCCCAGTCTGCTTATTGTGCAATTCTCTTGTTAAAATTTTTTCATACTCATGCATCTATTTCACTAACTCTTCCCCCCCTAATTTGTAAATTTTCTTAGCGTAGCTTGTTGTATCTCAACTAGCAGCTAGATGGCAGCACTGCTGCACCCTTGTTTTCACTCCCCTTCCAATAAGGAAGGACTGGACAATGCTGTCCTTTTTGAACGAATCAGATTACTTTGCTCAAATGATTATAAGTGTACATACATTATCCACAGATTGGAGGTGAAAGCCCTCGGGCTAGGTACTCCTGCACGTGATCAACATCTCCTCGACATCTACACATTCCTTCTATGAAAGGCATATGCTAGCCGATTCTAACATCCGGCGACATATTGCTGAATAAATTTTAGAATCCAGATTGAACCTGCTTCTCTGGGCATACTCATTAAGAAATCCATCACGTGAGACTATGTAAAGAATAAGAATCCAGCTCCTATTGCGAATGGCATCATCTATGAACTGGTTTTACCCTTTTTAATCATACTTACAATAGCAACAAGAGAATATGCCAAATGCTAAACTTTTACGAAGTGAGACATTTTACCATAGTCCAAGTAGAAAAATGCTGTGGGTCGGAATTATTGAGCACCCATTTCCTTTACGCCCACAACATTCCATATAATTTATTGAAATAGAGTTAAGCGTCCGATACAGCGCTACTATCTGGAGACATACTCCACCACATTTCAGCCAAAACACGGTATATCAGTCCGCAATGTAATTTTTTTTTCAGGTGACATGCTTTTCGCCGTATTATATCCGAATTCGTAATATACCGGTTTGTGCTATATCTGGATTCTACTGTAACTTGAATCACGCCTTAACATCAATTTTGTACCTCAGAAATGTGTTTCATCTCAGTGTGTGCAATGAAGTACAAAGCCATTTGAAAGTGCTTTGTATATTTTGGGAATTATCTACTATAAGAAATTAAACAAATAGGGAAGCTAGACAATTATATTCAGTTACAGAAGAAAAGCATTATTTAGAAACAAGATTCTATTGTCAAAAGTTGGGCTAATATGTAATAATAATGCATTTGGCCACGCCCACATTCACCACGCCCATTATTCATATTTTGAGTTCGCTTGAGGCATTGAAAGTCCTTATTTGCAATAAATATGAAAGAGGAGTGGGGGAAGGGGGGAGGGTAAGTTTTAAATAGCTTATGCTTTAATTCCAAATCACTTTTTCAAAAAGTGCTCCTAAAGTGACGAAAAATAAAATAAGAAAATTGAAATAATTTGTAGGTGTGCATTTCGTATTGGCACTAAATCTGTTATAAAATCTAAATTTTTATTTTATTTATCGCCTGACGGGCCATGGGTCAAATTTTTCTATGGTAGCTATTTGAACAGCCCTTACTTGGATAACATTAAATGGCCTTAAATGGATAACATTATTCATCGTCTCACAGAATATCAGATTGCGATAAATTAAAAGAGAAATATAAGTTTTGTTACCGATAATAGTTTAATAGTATATTATATATAATGATTAATTTTAATAAATATCCATTGTCTAGCTGTTTGGCTGGCGTCAATCTAGAAAACTGCACCGAAGAAGGCAGTAATTTAATTGAAATGAGCAAATCAAACTTTTTGTAACCGCCATTTTCAGACGACCTCATCTAGACATTGGAATTGCGCAGCGTCTCTTGAGGCAGAAGAATCAGCTATTGTAGGGGCCCGCAGGGACACAGACGGAGGGAGTGGTGGAAAAGGGTGCATTGAATAGGTCCGGTTCGCATAAGCATTTTATGAGTAACAGTTAATAGCTTGTAAACTATAATTCACTATCAAGAAATACCTGAAGCTGCCTGGGATCTAACAAGCAAAACTCTGATTAATTGCACCAGAATACACAGGGAATTTTTGAAAACCGAACAACGCTTTAACGATACGCAATCTTAAAATAAAAATTAAAACAAAGTGAAACATTATAAAAGTAAATTGTTAAGGCATTTTTTTACGTAAAATAAGCAAGTCGTATAATATGAAAATCGCTGTAACTTTTGTTTTATTAGAAAATATAAAAAATCCGACTTATACATCACATGACTTTCCTTATATAATGCAATGAATTTACTTCTTTAACGGTGAAAAAGTGATGAAAATATCCACCGCACAGTGTTTGTAACGTTAAATTGTACATTTGAAGCTTTTCCGGATGACAACATGTAAAACTATTTTGTACCCAATTAAATTATATTTTACGCAACTTTAAATTAACAATTATCAATTTTGATATCATCCTCAATAAGCAATATAGTCCATATATTTAAATACTTTAATAATACATTCATTAATTATGTGTTATTTTCATTAACTTGGCATCATTTATGCAATTTTGACGATATTTTCGTCAATGTAGAGCTAAATATCGCCAAGTTGGCGATATTTAGAAGAGCATTTCTTATATAATAAAAGGTATGCTCATCATATGCCGGAATTAAAAATTCGTAAAACATTGCTTCTCATTTGGCGTCATTTTTATCAATTTGGCGACATTTTTACCAATTTGATAATATTTTTTTCAATTTGCAAACATTTAAAAAAGTCACCAAGTTGGCAATATGCTGCCAAAATTCGTTGCCTGAATTCCGCCAAGCATTACAGAAAGTAAAATAGGTTATTCTTATGGTCTTTACAAAATAATGAATTTTCATCGACTAGTAGTAATTTCCGTTGATTTAGCAGTTTTATCAATTTGATGACATTTAAAAACTCGTCAAGTTGGCGATATTCTGCCAAATTCGTCAAGCATTATGGTCGGAGAAATAGGTTATTCTTAAAGTAGATAAACTACTAATGGCGTCCAAATACAAAACTATTACCCAAAGTATTCTCTGTTATACTAGATTCTTATATTCTTACCAAGATATTGAATTTTCATCGATTTGGGGTCATTTTTATTAATTTGATGACATTTTAATCAATTTGGCGATATTTTCGTTTATTTGGCAGCATTTAAAAAACTTGTCAAGTTGGCGATATCCCACCAAATTCGCCACCAAAGTTTCGCCAAGTATTGTGGATGCAGAAATAAGTTATTCTTATAGTAGATATACGACTAATGGCGTCAAATTAGTATGCTGTTACCCTCTTTACCTTAGAATGTTGCTACCTTCTTTACCTTAGAATGTTGTTACCTTCTTTACCTTAGAATGCTATGTCTTCTCTAGCGAATGGAACGAGCTAGATCTACGAGAATGATAATAAATTTATATATATCGCATAATACATATAAAAAGTGAACAAATTTCACAATAGTTAATATTTTTTATTAATTTTGTGATTTTTTGATAAATTTATTTGAAAAATGTTCAGTATCTCTAGAACGGTTCGTGCTAGCGTTCTAAAGTTTATGTCAATCGTTTTCTAATAAAGAATTACATAAGATTATTTACATAACTTTATTGAATGTTTTAATTTTTTGATGATTTTTTCAAAATTTAATTTCAAAATTTAGGTGGGTTCTGAACATTCGATTGCGTGCAAAAGCAATAGGCTTCCAGTAATCACTGATTGTGATTTTTGTACAGAATTTTGTTCCAATCGCTTCATTCGTTTGTGAGATATCGTCTCCACAGACTCAATGACACACATATACATCACCTCAAAAACCTTTTTCGTGTCCAGGGATGCTTGAAACGTGCTCTCCCGTTGAAAAGTCGAATTCGAATTTTCGACCTCCATATACATTATACTATATATATATAAGGAAAGTAACTAGATTTTGCTGCTAACCTACTCTAATTTAACTTAAAATACCAGTCTGTGTAAAATAGCTAAGTTACTTTCGAGTTATAAACAATCATAGAAGGTAAGCAAATCATATCTTTTAAATCCTGTTATTCAGAAGGTAGATGTAGAAGAATACAACTTGAATCAGAATACTCCCAGGACTATTTCATTAATAAAAATGTTTCATCGAGAGCGATAGATTTTTTCAGGAGATACTCAGTTTTGGAGCCCATCTTCAATTTTATATATTAGTGGGGTACAAAGTTTGAAACAATTTAATTAAGTTCCCCTTTAAACTTAATAAAATAATGAAAAAAGTATATAAATCGGTTGAGCCGCTTTCGAATTATAAACTATCATTATAGACAGGTAACAAGTATTTTAATCTTCGTTGCACCTTTGGTAAGAGATCGAAAGTTATATCAAAACGTCCCCTGTATTTGATATCACTGCATGATCAAAAGTTTTGTCAAAAACGCCTAGTATTTCAAAAGATATTTAGCCTGCAAATGTATTTGCGATTTTTTAAATTTTATAAATTAACGCAACACAAAATCAGAACAATTTTAAGTGCCAAAATATATTTATGTTATTTAACTTTACTAAATTTGTGTTATAAACTTTCTCCAACAATAACACATAATTTAACCAACCCAACACAGCTTCAAATCCACACAGAGTTAAAAATCCTGATTTAATCGTGGGACTGGTCTGTCACTAGTAATTTAATTAAAATAAATTCAAACAATGATAAATTTATTTAGAATTTCAATTTTTTTTTAAATCTAATTGTTAATATAAACGCCAAAATTAATCAAAACGTTTTACTTTCCTAACCTTACATGATAATGTATAGGAGAAATATTGGAATCGTGTCGAAAATCGCAACTCGAGTTTTCAAAGGTTCTACACGCTTCGAGTACGCTAGAACCAGAAAAAACTATTTTTAGCATGACGTCTAAGTGTGTCTGTTCAATGTATATATGCATCCTAACTCAAGATCTAATTAACGATAAATCACTTGTGGTTTATCCTGGTGCTGATAAAATTTAATACGATTTGGGAGAACAGAACCCGCCTTTTTTTTTCGCGAAATGGCCCGCAAAAATTATATGTATCCACTCGAGCTAAAAAGCTAATTAACCAAAGTTTACCAAATTTGGTAGTTACCTTGGTGCTGATTAGATTTTGGTATGAGTTAAAAAAATTAATTTGTCCATTTTTGCAAAATGGCCCTCAAAAATCCTATGTATCTATTCTAGCTGAGAAGTTAATTAACCTAACTTCGCAAAATTTGGTAGATAATTCGCCTGAGGGTCATCGTGATGTTAGTTAAATTTTGGTACAGTTCGAAAAAAAAATCTTCCTTTTTTTGCGAAATGGCTCGCAAAAATTGTCACGATCTATATATAACTAAACATTTATCAATTAGAGGTGTAATATTTGACAATGAAAAGATTAAGACCAACCCCATTACTCTAAGGTGGACCATTCTCGAGATATATAAGTTTACTTATTTTGAAGAAATGAAGACGTTTTTCACTGTAGTTAAAATCTATTTAATGATTTTTTTTTAATTTAGCAGTTACGTCCCTTTAAGTTTATCCTGCTAATGATTAGATGTTGGCATGATTTGGAAAAATATAACAGACTCCTTTTTTGGGAAATGGCCCGCAATGTTCGTGAAAATCTGAAATATATTAATTAAATATTAATGATTAGATGTTGGCATGATTCGGAAAAATATAACAGACTCCTTTTTTGGGAAATGGCCCGCAATGTTCGTGAAAATCTGAAATATATTAATTAAATATTAATGATTAGATGTTGGCATGATTCGGAAAAATATAACAGACTCCTTTTTTGGGAAATGGCCCGCAATGTTCGTGAAAATCTGAAATATATTAATTAAATATTAATGATTAGATGTTGGCATGATTCGGAAAAATATAACAGACTCCTTTTTTGGGAAATGGCCCGCAATGTTCGTGAAAATCTGAAATATATTAATTAAATATTAATGATTAGATGTTGGCATGATTCGGAAAAATATAACAGACTCCTTTTTTGGGAAATGGCCCGCAATGTTCGTGAAAATCTGAAATATATTAATTAAATATTTGTTCTTTGTGTAATTTTAGATAGTAAAGCGAAAAGGATGGATCTCCCATGATGAACCGTTCTCGAGATAGTTTTTTTTTTTAATTTGAGAAGCTGAAGACTTTAAAGGGCATTAAGTTGCCAAATGAAACGAAGATGCACGAAAAATGCAAATTGGATACAATATCAGAAAAGTGTCCATGTTATTTTCTGTAATTAAACTAAATTTAATGCTTTATAAAATAAAAAATAAGAAAACGTATTTGAGTCTGTAGCGGACGTCATATACTACACAAGTCCGATTTTTAAGTAAGAATTCTAAATTCTTAAGAATTCTTTTACAAAATTATCAATTGGCACCATCCATGAAAAAGAAGGAAAAAAACTAGAAGATTTTCCAATTTGAAGAACAATGTATGTCGAACACGAAAACTGGAATCTTCATTCTGGAAACAGTTATCTTCTGGAAACAGTTATCTTCATAGGTAAGCACCAGTCTGCGGTTACAATTAAGGACGATGCACTCGTCTTGAAAGTCATGACATCACTACTTGGTTTTCCATGTTTCATTCTAAATGGACGTATAAAGAAATGTTCTTTGCTTCAGAAGATTCTCTGCGAATTCCAAAGATTTACATCTTAATTTTCTAAGTTATACAGAACGAATAACGTTTGTGAAACCATGTTTGAAAATGGTTTATGTATTTGTGTTTGAAATGTAGCATACTTTTACTTTTTATTTTATTTCCACGATGAGTTGTTTTGAAAGAAACGTCATATTTCAATATTCGAAATTGGAAAAATGTCTTTAATGTTTCTGATTATTGTGTAAAATTTAAGTACTATCTTCTGCAGTCATATTAGCGGGCGAAGGAGTGTTTAGATGCTTATTTAAAGCCTGCGTTAAGTGGAGGGAGGCGAGCTAACAGTCGCATGTGTGTCTACTCCACGGGAGACTACACCTTTTGGAAAATTGAATGAATGAATGCAATTAATCCTTGCTTTAAATACCGGACAGCGTTAAGTACACTTTCTAGTTCGTTAATAAATGTGTTACAATAAAGCGTGCTTTCATTTAATATGTAAAATAGATCAGTATTAACTAGTTAATTGCCATAGTTAATTACTTTGCTATGCTATGGCTTTTTGTGATTCAGTTTCTAACTCGGCCACTCCATATATTTTCTTATTTAAAAAAAAAGACCGCCTTTAATGTTACACAATATAAATCTCCTTCCGTCAGATGAACGTAACATGAAGATTTTTTGACCCTGTTTTCAACATGGGATCCCTTAATCCTGCTAATCTCTCACCCGCCGTCAGGTTTAAGAGACAGAAGGAAAGTCAACAAACTGGAAAAGCTATTATTTGTTATCCGAGGCTGTAAATGAAAAATCGTTTGAGAAGGCAGCGGTATCCTAAAAGTGAAAACAATTGGGAGAAGGAATTCTTAGATTCCCTTTTTTTTTCAGTAAAATAATTGTAGGAATTTAATATGGCATTTTCCCTCACGCCCATTTCTCCATTTTACCTATGTTAACCTAGTAATAGGTCTCTACCTCGTTTAGTTTCTGAATTTCTTTCTCACTATACTTTGGAAAGCATGGATGCTGAATACAGGAAGATGAGTTTTTGATGTAAAACATCTTAGAGCGCGGGTACGGAATAAAACCCGAAAGCATGTGACGAAGATGCAATGGAAGTGAAATCAAATTGCTACGAATTTCTAACAGAAAACCATTGTCATAATTTCAAGGTCTGGGTCACTTGACCTAGGTAACACATTCGACAACCTTGGTTTCTAATTTGGGCTAAATATCGCCAACTTGCCGATTTTGGCCGAATTCTGGTCTAAGGCTTCATGAGTTACGTGCTTTTACAGAATTTTCCATAGAAACAGAGGGAAGTTTCGTTCAGCAAGGTTGTTAATGTGATAAGAGTAAAAGTATCTATCTGTTAGACTTACTACATAATCCAATATGTAATTTTTTTTGTTTATATATGCCCATTTTTAATTTTATAAACAAATTAGAAAAATTTCTAATCATAAATTTTTGTATAAATATTTAAAATTTATTTTTCTGTATTTTAGAAAAGAGCACAAATCTGCATCTAATCTCGAATCCCATTATACAGGGTGTATCTGAATTCATCATCAATATTTGGTGGAAAGGTAGGGAATAGGATAAGAAGACTTTTTCACATAGAAAAGCATAGGCGAAAACGAACGCACGACGGTGTAGAGGGCGCTTTGTGTCCACAACTCCC